>JAVJIX010000053.1:330000-992500 GCA_036785185.1 Paratrypauchen microcephalus | reverse complement strand
CCCCCCCCCTTCACTATTACTACATTTTGTTGAAAATCTACAAAAGTTTGAGTGTTTAAACGAGAGAGAAATGTGAGAAAACGTTAATTCGGGGGATTACTGTACTGACAAATATCGGTCGTTAATATCGGCCCACTTTTACACATCGGGCCGATACCGATATGTTAAAATGAGGGCAATATCTGCCGATACCTATGTTAATGCCGATATATCGTGCATCCCTAGTTGAAATCCAAGTTGCCTCGATGTTTGGTCTCTCAAAGCTGGTAGAGGCCCCATCTTTGGTGCCTCCACAAGGGGGCAGTGCTTCAGTCCCTTCACTGTAGGTTTGTATTTAATCAGGTCGATTCATCTGAAGCTCTTATCTGCTTCTCTAGTGATGCAGTGATCTCAGACAGAGCTTGTATCTTTCTTTGTCTTCTCCTCTTCCTCCCTCAGAGCTTGGATTCTCTTCTGCTGTTCCTTTTCTAAAAATTGATGGAGCCACTGAAAATGCTCACTGATCCTTGTGTCAGTTAAACACCCCTAGGTTTTGATGTGAAAAGCCGTTTGCAAAAAATGTTGTTTGCTTCTACTTAACTCTCGAATCTTGTCTCCCAGATGTTTTAGTTTATCTTCAGGTTTTTGCTTCCTTGTTGATGGGTTGGATTGTACGCCCCAGGTGTTGTTCTGAGTTTCTACAGATCAAACAAATTGGCTGGTGATGGTTTCTACAGAAGAATTTGAAGTCTTCATTGTGAAGCTTACAAACTGACTCCAACACCACCCTTGAGAGTAGGAGAACCTCACACGCGTTCCTCAAAACTATGTCTGGAGGCAAATATTTTAAATGCCTTTTTGAACACACTGGACTCCTTCTCGGCTCTGTTCTCCACTGGCTCTCCACACAGGCTCTGCAGAAGTAAAAATAACAGGGTCTTTGTAGATGTCGTGGCAGATGGGGCAGCACAGATCTTTCGAAACTGGTCCTGGTCCATCCTGTGAAATGGAGTAAAGAGTGACTAAACATCACTATAATTGACTTGGAGTGAGTCATAGTAACACTGTTTGTGAATCATTAACAGTAGTGAGGTTGAAGTTTGAAAGCTTGGATGTTTTGTCCTTATTTCTAATACAGTGGTCACTTGCTATAACACGGTTCACCTTTCGAGGCCTCGTTGTTTCGCAATTTTTTTTATTCCAATTTTTTTAATAGTGTACAGTCATACCCAGTAGTCGAGTTGTAAAATGAAACCAGGGGGATGGTGAAATTTTTCATTTGTGTGACATATTTTCCGGTGGGGAAGGGGGGGGGTTGCGAGTGAACAATTTCTCCCGAGGAGGGGTGGGGTGGGGGGTGCGAGTGACTTTTTTCGCTGAAAACGTGCGGTGCCTGCATTATCTAACCGATTTTCTAGCCACAGAAACGCTGTGCTTGAACGCTTGAATTGCGTGAGACTCGCTCACAGCTGATTGGCGAACAGGCGCAAACAGGCGGTAATCGTCATGATTGGCGGGAGCGCAATCGGTGCGTAATTATGCTGCAACATGATTGGAAGCCGGAGCGCAGTTCGGCCTATGATTGGCTCTTGGCACTGGCTATTTTGACTTAAAGATGGCGAATTTCGCCAAAAGGTGAGGGATTTTCATGCCTGATTGATAAAATGCCACAAGGGATGGAAGAAGGGATGACGGGATGATGTTTTAGAAGAGGGATGATTTTGACTATTTTTTCCCACAGGGGGGATGCCATCCTCCCCATCCCCCTCAACTCGAGTACTGGTCATACCTCACCTTACGAAAGACCCAAATAACTCATAATCCAAGTTACGAAACGCCTTTATGTAAAAATTTCATCTCTGAATACGAAAGAAAATTCAAGTTACGAAATAGTTATTCAAATAATGCGCGCTCGGCTTCGCAGCTGCCCGAATCCCCCGAAACGTAAATACACTTGTAAATACACTCTCCAACACCCCGTTGGCCTCCCATTGGTTAGGAACGAATCAGGCCTTTTACATTGCGACTCTACTTACGAAAAAAAATCACATTACGAAACCACTTCTGGAACGAATTAATTTCGTAAGGTGAGGTATGACTGTATCAACGCCCATTGTGTTCTGCGTCCTGATTGGCTAAGGGACTGTAGACCTTTGCCGATTTGTCATTCTCCTCCGTGTCTCCTGTACAGTACAGAATTCATTCAGTTTGCCAAATTGATATAAATGTTCGATCGCAGTGTGACTCTGAAGTGCTGTATGTTTGCAAGTTTTCTCCCCGACAAACCCCACAATGTCGATGAAACGTTCTCAAATATAATCAGGTGGCATGTCTGTTTATAAGAATCTTCTCACCCAAAAGAAAAAGAGACAACAACTCCCCATAACCAGGTTCTTCACTCGGAAAAAGACGCCTGCACCGAGGCGGAGCGGCGCCAGGACGAAGAGGAGCGATTAGAGGAACTGTGAAATGCACGCGTCACTATTAATATATTTTTTTTAAGTTTGAATGTTTAAACAAGAGAGAAATGTGAGAAAATGTTAATTCCAGTCTGAGAAAAGTGTAGAATGTGTGTGGTGAGGCGTTTACAGCCTTAAAACATGTAGAATAAATGTGAAATATAAAGCTGACTACATCGCGGATTTCGCCTATTGCGGGTTATTTTTAGAACCTAACCACCGCGATCAACGAGGGACCCCTGTATGTCAAACAGCTGTAACTGAATAAATGCAAGATAGATCTATTTAATGTTGTACCGTGGAACATTTCAGGCATAAGATATCGAACATTAAAAAATATAATGCACCGTTAGCATGGTGTAAGGTAATTTTATTAATGTTTGAGAATACTTTTATTTCTATGCCAGTTTTAATAGCGATATAATAGCGTAACCTTGGCATTTAATGTTTTATTCTTACAAGCCCCTTAGTGTTGGTCCATCAAATGCTTTTCTTCATGGAGATTTTATTGCTTTGTCTGGAATGTTTCACAGTATGGCATTAAACCTTTCTATCTTCACGGAGACCAAACCAGACCAAGTTACAGGTCAGATCTGCGGTGAGGCAACCCCACTCACAGCTAGAATACATGTATTACGTAGGTATTTTTGAGCTATAAAACCACTTGCGATTGATTAAATGTAACGTAGAACTGTTTAACGTCACAATGTGGAATATTCCAGGAAGAGCAATAGTATTTCCATGGAAACAGGCAGGTGATGGAGCCCCAACCAAAAAGTTACTCAGTGCACCTTTGACCCTTAACCAGGACTAAAATGGAGCTGAACAACGATCAAAACAGTGGATTAACATGCTTTTTTTTTCTTTTACGTGAGGGACGGAGCTCCACTTGTGGCACGCTGGGCACAGAGTTGGTGTAATAACGCGCTACAAGCTCTGGCAGAACAATTTTGTAAAAGAAATCCTTAGCTGCAGGTAGAAGTTCCTCCCACATGTCTACATCAGGCATTACACGTATAACTACACAGGCTTTCGTTGTCCACACGACAAAGTCACAGAACTTTGCTTTTGTCACAAAGATCTGTGTTTGGACTTGTTTGTAGTACGTGTGGGTCTTCTTCAACTCCAGAGTCCCATCAGTCACCTGGAGACAAAACTGTTTGTCTAGGCAGGCCTGCAGGAGGGTGTGGTCTCTGTGCTTGTAGGGGCATTTGATTTCCACACAGCCGTTTCCACAGCACTCACAGCTCACCAGGGCATCAGGGGTAGCTCCTAACTCAGGGAACGAGGGGTTGACGATGAAACCACAGTTGTCCACCCTCAGCTCCCGGTGTTGCAGCTTGCTCTGGGAGGTGTACCAGTCCCTTGCCCTCTTTTCCTTTTCCCTACCCCACCTCATGGGCTCGGGTCCAATCCGTCGATGTAGATGCTTTTCTGGGTAGCACACCTTCTTCACTGTGGATAACGCAGGTTTGGTTCTGGAGGTGGACACGACAGCGTGTATGTTTGAAGCGGTTATCCGTCCTGCTCGTGCCATGTGCCAGTATTCACATTCACTCTGCTGTCTCGTTTGTTTTTCAAGCGCCGCCGCCTCTGAGTCTGACACGGCGACATAGCGTTTTAGGCCGTCGCAGTGCTGAAGCAGGGCGGCCAAATCACAACCGACCATCAGCGGGTCGTAGAGGCGCAGAAGGGACATGGAGAGATTACAAGGTTGGACAGGGTCTGCATAAAGGTGGAAGAGCTACTCCATCATACAGAGTCCAGACCTGTACTCGTGGATAAGGTCGGCGAGAGGTTGACAGGGTCTTTGTAGATTTCACGGCCGATGGGGAAACACAGGTCTGCAAACTGGAAGCTGTCCTGTGAAATGAAGTAAAGGGTGATTAAACTTTATCGTCACTATAAGCGACTTGGACTGTGTCATAGGAACAGTGTTTGTGAATCATTAACAGGAGTGAGGCTGAAGTCCACAACTAAATTAAATGAAATACAATAACAGTATTTCATTTTCATTTTAGTCATCATCATTCATCAAAAGCTTGGTTGTGCTTTTGTCCTTATTCCTCTTTTTTCAAATGGCTGTAATTGAATAAATGCAAGATGGATCTGTTTAATGTTATACTCTGGAACATTTCAGGCATAGCAATAAGATAATGGACCCTCTACAAGAAAACATATGATGTATCATTAGGATGTTTTTTTATTTGTTTACGATTTTTTGTTTATCCGTCACTGTGTGGAATCCCTCAGTCGTCCAGGTAGAATCCACGGCAAAAGGAGAAATTCAATTTGTCAACTGGACAAAAGTTTATTTGGTCGAATACGTTTCGCAGCTCATCCAAGCTGCTTCTTCAGTTCTGATTGGATGAGCCGCGAAACGTATTCAACCAAATAAACTTTTGTCCAGTTGACAAATTGAATTTTTCCTTTTGCCATATCCTCCTGGGACCCGAAGAAAAGTGTATCTAAATTATTATTATTATTATTATTATTACTATTATTATTATTATTATTATTATTATTATTTTATTTTACTTTCCTATTTGGAGGTAAATGAACATCTTAGCATTTACATTTTGTTAATTTTATTTTTATTCATAATGTTTTTTTAAATCTCTGAGAAGCTTCTACAGTCACCTCAAAAAGTTTTTAGATTCCCTTTTAATTTCTTATTTATTTATTTGTTTACTTATTTATATATTTATTTATGTATTTTTATGTATTTTTTATTTTATTTATATTTTTATTTATTTATTTGTTTACTTATTTACTTATTTATGTATTTTTAATAATAATAATAATAATAATAATAATAATAATAATAATAATAATAATAATTTTATATATATATATATATATATATATATTTTTTTTTTTTCATAGTGCAGCCACAAACTAGAGTCTATCTCAAAACACTTAAAAGATCGACTGGTGAACTCAGTGTCCACTATAAAGGACACAAATGAATGGGCGGGTCTCAGGAGGATATACAGTATCTGTCATTGTATTTTTTGTATTATTCTTTATAAAATTTTGCAAAACATTTATTGGAATATGAACTGTTGGTCAAAATCTTTAAAATGCACCAAACCAAATTTTGAAAAAGTGTACAGAATATACTCAGGAACAAGAATAAGAATATGCAAACAGCAAAAATTCCACAAATGAAAAATAAATGACATAGAACACTATTGTTATAAAGTGATGATTATTAAAATGCAACTGTCACTGATGGCACTGGTCATGCACTAATGTAAAACCTTCATCCTTGGTGCTACATTTATATTCTCACAAAATATTTCACCAAATGCTGTCAATACTTTTCAAATTGGCAAACTGTAGCATTTCAAATACAGCACACGTTTCATCATAATTTGAATCTGCTGAAAAGGTAATACCTGAATTTGTTGCATTGTTTTCCTTAAACTACAGGACATGAAAGTATGAAAAAGAACATTAATATAACATGTTGCCAGATACTTCACTTCTTACCTTTGCTGGCAGAGAAAACCCAAAATGGTGGTTGTGCAGATTTCAGGTCTTAGCTGCAGAAGTGAACCCAAAACATTGAACCAGGATTAGAATAAAACACCTCTGACAGCTTCTGTACAGCTACAAGAACCGTGTTTGACATATGCAAATAAAAAAAGGGAGGGTACAGTTACCAAAAGTCCAAAGATCAAATACTACTTAGAAATATTATCAGTTTGGCATCAGAAATAATACACTTCTCATTAGTAACCCACCTGCAACACACCCACAAATATCAATATAATAGTTATTTTTCAGTTATATTATACTCCTAGATTGATAAATTACAAAGGCACCGAATGATAAAGATGCACTAAAGCAGGACTAAAGAAGGACCAAAGAAGGACCGATCCAGGTACTAAAGCAGGACTAAAGAAGGACCGATCCAGGGACTAAAGCAGGACCAAAGCAGGACTAAAGCAGGACCGATCCAGGGACTAAAGCAGGACTAAAGAAGGATCGATCCAGGGACTAAAGAAGGACCGATCCAGGGACTAAAGCAGGACTAAAGAAGGATCGATCCAGGGACTAAAGAAGGACCGATCCAGGGACTAACGCAGGACTAAAGCAGGACTAAAGCAGGACTAAAGCAGGACCGATCCAGGGACTAAAGAAGGACTAAAGCAGGACTAAAGCAGGACCGATCCAGGGACTAAAGCAGGACTAAAGCAGGACTAAAGCAGGACTAAAGCAGGACCAAAGAAGGACCGATCCAGGTACTAAAGCAGGACCAAAGCAGGACTAAAGCAGGACAGATCCAGGGACTAAAGCAGGACTAAAGAAGGACCGATCCAGGGACTAAAGCAGGACCAAAGCAGGACTAAAGCAGGACCGATCCAGGGACTAAAGCAGGACTAAAGAAGGATCGATCCAGGGACTAAAGAAGGACCGATCCAGGGACTAACGCAGGACTAAAGCAGGACTAAAGCAGGACTAAAGCAGGACCGATCCAGGGACTAAAGCAGGACTAAAGCAGGACTAAAGCAGGACCGATCCAGGGACTAAAGCAGGACTAAAGAAGGACTAAAGCAGGACTAAAGCAGGACCGATCCAGGGACTAAAGCAGGACTAAAGCAGGACTAAAGCAGGACTAAAGCAGGACCGATCCAGGGACTAAAGCAGGACTAAAGCAGGACTAAAGCAGGACCGATCCAGGGACTAAAGCAGGACTAAAGCAGGACTAAAGCAGGACTAAAGCAGGACCGATCCAGGGACTAAAGCAGGACTAAAGCAGGACCAAAGCGTCCTGCTTTGGTCCAGGGACTAAAGCAGGACTAAAGCAGGACTAAAGCAGGACTAAAGCAGGACTAAAGCAGGACCGATCCAGGGACTAAAGCAGGACTAAAGCAGGACTAAAGCGGGACTAAAACAGGACCGATCCAGGGACTAAAGCAGGACTAAAGCAGGACCGATCCAGGGACTAAAGCAGGACTAAAGCAGGACTAAAGCAGGACTAAAGCAGGACTAAAGCAGGTCTAAAGCAGGTCTAAAGCAGGACTAAAGCAGGACCAAAGAAGGACCGATCCAGGTACTAAAGCAGGACCAAAGCAGGACTAAAGCAGGACAGATCCAGGGACTAAAGCAGGACTAAAGAAGGACCGATCCAGGGACTAAAGCAGGACCAAAGCAGGACTAAAGCAGGACCGATCCAGGGACTAAAGCAGGACTAAAGAAGGACCGATCCAGGGACTAAAGCAGGACTAAAGAAGGACCGATCCAGGGACTAAAGCAGGACTAAAGCAGGACTAAAGCAGGACCGATCCAGGGACTAAAGCAGGACTAAAGCAGGACTAAAGCAGGACTAAAGCAGGACCGATCCAGGGACTAAAGCAGGACTAAAGCAGGACTAAAGCAGGACCAATCCAGGGACTAAAGCAGGACTAAAGCAGGACTAAAGCAGGACCGAGCCAGGGACTAAAGCAGGAATAAAGCAGGACCAAAGCAGGACCAATCCAGGGACTAAAGCAGGACTAAAGCAGGACTAAAGCAGGACTAAAGCAGGACCAAAGCGTCCTGCTTTGGTCCAGGGACTAAAGCAGGACTAAAGCAGGACCAAAGCAGGACCGATCCAGGGACTAAAGCAGGACTGATCCAGGGACTAAAGCAGGACAAAAGCAGGACTAAAGCAGGACTAAAGCAGGACCGATCCAGGGACTAAAGCAGGACTAAAGCAGGACTAAAGCGGGACTAAAACAGGACCGATCCAGGGACTAAAGCAGGACTAAAGCAGGACCGATCCAGGGACTAAAGCAGGACTAAAGCAGGACTAAAGCAGGACTAAAGCAGGACTAAAGCAGGACTAAAACAGGACCGATCCAGGGACTAAAGCAGGACTAAAGCAGGACTAAAGCAGGACTAAAGCGGGACTAAAGCAGGACCGATCCAGGGACTAAAGCAGGACTAAAGCAGGACTAAAGCAGGACTAAAGCAGGACCGATCCAGGGACTAAAGCAGGACTAAAGCAGGACTAAAGCAGGACTAAAGCAGGACTAAAGCAGGACCAATCCAGGGACTAAAGCAGGACTAAAGCAGGACTAAAGCAGGACCAATCCAGGGACTAAAGCAGGACTAAAGCAGGACTAAAGCAGGACCAATCCAGGGACTAAAGCAGGACTAAAGCAGGACTAAAGCAGGACCAAAGCGTCCTGCTTTGGTCCAGGGACTAAAGCAGGACTAAAGCAGGACCAAAGCAGGACCGATCCAGGGACTAAAGCAGGACCGATCCAGGGACTAAAGCAGGACTAAAGCAGGACTAAAGCAGGACTAAAGCAGGACTAAAGCAGGACTAAAGCAGGACTAAAGCAGGACCGATCCAGGGACTAAAGCAGGACTAAAGCAGGACTAAAGCAGGACCAAAGCAGGACCGATCCAGGGACTAAAGCAGGACTAAAGCAGGACCGATCCAGGGACTAAAGCAGGACTAAAGCAGGACTAAAGCAGGACTAAAGCAGGACTAAAGCAGGACCGATCCAGGGACTAAAGCAGGACTAAAGCAGGACTAAAGCAGGACCAAAGCAGGACCGATCCAGGGACTAAAGCAGGACTAAAGCAGGACTAAAGCAGGACTAAAGCAGGACCGATCCAGGGACTAAAGCAGGACTAAAGCAGGACTAAAGCAGGACTAAAGCAGGACTAAAGCAGGACCAATCCAGGGACTAAAGCAGGACTAAAGCAGGACCAATCCAGGGACTAAAGCAGGACTAAAGCAGGACTAAAACAGGACTAAAGTTTGTTTAAGTCTAATCAGTCAAGTCAACTTTTATTTAAAAAAAAAAAAAAAAAAAAAGATGCACTATGTAACTTTTCCACTAGAGGTTTGTCTCCACAGCCATGTACAGTGTATCATTAAAGAGTCTTATTTTCTGATCTCAGGTATAATGTTATTATACGGGTGAAGTGTCTTGCCGAAGGACACAACCTCAGAACCCCCAGCCACTGCTCTAACCACCTAGCCAACTGTCGCCCCAATGGCAAGCACTCTGTTCCACCTTGTGATGTCAAGTGGTAATACAGGAAGTGCTCCACTGTGTTTTTAAACTCCATACACCTTCACTAGAATCATTTAGATGATTTCAGACCTGGAATTGTCAATCTTGGCAGAACAAAAACAAGTAAAAAGTAGCTATTAAACTGAAAACTGCAGCGCATCACAAGGTGGAACAGAAGTTTTTGAGCTTTGGAGATAAACCAGGATTAATCTAACATCTGTGAATGAAACCAAACACAACTCCAAAAAAAAAAAAAAGCAAACAAGTGACACAGTTAATGAAATTACAGCCAATCAAAACACCTGTAACTGAATAAGAGGCTGTCATCTGTTTTTGACTAAATTGAGAAGGCATTTTCATTTTGATGGTCCTGGTCTGAGGCACTAGGATTTACACACACTGAGTTAAATAAGTCCTGCCCCAAAGGGAGGAGTTTTAACCTGAAGCTGCCTTTGTTTACATGCTTGAATCATTATGGGCCGTACCTGCCCTCACTAGGAGGTGTGGAGATACTACTGTACTGTAACCCTCGCATTTCTGTGCAATAAGGGATTCTCTTTCTTCACCAGAATATTTCCTTGTGGCTTTAAAAGTCCGATCATGAGCTTTTAACGATTATTCAGAATCTTGTTACTTCATCAAAAACAGACCTGGAGTTGTGTTTTGTTTCATTCACACACGTCTGAGTAATCCTTTTTAAATCAGGGGTGTCAAACATGCGGCCTGGGGGCCAGATCCAGCCCTCTTAGACCTTTAATCTGCCCCTCGGCTGATTTTCTATTAAAATATTTTAATTATATTTTAATTTTGTATTAAAATATTGCTAATTTTCTGCACCTCTTTTCTGCGCAGCTCAGCATAGCAGCGTCTCCAGTCCGTCTTGCGTCTTTCCAAACGCTCTTAAAGGACCATCGTTTTGACTGTCGACCGTGACACCCTCATCAGCAAAATGTCAAAAATGAGAAAAGTGGACGCAGAGTGCAGGATTTTCCAAGGAAAAATGGACTAATTCCTATTCAAAGACAAATGAGAAACCTGTACGCTTGTGCTGAAATTGCATTTTTCTCAAAGTTTCAGGTTGTTCATAATATTATAATATTTTGTAAAAGAAAGAGTTCAACAAATAAAAAAGACTTCTGTAATAGATTTGTGTTTCTCTGCACAAATATTTGGACTTATTTCTATTTTTGGGGTATATTTGCCATGAGTTTTCTGATCCGGCCCCTTTGGGATCAAAGTAGGTTGGATACGGCCCTCGGACCAAAATAAGTTTGACACTTCTGATCTAAATGATTCTCATGAAGGTGTATGGAGTTTAAAAACACAGTGGAGCACTTCCTTCCCATGTTTGTGATGAGGACATTAAAACATAGATCAGGGCCTTTTAAAGGAGAATTAACGTTTTGTTTTTTTTACAATCAGAGCCTTATTTCGGTAATAAAACAAGTTGTTTTACTCACCCATAGCACTTTGGTGTCATTTGGAGCATTTCCGGGAGATGTTTTAGTTTAGCGATATCCGTTACGTGAGTTCTCGGTGCACACGGTCTCCAAATAACACAAACTTTAGCACTTTTCAAATCATAGAAGCTCAATGTCTTAGTCTACACTTTCGTTTGAGTCAAAAGTGCCTCTAATCCGAGATTTATCCATAATTTACATCTTTGTGTTTCACGTTTGGGTCCCGAGAGCTGAGAGCGAAATCAGCTGTGACGCCGCACATGCGCACTGTCCTCCTCATCTACTCGAAACTATGGCTAAATCTCGGATTACAGGCCACTTTTGACTCAAACGAAAGTGTAGACTAAGACATTGAGCTTCTATGATTTGAAAAGTGCTAAAGTTTGTGTTATTTTGGTGACTGCAGCGTCATGCCCTGAGCACTCACGTTATGGATATCGCTAATCTAAAACATCTCCGGAAATGCTCCAAATGACACCAAAGTGCTATGGGTGAGTAAAACAACTTGTTTTATTACCAAAATAAGCCTCAGATTGTAAAAAATGTTAATTCTCCTTTAAGATGAAGGTACTTTATCTACCTCAGCGTCTTCGAGTACCATCAAACTGAAAATGACTTCTGGATGGGAGCCGAAACAGGTTGACGATCAATCTTTTTTGAAACTGGATTTTTACGTTACATTTTTCACTGTAGTTATACCCACACTGCAAATGTTTCTCTTGTTAGCTTGTTTCTCCTCTCAGCCATATTGTGTGACTAATGTGACATCTCGCCACTGCTCCTGCGTTCTGCGTGTCACGAACAACAAATGATTCTATTCTTTGTGTAGAAAGGAAACAACAAACCACCAACACCTTCTTTTACCAGCACAAACCTGGATTTCATAAGATGCTTGAAAATTCATACACTCTTACATCAGCCAGCAAGGTCATCCGCATTAGAGAATACTGCAATACCAGACAAGTAGATATGCCAAATCAAATATTTCTGGTAAAAAAAAAAGGTATTTGGCATGTTTGTAAGTGGTTATTAACGTCACTATTTTCAGATCTATGTTATAATGTTGTTTTCTCATTAAAAAACAGACCTGGAGATGTGTTTTGTTTTACCGTTTCACCACACAAACCGTGCATATTCTGGCTGAGTTCTTCTCTCGAACGGAAAACGCTCTCTTGCACCTTGTGATGTCAGGAAGTGCTTCACCAAACTCCACACTAGAATCACTAGAATCAATCATTTCAGACCTGGGATTTCCAATCTCGACAGAATGAAAGGTAAAAAAGGAGAGGTTAACTTGAGAACTACCACTTCCCGAAACAGACAACATTTTGAGTTTTGGAGATTATTATGAAGTTTTTTTTTTTCCCCCAATAATCAGGAAGTGAGTTAGCATGCTAGTTGTTGATGATATGAGCTTATAAACTCATCTCTGTGAATAATTGGGATCCTCAGAATGCATAAAGTAAGTGAGGAAGTGTTTAAAATGAGCTAGTTCCATTTTTTTTCACATTTTTAAGACAGTAAAAATCTGGAACAGTGGCTTTAAGATAAGGAGAGCTTGTATGGTATACCATTTTAAAGCACAATATGGAATTTTAGAGCTTTATACTACGTGACCTTTATGGGCTCTATTCACGGTTTCGTCACAAAACCAGCAAACGTTTGGAAACACGCGGATCAAGACTTCCTTTTGGGCTCTGTTAGTGTAGGTAACTGACAAAATCAAAAGACAAATCTAAAGACAAAAGACAAATCTAAAGAGTCTCCTTTTACCATGGATTCTACCTGGACGACTGAGGGATTCTACACACAAAAATCTAAAGATGAAAACTGAGAAAATGGCCTGGTTTTCTTCATTTAGATGTCATTGTATTGGTTCTTGTTTTCATTTTATGCCATTGCCTCTTAATTTGTGTATTACAATTTGTCTAACGCAATAATAATAATAATAATAATAAAAAAAAAGACTACACTGGAAGTCGTCATCCGCATGTTTCCAAACGTCTTCCAGTAAGCATGAATAGTGTTTCAAATGAGCCAGTTCCATCTTTCCACGCTTTTGAGACAGTAAAATCTGGTACAGTGCCTTTAAGACAAAGAGATCCTTTTGCGTTATGACATTTTAAAGCACAATTTTAGAACTTTATACTACGTGACCTTTATGCGCTCTATTCACGCTTACGTCAAAAAACCAGCAGACGTCTGGAAACATGTGAATAACGACTTCCTTTGGGCTCTGTTAGTGTTAGTAACTGACAAAATCTAAAATGAAAACTGAGAAAATGGCCTGGTTTTCTTCATCTACATGTCATTGTATTCTTTCTTGTTTTCCTTTTTATGAATTGCCTCTTAATTTGTGTATTAGAATTTGTCTAACGTGATTAAAAAATAAAAAAAAACTACACTGGAAGTCATCATCCGCATGTTTCCAAACGTCTTCCAGTAAACATGAAAAGTGTTTCAAATGAGCTAGTTCCATCTTTTCACATTTTTAAGACAGTAAAAATCTTTTACAGTGCCTTTAAATTATCTTTTACAGTGCCTTTTCAATTCAATTATTTTCTATGACGCCCCCCCCCTAGGAAGAAGAAAAAATTTCATGCCCCCCTCCCTGCGCGCGATAGTATTATTTGTCTAGAAAATTGTTATTAGTACACTTCTGCATAACACTGTATCCTTTATTAACATTAAAAACAAAAAAAGAAAGAAACTTCCAACGACTGCACTGTCTTTTTGCACTGAGGACTCAAACATGAATGTATTTTGAATGCAGCTTTGCGCACATTTGTTTACGTTTTACAGAAATGAAACTTAAAATCACATAAACTAAAGGCACTGAAAAAAAAACGCTCTCTCCTTGTGCCGCTGATGCGTCAGCTTCTGTCGGACTAAAGGACATGACTCAGTGGAATATACGTGTTTTTCTGTGACAGAGGATGTTCTGCTGATGGTGAGTCTGTTCTGTATATTGCGTATTTAAGGTTGCCGCCCCCTGCCCCAGAGCGACAATGAGAGCGCCACTGCCACCTACTGTTACTGATGTGCAATTACACTTAGTTCTAAAACAGTACGGCGAAAAAGCATGTTTCCCAGGGTCACACACGCCCCCCCAGGGGAGCCCGCCCCACTATTTGAGAAACACTGCATTAAGACAAGGAGATCCTGTTGCGTTATGACATTTTAAAGCACAGTTTTAAAACTTTATACTACGTGACCTTTATGGGCTCTATTCACGCTTACGTCAAAAAACCAGCAGACGTCTGGAAACATGTGAATAACGACTTCCTTTGGGCTCTGTTAGTGTTCGTAACTGACAAAATCTAAAATGAAAACTGAGAAAATGGCCTGGTTTTCTTCATTTAGATGCCATTATATTCGTTCTTGTTTTCATTTTATGCATTGCCTCTTAATTTGTGTATTACAATTTGTCTAACGCAATAATAATAATAATAATAATAAAAAGACTACACTGGAAGTCGTCATCCGCATGTTTCCAAACGTCTTCCAGTAAGCATGAATAGTGTTTCAAATGAGCTAGTTCCATCTTTCCACGCTTTTGAGACAGTAAAATCTGGTACAGTGCCTTTAAGACAAAGAGATCCTTTTGCGTTATGACATTTTAAAGCACAATTTTAGAACTTTATACTACGTGACCTTTATGCGCTCTATTCACGCTTACGTCAAAAAACCAGCAGACGTCTGGAAACATGTGAATAACGACTTCCTTTGGGCTCTGTTAGTGTTAGTAACTGACAAAATCTAAAGATGAAAACTGAGAAAATGGCCTGGTTTTCTTCATCTACATGTCACTGTATTCTATCTTTTTTCCTTTTATGAATTGCCTCTTAATTTGTGTATTAGAATTATTTGTCTAACGTGATTAAAAAAAATGTAAAACTACACCTGGAAATTGTCATCTGCCTGTTTCCAAACATCTTGGCCGCGATAAAAGGAATTATAATCCAGCTCAGGTATATAGTATAGTAAGTTATAGCCAGTCTAGTACCTACAGATCAACATCCAGAAGCCATTTTCAAATTAAATATACATTTTTTTTAATTATGATTTTTTTATCCAGTATTCAGGTCACGGGAGTAACATTCCCGCCCAAATCTCACCGCTCCAGCCCTCATGGATCCTCCTGCGGGCGGTGGGTCCACGGGAGAAATTAAATTAAATATCTTGATTTGAAAAACAGCATCCAGAGAGCTACTTCTTAAACCTTCTGTACATGGACCACTCCTGGACGAATAAGGGATTACGCCGACTCAAGTCATTAAAGCTTCACACTCCCTTTTACGACCAGCAGATGGCGCACAACAAGCTCGTACGACCGCAGTCACGGCTGAATTTGCTTTGCCAAACACGCAGACTTTCCCTACGTAATGAAGAAATATTTAAAGGGCCCATATTAGACTGTTTTCTGATCTGTTATAATGTTGTTTCCTCGTCAAAAAACACGCCTAAAGTTGTGTTTTGTTTCATTCACACGAACGCTGCATGTTTAGGCTGAGTTCTTCTCTCAGACAGAACACACTCTGTTCCACCTTGTGATGTCATGTAGTAATACAGGAAGTGCTCCACTGTTTTTTTTTTGTTTTGTTTGTTTTTACCTGACTAGACTAGCACCTTCACTTCAGACGATTTCAGCCCTGGAATTGCCACTAATTCTACCGAACTAAAGCTAAAATGTAGCTGCTAACTTGAAAACAACCACTTCATGACATCACAAGGTGGAACAGAGCGTTTTGAGCTTTGGAGATGTGGTCTACATCTCCAAAGCTCAAAACGCTCTGTTCCGCTCTGTTAGGCCTCCTCACTCTGACCACTCTGACTATAACTGCACTGTCTTTTAATCTGTATGTTTTCTTTTAAAATGTATTTTTACACTGTTTTTATTTTGTTTTATCTTGTTTTATTATGTACTGTATTATTGAATTAATGTATTTAATGTCTTGATGTACGGTGACCTTGAGAGCCTTGAAAGGCGCCTAACAAATAAAATGTATTATTATTATTATTATTAGACAGACTAATAAAAAAGGTCACTCACACATGTGTGAATATTTATTTTTATTTATTTATTTATTTAATAGGGACAGTGCATATTAATGAACATCTGCAGCATTGCAGTGTAAATATGCCAGATTATTTGCCTGGAAGAATCCATGACTCATCGCTGTACCAGCGGCGAGTCTGGTAATGCTTGGTCCAGAATGCGCTGCCGATGTGCGTAGACAGACAGCTAAGTGAACCAATCAGAGAACAGTTAACGGACAGCGACGTGAACCAAGCCGGTAGGAAGCAATGCAAAAACATCTTTTTTGAAAAGAAAGGCCTCTAGAGCTGTCAGCTGCTGTGGTTTTAAGGAATCGATGTGTTTTAGGTCATTTAAGACCAATTTTACAGCTGAATGGAAGGGACGTTGCGGGCAAAGGCGGGTGCACTGACGTCACCATCTTTGAACGAATCAGAATCGCGGAGTCCGTTGTTAACCGGAGGAGCGAGGGTGGAGCGAGGGTGTCCAAATGGTATCGCGCTGTATAGGAAATACAGAGAGATATCATTTGGCTGGCCAGGTAACCAGATTATAGCAAGAGTGCTAATTTACACCACAGCAAAAACAATACAACAATGACAAGTGACAAAAACACCAACATGAAAACATTAAGCATTAAAACATTAAAACATTAAAAGTGTCCACAAGTCTGGTTTTCCTTTAGCCGCTGTTTCAAGTATGATTTAAAGTGTCCAGTGGTGGAGTTATTGATGATGGGAGAGAGTTCCAGAACTTAGTGCCTCTGACTGAGAGCACAGTTTGTCCAAATGTAAAGCGTCTGTGTGGACCTCACAGTTCCCCTGGGCCGTGGCCCTTGTTCCCACTGACAGTCTTTGTTTTAATAAAATCCTGCAGCGGAGGAGGAGCAAGTCCATGTAAAACTTTATATATAAAACAACCAGATTTAAAATGTGCAAAATTATTAAAATTGAGCAAGTTGTACAATTGCAAGTTGAGAATGGTTTCTTGTCTAATATTTTCAAAGCTTTTAAAAAAAGTGATTCAAAAGTTTGAGTGTTGTCCCAGCAGCAAGTGACCATGTGGTTCTGCAGATCTCTATATGAGACAGAATCATAGAGAGTAAAAACATTCGTGCCGCATATAGAGTCATAAAGGATCTTACTTGTCTAAAATTCACTAAGTTAATTTTGAAACAAAAACAAAACACAACTCCGGGTCTGTTTTTGATGAAGTAACAACATTTCGAATAATCGTTAAAAGCTCATGAGTCAGTTTTGTGTAATATCGGACCTTTAAAGCCACAAGGAAATATTCTGGTGAAGAAAGAGAATCCCTTCTTGCACAGAAATGCGAGGGTTACAGTACAGTAGTATCTCCACACCTCCTAGTGAGGGCAGGTACGGCCCATAATGAGTCAAGCACGTAAACAAAGGCAGCTTCAGCTTCCTCCCTTTGGGACAGGACTTATTTAACTAGTAATAAAGCATTACTCAAACATGTGTGAATGAAACAAAACACAACTCCAGGCATGTTTTTTGACGAGGAAACGACATTATAACACAATTTTAAGCTCACAAGAGTCAATTTTGTGTAAGACAGGACCTCGAATGGCGATGATTTGGCGTCCGCTATTATTCAAATCCTCAATAAAACATAATGAGATAGATTTGCATAGCGGATTCCTCACTGTTTATTGTCTTTGCCGCTCATATTGGTAAACAGCCTCAGTCTATGTGCATAAATCTCCAGGTGCCAATGGGCAAACGGAATCATTATAAACGGGCCGGACACGGGGTCGACTAATGAACAAATGAAACACTACACACGTCTGCATAATCCCACAACAACCAATCTGCATACATTCATGAAGACGGAATACTAATCTCAGTTGTAAAGGTGCACTGTGCATCTTTTCTAGTATGGAGGAGCTCGTCTCCATGGAGATGTTATTGCCTAACCTTAAATGTCACACGGTATAGTCAAGTTTTACACCTATCTACAGCTCTGGAAAAAAATAAGAGATCAGTTTTTCTGATTTTACTACTTATAGGTTTGTGTTTGGGCAAAAGGAACATTTTTGTTTGAGTCTATAAACTACTGACAACATTTCCCCCAAATTCCAAATAAAAATATTATCGTTTAGAGCTTTTATTTGCAGAAAATGACAAATGGTCAAAATAACAAAAAAGATCCATGTTTTCAGAGCTCAAACAATGCAAAGAAACAAGATCAAATTCATTTTTAAACAACATAATACTAATGTTTACACTTAAAGGGACAGTGCTTTTATGCGTTTCCTTCTAAAAGTGTCGTGTGGTAACACTGGCTTACCGCTGACAGTTTCGTCTCAGCCCGGTTCGGCTCGCGTCCTGGAGCTCACGTAAGTAGGTCTGGTAAGTTCGTGGGGACATGAAATAAAGCTTGTTTTTCTTCGCAAAACAACATTAGTCCAAAAAGCAGTGGTGAAAGTAAAGCGGTGCGCACCGCAATGCAGCACCGGTATAAAATTCACAGCCGGTACGCAGCACCGCTAAGAGAATATGGTTAATGGTGGCCAAAACCCACATTTGAAAAAAAAAGTAAGGTGCGCTATTTAAGTAGAAAACACAAACAACCACACTATGCCATTGGAGAATAACTGAAAGCTACCCGAAACTCTGGTGCAGAGATATCTGCAGTCTGTTAAGCAAGGACTGTCAAAACTTATCTCACTGTAGCCGTGAAAGTCGCCTAAACCATTGCGATTTAAGGCCGGCGCGCTGCCTGCACCTGTAAGAGAGGGTTTATGCTGACTAAACAAATATGAAATAATTAAGTATATTAAAAAAGTTATTTATTTATGAAAAAGGTGTAAAACATTAAAAAAAAAAAAAAACGCCAAAACGAGTGGTTAAAAAAAAAAAAAAGAAAATGGTAAAGTGATGCACTGGACATTATAGCACCTGTAAGAAATGAAAACTACTTTCACCACTGCCAAAAAGTGATGTATATTTCCGTAACAGACAAAAAAAAAAAAATCCAGCTGCCTGTTTCGCATGGTTCCCTTTGTATCACGAAAATATGTGAATGCGAATTAGGCAGCTGGATTTTTCCGCACCACTGTCTGTAACGGAAATATATACTCAACAAAAATATAAACGCAACACTTTTGTTTTTGCTCCCATTTTTCCTGAGATGGACCCAAAGATCCAAAATTCACTCCAGATACACAACACTACCATTTCTCTCAAACATTGTTCACATGGCTGTGTGAAGTTGCTGGATATTAGTGGGAGCTGGTACACGCTGTCGTATACGCCGGTCAAGCACATCCCAAACATGCTCAATGGGTGACATGTCCGGAGAGAATTGTGTACAGATCCTTGCAACATGGGGCCGTGCATTATCTTGCTGAAACATGAGGTGATGTTCATGGATGTATGGCACAACAATTGGTCCCCAGACCCCCAATAAAGCAAAATAAATGCACATTTCGGGGTGGCCTTTTATTGTGGACTGGTCATAATGTCGGATCGGCATCTTGATGTGGGGCACCTGTGAGGTGGGGTGGATTGTCTGGGCGGGGCAGAGGTGCTCGCTGTCACACATTTGGACAGATTTCTGAACATTTGAGAGAAATGGTAGTGTTGTGTATCTGGAGTGAATTTTGGATGTTTGGGTCCATCTCAGGAAAAATGGGAGCAAAAACAAAAGTGTTGCGTTTATATTTTTGTTGAGTATACATCACTTTTTGGACGAATGTTGTTTTGCAAAGAAAAACAAGCTTTATTTCATGTCCCCGTGAACTTACCGGACCTACTTACGTGAGCTCCAGAACGCGAGACGAGACTGTCAGCGGTAATCCAGTGTCAACGCACGAACCTGTTAGAAGGAAACCCATACAGATTAACATAAAAAAAACAAAAACAAAAAACGCACTATCCCTTTAAGAGTTTAGAAATCAATATTTGGTGAAATAACGCTTATTTTTAATCACAGCTTTCATGCGTCTTGGCATGTTCTCCACAAGTCTTACACATTGTTCTTGGGTGACTTTATTCCACTCCTGGTGCAAGAACTGCAGTAGCTCAGCTTTGTCTTTGTGTTGGAATTCAACAGACGCTGGAATGCAATGGCTGTAATACATGTAGAGATGCTGATTTCAGAACAAAAATGCAGTGGTCTCTTATTTTTTTCCAGAACCACACGCTTTTATAAAACTTTACAAAAACGATTAGCGTGATTGACAGGAGGATAAACCAATCAGAGAGACACGTTATCTCAAGTAAAAGTCTTTATTCTGTTCGGAATGATATCCAAACATTTTCAGGAGGAGATGTCGTACGCATTTGAGAGACGTTTTCTACAAATTGGCAGCTGCGGTTGGACAGTTTCGAGTTAGGACAAAGTAAAGAAGTGGACTAAAGCAGCGTGACGTCACCGTAGCGTCCGGCTCCGGTCAAACGGAGCCAGTCAAGGCCGGGAGTTATATTGGAGCTGATGTCCATATTTGGAATCGCATCAGCATCATAGCAACCACAGGGCCAATCAGGAGCCGGGTGGTTGAGGGTAATGCCCCCTCCTGACCGCACTGCTGGTTTGGCAGGGGACGGGCGCTTAGAAACGCTGTCAATCAAACCTGTTGCTAAGGCAAGAGAGCCACCTGAGGGAAAGAGGGCAGCTGATTGGTCTGGTTATTAACGTCTTGATTTGTTTTTTTTAAGGACAAATGAGTGGAATAAAACAGCAGGATCATGCAGTGGATTAAAACGAACATTGTAAAACTAAAATAACAAGTCGGACAGTAACAACAACAGAGGAGTGATGTTTTATTCAGTATAAAGTGAAGTGAGAGCGAAGAGTCTCATTCAAATTCATGTTTGTACTAGAATACAGAAGTCCACAGTTCATTGTGTGAGGCTCGTGTCTCCCCTGCACTGTGCAGCTCATTAGCTCCATTGGCTGCTGCTGATAAATGGACTTAAAAGGCGGATAAGTGTTTTGCTTGAAGACACAATAAACCGAAGCAGAAAATGATGACGCTAACGTGTGTTATCTTCCACCAATATCCTCACACACAACACAGAGAAACAAAGCAATCTAAAAGCAATTATTTCTGTTCTAATGGTTATCAGAAAAGAGACCAGATCAGTCGGAGGGTTCATATTATGTGAAATACAACAGTTAATGTGAGAGTCTATCCTTATCAAAGCACTGCATTAAAGGAGAAAATGTGATGGATAAATATGGTTTCATCTTGATTCAGATTAGCTATTTGAATTTGTAATAATATTTCAAGATGTGGAAGCAGATTTGTGGTTTAAAGAGCCCTTTTTACTCTGGTGCCAGTGCATTGTACAAACTGTAACATTTATTTATTATTATTATATAACCAGGTCTGAACCAAGACTAAACCAGGTCTAAACTAGGACTAAACTGGTCTGAACGAAGACTAAACCAGGTCTAAACTAGGACTAAACCAGGTCTGAACGAAGACTAAACCAGGTCTAAACTAGGACTAAACCAGATCTGAACCAAGACTAAACCAGGTCTAAACTAGGACTAAACTAGGTCTGAACCAAGACTAAACCAGGTCTAAACTAGGACTAAATCAGGTCTGAACCAAGACTAAACCAGGTCTAAACTAGGACTAAACCAGGTCTGAACCAAGACTAAACCAGGACTAAACTAGGACTAAACCAGGTCTGAACCAAGACTAAACCAGGTTTAAACTAGGACTAAACTAGGTCTGAACCAAGACTAAACCAGGTCTAAACTAGGACTAAACCAGGTCTGAACCAAGACTAAACCAGGTCTAAACTAGCACTAAACCAGATCTGAACCAAGACTAAACCAGGTCTAAACTAGGACTAAACTAGGTCTGAACCAAGACTAAACCAGGTCTAAACTAGGACTAAACCAGATCTGAACCAAGACTAAACCAGGTCTAAACTAGGACTAAACCAGGTCTGAACCAAGACTAAACCAGGTCTAAACTAGGACTAAACCAGATCTGAACCAAGACTAAACCAGGTCTAAACTAGGACTAAACTAGGTCTGAACCAAGACTAAACCAGGTCTAAACTAGGACTAAACCAGGTCTGAACCAAGACTAAACCAGGTCTAAACTAGCACTAAACCAGATCTGAACCAAGACTAAACCAGGTCTAAACTAGGACTAAACTAGGTCTGAACCAAGACTAAACCAGGTCTAAACTAGGACTAAACCAGCTCTGAACCAAGACTAAACCAGGTCTAAACTAGGACTAAACCAGATCTGAACCAAGACTAAACCAGGTCTAAACTAGGACTAAACTAGGTCTGAACCAAGACTAAACCAGGTCTAAACTAGGACTAAACCAGGTCTGAACCAAGACTAAACCAGGTCTAAACTAGGACTAAACCAGATCTGAACCAAGACTAAACCAGGTCTAAACTAGGACTAAACTAGGTCTGAACCAAGACTAAACCAGGTCTAAACTAGGACTAAACCAGGTCTGAACCAAGACTAAACCAGGTCTAAACTAGGACTAAACCAGGTCTGAACCAAGACTAAACCAGGTCTAAACTATAAACTAAACTATAGGTGATGCCAGTGCATTGTACAAACTGTAACATTTATTTATTATTATTGTTTTGACGTTAATTCTGCAGATGTGACAATACTAACTTGTGCTATAAAATAATAACATAATACTATATATTTAAGGTGCACTGTGTGAATGTGCTTGCGCGGATCCTTATATTATGTGGCCTTAATCTTACTTATCTTGCATTTATTTATTTATTGCTCACAAATACCTTGAAAAAAATGAATGCATTCTTGCTGTGAGAGGTGTCGCTTCTCCACAGATCTGACGATTCATACCAACATTCCAGCCAAAGCACGAACTGTTCACAGGGACAAAGGATTTACAGAGTGCAGGTAATGAAGGGCGAACACAAGTCGATTATTACCAAATTACAGGCATTTGGGACATAATAAATATACAATTTATAATTATACATACAGCTCTGGAAAAAACAAGAGACCACTGCATTTTTAGTGTCACACAAACACAAAGCTGAGCTACTTCAGTTCTTGCACCAGGAGTGGAATAAAGTCACCCAAGAACAATGTGAAAGACTGGGACTAAACCAGGTCTGAACCAGGACTAAACCAGGTCTAAACTAGGACTAAACCAGGTCTGAACTAGGACTAAACCAGGTCTAAACTAGGACTAAACCAGGTCTGAACCAAGACTAAAGCAGGTCTAAACTAGGTCTAAAGCAGGTCTAAACTAGGACTAAACCAGGTCTGAACTAGGACTAAACCAGGTCTGAACCAAGACTAAACCAGGTCTGAACCAAGACTAAACCAGGTCTAAACTAGGACTAAACCAGGTCTGAACCAAGACTAAACCAGGTCTAAACTAGGACTAAACCAGGTCTGAACCAAGACTAAACCAGGTCTAAACTAGGACTAAACCAGGTCTGAACCAAGACTAAACCAGGTCTAAACTAGGACTAAACCAGGTCTGAACCAAGACTAAACCAGGTCTCAACTAGGACTAAACCAGGTCTAAACTAGGACTAAACCCGGTCTGAACCAAGACTAAACCAGGACTAAACTAGGACTAAACCAGGTCTGAACTAGGACTAAACCAGGTCTGAACTAGGACTAAACCAGGTCTAAACTAGGACTAAACCCGGTCTGAACCAAGACTAAACCAGGTCTAAACTAGGACTAAACCCGGTCTGAACCAAGACTAAACCAGGTCTAAACTAGGACTAAACCCGGTCTGAACCAAGACTAAACCAGGACTAAACTAAGACTAAACCAGGTCTGAAGCAAGACTAAAGCAGGTCTAAACTAGGACTAAACCAGGTCTGAACCAAGACTAAACCAGGACTAAACTAGGACTAAACCAGGTCTGAACCAAGACTAAACCAGGTCTGAACTAGGACTAAACCAGGTCTGAACCAAGACTAAAGCAGGTCTAAACTAGGACTAAACCAGGTCTGAACCAAGACTAAACCAGGTCTAAACTAGGACTAAACCAGGTCTGAACCAGGACTAAACCAGGTCTGAACTAGGACTAAACCAGGTCTAAACTAGGACTAAACCAGATCTGAACCAAGACTAAACCAGGTCTAAACTAGGACTAAACCCGGTCTGAACCAAGACTAAACCAGGTCTGAACCAAGACTAAACCAGGTCTAAATTAGGACCCAAGAACAATGTGAAAGACTTGTGGAGAACATGCCAAGACACATGAAAGCTGTGATTAAAAATAAGGGTTATTGCACCAAATATTGATTTGTGAACTCTTCTTAAGTGTAAACATTAGTATTATGTTGTTTTAAAATGAATTTGATCTTGTTTCTTTGCATTGTTTAAGGTCTGAAAACATGAATCTTTTTTGTTATTTTGTCATTTTCTGCAAATAAATGCTCTAGACGATCATATTTTATTTGGAATTTGGGGGAAATGTTGTCAGTAGTTTATAGACTCAAACAAAAATGTTCCTTTTGCCCAAACACCCAAAAACAGATCATTTTGCAGTGGTCTCTTATTTTTAATAAGGAATACATGTTTAATCAGGGAAATCTTTTGAACGCACAACCATTTTTATTGTCTTACAATTTCAAATCGTCACTCGTAAAGGGACTACAGTACAGTGCGTAATTTCCAATAAGTGCACTGCGTAAAACTGTGCATCTCTCCGGTTACGATCCCTAGAGGTCCCGGACACTCCAACTCCACCAAACGACAACCCCCGTACGCGTAAACTAAGACTAAACTCGGTCTGAACCAAGACTAAACCAGGTCTAAACTAGGACTAAACCAGGTCTGAACCAAGACTAAACCAGGTCTAAACTAGGACTAAACCCGGTCTGAATCAAGACTAAACCAGGTCTAAACTAGGACTAAACCAGGTCTGAACCAGGACTAAACCTGGTCTAAACTAGGACTAAACCCGGTCTGAATCAAGACTAAACCAGGTCTAAACTAGGACTAAACCCGGTCTGAATCAAGACTAAACCAGGTCTAAACTAGGACTAAACCAGGTCTGAACCAGGACTAACCCAGGTCTAAACTAAGACTAAACTCGGTCTGAACCAAGACTAAACCAGGTTTAAACTAGGACTAACCCAGGTCTGAACCAAGACTAAAGCAGGTCTAAACTAGGACTAAACCAGGTCTGAACCAAGACTAAACCAGGTCTAAACTAGGACTAAACCCGGTCTGAATCAAGACTAAACCAGGTCTAAACTAGGACTAAACCCGGTCTGAATCAAGACTAAAGCAGGTCTAAACTAGGACTAAACCAGGTCTGAACCAAGACTAAACCAGGTCTAAACTAGGACTAAACCAGGTCTGAACCAGGACTAACCCAGGTCTAAACTAAGACTAAACTCGGTCTGAACCAAGACTAAAGCAGGTCTAAACTAGGACTAAACCAGATCTGAACCAAGACTAAAGCAGGTCTAAACTAGGACTAAACATGTGAAAACATGGATCTTTTTGTTATTTTGTCATTTTCTGCAAATAAATGCTCTAAACGATCATATTTTATTTGGAATTTGGGGGAAATGTTGTCAGTAGTTTATAGACTCAAACAAAAATGTTCCTTTTGCCCAAACACAAACCCAAAAACTGACCATTTTGCAGTGGTCTCTTATTTTTTTTTCCAGAGCTGTAAATAAGGAATACATGTTTAACCATTTTTATTCCCTCTCTTGTCTTACAATTTCAAATCGTCACTCGTAAAGGGACTACAGTACAGTGCGTGATTTCCAATAAGTGCACTGCGTAAAACTGTGCATCTCTCCGGTTACGATCCCTAGAGGTCCCGGACACTCCAACTCCACCAAACGACAACCCCCGTACGCGTAAACGTCGCATTTTCTGTCTCCTACGTGCCACTACCAATCCCGCAGCCCACTACTCTCTCCCGCACGACGGTCCCGTGTGGATCGAGCGCGTACTACTGCCGCGCCGTGCGTCCTGGATTTGTCTTATAGCTGCTCGCGTCTCGTTCCCGATTGGTCCAGAGCCGCTGGAGTGAGGTAGGGGCTGGTGGCTCCTCGCCTCTGTGTCGCACACGAGCCCAGAGAGCGGCCGAGGCAGGATCGCTTATACCGGGGGAGCTGTTCTTTACGCGCCGGTGCTGAAACTGCAACTCCAAAAGCAAAGCGTTGCGTTTCTCTTTCCCCAACCTCTCCCCAACCTCTTCTGGAAAGCACACCGGATTAATCCAAACTTCTCAACTCGCTTCAGTCGGAAATTACGCCTCGGATTGGAGCTGGCTGCCTCAGATTAACAGTAATAGTTTGGTGGAGAAGTGGAACCCGGCGCTGGGACCATAATCTCGTGTGGATTAACCTACTGGACGGTCTGGACACAAAGGTAAAGCGCGTCTATAATGTGTTATTTTGAAGCTTTATATAACAAAATACGGCAGAGTGTGTGCCAAAGTCGCGGTGTACGTGCTCTCCAGTCTGGGTTACGTTTCGTGGCTATTACACGTTTCAGTTTTGTGGATACAGACGCAGGGAAATCAAGCAAAAAAAAAGTATTCAGTGTAATGTATCAAAAGAAATCAAAGACATAGACACTCAGAATGCAGGATTTCAAGGATTTCAAGGATCGTTAGATACATAAAATGATCAGATGTGTGGATTTGGTTGTGTCGTGAGGAAAAAGCAGGTGGCAGAGCAGGGAAAAAGGGAAATTTTTTTAATATATAATTGGAATGGTAATGGAACAGCTTTGTAAGAGTGAGAAAAAAAAAAAAGTTGTACCCCAATTTGCAGGCACGTAGTTGCTTGTAGCGTATTTACGTGTGCAATTTGTATAGAAAAATCATCTTATTTATTTATTATTATTATTTTTTTTGCTTTTTCATAATGCGGTATGATGAGATAGACTGAAAATGTCTTAAACTCACTCATTTTACATCAGGCACTGGCAAAGTATTGAAATATTGACTTAAAGAATATAGATTATGATGGGTTTTTTTACATTTAGGTGGAAATTATGGATTGAAAAGTATCTAAAATTAGACTTACACTAATTAGAAGGCTTTTTTAAGGTGCACGGTGTAACTTTTCTGGTGGACGGATTGTCATGTTAGGTTATTGATCTGTCTTCAGCGACGGGAAGAATACTTTGAAAATGTATTTCGTTATAGAATATTACAGAATGAAAATGTTTTCTGTTACATGCTCCAATCAGAGTACTATTCTGAATACTTTGAATACTTTTACATGGATTTGCATTGTATCATAGGGTAAAAAACACAATATTTAATTGCAAACAGCCTAATTTCTAATACACAGTTTGTTATTTATTCATTTATGTCCAATTAGAAATGAAAAACACACATGTACGCACGACGAGCTGTGTTTTCTTTTTCCCCCTCACTAGTACAGTACTATACAGTTACGCAGAATACGTGTTTTCAGTAGTACATGTATTCCTTTACTTCCCGACACTGTCCATCTTGCAGTGTCTCTAATGAGAAAGAAAGGTTTAATAATAATAATAATAAATGATAATGATAATAATAGTGCGATTTATTTTATTTAAAGGCTCCTTTCTGGGCACTTTCAAGGACAAACAACAATTAAGACACAATTTAAAAACAAACAAGTGGAACATTCAAGGCAAAACAACATTTCTATAGAGACGCTCCACCAGAAAAGTTACATAGTGTTCCTTTAGAGAAGATGTTTTTTTTTTTTTTACCTCTAACTGCAAACACATAATGTACAGCTGTGGAAAAAATAATAATAATAAGAGACCACTGGATTTTTTTTTTCTGAAATCAGCATCTCTACATGTATCACAGCCATTCCATTCCAGCGTCTGTGGAATTCCAACACAAACACAAAGCTGAGCTACTTCAGTTCTTGCACCAGGAGTGGAATAAAGTCACCCAAGAACAATGTGAAAGACTTGTTTAGTTTAGTTTAGTTTAGTTTATTTGATTTATTTGACAGGGACAATGTACAGGAGCATTAAACACAAAAAAATGAAAAGATGCTTTGGACCAGACTTTATCTCTCGCAGACAAACAACATCACAAACAGTGAACATAAAGCATAAAAACAGTGCAATTCATAATATTTACAGTGGCGCTGATACATTTCATTAATTACTAAAAAAATAATGAAGGTCGTTTTCACACCAGGAAAGTCCGATAGTTCACTTGCTTTGGTCCGGACCAATTTTTTTAAAACTTTTTTTTATTTTTATTTTGTTGCGGTTCGATTTCACACTGCAGTTTTTTCCCCAAGTGGACCAACATCTATAAACAAAACCACGTGTGCTGAGGTCGCTTAGACGTTAGACAGAAATGAGCCGTGTCCAAACACAAAAGAAGGAGAATAATGGTGTTACATGCTGTTTTCAGTGTCGTCATAGCGATATGGTTTGCTCAGTTTTTACAGTTCGCACAAATGTTTGAGCAGCATCGTGAGGTTTACACTATTTTACAATCAATTTACAAACGACGAAGACACAGGACAAGACGACTACGGAGGACAGCGCTCATGTGCGCATCAAGTTCTGACTCTTGCTCTTCACACAAAACATAAGTAAGCCTCATAAGTTTCGTTTAGTTTAGTTTCGTTTCGTTTCATAAGCCTCGGTTTCCCATAATGCTCGACATACGACGGGAGCTCGTTAAGTACAAAAAGCCAACTTGTGTCGGATCGAGTCCGGTCTGCATTCTCACCTCAAATGAACCGCACCAGAGTTCGCACCAGGAACTGTGCTGAGACTGAGCTTTTTTGGTGGTCTCGGTTCGCTCTGGATCGAGATTTTTGTTTTTTATTCACACCAGAACAAAAGGTCCGAATCAAAGGAGCAAACGAACTCTGGTTCATTTTAAACGAACCAAACAAGGCAGGTGTGAAAACGACCTAAAACTCTTTTCCCGATACCTGTACGCCCTTCTCATGTCGAGTCTACACATCTGACACATCTACACTCTTAGAAATTGTTGTTTAATTTCCAGGCTACATTTTTTGAAGCATTTGCATAATTTTAGCTCAGGTGGAAGTGTGTTCCATTCTGAGATTGTTTTAAATGAAAATGCTGATTGTTCTAATGATGTTTTCTGTTTTGGTATTGCACATTGGCCACTGACCGTTGACCTGGTTGTTCTGACCGTCTGATCAGATGTTAAATAGATAAACTTTTTCAGTGGTGGTGGTGCCACATTATTGATCATCTTGAATAATAACCTTAGATTGGCCAGTTTAATTGTATTATCAAAGTTGAGCATTTTATGTTTATTTAATATCTGACACTGATGGGATTTCTGTGGTTTCTTATCTAGAATCTTAAGTGTTTATAAAGAGAGTCTAAACGTTTTATTGTGGTTTTTGGCTTGTGACCAGCATGAAACACCAAAAATTAAATTAAGTAGTATCATTGCATCACTTGTGGAGATGCAGCTTTCATGCCAAGACGCATGAAAGCTGTGATTAAAAATAAGGGTTATTGCACCAAATATTGATTTCTGAACTCTTCTTAAGTGTAAACATTAGTATTATGTTGTTTTAAAATGAATTTGATCTTGTTTCTTTGCATTGTTTCAGCTCTGAAAACATGGATCTTTTTGTTATTTTGACCATTTGTCATTTTCTACAAATAAATGCTCTAAACGATAATATTTTTATTTGGAATTTCAGTAGTTTATAGACTTATAGACAGAATTTTACAGCTAACCATGCGGAGGATTTTAATTGGATAACAGGAGTGCTCTACGGAAGGTAATTTGTTTCATCAGATTTAGAATTTTAAATGCGGTTGAATTTCTCACTTTGAATATTTTAAATAAAGTCTGAATTATTTTTTATTCTGAATTTTAGTTGCTGAAATTTTAAGTGTACATTTTCAAAGTGTTTAAAATTCAAAATAATAATATATATATATATATATATATATATATATATATATATATATATATATATATATATATATATATTTTTTTTTTTAAATCATCTTTTAAATATTCAGCGCAAATATTTTTACGTCTTTGAATTCAATAGATAAAATTCAGAGTGTAAAATTTGCAGTGAAAAAAAAAAAAAATCGAGCCAAGATGCCAAGACAGAAGCAATCGAACCAAAATATCCGATTTAACTTGGTGACAACAGGAAATGGTGCGTCAATCGATCTGATTGGTCTGAATTCGCCTCATCAAAACCTCATCCCTTTTATTGGCTGAGTGTAAACCCCGCCCACAGATGAGAACGGCCAGTCGGAAGCAGCCGCTGTCCTCCTCGCTCACTCAGGATCGATTGCTTCTGCCTTGAAATCTTGCGAATTTTACACTGAATTTTGACTGTTGAATTTGAGCGCTTGAAAATATCTGTGCTGAATATATAAAAGGTGATATTTGAAACATGTTGAAAAAGTATTCTTACAATTTCAGCAACTCAAATTCAGAATCAAAATAAATCAAACATCTTTTTTCAGGCAAATATAGACCAACGTCTGACCAGAACTGAAGAAGCAGCGTGGATGAGTTGACAAATTGAATTTCTCCATCTCTTTTGCCATCTTTTTTAGAGTTAAAAAAATTCAAAGTGAGAAATTCAACATTATTTAAAATTCTAAATCTAATAGAACAAATGATCTTCCACAGAAATCACTAAAATACTCAAATATGCATGGATGATATATAAAACTATATCATATATTTGATGAGGGGACAACATTATAACATGGTATAAAGCTCAAAAAAATTAAAAATTAAATCATTATGCTTACAAAACATACAAATTCCAGCACTGTTTTGGAACACAATACTTTAACCAGACCCTCCAGGAATTTGCGATGTTGCGATTTGCAACTTCAACGCAACTTCAGCCAATCCCCGCGAATTCAGGGCGGTGTTGCAATTTTGACCAATCACCGCAACTTTCCCGGAATTTTTACTAATTTTGACCAATCATCGGCGATGTATTGAACGCCGACCAACTTCCTTCTGCCTTACTTCCGTGTGACAAAACGAAACTGCGGCCGTGTCCCCAGTTCCCAGAGCGCACAGCTCGGAGCGCGGCCCGAAGGGGGCTCAGACTGCAGTTACACTTGCTCAGCCCCGACTGCAGTCCGCGGACCGCTTAACGACTGCGGTCTTCGGACCGCGTGTTAACTGCGCATAGGACAAAAAAGAAGTGGGACAGCAGTCGTCGCGCCGGTGTACTGTCAAAATGTGTGACGCACATGCCCTTCAGGCCACGCTCCGAACTGTGCACTCTGGGAATTGAGACACGGCTTCTAATGGCAAAGAAACATGTCTGCGGCGCCATTTGCCCACAAAAATAACAGCAAAAGACCGAAACAGTTCCCCTCCTAGTAGTAATTTATTTTCGATGTTGGTAAGGTTGTTTTAGGACCATATCTGTGATCTCTGTGTCTTTGTATTATTCTTTGTCAGGAATAACTCAGTATTCAAAATATTATTCAATTTTAATTACAAAAAGGGAAAATCGCAACTATTTATCGCAACTTTCACTTCCTCCTGCAACAAAATCGCAACAAAAACCTTAAAAGCACCGCAACTTTCATCACAACTTTTTGGAAAAGCTCACGCAAATTCAGGCATTTTAGCCCCGCAACAATCACAAAAAATGCCCGCGAAATCCTGGGGGGTCTGAATAATTATCTCTAACTAGAACTATTTACTAAGGCTGTCTGTTACTTCTATTGAATCTTTAGATCTTTTATCACAAATATTTGTTTTGTATTTAAATATAAGTACTTGGCATCGGACTGAGACTAAATCCTCACTAAATTGCAGTGGACTACAGAATGTTATTTCTACTCTATTGCTTCATGCGGTGTTGACATTTCCACAGAAGTGCTCTGCTGGGATCCTCTTTGTTTTGTTCAAATAATTGATACACTTGGCCGGATTTGATCACAATTTAGTTTTTCTCTTATTGATGACAAAAGCAAATATTTTCAACCCGTTGTTTTCTTCACTTCATTTGTTTGACAGCTCAATTACTGGAAGGGAAATCTCAGCAACTTCTAACACTGATTAAAGCTACACTGTGTAACTTTTATGGGATGAGTTTTATTGCATTACTTGGATTTTTCCACAGTATGCCCTAGAATGTATCCGTCCTTGTTCAATAAAATGCATTAAACACCATGTATACTGTAAGTGAGGTTACGTCTCCGCAGATCTGACTTGTAACGTGGCGTATTAGCGTCGCCTCCTTGTCTCCATGGAGATATTTAGGCTTAAAGGTCATGTATACCATTTTCCCCCATGCATTTCAGCAAAAGTCTGCTGTGTGTTGTCAGCATCTAAACAATCTAATTATTAAGTGTTTTTATTGTTCGATAATCAGGAAGCGCGCGTTAGCATGCTAGTTGTTGTGAGCAAAATTCCGCACTTGGTCTCTGAGAGTGGTGAAAAGTGCTTATAAAGTCATCTCGGTGAATAATTAGGATGCTCTGAATGCATAAGGTAAGTGAGGAATACCGCTGGACCGCTTCAAAGTGTTGTTTTTCATGTTTTAAGACAAAAAAATCTGGTAAAAATCAGGTAGAGCACCTTTAATATTATACAAGTAAAGCTTTAACATCTCCACCGAGACAGGTAGCGTACCCTCCACCAGAAAAAACACACAGTTCACCTTTAGAGGAGGCAAAGAAGGTCCAATACTACGCAAAAACTCATCAAAAACATACCTGAAGTTGTATTTTGTTTCATTCACGCATGTTTGAGTAACTTTATTATGAGTCTGTCTACGTCTCCAAAGCTCAAAATGCTCTGCTCCACCTTGTGATGTCATGAGGTGGTAGTTTTCAAGATAAGATAAGATAAGATAAGATAAGACTTTTACTTGCCACAGTAGCTCCAGGACAGTTTGAACAAGAAAGAAAAGTGCATGCAGGCAAGAATGGAATAAAGTAAGTAATAATAAAAAATAAGTCATAATAAATAATAATAATACAATAATAAGAGCTCCTTTTAACTTTTGTTCTGTAGAGCCTGGCAATTCCAGAGCTGAATTTACCCAAGTGATTCGAGTGAAGGTGTATGAAGTTTGAAAAGACAGTAGAGCACTTCCTGTATTACCACATGACATCACAAGGTGGATCCGAGTGTTTTATGTTATGTAGAGAAGAACTCAGCTTAACGCTCCGTTTACATGTACACTGGTATTTTTAAAGGTCCTATGACATGGTACTTCTTGATGCTTTTATATGGCTCCTTAATGGTTCCCTAATACTGTAAATGAATCCTTCTTCAAAATCAACACTCAGTGCATGAGAAAGACACATGTACAGAGTCAGAGACAGAAAATAACTATCTGAACACCTCATTCTGGGCGTTGTTGCTTGAATGCAAATGAGAAGGACAGAGATAGGTTAGAGCAGCGGGTGGGGTGGGGGTGGGGTGTGTGTGTGTGTGTGTGTGTGTGGGGGGGGGGGGCAAATGCTCCGCTGGTTCCTTGTTTTAGTGCTGCGCTCTGCGCTGGCCCCACTTCCGCGTTTTATGCGCGAAGGAAGAAAGGAGACGCGTTTCAATGAAAAAAACACATTTTCACAGAAAATAAAATTAAACCACTGCTGTTTCGGAGGTCCAGAGGCTCAGATAAAGGACTTCCGAGTCTAGAAACACTCGCATGTGCCTCCAGGCAAATAAAAAAACGCATTTCGCATTGCGTAGCTCCTCCGCGGTCCAAACTCTCTGGGCTTGATTTACAGAGACGGTGGGTAGACATCCAGACGGGGGTGGAGCTGCATTTTTCGATGTGATGTCACAAAGTTCCCTTGTTCAGAATCGCCCGTTTGAGCTGTTTTTTTTTCAAACGCAGAAAAGGATCGCAAATGCTCAGTTTAGACATTTCGCAACTTTTAATCATGGGGGGGGGGGGACCTAAACAGGGTAGGGGAGCTCACATTAACGTTCAAAAACCTCAGAAAGTGAAAATTTCATGCCATGGGACCTTTAAAAACGAGACATTTCCCTTCGTTTGTACCCATCTTTTGCACACACAAACGTCAAATTCGCCTCTGAAAACGAATCTTTCTAAAAACTCTGGAAAACTACGGTTTTGCGTTTGCGCGTAAAGTGAGATGAATGGAGTTTTAGGCAGCTGACACATCAAAAGTGTGATTCCGATTGGCTTGCAGAGCGTTCTCCTTCGTTTTCAGAGTCAAATTCACCATTTGCGTGTAAAAGACGGGTACAAACGAAGGGAAATGTCTCGTTTTTAAAAATACCAGTGTACGTGTAAATGAGGCCTTATTTTGGAAAACGGAGGGAGAGAAATATTCGTTTCTCAACATACCCGGCGACGTGTAAACTTAGCCTAAATATGCAGGGTTTGTGTGTTAAACATGTGCGAGTGAAACAAAACAAAACTCCAAGTACTGTATGTTTGTGATGGAAAAGTATAGATCAGGGGTCGGCAACCCCACATGCGGCTCTTTGATCCCTCTGGTGCGGCTCAGTACAGCGGTCCCTCGTTTATCACGGGGGTTACGTTCTACAAATAACCCACGAAAAGCGAAATCCGCTTAGTCGTCAGCTTTATATTTTACAATTCTTCTCCATGTTTTAAGGCTGTAAACGCCTCACCACACACATTCTACACTTTTCTCACACTGGAATTAACGTTTTCTCACATTTCTCTCTTGTTTAAACACTCAAACATTCGTAGATTTTCAACAAAAAAGCACAGTATTATAGAATGAAACCAACGTGTATTTCGTGTGTATTTCACAGTTCTTCTGACCGAGCCTCTTCGTCCTGGCGCCGCTTCGCTGTGGCGGGTTTTGTCGGGGAGAAAACTTGCAAACATACAGCACTTCAGAGTCACACTGCGATCCAACATTTATATAAATCTGACAAACTGAACACATTCTGTACAGGAGACACGGAGGAGAATGACTGACGAATCAGCAAAGGTCTACAGTCCCTTAGCCAATCAGGACGCAGAAATGCGCGTTGATACACTATAAAAAATTTGGAATTTAAAAAATCCACGAAACAGCGAGGCCACGAAAAGTGAACCACGATATAGCGAGGGACCACTGTATTTAATTAAAATGTATTTTATTTTAGTTCATTCATTTTCAAAATATAATTCTATGGCACAAAGGCAAAAAAAAGCTGTTATATGCAGTGTTATTTCAGTTTAAATATCAAAAGGGTTTTGTGGCTCCCAGTGTTTTCTTTACTGCGTGAAACGAGTCCAAATGGCTCTTTGAGCGGTAAAGGTTGCCGACCCCTGGTATAGATCGAAAAATCCTGCAATATTGGCCCTTTACAGACAGAATATAACTTAACCAATAACGTCAAAAGTGGATTATTCAAACGAGCCGGCACTTCCCAGTATATAAATAAAAATACAATGAACTAAAACAAAGTACCGCAACAGTAGAATATATAGTGACTATGGAGTAGCTTCCTTATTGCTTCGCCTGTGGCTTTTTTCCATATGAAATGAGATTAACTGGGAGCGTATTCAAAGTAGTGCTGAGTTGGTTTTCTCAAATGCGATATTGCTTTCTATTTTATGTATGCGATGATACACTGGCACATTTGGCTTATCGTTCGTTTTGCCGAGTTTAAACATAGCTCAAAATCAGCGCTGGAGCATTCACACTGGTGCACTCAAATAGAAGTACTGAAAGTGAGATTTATATGAAGTTAGCTCGGAAGTTTGCGACTACACAGCAAAATCAATGACTATTACCACTGTACTTTCTGTATAACTTCATAACTGCTGCTACTAAAAATCCTACTACTATTTGTATTATTCTTTTGTTTATTTGTTTTACTTTTACATTTACATCTGCTCTGCGGAACCTTTCTGGCGTATTAAACTTTTCTCCATGCAGACGAGCAGATGGCGCCTGTATTATTTTATTTATAGCAATTAAAACACCTGGAACTGAACCATGCAAGAGAGAGGAGTCTAAAACGGTGGGACATTCACGAGCAAATAAGAATATCTCCATGTATTTCATCTTTAAATAAGAAGAACAAATGCAAGAAAGTGGCATTTTGTACAGAATCTGAATATTTTATGAGATAATCTGAAACACAGGTTCATTTAAAATGGTTTGCGGTGGTTCAAAGTTATTCCCCGCTTACCTTCTGCATCCTAATTTTACCCCATGAGGACTTTATGAGCGCTTTTCACAACTTTCAGAGACAAGCTGTGCCCGTAAAGTTTGATAATTACACTGGTCTACACATTTTTGGACTTAATCTGCTTCTGAGATAAAAGAGACTAAATCTTATTTATATTGATAAGATGAACTGAAAATCAACTGATAACTGTGCTAATGTTTGCTAATGTAGTCAAGATATGTAATGATATAATAATATACAGTGGTACCTCACCTTACGAAATTAATTCGTTCCAGAAGTGGTTTCGTAACGTGAAAAATTCGTAAGTCGAGTAGCTATTTCAATGGAAAAGGCCTGATCCGTTCCAAGTTTTTTTTTTTATAGTGTAACTTTTTTTTATAGTGTAACATTTGTGTTCTGCGTCCTGATTGGAATAAACCAGGTCTAAACCTGGACTGGACCTGGACTAAACCAAGATTATCCCGGGACATGGCAGTGCCGTTGGAGGAGCGCGCTGCTCCGCGCTCCTTGCGCGTTGCGCACTAGAGCTAAGAGGCCGAGAAAGACGCTCTTTCAGCGGGAATAAGAGCGGGGCGGGGCAGGCTCTGCTTCTATGTGACTTCCAGAGCCGGGGGGCTGACACTGTGAGCTGTGAGCGGGCCGAGCCGAGCTGCGGGCCCGCGCCATGTCGCTTTTTGATCCTTCGATGTCGGCTCTTCCTATCATTGTGAAGCAGAATTCACCAAGCGTTGGATTGTTCACTCACTAAGGGAACGTGAGCTGGGTTTAGACCGTCGTGAGACAGGTGAGTTTTACCACTGATGATGTGTTGTTGTGTCTCCGCTCCCCTATATTGAGCCGTGCCCCCCCCCCCCCCACGCATGAAAGTTTAAAGAGTGTTTAAACGAGAGAGAAATACGAGAAAAGCGTAGAATGTGTGTGGTGAGGCATTTACAGCCCTAAAACATGTAGAACAATTACAAAATACAAAGTTGTCCTACCTCGTGGACCTCTCCCACCGCGGGCCACCTCTGGAACCTAACCCCGTGTGTGCTGATAAAGTGTATTTACATTTCGGGGCGTGCATCTGAGCGCGCATTAATTGAATTTTTGAGATTTGTTGTTTTTAAAGTGCTTTATAAATAAAGTTGGATTGGATTGGATTAGAGATTTCGCGTTTCGTAACTTGAAATTTCATTCGTATCTAGAGACCAAAATTTGACGTGAAGGTGTTTCGTAACTTGAAATTTTCGTTTGTTGGGTCATTCGTAAGGTGAGGTACCACTGTATTATATATATTGATATGTTAAAACTGTAGACATATTTAAATGAATGTATGTGAATGTGCAGACAGGCTGTTGCTTGTAGACACACTGTACCTTCTGATAAACTACCGTTTTTGCCTTATTTTACATAAATTTCCTATTTTGTCCCAATACTATATCTTGGAAACTATAGCCAATCAGCACTTCTGACTTACTTTTTCTTTATTAGTGACCTAAACCATGAAAAATGTCACTACTTTTGTTCCGGAAGCATTTTCTTGTAGACCAGTGTTAGATTCAGACAGCACACAGTACACATAGGCTTCTTCAGACTGCAGGGCTTTATGCTCAATTCTGATTTTTTTGGTGAAATCTGATATTTTTGCAAGGTCGTTCACATTTCCAATTAAATATGACTTGTATGTGATTTCCAATGTGAACTTTAAATGCACCAAAAGTGTCCCGCATGCGTCTTGTAGGACACGACGAGGTCACATGCAGCGAGTGTGCTCAGTGTTTACGGAAGTCAGAATCAGAATCAGAATCAGAAAGACAAGAAAGACAAATTGAACTTCTCCTTTTATCATCAATCAGAAAGACTTTTATTGCCATTGTCAAGTGAACAGAATTCACAAAACTAGGAACTTGTCTCGGTGATAAGGAACATAAAACACTAAATAAAATAGTAATAACTAGAGTATAGTCACTAAATAATAATAATAATAATAATAATAATAACTAAAATATAGCTATAATATAGTAAAAAATAATAAACAATCCAAATAACAAAAAGGTTCAGAGGAGCAGCATCAGAACAGTAGTGCAAACATGACTTAATTAAAGTGACCAAGTAGCATAAACATGGACACTAGCATTGAGCACCTGGAGATTTTAAAGTTGCTGTCGAGCCAGAACATGTACAACTTATTTGGTTTAAGCAGGAAATTGAGAAGGACAAGGTTTTTGGTCATGACGTTTTGTGGGACAGTGGCAGCAACGTCTGTAGAAAGGAACAAAGTACATTTGTGAGCGCCTGCTTGTACCACTCTCGCTTGTTGGTGACGTGTAGTTTGGATGAACGCGACCTGGCCGTTCAGACTGAAGTCACATGCTAAAAGATCGGATATGTATCGGTTTTTAGGCCTGGGTCGCATTTGAAAAAATCAGATCTGTGTCGTTCAGAAGATCAGAAGATCAGATACAGGTCGCATAGAGGCAAAAAAAATAAAAAATAAAAAATCAGATTTGGGTCACTTCAGGCTGCAGTCTGAACGTAGCCCTATTTTCACCTCAAGATCTGCGTATACAATATATCTCTACTTTTGCAAGACACGTTTTGCTCAAATACATGGAAAAAAATCAAGTACAGGCCCGTTTAATTTGAGAAACATTAAAGGTCCCATGACATGGTACTTCTTGATGCTTTTATATGGCTCCTTAATGGTTCCCTAATACTGTAAATGAATCCTTCTTCAAAATCAACACTCAGTGCATGAGAAACAGAGATAAGATGAGAAAGAGTCATAAATGTCACTCTGGAACACTCCATTATGGCCGTTGTTGCTTGAATGCAAATGAGGAGGACAGAGATGGCCTATAGTAGAGGGTGGGGGCGTGGCCAAACTCTCCACTCTTTCCTTTTCAGCTGTGCCCTGTGCGCTCTGACCCACTTCCATGTTTTTGCGCGGAGGGAGAGATGAGAAGCGTTCCATTGAAAAATAAACACATTTCCACAGAAAATAAAATTAAACCACTGCTGTTTCAGATATCCACAGGCTCAGATAAAGGACTTCCGAGCCTAGAAACACTCGCAAGTTCCTCCAGGCAAATAGAAAAACGCATTTCGCATTGCGTAGCTCCTCCGCAGTCCAAACTCTCTGGGCGTGATTTACAGAGACGCTGAGTACAGACAGACGGGGGTGGAACTGCATTTGCATTTCTTTTTTCGATCTGACGTCAATAAGTTTCCTTGTTCAAAATCGCCCGTTTGAGCTTTGATTTTTTCTAACGCAGAAAAGGATCGCAAATGCTCAGTTTAGACATTTCGCAACTTTTAACCATGGGGGGGCTAAACAGGGTAGGGGAGCTCACATTAATGTTCAAAAACCTCAGAAAGTGAAATTTCATGCCATGGGACCTTTAAAAATCCACCAGTATACTGCATACTTTTAGCAACTATTCACACATTTTGAGTTGATTTTGTGATTTTCTATAGTTTTAAATAATCTATTATGTTGTTTATCTATATGTTTGAATGTATTTGACATATCGCTTCACCTTAGAGTCCATGTTACGTAAATGCCTCCCATTGCATCGACTCGATCTGCAAAGTACTTAGCATGTTATTTCTCCCTTCCTTGGCGCACTAATCCTTGAGTGACACGGTTAGCTGTAGCCTAACGGATTATACGTTTGTTTCCCCCTCCTCGGCTCTGTGGCTGACTCATTTGCCGGCGCAGTACAGCGGAGAACAGTCGACAGTGCCAGCGATGGACACTCATTGTTGTGGTATTTAGAACAGGGACCCATGGGAGAGGGCGTGGGTGCTGCAGATGGAGTTCACCTAAAACCAGATTACGACTACAAGTACTGCATTTCACAGCGTGGTGTTATTCATACAGTATAAGAGCGATAGCAAAACAAAACATACAAAACACTCGCCCCCTACTGGTGCACATCCACGTGGTAATCCAGGAAGCTCCTCTGGGTTTTTCGAGTACATACTGTTCATTTTTTACCCATTGATCTTTTATTCTGGTGACTTGACGGTGCAGTGTGCCAGCAGATGGAGTCTTTGAGCATTTTTTGTTGTCTTTGACTGGATGTGGATTCATTTATATAAGGTTTTGTCATTTTATGCGTAATAATTCTTAGATTAGAAATATTAGAAATGACATTGAAGATACATATGTTTTATTGGGTGGCAGTGGCTCAGGTGATGCGTTTATCTGTGTTTTTCTACTCATCTGAATTCCGCTCTTGATTTGAAAACGGTAAACCGATCAGATGCAGTGTGATTAGGGATGCACCGATGTGAAAGTTTTAGCTGATACCGATATCCAATATTAATGTTGCTGTTATCGGCCAATACGATATTAGCCGATGCCTATATTTATTTATTTTTAATTCTGAGATAACATTTTATACAGACTGAAAATCATGCAAAATACATTTTTGAATGTCTTCTTTTATTTTCAAAACGTGTTTTGACTCCTGATTTTTTTTTTTTTTTTTAAATTTCAATTTTTTTTTATAGTGTAACTTTTTTTTTTTAATAGTGTAACATTGTGTTCTGCTTCCTGATTGGCTAAGGGACCTTTGCCGATTGATGTTATAGATGGGGGATGCGGGGGACCGGAATCAGACTGGAACTAGACCAGGACCAGACCAGGACCAGACCGGGACTAGACCAGGACTAAACGCGGACTAAACCTAGACCAGGTCTAAACAAGGTCTAAACCTGGACTAAACCAGGACTAGACCAGGTCTAAACCAGGATTAAACCACGGCGTGCGGCTCTTTGACTGGTTTCGTGCGGCTCTTGCGTTCGTTCATGTCGAGGTTTGATGTGCTCAGACTGCATGTCTCCCGGACGCAGTTTAATCCTGGTTTAGACCTGGTCTAGAGGAGGCACGGTTTGGGCACGGGTCTCGTGCTCGCAGCCCCGGGTGGGACGCGCGGTCTTGCGCCGGTCATGCTGCTCTATCACGGATTTGAGCACGATGAGCGCACGTGTCCGCGCGCACACTTCTCCCCCCACGCTTCACTATTAATACATTTTGTTGAAAATCTACGAAAGTTTGAGTGTTTAAACGAGAGAGAAATGTGAGAAAACGTTAATTCGGTCAAATATCGGTCGTTAATATCGGCCCACTTTTACACATCGGGCCGATATGTTAAATTTTGGGCAATATCGGCCGATACCGATGTTAATGCCGATATATCGTGCATCTCTAAGTGCGATTCCAGCTCATATCGATGAATACTGTTGTTGTGTCCTTTGGCAAGACACTTAACCCACCAGTGTCTGTGTACAGAGAAAAGGTGGATGCATAAAAACGTGACTATTTACCATAAAGATACATGGTAAAAATGTAAAAACACATTGATGCCAACCGCCAGAAAAGTTTCATAGTGAACCTTTTGTTTTCTGCTTAGTTGTAGGGAGTATTATACCTCTGATGACGTCGGCCAAGATAACAAGGACTGGCACAGGGCAGAAATACCAAAGTTAGGTGGTATTTCACGATAATTACGATATCAACTTGATCGCTCAATATATGTTAGATGGAACAATAGTTTTTGGTCGTGGGTACTTTTTTTTGTAGTACGGGGACATTTTTGGCATTTTTCTGCACTACAATAAAATTTGAGCTGTAGATAGTTGAATAAATAACTTCTATGACTCATTACAGATACAAAAAATATTGAGTCAGTGGTATTATCGTCTATATTTAGCAATATATCGCATTTCAAAATTTCGTGACAGTGACCTGCTCTTACCACGGATACATTAGGAATAGTTTGTACTGTGAGATACTGCAAATATAACACATTTCCTCTAATAAGCCAGGGTTTTAACAAGACTAACTGCCAATAAAACCTTGCTGCTATCCATCCTACTTCAGTTAGGCAGGGTAATATAACCAACAACCCCTCTACCACTCTGTTTTCTACGGCGTTGTTGTGTTCCCTTAAACAGTCCTTGATCCACACTTGGAAGACAGAGCCACCCACAACAGCTTCCTGCTAATTGCGCGTGTAAAGTCAATTCTCAAAGCTACTCAGCGGATGCTATAGTCCGGGTTTTCATTTCACCGCCATCTGCGAGATTATTCTATCCACTGCACACTTACTTTATCTGAAAGTGCTTCCAACCCACAAGATAATATCTAGTTTCTCTGCGTGTTAGAGGAGTAAATGGGACTGGTCTTAAAAGCTGTATTTGCTAATGAATGTCGGTATTTGGGTGCGATTGGGAGATCCTGAATAATCATGCGTAGGATAAGTGTTGAGTGAGACAGCACTTTCTATAAAAACGATTATTATGAATCACATTTGGTCTGTTTACTTCAATCATTACTGTATATTATACGAGTAGTAGTGATAGTAGCAGCAGCAGTAGTAGTCATAGTAGTAGTAGTAGTAGTGGTAGCAGTATAGGCTGCATCAGTACAGTCAGTTCTTTTAATAACAAGTTCCATATTGCACAAAACATTTTGGTACAAGTTGTGTTATGTCATCACAAGGTCAAGACACCCGATGGTAAATGTACCACTATGGGAGGCAAAGCGAGTAAGTTTTTCACTTACTATTGGAGTTTGACATTTTATCTGCTACATTCATGGCTTTCCTCTGAATTTACTTTACCAGAATGATTCTGAAGTTACAAATCTTAAAGATCCCATGACATGGTACTTCTTGATGCTTTTATATGGTGCCTTAATGGTTCCCTAATACTGTAAATGAATCCTTCTTCAAAATCAACACTCAGTGCATGAGAAAGACCCATTTAGACAGACATGGTTACAAATTCACCCTCTGAACGACTCATTCTGGGCCTTCTTGCTTGAATGCAAATGAGAAGGACACAGATAGGCTTAGAGGAGCGGGTGGGGGGGCCCACCCGCTCCTCTAAGCCGCTGGAGCGCTGCTCTGCGCTGTCTCCCAACTTCTGCGTTTGAAGCACGAAGACAGAAAGCAGAGCCATTTCAGTGAAAAAAACACATTTTCACAGAAAATAAAATTAAACCACTGCTGTTTCAGAGGTCCAGAGGGTCGGGTAAAGGACTTCCGAGCCTAGAAACACTCGGACGTGCCTCCAGGCAAATAAAAAAACACATTTCGCATTGCATAGCTCCTCCGCAGTCCAAACTCTCTGGGCGTGATTTCCAGAGACGGGGTGGAGATCCAGACGATGGTGGAACTGCATTTGCATTTCTTTTTTCGATCTGACGTCAATAAGGTGCCTTGTCCAGAATCGCCCGTTTGAGCTGTGTTTTTTTCAAACGCAGAAAAGAACCGCAAATGCTCAGTTTAGACATTTCGCAACTTTTAGCCATGGGGGGGGGGCCCTAAACAGGGTAGGGGAGCTCACATTAACGTTCAAAAACCTCAGAAAGTGAAAATTTCATCCCATGGGACCTTTAAAGGACATATTTTGCAAAATGTACTTTTTTGAGCTTATAACATTCTTCCCTGAAATGAAACAGAAAACGTACACTGACATCCTTATCGAGGTGCAAATGCATGGAGCAGCAACTTTAAAGGTCCCATGGCATGAAATTTTCACTTTTGCCTGGTTTCGTGCGGCTCTTGCGTTCGTTCATGTCGAGGTTTGATGTGCAAGAGCCTCGCGAAACCAGGCAAAGAGCCCCCATGGCAGAAGATACATCAAGGCCCATTGTGACGTGAGCCGTCGTCCTGTGGATCCACCACCCGCGGAAGGATTCATGGGGGCTGGTGCATTGTGTTCTGGGCAGCAGAACACTGCTTGGACTGCTGCCCCCGCGACCCAGAAAATGGAAAAAGCGGAAGAAAATGAATGAATGAATGAACTTTCCCCCCATGGCATTTCCCTCTGCTGCCAATAGATGGAGCTCTACACCAGATTCCAGTATGGGGAGTGCATAAGCTGTTTCAATACATATCATTATTTTAAGTTCTAAAACAAAGTGCCAAAGCAAAGTTAGTCAAGAGCATGTTTAAAAGGCAACAGCAACACAAATAATGCATAACATGTGTCCTTTTAAACTGCTGACTACATTAGCCATCCTGAAAGACTTCCACTGTGACTCTCCTCGCTCCATCCAAACATCACAACTTCAACTCATTACGCCGCAAACATATTTACCCAAACACCCCCATTTCCTCACCATCATGCACCATTATTGTCATTTCCTTTCGATTCTCGCCGCCACTCCGCTCCTCGCTTCTTATCTCATCCCAGAAAAACGGTAGCGCTCGCACGGCCCTCCTCTCCGTTAGCAGGCGCTTTGATCAGTTTCCAGTTGTTTTTCTGCCTGGGTTGAAAACAATATTGATTCAAACGGCGTGCTTCCCTGTGGCGCGGGGGGACACTGGCAGTAATGAAAAGCTATGCGGGCCCATTACCAGCAGCTCTGAAGCTCCCTCCACTCTGGGATACCTGTTGTTCCACCGCCTTAATTGGATCTGAAGTGGGAACAGAGGAACAGGTGGACAGTTTCGGAGACAAGTGCGATTTTTCAAAAGCTTAAAATTGCGAGCAAAGGTATTAGAAGGGTTTAGATTTTGCTAAAATAAAAAGGTGAACTGTGTCACTTTCTTCGTGGCGGGTCCGCCGCTATAGAGATGTCGTTGCCTTGAATTCTTCACTGTTTGATTTTAAACTTACGTGTTTCCATGGAGACAAGCACCACGCAAATTTAGAGCTCCGGTTTGCAGAGAGGTGTCCCGGCTTACAGCAGAATGCATTTCTTTCAAGGTATTGTTTATTAAGAGATACAAGAAAGAGAACTTCGCACTTCAATTTCTTAAAGCAGATGTGTTGGAGGAGAGAGGGCAGCCCCACAACATACAGCTCTGGAAAAAAATAAATCTGAAATCAGCATCTCTACATGTGTTACAGCCATTCCATTCCAGCGTCTGTTGAATTCCAACACAAACACAAAGCTGAGCTACTTCAGTTCTTGCACCAGGAGTGGAATAAAGTCACCCAAGAACAATGTGAAAGACTTGGACTAAACCAGGTCTGAACCAGGACTAAAGCAGGTCTAAACTAGGACTAAACCAGGTCTGAACCAGGACTAAAGCAGGTCTAAACTAGGACTAAACCAGGTCTGAACCAGGACTAAACCAGGTCTGAACCAAGACTAAAGCAGGTCTGAACTAGGACTAAACCAGGTCTAAACTAGGACTAAACCAGGTCTGAACCGAGACTAAACCAGGTCTGAACTAGGACTAAACCAGGTCTGAACCAAGACTAAACCAGGTCTAAACTAGGACTAAACCAGGTCTGAACCAAGACTAAACCAGGTCTAAACTAGGACTAAACCAGGTCTAAACTAGGACTAAACCAGGTCTAAACTAGGACTAAACCAGGTCTGAACCAAGACTAAACCAGGTCTAAACTAGGACTAAACCAGGTCTAAACTAGGACTAAACCAGGTCTGAACCAAGACTAAAGCAGGTCTAAACTAGGACTAAAGCAGGTCTGAACCGAGACTAAACCAGGTCTGAACTAGGACTAAACCAGGTCTGAACCAAGACTAAACCAGGTCTAAACTAGGACTAAACCAGGTCTGAACCAAGACTAAAGCAGGTCTAAACTAGGACTAAACCAGGTCTGAACCAAGACTAAACCAGGTCTGAACTAGGACTAAACCAGGTCTGAACCAAGACTAAAGCAGGTCTGAACTAGGACTAAACCAGGTCTGAACCAGGACTAAAGCAGGTCTAAACTAGGACTAAACCAGGTCTGAACCAAGACTAAACCAGGTCTAAACTAGGACTAAACCAGGTCTGAACCAAGACTAAAGCAGGTCTAAACGAGGACTAAACCAGATCTGAACCAAGACTAAACCAGGTCTGAACCAGGACTAAACCAGGTCTGAACCAAGACTAAAGCAGGTCTGAACTAGGACTAAACCAGGTCTAAACTAGGACTAAACCAGGTCTGAACCGAGACTAAACCAGGTCTGAACTAGGACTAAACCAGGTCTGAACCAAGACTAAACCAGGTCTAAACTAGGACTAAACCAGGTCTGAACCAAGACTAAACCAGGTCTAAACTAGGACTAAACCAGGTCTAAACTAGGACTAAACCAGGTCTAAACTAGGACTAAACCAGGTCTGAACCAAGACTAAACCAGGTCTAAACTAGGACTAAACCAGGTCTAAACTAGGACTAAACCAGGTCTGAACCAAGACTAAAGCAGGTCTAAACTAGGACTAAAGCAGGTCTAAACTAGGACTAAACCAGGTCTGAACCAAGACTAAACCAGGTCTAAACTAGGACTAAACCAGGTCTAAACTAGGACTAAACCAGGTCTAAACTAGGACTAAACCAGGTCTGAACCAAGACTAAACCAGGTCTGAACTAGGACTAAACCAGGTCTGAACCAAGACTAAACCAGGTCTAAACTAGGACTAAACCAGGTCTGAACCAAGACTAAAGCAGGTCTAAACTAGGACTAAACCAGGTCTGAACCAAGACTAAACCAGGTCTGAACTAGGACTAAACCAGGTCTGAACCAAGACTAAACCAGGTCTAAACTAGGACTAAACCAGGTCTGAACCGAGACTAAACCAGGTCTAAACTAGGACTAAACCAGGTCTAAACTAGGACTAAACCAGGTCTAAACTAGGACTAAACCAGGTCTGAACCAAGACTAAACCAGGTCTGAACTAGGACTAAACCAGGTCTGAACCAAGACTAAACCAGGTCTAAACTAGGACTAAACCAGGTCTGAACCAAGACTAAAGCAGGTCTAAACTAGGACTAAACCAGGTCTGAACCAAGACTAAACCAGGTCTGAACTAGGACTAAACCAGGTCTGAACCAAGACTAAACCAGGTCTGAACTAGGACTAAACCAGGTCTGAACCAAGACTAAACCAGGTCTGAACTAGGACTAAACCAGGTCTGAACCAAGACTAAACCAGGTCTGAACTAGGACTAAACCAGGTCTGAACCAAGACTAAACCAGGTCTAAACCAGGACTAAACCAGGTCTGAACCAAGACTAAAGCAGGTCTAAACGAGGACTAAACCAGATCTGAACCAAGACTAAAGCAGGTCTAAACTAGGACTAAACCAGGTCTGAACCAGGACTAAACCAGGTCTAAACTAGGACTAAACCAGGTCTAAACTAGGACTAAACCAGGTCTAAACTAGGACTAAACCAGGTCTGAACCAAGACTAAACCAGGTCTGAACTAGGACTAAACCAGGTCTGAACCAAGACTAAACCAGGTCTAAACTAGGACTAAACCAGGTCTAAACTAGGACTAAACCAGGTCTAAACTAGGACTAAACCAGGTCTGAACCAAGACTAAACCAGGTCTGAACTAGGACTAAACCAGGTCTGAACCAAGACTAAACCAGGTCTAAACTAGGACTAAACCAGGTCTGAACCAAGACTAAAGCAGGTCTAAACTAGGACTAAACCAGGTCTGAACCAAGACTAAACCAGGTCTGAACTAGGACTAAACCAGGTCTGAACCAAGACTAAACCAGGTCTGAACTAGGACTAAACCAGGTCTGAACCAAGACTAAACCAGGTCTGAACTAGGACTAAACCAGGTCTGAACCAAGACTAAAGCAGGTCTAAACGAGGACTAAACCAGATCTGAACCAAGACTAAAGCAGGTCTAAACTAGGACTAAACCAGGTCTGAACCAAGACTAAACCAGGTCTAAACTAGGACTAAACCAGGTCTGAACCGAGACTAAACCAGGTCTAAACTAGGACTAAACCAGGTCTAAACTAGGACTAAACCAGGTCTAAACTAGGACTAAACCAGGTCTGAACCAAGACTAAACCAGGTCTGAACTAGGACTAAACCAGGTCTGAACCAAGACTAAACCAGGTCTAAACTAGGACTAAACCAGGTCTGAACCAAGACTAAAGCAGGTCTAAACTAGGACTAAACCAGGTCTGAACCAAGACTAAACCAGGTCTGAACTAGGACTAAACCAGGTCTGAACCAAGACTAAACCAGGTCTGAACTAGGACTAAACCAGGTCTGAACCAAGACTAAACCAGGTCTGAACTAGGACTAAACCAGGTCTGAACCAAGACTAAACCAGGTCTGAACTAGGACTAAACCAGGTCTGAACCAAGACTAAACCAGGTCTAAACTAGGACTAAACCAGGTCTGAACCGAGACTAAACCAGGTCTGAACCAAGACTAAACCAGGTCTAAACTAGGACTAAACCAGGTCTGAACCAAAACTAAACCAGGTCTGAACCAAGACTAAAGCAGGTCTAAACTAGGACCCAAGAACAATGTGAAAGACTTGTGGAGAGCATGCCAAGACGCATGACTAGCACTCACGCCTCACAGCAAGAAGGTTCCAGGTTCGATCCCCGGGTCGTCCGGACCTTTCTGTGTGGAGTTTGCATCTTCTCCCCGTGTCTGGGTGGGTTTCCTCCGGGCACTCTGGTTTCCCCCATCAACACAAAACATGCACCAGGTAAAATCCTGACCAAGACTAAGCAACAAGATAAGATAAGATAAAACTTTATTGATCTCACGCAGGAGAAATTTACTTGTCACAGTAGCTCTAGGTAGGGACAGTTTGAACAAGAAAGAAAAGTGCATGCAGCAAGAATGCCATAAAGATAAGTAATAATAATAATGATAAAATAAGTAATAATCGAATAAGATCATGGAGATGGTCCCCGGGTGCAGTAATGTGCTGCCCACTGCTAAAGGATGGGTCAAATGCAGGGGACAAATTTCCCTTCAGGGACAAATAAGTGATATAAATAAAATAAATAAATAAATGAATGAATAAAAGCTGTGATTAAAAATAAGGGTTATTGCACCATATATTGATTTGTGAACTCTTCTTAAGTGTAAACATTAGTATTATGTTGTTTTAAAATGAATTTGATCTTGTTTCTTTGCATTGTTTGAGCTCTGAAAACATGGATCTTTTTTGTTATTTTGACCATTTGTCATTTTCTGCAAATAAATGCTCTAAACGATAATATTTTTATTTGGAATTTAGGGGAAATGTTGTCAGTAGTTTATAGACTCAAACAAAAATGTTCCTTTTGCCCAAACACATATCTATAAGTAGAAAAACCAGAAAAACTGATAATTTTGCAGTGGTCTCTTATTGTTTTCCAGAGCTGTAGCTATAATACCTATTTTGCCTGATGAAGGCCTAGCGCCGAAACTTTGTATGTTCTAATAAATCTTACATTTTGCAAGTAAGACGGAATGCGGGATGATTTTTTTCTCATTGTTTTACTGTAAAAAAAAACAGCTATAATTAAGTAATAAACGATTTTAATTCAATACTGTGGTACATTCCAGGGAACGCAATCTCCATGGATACAACCGGGTGCTGGACTTGTACGAGAAAAGTTACATCTATCTAACACAAACCCTGTATATTTAGGCTGAGTTCTTCTCTCAAACCGAAAACACCCTGTTCCACCTTGTGATGTCTTGTGGTAATACAGGAAGTGCTCCAGAGTGTTCTTTTAAACTCCAGACCTGGCAATTCCAGCCCTGGTATAGCCTTATTCTACTGAACTAAAGTGAAAAAGTAGCTGTTAACTTGAAAACTCCAGCTTCATGACATCACAAGGTGGAATTAAGCATTTTGAGCTTAGGAGATGTAGACAAACTAATAATAATTACCATTGTTGGTATCCAAAGGCTCATTATGTTAAATTAGAAGAGTGGGTGGGATTAAATAGGCCTACATTTTCTTCTTCCCACTCCTTTTTAGGTAAATGTTTTGGTAGGTAAATTTCTGTTTATTGTTATTAGGTTAACACCTGACCATATCACAAGTGAGATATGGGTCTGGAAACTCGCTTCGAAAAATCCCGTAGCGGAGGTGTGGTTAGCGATTGCCAACAGCCGTTTATTGGGCGTTATGAATGTCTATCATTGAGCGTATACGTAAGTCCATAGCCAATCATGTCAGTTGTCAGTTCAAACTACAAGCTTCCGTTTGTCATGTAGTACGCGTCACCGTCTTGCCACACCTCCCCCGCTCTCTGATTGGGGCCCTGAATCTGGGACTCTCGCTTGGACGAGTTTCCAGGCCGCCTTCCAGTTCGAAACGAACGGAAGCGGCCTGGGAATTCCCAGGCTAAATGTAAGGTGCTTATTGCCAAAAATAAAAACATAAAATAAAAAATAAAGGCTTATTCGAACATGTGAATGAAACAAAATAGGGATGGGCATAATTAATCGATTAACCGATAATTGATCATTAAGAATTTCACCGAGCAAGTTCATTTTCGTCGACAAACCGATTAAAAAAAACAAAAACAAAAACAGTCACCTCAGTTGATATATGCGACCTTCTGTAGGTCAATCGCCAAAACATGAAGAGGTCGCAGCGAAGTGTTGTGTGGGACCACTTTAATTTAGAAAATGACCAAGCGCACTGCAAGCACTGCAATGCAGCATACAAATATACCTCATCAACAACACAAATGATTTATCATTTGAACACCGCGCATCCAAGTCTGGTAAAAGAAGGTGGCGGCGGTTCATCATCTCTATCACAGGCTAGCCTGGACTCGGTGCTAGCACAGACCGGGAGGAGCTGCAGTGCTCAACGAGCAGAGAAGGTCACCGAACTGATAGCGAAGATGATCGAAACAGACATGCTCCCCATCAGTGCCGTGGAGGGCAAAGGTTTTCACGACTTAATATATTGCTGCAGATACGGCTGGGTTGTGTGGAGGAGGTAGGAGAGAGACAGCGGGCTAGCAGCGGTTAGCTCGGATCCCAAAGCGGCTAACTCCGAGCGCGCTAGCAGAGGCTGCAGGATGCGTGTTGCCTCACTTTAATCCACCTCTACGCATGTTGATTTGCAGATTTACTTTCCCGTGGAGAAGCGCCTGTTCCCACAGCCTCGGCAGACACAGCGGACACACATGAGTGAATGGTTGTTGTCTTTTTAATACAAAATATGTTAACGATTAACCGATTATTACTCATTAATTCTCCCGATAATCGACAAAGAAAACTTCACCGAATGCCCATCCCTAAAACAAAACACAACTCTGGGTATGTTTTTGATGAGGTAACAACATTCTCACATGATTTAAAGCTCACACGAGTCCATTTTGAGCACTACAGGACCTTTTAAAATTACAATTTCGATTCAGTTTTGATTAATCTTGTCATATTAGCTTCCCAGTGCTTCATTATCACATAAGTCCAAGCTGCAGCAGGTAAACCTTGCTATTACCCCTTCCAACCTCTCTCAGCTCTATAGTCCAGTTTTCCACATGAGCTGCTGTTTATTTCCTTGGAGCAGGTGTTTAAATGCCAGACAAAAATGAAAAAAAAAAAAAAAACGCTTCCACTACCACTCTATTACTCTGGCCTCGCTCCAGTCTTTCCCCAAATCTCTAAGCACCAGTTGTTTTCTTCTGGGACTTCTCGTACGCGCTGAAAACATGAAAAACCCATATATGCTGTGTGTATGGAGCGAATGCATCTCCATGGCTACCTACCTCTTTCCTCTCTATCCATGTTCACATCTTTAGAGATTTCCAGGATGCCCTTTATACATATGTCTGTGTAAGATTTCCCATAGTGCTACATGTTAGGGCTATAGACTGTAGATATAAATGGCTCCCATTGACTTACATTGGAATACTGTGTCCCCTCTTTCTGTAACTGTTGCTGTGAGCCTCGTCATTTTGGTCTTAAAATGTTCATGTAACCCCCACTTCATGATCCAGTTTGCCCATTAAAAAAATCTATCAATAATATCGAGTCTGACTCCAAATTCGCCTCTGTAACCGCAACCATCACAAGCTTCATTTGAGTGGAGCCGATCGCTTAGGCTATGTTCAGACTGCAGGGCTTAAAGCTCAATTTGGATTTTTTTGCGAGGTCGTTCACATTTCCAATTAAATGCGACTTGTATGTGATCTCCAGTGTGAACTTTAAACGCCCCAAAAGTGTCCCGCATGCGCCTTGGAGGACACGACGACGTCACATGCAGCGAGAGTAATCAGTGTTTACGGAAGTCGCCTAAAGTTGCTGTTGTACCGGAGCCAGAACATGTACACCTTATTTGTTTTAAGGAGGAGACGGAGAAGGAGAAGGACGAGGTTTTTGGCCTTGGCGTTTTGTGGGGCAGTGGCAGCAACGTCCGTAGAAAGGAACATGTTGGTGCAGAGTGGTGGGATTGCGATGTGCTTCGCTGCTTCACTGACACGGAGTTCATATACTATTTTTGCATGACGAGAAGAACATTTGTGTACATTTGTGAGCGCCGACTTGTACCACTCTCGCTGGAGGAAACACGCCCAGGTCGGATGAACGCGACCTGGCCGTTCAGACTGAAGTCGCGTGCCAAAAGATCAGATATGTATCGGTTTTAGGACCACATATCCAAGTGGCCTGGGTCACATTTGAAAAAATCTGATCCGTGTTGTTTAAACTGTCATTAAAAGATCAGATACAGGTCGCATAGAGGCGAAAAAATCTGATTTGGGTCACTTCAGGCTGCAGTGTGAACGTAGCCTTAGTCCACTTCTTTATCCACTCTATGGTTAGGGCAGTTTGTGATTTTACTACGTTTCAAAGCTTGCATTATAAACATGTCCAGAAGAATTGACAAAAAAACTGAAATATGGGGCGTAAATCATCTAAACCAGGGGTGTCAAACTCATTTTGGTCCAGGGGCCGTATCCAACCTACTTTGATCCCAAAGGTGCCGGATCAGAAAACTCACGGCAAATATACCCCAAAAACAGCGCTAAGTCCAAATATTTGTGCAGAGAAACACAAATCTATTACAGAAGTCTTTTTTATTTGATGAACTCTTTCTTTTACAAAATATTATAATATGAACAACCTGAAGCTTTAAGAAAAATGCAATTACAACACAAGCGTACAGGTTTCCCATTCACCTCCGTCAGCATAGGAATTAGTCCATTCTTCTTGGAAAATCTTAATACACTCACATGTATTAAGTAATACTGCCCTGTCTATTTTTAGGATGTCTGCTTCTTTTTCAGTTTTCAATCAATTTAATTGATTTCTGATCTTTTCCCTTGCCCCACACACCCTTCCCTCTTGTCACCAAAGAAAAAGACACCGTATGTTATCTATCCAATTGTTTTCTGTCATTACATGTTGTGTATAATTGTATTGATTGTATTGCATCTTTTCTACTCTGCATCTTCCAGTCGGCGGCGCGCGCAAGTGCAGCGGCCCCTCCCCTCGCCACTCTATACTGTCCTGCCTGGTTAGTGGGGAAACTAAATTTCGAATTCATTCTATGTACATGTACATATGATTGTTTTTCGACAATAAAGCAACTATGACCTATGACCTAATCCTGCGCTCGGCGTCCACTTTTTTCATTTTTGACATTTTGCTGATGAGGGTGTCGCGGTCAATAGTCAAAACGATGCTCCTTTAAGAGCGTTTGGAAAGAGGCGGGTCTTCATTTGTGCTGCTCTGGTGGGAGGGGCCACGTACAGAGGCGCTGGAGACGCTGCGATGCTAAACTGCGCAGAAAAGAGGCGCAGAAAATTACCAATATTTTAATAGAAAATTAAAATATAATTAAAATATTGTAATAAAAAATCTGCCGAGGGCCAGATTAAAGGTCTTGGAGGGCCAGATCTGGCCCCCGGGCCTCATGTTTGACACCCCTCATCTAGATATAATAATGAAGTTTAGTTGATGGTTTGTGCTGCATTCAACTGTGATATTTTTCATGCAAATGTTTATAAAATACCTTCCAGACTGGACTTGATTTTGTTCTTTTATTGTATTTTGTTTGAGGGACAAAAAAAGAAACAGAAACATGAAGTGACTTATCCGTTTATATCCGTAAAATTTGTTTATCACAAAGGCTAAGTACAACAATTTCCTCCACAAACCATGAAAAACCACTAACCCTGGACTTTATTTAGTTTAGATCTGTAAAAAAAAACATGTTCTGAAATGTGTATTAGTTTTCCGTTCACATTTCTGTGTTCTGTGGTCCACTCTTCTAGACGCGTTTAATGTTTGATGGTGAACTTTGAACAGAACCCTATTATTAAAACATAAATTCCTATTATTAAAACATAAATTGCAAAACAAATCACATTCACAATGCAGATCTCAACTACAGGGTGACCAGGGGCAGAATGAGACATGAGACGGTGCGGCCTGTCGAGGAAATTATGGTATGTCAGAAACTGCAGCCTTTACGATTTGCTAATTGCATACCTTCAAATTTGGATTGGATTGCAAAATATACCCCTTGATACTTTGCAGCTGATCAACGTTTCCCTGGGGGGAGGCACTACTCTGTCAGAAGGTCTGTTACTCAAATTAGGCCACGTTTATATGATGACGGCCTGAACAGAAGACGCAAAAGTGGCGTCGCGTTTTCACTTTTTATTCCACATTTAGATGAGCGTTTTCGGGAGGAAATCTGCGTGCATACAGTGACGCAAAAGTGTGTGGAATTGGATTGGGTATGCATGCCAGGCAGCTAGGTGGTGCTGTGATACATTATCACTATGTCCGCGTGCATGCGTAGAATCTTCCTTCTTCTCATCTGCACCGCGAAAAGCAAAACAAAACATGGCTACTGGTAGAAAAAAAAATTAATGTATTCAGACGAAGAAGTTCAACTGTTGCTTCAAACTTGCCTGGTTTACACCAGACCATATCACAGTGATATATGGTCTGGGAGCACATACTGAATATCTCGTAGTGGAGGTGTGGTTTACGATCGCCAACGGCCGTTTATTGGTGTCACGAATGTCTATCAATTGGCGTATACGTAGCCCAGAGCCAATCATGTCAGTTGTCAGTTCAAACTACAAGTTTCCGTTTGTCACGTAGTACGCATCACCGTCTTTCCACCCCTCCCCGCTCTCTGATTGGCTCCCAAAATCAGGAGAGCTCGCTAAGCCTAGTTGCCAGGCTGTCTTTCAGATCAGAATGAACGAAAGCAGCCTGGGATTTCCCAGGTTAGCTTCAGACCACGTTAGACGACAAACAACGAAGGCGCAACAAGGTCCTGCCAAACAAAGTACACTGATATATGGACCGATGTGACATAAACACGTACGCGACATCAGCAGATTTGACCAGAGTTTTGCGTCTTGGGCAGTGTAGATGAAAACGCTACAGCAGAGCGTATTCAAGTTTTCCACTTTGGAGGGCGGTTTCAGTTTTTTGCGTTTTTAAGCCCCCAAAACGCCGTCACCGTCTAAGCGAAAGGCACTTCCGATAAAATATTTAGTCGTTTTTACCCGTAAGCGTTCTCGTGTAAACAGGCGCCTATTAATTAAACATAATCAGCGCTTTATTTTAAGACAGAAAGAGCCGACTTGGTTGGCCATGTACTATTATTGCTGTTATTAGTACTTCTTGACTATCTTAGCGAGTCAACGGTTCTTCTGATCCTAAGCATTTCATTGCATTGTTGACCTTGTGTTGATTCTGCATATGACAAATAAACAATCTTGAAACTCTTGAAACTGAAACTCTTGAAATACAACAGGTGAGCTGATTTGTGCGCTCCCTCACTCGTAAAATTGCAGTCAACACCTAAACGGGACCATCAACGCTCGTATTGATCCACAGGCTCCAGAAAATGAGCTTTTTGAGTTTCCAGACTGAAGTATGCATCGTGTCACCATGGTAACTTGTGAATATTCTTTCTTAAAAATACAGCACTATGTCACTGCGAAGCATCAATATATGGCGCTAATGCATCTCCGTGGCTGCAGATTTCTCTGCTTTTGTGTAAGATTTCCCATGGAGGCGCGCATACACTGGAGGCGAGGTCCTTCAGGTTGTTTCGTATGCGTGGGGGATATTCTGGGCACATTCACACCTGGCCATTATCGGAGCTGCTTCTGCGCATCTGGAGGGAAAGCACTTTTTATGTTTGTGTCTGCTCCGAGACAACCACAAACCGTGAATGGAGTGAAATAAGGAAGAGAGTGTTTTATGGAAAGGAAAAATGTTTATCTATGTGCATGTGGTGTCGGGTAGTATTGCTGTGAATGTATGGACATGTTTTGGGGCAGTGTTTTGCAAAAGAAGAGGTTAAAGGTCCCATGGCATGAAATTTTCACTTTCTGAGGTTTTTGAACATTAATGTGAGCTCCCCTACCCTGTTTAGGACCCCCCCCATGGTTAAAAGTTGCGAAATGTCTAAACTGAGCATTTGCGATCCTTTTCTGCATTAGAAAAAATCAGAGCTCAAATGGGCGATTCTGAACAAGGAAACTTATTGACGTCAGCTCGAAAAAAGAAATGCAAATGCAGTTCCACCCCCGTCTGTCTGTACTCAGCGTCTCTGTAAATCACGCCCAGAGAGTTTGGACTGCGGAGGAGCTACGCAATGCGAAATACGTTTTTTTATTTGCCTGGAGGAACTTGCGAGTGTTTCTAGGCTCGGAAGTCTTTTATCTGAGCCTGTGGATATCTGAAACAGCAGTGGTTTAATTTTATTTTCTGTGGAAATGTGTTTATTTTTCAATGGAACGCTTCTCATCTCTCCCTCCGCGCAAAAACACGGAAGTGGGTCACGGAGCGGAGAGCTTGGCCACGCCCCCACCCCCTACTATAGGCCATCTCTGTCCTCCTCATTTGCATTCAAGCAACAACGCCCATAATGGAGTGTTCCAGAGTGACATTTATGACTCTTTCTCATCTTATCTCTGTTTCTCATGCACTGAGTGTTGATTTTGAAGAAGGATTCATTTACAGTATTAGGGAACCATTAAGGAGCCATATAAAAGCATCAAGAAGTACCATGTCATGGGACCTTTAAAATAGTTAAATATTGTCTAACTTCATTCATTTGCTTGTATCCATGGAGAAGATTTGCCTGGAATGTTCCACAGTATTGCATTAAAATTGCATCACCAGAATTTATTCAATCAAAGGGATTTTATTCTCTTGATTAACATAAATTCTCAGAGCAGGTTCGCCTCTCCACAAATCTGACCTGTAACTTGGCTCAGTAGCGTCACCTGCTTGGTTCTATGGATGAAGCTGTTTAATGCCGCACTATGGGACATTTCAGTAATAGCATCTCCATGGAGACAAGCAGATGACCTTCCACCAGGAAAGTTACAGAACACATTATGCAATTTTTTTAGTTGAGTCTTATGAGCCACATCTTTTTTTCTTTTTGTCCTGGTGTTTTTATTTCTGAAGTTTGTCCGTAAATAAATTCTTATTCCTAATGTGGCTCACGGCACCAAACAGTTCTGGGAAAAATAAATAAGAGACCACTGCAAAATGATTTGTTTTTCTGATTTTACCACTTATAGGTTTGTGTTTGGGCAAAAGGAACATTTTTGTTTGAGTCTATAAACTACTGACAACATTTCCCCCAAATTCCAAATAAAAATATAATAATCATTTAGAGCATTTATTTGCAGAAAATGACAAAATAACAAAAGATTAGGGATGCAAATTATCATTAATTGATAGTTGATTGACCTTATCGATTCATTAACGATTAACTGATAAGCGGCGTTTTTCACCTGAATTTTAGTGTTTCAATAGGGTCTTTAAGAATATAAGCTATAGTAACATAACACTGAGTCATAAATATATCATAGTATTATATTGTATATTCCTCAATTAATTATTCCTTAGTAAAAAGCAGACAAATGTATTGATGCTGAATAACAAAATACAGTAATCCCTCGCTCTATCGCGGTTCGCGGATTTAATTTTTTATTTTTTTCAAATTTTTTTTTATAGTGTAACGTAATAAAAGGAGAAATTCAATTTGTCAACTGGACAAAGTTTGTTTGGTTGAAAACGTTTCGCCGCTCATCCGAGAGGCTTCGTCAGTTCTGGTTCTAGTGCTGGTTAGACCCTGTTTATATCTCGCTACAGGGAGGAGCTCCCTACACTGAAATAGTTCTGAAACTATCTCAACTAATCTGTCTCTTTTGTTTTTCAAATTACTCTGGCGACTAGAGTAATTTGACCAAACAAACTTTGCCCAGTTGACAAATTGAATTTCTCCTTTTATCATGGATTCTACCTGGACGACTGAGGGACTCTTCACGCATTTTATAGTGTAACATTTTTTTTTTATCGTGTAACATTGTGTTCTGCATCCTGATTGGCTGAGACTATACCAGGACTAAACGTGGACTAAACCAGGACTAGACCAGAACTAAACCAGGTCTAGACCAGGTCTAAACCTGGACTAAACCAGGACTGGACCAGGTCTAGACCAGAACTAAACCAGGAATAAACCAACACGTGCCGCTGCTGGTTTCGTGCGACTGGTTTGTGGCTTGGGCTGAGACTACGCATTCCGGGCGCCGCGGTTCTATCTCGTGCTCAGCAGCAACCGCGCTCACTTAACGGCACTGCCCGGTGTACGCGCGGGCCTCGCGTGTACACCGGGCAGTGCCGTTGAGTGAGCGCGGTTGCCTTGTTTCGTGACAACGCGGGTGCGCGTGTCCGTGATTAGCGATTAATTACAATTAATGCATTTTGTTCGACCAACGTCTTGATCGACAATTAATTGTTGACATCCCTACAAAAGATACATGTTTTAACATCAAACAATGCAAAGAAACAAGATCAAATTCATTTTAAAACAACATAATACTAATGTTTACACTTAAGAAGAGTATTTATTTTTAATTACAGTTTTCGTGCGTCTTTCACATTGTTCTTGGGTGACTTTATTCCACTCCTGGTGCAAGAACTGAAGTAGCTCAGCTTTGTGTTTGTGTTGGAATTCAACAGACGCTGGAATGGAATGGCTGTAACACATGTAGAGATGCTGATTTCAGAAAAAAAATGCAGTGGTCTCTTATTTTTTTTCCAGAGCTGTATTTGCTAACTAACTGCAAGCGTTAGTGAGCTTCATTTGACTGGAACTGGCTCAGCAAAATGTGTGAGTTCATGCTCCCTTAGTCCACTTAACCTAAGGTGACCAAAAGCATTTTTCAAGATAATTAAAGCCACAAGAATGCATAATATGTGTTCTTTAAATATGCACACGAAGCATCAGTCTGTCGTGTCACGTCGGGAGTAACTCTACCGATAATTGTCATTTCAGAAGAGTTTGGAGTTCCCCCGCTGCTATAGCACTTTTATTGCAGCTTTTATATGGCTGATTGAGGCTGCGTTTTTATTGTATTTTGGATATTTATTGGAGCTGCAGCAACTGAATAATTTCCCTTGAGGATCAACAAAGTATTCTGATTCTGTTGCAGGCAGAAAATAACGAGAATCCTAATCCAAGCGTACAAATGGGAGGTGAAAAAACACATTTTAGAAAAAATAAATAAAAAATCATACACGCTATGCATCCTTATAGAGTTATTTATTGTTTATTTGATTGGGACAGTGCAATATTAATGGACAAACATGAATTATCATAAATTATAGGCTTAAAGGAAAAGTAACATTTTTTACAATTTGAGCCTTATTTCGGTAATAAAACAAGTTGTTTTACTCACCCATAGCACTTTGGTGTCATATGGAGCACTTCCGGAGATGTTTTAGATTAGCGTTAGGGTAACACCGTTAGCCTAGCACGACTTATAGCCATAGCTCGGTGCATTACCCGAGCATGTAATATGCCCCGTGCGGGCTCCAAATAACACAAACTTTAGCACTTTTCAAATCATAGAAGCTCGATGTCTTAGTCTACGATTTCGTGTGGTCAAAAGTGGCCTGTAATCCGAGATTTAGCCATAGTTTCGAGTAGATGAGGACGCCAGTGCGCATGCGCGGACTGTGCTCTCAGCTCCCGGGACCCAAAAATGAAACGCAAAGCTGTAAACTATGGATAAATCTTGGATTACAGGCCACTTTTGATTCAAACGAAATCGTAGACTAAGACATCGAGCTTCTATGATTTGAAAAGTGCTAAAATTTGTGTTATTTGGAGCCCGCACGGGGAATGCCCCGAGCTATGGCTATAAGTCGTGCTAGGCTAACGGCGTTAGCCTAACGCTAATCTAAAACATCTCCGGAAATACTCCATATGAGTAAAGTGCTAAAGTGCTATGGGTGAGTAAAACAACTTGTTTTATTACCGAAATAAGGCTCAAATTGTAAAAAACGTTACTTTTCCTTTAACTTGTCCTCTGTATTATTAAAACTCACACTTTAAACACTTTTAACCTCATTAAAACATACCTGGAGTTGTGTTTTGTTTCATTCACACGTCTGAGTAATCATGATTAAATTAGTCGGTCTACATCTCCAGAGTTCAAAATGCTCTGTTCCACCTTGTGATGTCATGAAGCGGTAGTTTTCACGTTAACAGCTCCTTTTACCTTTAGTTCGAACTGGAATTTCTCGGGCTGAAATCATCCGAATGATTCTAGTGAAGGTGTATGGAGTTTAAAAACACAGTGGAGCACTTGTTGTATCGCCACATGACATCACAAGGTGGTGTTTTCTGTTTGAGAAAAGAGCTCAGCGTACATATTCAGGGTTTGTGTGTTAAATGTGTGAAAGAAACAAAACACAACTCCAGGTATACGACATTTTCAACCTATTTTCAAAACTAAGGGAAATGCTTGATAAAAATGTGGATACACTGTTCACTAGACAGCAGAATGTAAGTGTTAGAATGGATTTCAACACAAAATTATAGTTTCTATAATGTTACCATGTGGTCTTGTACTTGTTCTGAGCATTCCGAAGCTCAGAGAAGGTTCAACTCTGTCCCTTTTTTATATTTCTTGATACTTCGTCAAAATAGCATCTACAGTACAGCTCTGGAAAAAAATAAGAGACCACTGCAAAATTATCAGTTTTTCTGATTTTACTACTTATAAGTTTGTGTTTGGGCAAAAGGAACATTTTTTTTTTGAGTCTGTAAACTACTGACAACATTTCCCCCTAGTTCTGGTCTAGTCCTGGTCTAGTCCTGCTTTAGTCCTGCTTTAGACCTGGTTTAGTCCTGGTTTAGTCCTGGTTTAGTCCTGGTCTAGTCCAGGTTTAGTCCTGGTCTAGGCCTGGTCTAGTTCTGGTCTAGTCCTGGTTTAGTCCTGGTCTAGTCCTGGTCTAGTCCTGGTCTAGTCCTGGTTAAGTCCTGGTCTAGTCCAGGTTTAGTCCTGGTCTAGGCCTGGTCTAGTTCTGGTCTAGTCCTGGTTTAGTCCTGGTCTAGTCCTGGTCTAGTCCTGGTTTAGTCCTTAGTCCTGGTCTAGTCCTGGTCTAATCCTGGTCTAGTCCTGGTTTAGTCCTGGTCTAGTCCTGGTCTAGTCCTGGTCTAGTCCTGGTTTAGTCCTGGTCTAGTCCAGGTTTAGTCCTGGTCTAGGCCTGGTCTAGTTCTGGTCTAGTCCTGGTTTAGTCCTGGTCTAGTCCTGGTCTAGTCCTGGTCTAGTCCTGGTTTAGTCCTGGTCTAGTCCTGGTCTAGTCCTGGTTTAGTTCTGGTCTAGTCCTGCTTTAGTTCTGTTTTAGTCCTTGTTTAGTCCTGGTGTTGACACAAGCTGCTGCTTTTTCTTATGTCTCTGTGCCTTTAAGGGTTCTCCTGGTGTGCGCATGTGGGAGGAGTTGATGCTCTGTTAATTTTATACGATTCAAGAGTTCTGTTCATCAATAAAGTTCGTTGTGAAGCAAGAGAACCCTCGGGTCATTACAATATGATAATAATTTGACTCACTCCGTGTCGGATAATTCGCATGTCTCCACGTGTATTTGCTTATATCCCGGACTTTCTGCTGCTAAGTATCCGACCGCACTTTTAGGAGCTCCGGATAAACAGACGTGTCCCGAACCTGTCCCGAACGTGTCCTGAACCTGTCCCGAACCTGTCCTGAACCTGTCCTGAACCTGTCCCGAACCTGTCCCGAACCTGTCCTGAACCTGTCCTGAACCTGTCCCGAACCTGTCCTGAACCTGTCCCGAATGTCTCGCGAACGTGTCATGTGTCCAAGTGGAAGTTAAAAGTCCATTTTCACAATCGTTCTTCTCGTCATGCGTATCAGTGAAGCGGCGAAGCACGCAGCGGCGTTACGCACGTGCGTAATTCGTGCTGGCTGGGATCGATAAGAGGAATCGATAGATAACCTGCTAATTCCGTGTAATTGAAACACACGGAACCGGTTCTCAACAGGAACTGGTTCTCGATTCACATCCCTACATAATACTAATGTTTACACTTAAGAAGAGTTCAGAAATCAATATTTGGTGCAATAACCCTTATTTTTAATCACAGCTTTCATGCGTCTTGGCATGCTCTCCACAAGTCTTTCACATTGTTCTTGGGTCCTAGTTTAGACCTGGTTTAGTCTTGGTTCAGATCTGGTTTAATCCTAGTTTAGCCCTGGTCCAGTCCAAGTTTAGGCCTGATTTAATCCTAATTTAGACCTGCTTTAGTCTTGGTTCAGACCTGGTTTAGTCCAAGTCTTTCACATTGTTCTTGGGTGACTTTATTCCACTCCTGGTGCAAGAACTGAAGTAGCTCAGCTTTGTGTTTGTGTTGGAATTCAACAGACGCTGGAATGGAATGGCTGTAATACATGTAGAGATGCTGATTTCAGAAAAAAATCCAGTGGTCTCTTATTTTTTTCCAGAGCTGTACTTTAAATCCTAGTTTTAGTCTCAATTTGTATCTGTTTTTTTTTTAATTTCTTGATATTTTTGACAATACATTTTAACACCATCATGTCTTTCCCTCTATGTCAAGGCCCTTCAGTAATAAAAAATACATTTTCCAATCTGTTTTTCCTATTTTCCTTCCATTTCCATCTCTTCCACTCAAACGTAGGAGTACAACAGCTAAACCTTTTTCACTAATCCTTTCATTCCAAATGCAGCACCTTCTTTTATTATTGCATCTAAATAAACTGTTTCAAAACCTCCCCTAGCTAGTTCTTCTCCGAAAAACAAACTTGATGATATTTAAAAGGTATCTCACTATTTATCTCACTATTTATTTTGCTCTTGCCATTTCGTCCCTCTTTAGATTTCACCGTAACGCTTCAAACATCCTATTTTTCCTCCCTTCCCACTCGGAGCTCCGGAGCCTCCTCCATGCCAACTTCTATCAGTGTCTGTGGGCTTGGTTTCTTTGTTGTTCCAGTCTTTATTGTACCAACCTACACACAGTAAGATTTATCCAGCTGCCATGTTCCCAGAGACAGTGGAGTTCTGACATTGTTGGCATTTCTTTTGGCAAGCTCCCGGCGCTGTTTGATGATGTAATAAATAGACAGTTTAGTGGAGGGTTTGTCCTTGTTGGAAATGTGTAAATAAAAGGGACTATAAGAGGGAACTTGTGTGAGGAAAGTGTTTATTTCAGGTCAAACTACAGTATAATTATAGTGTAGAAGATAATGGGGGAGTGTGTAATTAACAGTAACAAATTCTGAAGCACAATATATTGTTACAGAGATAGATAATGATAAACGATAACATTGAAACTAATTGATGCTGCTGACCCAAAGCAGATAGGCTTTTAATGATTCTGAGCTGCAACCAATAAATAGCAAAATGAGGAAATAAATAGCCATAAAAGTTACTTATTCAACCCTCTGCAGCTCAAACCTGATCATAGGACAGAAAAAAATGGCAAAATTCCACTACTGAAAAGGAATTGTACACACGATACATTTTGAGGCCTAAAATATATTTTTCCATCTTTCATTTATTCAGCGATAAGTCCATATAGTCATAATGGTGACAGGAGTGTAACACCTCGCTCAGATCGCACATTTTTGTTGCACACTGCACATTTTGGACATCTGTAAATATTAGGGGTGTGAATCTTTCACTCACAAAACGGTTTGATTCGAATCTCGATTCACAGGCTACGATTCGATTCAGGGACGATTCATAAAATTAGTAAACGATCCGGTACGATTCCATTCGATTCAATCTGATCTGATCCGGTTCGGTTAATTTCGATTCAATACAAATGGACAACTTTACTCCCAAGTGCTTTAAAGTTATTGAGAAGAAAAAGAGAGAAACAGAAATGAAATTTCAAAATATTATCCTTTTGTTTATTTAGTATCCAACAGACACATCAGGCCTACTGAAAAACTGGCAATCCGGTTTGCAAAACTCTGCTCATACTTAAAGGTCCCATGACATGGTACTTCTTGATGCTTTTATATGGCTCCTTAATGGTTCCCTAATACTGTAAATGAATCCTTCTTCAAAATCAAGACATGAGAAACAGAGATAAGATGAGAAAGAGTCATTTTTCTCTCTCTGAACAGTCCATTATGGGCGTTGTTGCTTGAATGCAAATGAGGAGAAAAGAGATGGCCTATAGTAGAGGGTTGGGGCGTGGCCAAACTCTCCGCTCTCCGCTCTCAGCTGTGCGCTCTGATCCATTTCCGTGTTTTTGCGTGGAGAAGAGATTAGAAGCATTCCATTGAAAAATAAACACATTTCCACAGAAAATAAAATTAAACCACTGCTGTTCAAAGGTCCAGAGGCTCAGATAAAGGACTTCCGAGCCTAGAAACACTCGGACGTGCCTCCAGGCAAATAAAAAAACGCATTTCGCATTGCGTAGCGCATTCGCGTCCCAAACTCTCTGGGCGTGATTTACAGAGATGCTGAGTAGACACAGACGGGGGGTGGAGCTGCAATAAGGTGCCTTGTTCAGAATCGCCTGTTTCAGCTCTGTTTTTTTCTAACGCAGAAAAGGACCACAAATGCTCAGTTTAGACATTTCACAACTTTTAACCCTAAACAGGGTAGGAGAGCTCACATTAACATTCAAAAACCTCAAAAAGTGAAAATTTCATGCCATGGGACCTTTAAAATACAATACAGTCCTTCCCTCAAGCAACACAAAACAATAAGGTTAGATATCAAAAATAAAAAAAGACCTTATAAAACAAGCAAGTTTCCTATTAAAGGCAAAAATTAGAATGAATCAGAATGATTAGTGCTTCAGTCAACATGTCTTTTTTTATGCCTGTAATCAACTTTTCATTCACTGTTGAACACATACGGCAGAATTGACAATAAAGCTGACTTTGAACTTTGACTTTTGAGCTCACACGAGGCTTAGAACCTGGCACTCGTGAGACCACGTGTTTCAACGATAACTATTCATTTATTCATTTATCATGGGAAAAGACTGCGGTGGACCCACCACCGGACTGCACAGCATTTGGTCTGAACTCCTCCTTACTTTTAACTAAATGAATACTCGCTGCCACTGGAGCAGAGCTGTACCGCGAACAGTCTGAGCCCGGGATAACAGACACATCTGTGACAACCACAACACAACACAGTACAGAGCAACTTTAGACTGAACTTCTCTTTCTAGAACATGTGGGCAAAGAAGGTTCAGTTCAGGTTTGGAGTCCTGTTTTAGCACTTTTCAGAGCACTATCTATTACTATGTGTTTCAGGATAATGAGAAATTAAAGTTCAAAGTCAGATTTATTGTCAAAAACCATATGTACAGGTCGCACACACGGGATTTGAAATTGCAGCACCCCCTAGGCCCACAGTGAACATCTGATAAACAAGACAATAAACACAACATGACATTAGGACCACTGCTCTAGTAATTAACAGTTCAAAACCAAATATTATATCTTTTGAATGGAGAAAAGTGCTCCAAATGGTTTGTGAATAAAGAAGAAAGTGATTTGCAAATGTTATTAATGCCTTTTTTAATGTACCGTGAACATTAAAAAAGAATATTCATAAGAGTTTGTAAAAATTAAAGTTATAAAATAAAGTAGCTCAGAATCGCTACAAGAGTCTTACAGCCTTCAGTCGCCCGTCTTCAAAGTCAATACATCAGACAGAATATGAGAAATGTACTTTTATAGATATACCACCGTACATTTAAGCACTACGCCAAAAATGGATACCCCATACAGTACTAGTAACCCATTCTAAACTCCCAGGCTATTTGCATTTGCCTTTGAGGATGAGAAGTTTAGATTTTCAATGAAGAAGTTGAAGTTCTTAACATGAAAGCACAAGTGGATGAAACAGCGAAGAGTGGAGAGTGCTGCTAACGCTGGAAAGAAGCGGTATTTTAATGTTTGGTGGGCGGCTCAATTAAAGCTGTGAAAAATGATCAAACCATGTTTAGGATTGCATATTTAAAGATGCACTGTGTAACTTTTCTGGGGATCCGCCACATGCTTTTCTCTATGGAGATGTCATTGTTTTGCCTAATATGTTTAACAGTATGGCATTAGACTTATCTTTTTGTTGTCTAATTACAGGGGTTTTATTGATCAAAAATGCATTGACAAAAATACTGTAACTACTGTAACTGTGATAACAGGATTCTACCTGGACGACTGAGGGACTTTTCACGCATACTGTAACTGTGGCTTACCTGATCTGTATTTAACACCAGATTAAAGAAGAATTAACGTTTTTTTTTTTTACAATCTGAGCCTTATTTCAGTAATAAAACAAGTTGTTTTACTCACCCATAGTACTTTGGTGTCATGTGGAGCACTTCCAGAGATGTTTTAGATTTGCGATATCCGTAACATGAGTTCTCGGGGCACATGTTTGCGGTCTCCAAATAACGCAAACTTTAGCACTTTTCAAATCATAGAAGCTCAATGTCTTAGTCTACGCTTTCGTTTGAGTCAAAAGTGCCTCTAATCCGAGATTTATCCATAGTTTGGAGTAGATGAGGAGGACAGTCGCATGTGCGGAGTCACAGCTGATTTCGCTCTCAGCTCTCGGGACCAAAACATGAAAGGCAAAGCTGTAAGACGTTTGGACCATCGTGTTTGCAGTACCCACTTCAGTCAGGACCATTTTTTACCAGCAAAGGAAAAGAAAGAAGGCCAGCGGATTCAGCGAACGATTCTGAGAAGTAATGTGAATGTGAAAATATAGCCGCAATCGGCGATGATCGGCCCTCGCTTTCGATTAAAGTTTGAGTGAAATCGGCCAAAGTATGCACGGATTATCACTCGTTGAAATGGGACGGCGAGCTGCAAAAACAAACCTGAAATTTGTGGCGTTTTCACGGAAACACCGTTCAGTCTTTTAGAACGCTTTTAATAACTTTTAATGTCCCACTTGTCTAGATGATACAGCACGATTCTGGTGAGTCTGGGTCAAAAACCCGAGGAGGAGTTCGTTAAAATACGAGGACAGGAAAATTTGCCTTCGGCGCCGGGTCACGTGTTCGGTCCAATATGGCTGACTTCCTGTTGGTCGCCTAGCAACGGTGTAATATACTTTTTTGTTCCTATTCCCATGATGCATCTGTGTAACAAATTTGGTTTGGCTACGACAAAGTTTTTGCCGGGCGTCCCATTGGCGATAACCGATGTTTGGCCCGTTGCTATGGCAACACGGGTATAGCCATAGGCGCAATGTATTTTGATTTTCCAGGGGGCGCTGTCGAGCCATTTTTAAAGATTTTTTTAAATACAGATTATTAGTAAATTCATTTTTTTGGCGTTCTTGAATTTTGTGCCAAATTTCGAGAGTTTTCATTGGTGGGAAGTACCTGAAACCTGGAAAAGTTGGGGGGGGGGGGGGGGTAATAATAAGAATAAATAATAAGAAAAACCAGAACAATAACCAGAACAATAACAATAGGCCCTATGCTTTAGCGCTCGGGCCTAATCATACATTTTATTTATTAGGCGCCTTTCTGGACACTCAAGTACAATATACATTATAGGCAGTTAAAAGCAACAGTTAAAATACAAACAGTTAAACATTTACACAATAAAACTTTTAAAACAGCAAAACATTTAAAACATTTAAAAGGACAGTGCAGTTATGGGTGAAGTGAAAAGGCCAGTCTGAACAGATGAGTTTTGAGTTAGAAAAGTAGTAGTCAAATATTTAAAAAAAATAGACCATTATTGTCCATTTTTGACCATGACCATGTTCTTGTGACAAATAGATTTTCATCAGGTTTTTCATTCTTATTTCAAGGCTAAAATGTGACATGTTATAGCGATATTTCTGTAACTGGTTTGATATTACTTTCTTCAACAAATATGGTCAAAACAGGTTGAATGTGATATAGGACGTGTTATCAAAGCATTGGAACTGTTAAATGTGTTTGAAATGACCTGAAGTATCATAAATCAGCTTTTTGAAATGAGCTACTTCTTTGAAATTTACACACAGGATTTACCAGCATTTTTCGAGAGCCCACTTCCTGTCACATGGTCATCATACCAGGATGTTTAGTATATGTCGCTTACGGACACTGTTTGGAATGTCCCACAGTGTGACATTAAACAGCTCTACCTTACATTTATTCAATTACAGGTGGTTTTATAGCTCAAAAATACCTACAAAAACAGGCATTCTGACTGCGAGCTGGGCCTCTTCGCAGATCCGACCCGTAACTTGGTCTGGTTTGGAGATGTCATTGTTTTGCCTAATATGTTTGACATATTAGGCAATATACTATGACATTAGACGGCCAAAGTATGCACGGATTATCACTCGTCGAAATGGGACGGTGAGCTGCAAAAACAAACCTGAAATTTGTGGCGTTTTCACGGAAACACCGTTCAGTCTTTTAGAACGCTTTTAATAACTTTTAATGTCCCACTTGTCTAGATGATACAGCACGATTCTGGTGAGTCTGGGTCAAAAACCCGAGGAGGAGTTCGTTAAAATACGAGGACAGGGGTCACGTGTTCGGTCCAATATGGCTGACTTCCTGTTGGTCGCCTAGCAACGGTGTAATATACTTTTTTGTTCCTATTCCCATGATGCATCTGTGTACCAAATTTGGTTTGGCTACGACAAAGTTTTTGCCGGGCGTCCCATTGGCGATAACCGATGTTTGGCCCGTTGCTATCGCAACACGGGTATAGCCATAGGCGCAATGTATTTTGATTTTCCAGGGGGCGTTGTCGAGAGTTGTTGCGTTGTTTTTCGAGAGCCCACTTCCTGTCACATGGTCATCATACCAGGATGTTTAGTATATGTCGCTTACGGACACTGTTTGGAATGTCCCACAGTGTGACATTAAACAGCTCTACCTTACATTTATTCAATTACAGGTGGTTTTATAGCTCAAAAATACCTACAAAAACAGGCATTCTGACTGCGAGCTGGGCCTCTTCGCAGATCCGACCCGTAACTTGGTCTGGTTTGGTCTCCATGGCGATAGAAAGGTTTAACACCATACTGTGAAAGATTCTAGACAAACAGTAGCATCTCCATGGAGAAAAGCATTTGACGGAGCCAAAATGAGAAAAGTTACACGGCGCGCCTTCGAGTCAATTTCTTTTCTCTTTTTCTCTCCATTTTTTGCATTTTATTTGACAAAAAAACAATCTAACACTGACCCGTTTTCAGGAGCCTTTATATTTCTCCACCTCTTCACAGTGATTGCGTTCAGAGTGGACTGTTAAATTGTTCTAGCGTAGCCCTGGTGGAGGACAGGGTCACGCTGGTATTAGAGAGAACAGAGTGTGGCTGGAGAGTGTATAGCTCACACAGACAGATGGCGGCGGGACTATTACGGAGGTAGCAGGACCAAAGGGGAAGAGGTCACGGCTCAGGGCTGTAATCTTATGGAGCCACCGGGGAGGGGCTGTCCACTACGCTTCAGTCTGCCGTACTGAAAATATATGTATAGATGTTTGCTGGGGAAATAAATGGAAGCTCTGGAAAAAAATAAAGAGGCCGCTGCATTTTTTTTTTTTTTTTTGAAATCAGCATCTCTACATGTATCACAGTCATTCCATTCCAGCGTCTGTTGAATTCCAACACAAACACAAAGCTGAGCTACTTCAGTTCTTGCACCAGGAGTGGAATAAAGTCACCCAAGAACAATGTGAAAGACTTGGACTAAACCAGGTCTGAACCAAGACTAAAGCAGGTTAAAAAGGGGACTAAACCAGGTCTAAACTAGGACTAAACCAGGTCTGAACCAGGACTAAAGCAGGTCTAAACTAGGACTAAACCAGGTCTGAACCAGGACTAAAGCAGGTCTAAACTAGGACTAAACCAGGTTAAAAAGGGGACTAAACTAGGATTAAATTAGGATTAAACCAGACCTAAACTTGGACTGAACCAGGACTAAACCAGGTTAAAAATGGGACTAAACCAGGTCTGAACCAGGACTAAACCAGGTCTGAACCAAGACTAAACCAGGTCTAAATTAGGACTAAACCAGGTCTGAACCAGGACTAAAGCAGGTCTAAACTAGGATTAAATCAGGCCTAAACTTGGACTGAACCAGGACTAAACCAGGTTAAAAATGGGACTAAACCAGGATTAACTAGGATTAAATCAGGCCTAAACTTGGACTGAACCAGGGCTAAACCAGGTCTCAACCAAGACTAAAGCAGGTCTAAACTAGGACCCAAGAACAATGTGACAGACTTGTGGAGAGCATGCCAAGACGCATGAAAGCTGTGATTAAAAATAAGGGTTATTGCACCAAATATTGATTTGTGAACTCTTCTTAAGTGTAAACATTAGTATTATGTTGTTTTAAAATGAATTTGATCTTGTTTCTTTGCATTGTTTGAGGTCTGAAAACATGGATCTTTTTTGACCATTTGTCATTTTCTGCAAATAAATGCTCTAAACCAGACCCACGCATTTCAAGGCCCGGGAGCCAAATATGGCCCGCGAGCCGACTCTGACCGGCCCATGAAAGGTTGCTTGGAATTAAGAAAATAAAACCTACTTTCAAAATTGTACATAATACATTTGTACTGATGCATTTGTACTGATGATCATCTGTGGGACTTCACATCTCCACCTCAAACATGAACCTGACTTTGATGCACTTGTTAAAGCTCAACAGAGGCGACATTTCTCTCACTGATCAAGAAAAAAACACTAAACATGCAACTTTGACTTTTTTCTACACAGTTTGGCAGTTGGTCTTGTATTATATTATTTGTCAAACAAAGACATTGTGGTGTCTTAATACAAAGTTAAGAAAGTTAAACTCAGAAAACATTGTGGGGTTAATGTGACTGAACTCAATACTTAATAATAACACAGAACTTACCAGCTTCTGTAAACAATGACATTTACTGATTTCAATGTAGAAATAAAAGTAATAACCAGAGTAGACTTCAAACTTTTGGCCTCCACAATATTTTCTGCTTCTCATTTGGCTCCTGGGGAAAAATAATTGCCCACCCCTGCTCGAAGCAATAATATTTTTATTTGGAATTTGGGGGAAATGTTGTCAGTAGTTTATAGACTCAAACAAAAATGTTCCTTTTGCCCAAACACAAACCTATAAGTAGTAAAATCAGAAAAACTGATCATTTTGCAGTGGTCTCTTATTTTTTCCAGAGCGGTAGATAGGACAAATTGCCACATTTAGGCCTGTCACAATATATTGGTGAAGAAAATAACATTGACATTATTCTACTGACACAATAAACATAAAGTAGAGATCAAGCGAAATGGGTTTTTCAATCAAATCCAATCCAACTTTATTTGTGTAGCACATTTTACCAACACAAAGTCGAGTAGAAACGGTGTAAATTAACACGTTAAATCAAATAAAGCATAAAATAAATAAGCAAGTCAATACAAAACATAAAAAATACAAAAATTAGCAAAAAAAGTAAATTAAATCAATAAAAGACAATCAGGTTTTTCCATGGCCAATCAGCTCTGCCAATATTTTTGGGCTGATATGTACGACCAATTCTTCATTTTACTACCTAGTTTGAATTTAGTACAAACTCATCCATAACCTTGTTTTACTACAAAATGAGATCAGTACGCTCCCTGGACGTGTGTTCAAATAAAACTTTATACATATATTATTCAGGCAGTAGTTTGAAACACACTTTGAAACACACAAAACACACTTAAAGATCCCATGACATGGTACTTCTTGATGCTTTTATATGGCTCCTTAATGGTTCCCTAATACTGTAAATGAATCCTTCTTCAAAATCAACACTCGGTGCATGAGAAACAGAGATAAGATGAGAAAGAGTCATAAATGTCACTCTGGAACACTCCATTATGGGCGTTGTTGCTTGAATGCAAATGAGAAGGACACAGATAGGGCTCAGCGGCGCAGAGGAGCGGGTGGGGGGGGGGGGGCACCCGCTCCTCTGCGCCGCTGAGCGCTCTCTCCCACTTCCGCGTTTTAAGCACGAAGGCAGAAAGGAGAGGCATTTCAATGAAAAAAACAAATTTTCACAGAAAATAAAATTAAACCACTGCTGTTTCAGAGGTCCAGAGGGTCGGGTAAAGGACTTCCGAGCCTAGAAAAAATGCATTTCGCATTGCGTAGCTCCTTCGTGGTCCAAACTCTCTGGGCGTGATTTCCAGAGACAGGGGGTGGAACTGCATTTGCATTTCTTTTTTCGATCTGACGTCACATAGTTTCCTTGTTCAAAATCGCCCGTTTGAGCTGTGTTGTTTTCTAACGCAGAAAAGGATCGCAAATACTCAGTTTAGACATTTCACAACTTTTAGCCATGGGGGGGCTCACATGGGGGAGCTCACATTAACATTCAAAAACCTCAGAAAGTGAAAATTTCATGCCATGGGACCTTTAAAAAGGAAATATTTTATCAGAAGTGCCTTTCGTTTAGACGGTGACGGCTTTTTGGGGGCTTAAAAACACAAAAAACTGAAACTGCTCTCCAAAGAGGAAAACTTGAATACGCTCTACCATAGTGTTTTCGTCTACACTGCCCAAGACGCAAAACTCTGGTCAAATCTGCTGACGTCGGTCCATATATCAGTGTACTTTGTTTGGCAGGACCTTGTTGCGTCTTCGTTGCTTTGTCGTCTAACGTGGTCTGAAGCAATAGTTGAACTTCTTCGTCTGACCACACAATTTTTTTTTTTGCTAGCTGTATCCATGTTTTGTTTTGCTTTTTGCGGCGCAGATGGAAGAAGGAAGATTCTTCACATGCGCGCGGACATAGTGATAATGTATCACAGCGCCACCTAGCCATCTGGCATGCACACCCAATCGAATTCCACACACTTTTGCGTCACCGTATGCACGCAGATTTCCTCCCGAAAACGCTCGTCTAAACGTGGAATAAAAAGTGAAGACGCGACGCCACTTTTGCGTCTTCTGTTCAGACCGTCGTCAGCTGTTGCCACAATACGCTTGTTCGATGAGAGCGGTGTACAGAGAGAGGAGAGTTTGGGGCTGAACCCTGGTGCTTCACAGTTTACAGTGCTCCAGCGCAAAATGACAGTGAAAGGTGAGAACTGAACTAGGAGCAGGGAGTCTCCAAATGTGCTTTAAGGTGGTCACAAAAATATGACACCCAAAAACTATGATCAAAATTAAAGCATATTCAGTAAAGTATCCAGTTCCTTTCTCATGTATTTGAGCAAAATATGTCTAGACACAGCACAGGTACAGTATATTGCAATCTGTTCTGCACTTCACCCGGCTCTCACCCACCTAGACAATAAAGGCTCATATGTGAGAATGCTGTTCATAGATTTCAGTTCAGCATTCAACACTATAATCCCACAGCAGCTCATTATCAAACTAGACCACCTGGGGCTTCAGACCTCACTCTGTAATTGGCTGCTGGACTTCCTCAGTGAGAGGCCACAGGCAGTGCGGGTCGGCAGAAACACCTCAAGCTGCATTAGACTGAGCACAGGAGCCCCCCAGGGCTGTGTGCTCAGTCCGATGCTCTTCACTCTGCTGACCCACGACTGCTCACCAGCGTTCAGCACCAATCACATAGTGAAGTTTGCGGACGCTACGACTGTGGTGGGTCTCATCTCTAATAACGATGAGACAAACTACAGGAGTGAGGTGAGCCTTCTGACCCAGTGGTGCAGCAATAACAATCTCCTTCTTAATGTTGAAAAGACCAAGGAGATTGTTATTGACTTCCGGAGAGGCCCCACCCAGCACCCCCCACTGTCCATCAATGGTGCTGCTGTAGAGAGGGTGAGCAGCACCAAATTCCTGGTGCGTAACAGGGATTCTCCTGTCAGCGTGGTGTATCACTGGCAAAGAGGGCTCAGAAGCGCCTGTGTTTCCTCCGCACTGAAAAGAGCTGGAGTTCCTCCACCCAAAATGACCAAGTCAAGCTCTACCGTGTTGATTTGCACCATTTAGAGCGTTTGACCAGCTCGATATGAATGCGCACTACACAGAAAGTAATTGGGAAAAGCATAGAGCAAATTAATTCCTTTTGGCCCGTAAATCTTTCTCTGGCGACGTTAGACTCCAGTCTAACGCGGAGTAGCTGCAGATACCGCGGCGGTCAGTGCTGTTGTTTACTGCGTCACCAGAATTACGCTTTCCACCACTTATTTTAGTCTCTGGACTGTGGGGCAGATGCCCAAGTTTGACCTGCTGGCATATCCCTTTATGGTAGTCACAAAAATATGCACACCCAAAAACTTTGGAAATCTGTATATAGTATAGTTTATTTATTATGTTGCACTGTTTTAAGATTTTAGATCGTAGACTTTAGTTTTAACTTTAGATCTCTGTCTTAGATAGTTTTTGTTGTGTTTTGTCTTCATGTTGTATTCTGTACACTGTCTTTTTGCACTACTTGGCCAGAGAGAAACAAAATTTCGATTCACTGTATGTTGAACACATATGGCAGAATTGACAATAAAGCTGACTTTGAACTTTGAACTTTGATATTGTATAAGGTATGAGGTCAAAATAAGCCAAGTTGCGTGTTGTCGAGATCTATTTATAAAGCTTAGTTACTGTCAGATAATCAACACGTGTTAGTTGTTGTTAGCTTCACTGTCACAGCAAAACTCTGCTCTGGTCTCTGAAAGTTATAAAAAGCTCTCGTAAACTCACCACGGTGACTAATTAGGATGCTATAATAAAAGTTATTTATTCAGCTCTCTATACCTCATATCACATTGTAGTACATAAAAGTAACAAGTTTTAGTACATAGAAAAAGTACTCACGATAAAAACTATTGTTCCGGCTTTCATATATTGAACAGTAAGTCGATATAGTAAGTATCGTGACAGGCCTCGCTAGGTTGGGGTTAAAAGTATTGATAGATTTTAAGCTTTTAAATACTGACTAATGCGGGCCAAGTGTAAGCCCATATGGAACTTTTAGCAAAAAAGAAATAAAAGCATATTTTCATTTTGGTCAACTTTTGGACAACTCTGAGGAGGCTTGCATCTCCACAAACCTGACTCTTATTTGTAGTAAATGTTATTTCTTTGGCTGTAATCTTCAACAATACAGTGGTACCTCATCTTACGAAAGACCCAACAAACGAAAATTTCAAGTTACGAAACGCCTTCACGTTAAATTTTGGTCTCTAGATACGAAAGAAAATTCAAGTTACGAAACGCGAAATCTCAAAAATTCAAATAATGCGCGCTCAGCCACACACATTATACGCTTTTCTCAGACTGAACTTAAACTTTTCTCACATTTGTCTCTCGTTTAAACACTCAAACTTTCATAAATTTTCAACAAAATTATTAATAGTGAAGTGTGGGGGGAAGGAGGAGGGGGGAGAAAACTGCGCTCTGACACGTGTGATAGCGCAGCATGACCCGGCGCGGGGCTGCCAGCAGGTCTAGACCTGGACTAAACCTGGACTGGATCAGGACTAAACCTGGACTAAACCAGGACTAAACCAGGACTAAACAAGGTGGATTAAAGCGCCGCTATTTCCTGGTTTCGTTTCGAGTCACGGCTGAGGTGAGCAGCGCGGGGGACCACACGCAGTCTGAGCGCATGAACGAACGCATGCAAGAGCCGCAGTGGTCTAGGGTCTAGACCAGGCCTAGTCTAGACCAGGCCAGGTCTAGAGGAGGTCTAGAGGAGGCACGGTTTGAGCACGGGTCTCGTTCATGCGCTCAGACTGCGTGCGGTCCCCCTCGCTGCTCGCCTCAGCCGTGACTCGAAACGAAACCAGGAAATAGACCCGCACGCGGCGCTTTAATCCACCTGGTCTAGTCCTGGTTTAGTCCAGGTTTAGTCCAGGTTTAGTCCAGGTTTAGTCCAGGTTTAGACCTTGGTCTAGACCTGGTATAGTCCACGTTTAGTCCTGGGTCTACAGTCTCTATGCAGGACACAATGTTACACTATAAAAAAAGTTACACTATAAAAAAAAAAACTTGGATCGGGGCCTTGGAACGAATCAGGCTTTTTCCATTGAAATAGCTACTCAACTTACGAAAAATTCACGTTACTAAACCACTTCTGGAACAAATTAATTTCGTAAGGTGAGGTACCACTGTATAGCACAAAACATACTGTATCTATATTTTGACTTCTCAAAAATGAGACCAGACCGGACACTCTACATCTAAAACATTTTTATCATTTGTGAACCAGGAAGTAACACTGGTGCATTGTTAGCATGCTAGTTACTGTTAGCATTAGCGTGATGCAAGCTCATACAGTTCCAGTCAGGTAGAGTGCCTTTAAAAATACTTTTTCATTGCCTAAAAAACAGTACAAGTGAGAAAAAACCCTTGGATCATTGCAAACCTTTTAAAATGACCTAGTTCTGTTATTATCTATTATTAATCTATATTATTTCACACGCGTATATATAAACTGCAAGCGAGCAAATTATCTCTGCGCATGAGGAGGAATCTGTGACCTGTGAAATATAACAGTACGCCTAAATGCATGTTTTATCGTGCAAGTGTGTTATGGAACTATTTTGACGCCATAAAATACTGAGGAAATCACATGAGCGAGACTAAGGCTGCGTCCCATTTACTCTGTCTTACCCCTTCCCATACGCCTTTATCTACGTCTTTTTCTTGCCCATCAATAACGAATTGAGAGGGCTCGGGGTACGAAAGTTCCCCTAAGAAATGGGACACCACTCGATTACCGTTTGCGTCATCGTCCCTCGCCTCTACCTGAGCTGCTACGTCTACAGAGGCGACGACAACTGACGTAAACAAACGTAAACAAATGTCAAGGATTATCGGATACCTCAGCTCCACAAAAAAAACTAGCTTGTTTATACATGAAAGTTTGATGAAAACGATAACGCCGGCTAAACAGACATCACTACAATTAAAACCGCAACAACAGTTCACTAAAAGTAACGTAGAACATAAGCGTCATCATTGTAAACCTGCTAAACTGTTAATCGATAATTACAACTGCTGAAAATACATTTATGAGACTCCTCGGCTGGTCGATGTGACGCTGCCATCCTGATCCCAAAACCTGCCTGAGCTTGTAGTTGTACCCCTTCGTTCCAAGTCTGGTCGAGAGCTTACTTCGTTTCAAGGGGTATGTAGCCCTAAAAAGCTCTAAAATTAGAATCGGGACACCCATTGCCCTCACATGAACGCGCAAAACCAAGGGTTAGGGCTAAGACGAAGGGGTAAGACAGAGAAATGGGACGCAGCCTAAGTCGGACTTCCTGATTAGTTTTAAAATGGTTGAGACCTTTATCAGGATTAGTATAAGACCACAAACTTCTCAATACTAAAATCAAGTTTGAAATGTTACTGTTGTGCCTATATTCAATTTGTACTCATGAATCAGTCCTGGATAAATGTCAAGTCAATGTCACGGTCTTAAAATCGTGAAAAACAGAACTAGTTCATTTGAAACAGTTTGCAGTGGTCCAAAGTTATTCCTCATTTACCTTATGCATTCCTGGTTACTCACCGTGATGAGTTTATGAGCACATTTCGCAACAGAGCACAACAGAGTTTCACCGTGACGGTAAAGCCAACAACTAGCATGCTAATGTGCAGGGGCGTTCTTTGGTAGCGCGAAATGGTTCAGGTATGACAGTCTGACTCTGACCTCTCGCGCTAGGCAACGCTGCGAGCACAGTACAGAGTTTGTTTTAGGGGGAGGGGCCAGGGGGGTAATCATTCGGATTTCGGTCAGTGTCTTGAGGAGGTCACGGTGTACAGTATGACAAAACAGTCGCGGTGATGGACCGAAAAAGATTGAAGCCATCAGGTGCCCAATTTCGAAAGAAACGGAAAGAAGAGGAGGTGAAGTGAGCAAAAGAAAAATGTATGCTATCGACTAGTCTTCAAGTTTGACTTGATGATGATGATGTTGTATTAGTTAAACGCCCCTGATGTGATTGTTGATGCATGTTTGCCCTTCGTGAAATAATTGCGCCTTTGGTCTTTTTTATGTTCAAAAACTTTTTTGTAATTATTGTTTATATTTTTTATTGCAGTACTCATTAAAACTGCACATTTGTTTTTGAAAGTAGTTGTGAATTGAGTTTGTACGGTCTTGTTTGTTTTTGGGTGGTGGGGCGGATGTTAGGGTTTGGTCGGAGTGGCGCAAATCACTCTAGGAACGCCACTGCTAACGTGCACTTCCCGATTGACCTTAAAGTCAATTTTTACTCCAGATAACTACGTTTTTATTTCACTCCTTATTTAGGCTTGGTTTAGTTCCATTTATGTATTTAAATGCTGGTTTACTGCTTTTTAATCATGGTTCTCTATAACTAAACATTTTTATGATATGATATTTGTATCATGTAATGAGAATTTGTTAAAATGTTAAAATCAGTATCTTATTCGGAAATTATTTCATCATTGTTAAATACAGATTTTCTTGTTTAAAGTAGAACCTTTTTCACCTGGAATTTTTTTTTTTTTTAGACCAAGTGTCAAGGAAATCCATACTCACAACACTTATTGCTGCTGTGTCCTTGGGCAAGACACTCCATTCACTCTGCCTCTGGTGTCCTTGGCCTGGATGCACAGATGTGCTTTGTATTTAGCTCGGAGTACCATGATGTAAATGATCTAAACACATGGTTAAAAACATGAATCACTTATTGTATTGATCTGACTGGAGGGGTCGAAATAATAAACTTGGCTGTGGGACTATTCTTCAGCCTTTGGTTATTGTTTCTTTGGAGCTTTGTCAGGACGATCGATATTTACGCAGACCATTTGTGCTGCTAATGTGACAGGAGGGAATCATTTCTTAAAGGGCCTCAGTAATGTTGAAGTTACTTAGAGGGTTTGAACGTTATGTCGGAGCCTTATTCAAAACAAAACTGGAGATGTGTTCTTTGTTTGTGTATTTGGAATTGGTTCCTCTTGTATTCAGGTGGTAATGCAGGAATTGGTCTTCTGTGTTTTTAAAGGTCCCATGTCATGGTACTTCTTGATGCTTTTATATGGCTCCTTAATGGTTCCCTAATACTGTAAATGAATCCTTCTTCAAAATCAACACTCAGTGCATGAGAAACAGAGATAAGATGAGAAAGAGTCATAAATGTCACTCTGGAACACTCCATTATGGGCGTTGTTGCTTGAATGCAAATGAGGAGGACAGAGATGGCCTATAGTAGGGGGTGGGGGCGTGACCAAGCTCTCCGTTCCGCTCTGTAACATACTTCCGTGTTTTTGCACGGGGGGAGAGATGAGAAGCCTTCCATTGAAAAACAAACACATTTCCACAGGAAATAAAATTAAACCACTGCTGTTTCAGATATCCACAGGCTCAGATAAAGGACTTCTGAGCCTAGAAACACTCGCAAGTTCCTCCAGGCAAATAAAAAAACGTATTTCGCATTGCGTAGCTCCTCCACAGTCCAAATTCTCTGGGCGTGATTTACACAGACGCTGAGTACAGACAGACGGGGGTGGAACTGCATTTGCATTTCTTTTTTCGATCTGACGTCAATAAGTTTCCTTGTTCAAAATCGCCCGTTTGAGCTCTGATTTTTTCCTAACGCAGAAAAGGATCGCAAATGCTCAGTTTAGACATTTCGCAACTTTTAGCCATGGGGGGGGGCCTAAACAGGGTAGGGGAGCTCACATTAACGTTCAAAAACCTCAGAAAGTGAAAATTTCATGCCATGGGACCTTTAAAGTTCATACACCTTCGCCGCACTGTACCTGATCTTACCAATGCTATAATTGCCTTCAACTGCAATCTTTAAATTAATTAAATTAAATTCCTTTTTAATATTATTGAAGTATGGGGGAATACTTATCAAACTACACTAAAACCTCTAATTGTCTTACAATAACGAGCCCTACGGATTATTCACAAAGTTGGGTTTTTAGAACACACTCATAATCTTTTTATACATTCTAAGCTCTTAAAATTTGAAGACCTTACTCAGTATTACACAGCAATTATTATGTTTAAAGCACACCATAAACTACTACCAAAAAATCTGCAAATACTATTTACTTTGAGAGAACCCACAACTTGAGAGTGACTGGAGACTTCAAATTGCCCAAAGTGAGAACCACAAAAAAAAGTGTTTGCATGTCTGTAAGTGGTGTGAAACTCTGGAACAGTTTGGACAAACTCTACAAGCAAAACCAAAGTGTCAATATGTTTAAATGACATTACAAAAATATGGTCTGGTCACAGTATACGGAGAGTGTCTGCGGTAATTTAATCATTGTCTTCTGCAAAACTAGTTGTGCTGGAACATCTCTTATCATTGTACGTGCTTTTCCTTACCTTATGGTATCTGTTTTTTCTACCATTGCTGGTACTAGTATTCAGGTCCTGTATCCGTAACTATATGGTTACTTGTCTCCAAGTAAAAAAGAAAGAAGTGTACATAACAGATATGAATTACCATGGGAAAATGGAAGAGATTTTCCTTTCTTTACTTATGTTATTATGTATAGATGTAATGGGGGTGGGGTTAAATAAGTTTTCTTCCCCCCACTCTGATAACAGGAGAAATTCAATTTGTCACCTGGACAAAGTTTATTTGGTCGAAAACGTTTCGCCGCTCATCCGAGAGGCTTCGTCAGTTCTGGTTAGAGTGCTGGTGGACACTGCTTATATCTCGCTGCAGGGAGGAGCTAACTACAATGAAATTATTCTGAAACTATCTCGCCTATTTGTTTCTGTCTTTTGTTTCTCTGGCGTCTAGATTAGCATACCTGTTCATCCCTACACGACTGTTTTTCACACCTCTGACCCTGACCTGGCTAGCCCTATTGTTTCTTTTGTTTGTTTTGATTTAGGTTTAAGAATGGAATTATAGATGGGAGATAAGTTATGTCTGACTCCACCATTTCTATTTAAAGAAGGATTCTCTTTTTTGACAAAAATTGCCTCTTTAACTCCTCCTCTCAAACCAGTTCTTTTCTCTGGCCAAGATCTGAACCTCACTGTCCTCAAAGGAGTGGCCCGTGGCTTCTAGGTGAAGATGTACAGCAGATGACGGTCCACTCTGGCACGCCCGTCTGTGTTGGTACATCCTCTTGTGAAGTGGCTGTTTTGTTTCTCCAATGTAGCGCTCACTGCAGTCTTCACTACACTGAATGGAGTAGACCACATTGCTTTGTTTGTGGCTCGGTATTTTGTCCTTTGGGTGGACCAGTTTCTATCTTAAAGTGTTTGTGGGTTTGAAATAAATTGGGATTTCATATTGTCTGAAAATCCTCTGTAGTTTTTCAGAAACACCGGCCACGTAAGGAATCGCTACCCCTTTCCTCCTGGGTTCGGATTCTCTGTTGTCTTGTTTCTTGTCCTTGTCTCTCTTGGTTTTGTTGACAGCCCATTTAGGATAACCACAAACAGAGAGGGCTTCCTGCACATGCAAACTTTGTCCAGTTGACAAATTGAATTTCTCCTGTTATCATGGATTCTACCTGGACGACTGAGGGATTCTTCACGCTTCCCCCCACTCCTTCTTGGACATTACATTTTTGATTGTTCTTTTGTATATTTGTACTACTTTTTTTGTTTGACTTTGAGATTGTACATCTTGAGAATCTTGAAAAATAAAAAATAAACCAAGAAAAAAAAAATTGAATAAATTCTGTCCTATTAATCCCTATTAATTAATTCCCAGTGAGCAGCTGATTTTTTATTTATTTTTTTCCATTTGTGTCAAAATGTCTATGTGATGTCACAGAATCCTATGTGCATCGCAAAATATAAAAATGGTGTCTTGAATACAGGAATATAAAGGTACTCAAACAAAATAATTCTGACCAATCAGATCGGTTCATTACACCATTACTAAGTTAGATCGGATCGCTTTGGTTCGATTCCTTAGGCCCTGGCATCTTGGATCTTTCCTGGATTTTTTTATTTTTTTTCACTGCGAATTTCACACTCTCAGTTTTGACTGTTGACTTTGAGCGCTTGAACAGATTTGTGCTGAATATTAAAAAGGTGATTTTTTTTTATATTGGATTTTAAACACTTTCAGGGAAAAAATAAAATAAAATGTTTTTTCAGAGTTAAAAAAATTCAACATGAGAAATTTAGTGACATTTAAAATTCTAATTCTAATTTAAAATTCAAATTCTATAAATCTGATTAAACAAATTATCTTCCATTCTGAAAACAACAGGCAGGTTCCAGGAAATACAGTCCACGGTTAGATTTAGTAGTTTATTTCTACTTCTTCCTAAACACTAATCAAATTCTCAGGTGCAGTTCGTGATCCTCTTTCGTCACAAACACCAGGTAGTCCCCAGATCCCACTTTGTACTGCAGCTTAACTCGGGGCTCATTTACTTGAGGAAGAGGCACACGTACTCTTCATCAAATACCTGAATTGCCCCCCAGTGAGAAAAGCAAGGGATGCTAATATATCTCTGGTCACGCGGCGCTTTGCTAGTCGAGCCTGGCACTGCATCAGAGAATTACAAACAGCCTGAAATGTCACGTTCAATATTATTCCCCTGGATCTGTCTACAAGTAATGATTATGTGCAGTTATAGCAGAGAGGTCTGTCCACACTTGTTTTGTATGGAGATTACAAATAATATAAAAGATTATTGAAAGATCCCATGACATGATACTTCTTGATGCTTTTATATGGTGCCTTAATGGTTCCCTAATACTGTAAATGAATCCTTCTCCAAAATCAACACTCAGAAACAGAGATAAGATGAGAAAGAGTATTTTTTTTTCTCTCAGAACAGGCCATAATGGATGTTGTTGCTTGAATGCAAATGAGGAGAAAAGAGATGGCCAATAGTAGAGGGTGGGGGCGTGGCCAAACTCTCCGCTCTCCGCTCTAGCTCTCAGCTGATCCATTTCCGTGTTTTTGCACGGGGGGAGAGATTTGAAGCGTTCCACTGAAAAATAAACACATTTCCACAGAAAATAAAATTAAACCACTGCTGTTCAAAGGTCCAGAGGCTCAGATAAAGGACTTCCGAGCCTAGAAACACTCGGACGTGCCTCCAGGCAAATAAAAAAACGCATTTCGCATTGCCTAGCGCATTCGCAGTCCAAACTCTCTGGGCGTGATTTACAGAGACGCTGAGTACAGACAGACGGGGGTGGAACTGCATTTGCATTTCTTTTTTCGAGCTGACGTCAATAAGGTGCCTTGTTCAAAATCGCCCGTTTGAGCTCCGATTTTTTGTAACGCAGAAAAGGATCGCAAATGCTCAGTTTAGACATTTCGCAACTTTGGGGGGGGGGGGCTAAACAGGGTAGGGGAGCTCACATTAACGTTCAAAAACCTCAGAAAGTGAAAATTTCATGCCATGGGACCTTTGAATTTGGGTTCTCTCTCTCTCTCTCTTTCTCTCTTGATTAAAATGAAATTAATTAGATTAATTACAAATCCTGTAATTAATTTTATTAATTTTTAATCACCTGAGAGCACTAATAACTAGGGGTGGGTTTTGGCAAAGAAGTCACGATTCAATTCGAATCACGATTCATATGCCACGATGCGATACTATCACGATGCATCACGATACTTGAATTATTGTGATGCATTGCAATATATACGACATACTTCAGTGAAAAAGTACCAAAAAAAATAAAAAAGAGGATAACTTAAATATCAGTGGCTGTGTATCTGGGTAGTGTCTTAAACTTTTCTCACATTTGTCTCTCGTTTAAACACTCAAACTTTCATAGATTTTCAACAAAATTATTAATAGTGAAGTGTGGGGGGAAGGGGGAGGGGGGAGAAAACTGCGCGCGGACATGTGTGATAGCGCAGCATGACCCCGCGAGTCACGGCTGAGGTGAGCAGCGAGGGGGACCGCACGCAGTCTGAGCGCATGAACGAACGCATGCAAGGGCCGCGGTGGTCTAGACCAGGTCTAGAGGAGGTCTAGAGGAGGCACGGTTTGAGCACGGGTCTCGTTCATGCGCTCAGACTGCGTGCGGTCCCCCTCGCTGCTCGCCTCAGCCGTGACTCGAAACGAAACCAGGAAATAGACCCGCGCGCGGCGCTTTAATCCACCTGGTCTACACCTGGTCTAGTCCTGGTCTAGTCCTGGTTTAGTCCAGGTTTAGTCCAGGTTTAGTCCAGGTTTAGACCTTGGTCTAGACCTGGTATAGTCCACGTTTAGTCCTGGGTCTACAGTCTCTACGCAGAACACAATGTTACACTATAAAAGAAAGTTACACTATAAAAAAAAAACTTGGATCGGGGCCTTGGAACGAATCAGACTTTTTCCATTGAAATAGCTACTCAACTTACGAAAAATTCACATTACGAAACCACTTCTGGAACGAATTAATTTCGTAAGGTGAGGTACCACTGTATTAATAATTAATTAATTAATTATTAATTAATAATAATCGATTTTGGCATCAAGAATCGATGCAGTATATTGTGAAAGTTAGTATCGCGATGCATTGTCATGACGATTATTTTGCACACCCCTAGTACTAACAGACCAGTCCGGCTTTCCCTGAGGTCGCTCATACCTTCAACAACCTTGCTCCTGATTGGCTCGTATGGTCCCTGGATGCAGATTAGCTGCTATAACTGCTAACCATGATGAGCTTCATTTGGTTGTGACGTCACACTCCCTCAGTCTAGGGTTTATAAGCACCGTTAGAGTAAAGTTCCACTGACAGTAAAACACTAAAACAATAAAAGATGTCTATTGAGCGGCACTCCTCCATGAAAAAAGTGTGTCATTTGCATTGAGGGTCCAGCTGATCACATCCATATTTTAGGAATTTGGAAAACCTGCTCCAAAAAGAAGAAAAATGATGAAAAACAAGAGAGGCACGCACACAACAGAGCAGTGAGATAAGGAGGAAAGAGAGACACGTCTGCACTCTCTCGCAGCTAGAGGAAGAAGAGTCCATTAGTTGTGATGTTTGATAAATGTGTAATTATTTTTGATTGCTACACATTCACAGCCGGTTAGCGTATTGTTGTTCAAATGTCACGATCTACAGGCCTGAGTTTATAGACGCCGGCTCAGGTGATGGCCGCTGCGTTGTAAAAGGAGGGATGATGTATTACACACGGCAGTACTGACGGTGATAAATATGCTTTGCACTGGAGACAGTAAAAATGAATGAGCTTCACATACAATACCCAAGATATTCTGACACAATCTATTGTGAAACGTCAGTGAGGTTTAGATTACAAAATTGCCACAAAAAATGTTGCCTTTCACATTTGACCCATTTTTCATCCACTAGACCTGCCTAACTATTGTTCATGTTTCGGGCTGATGAGTCCAAACTTGATGCAGATCTAACAAGGTCTAACATCAAACAAGGTACCTTCTTGCTGTGAGGTTAGAGGGCCAGCCTTGTAGCTCGGAGGTGCTAACAATCAGCAATCAGAATGCTACAAGTCAAGTGTGAGTGTAGATCATAGGTATTTGATTTTTATTTTTTTTTGAAGAAGAAGAAAGGAAGGAAATCCTTAACCTCATAATTATGACTTTTAAACTTGTAATTTTGAGTTTAAAAGTCAATATTGTAACTTTTAAAGGTCCCATGACATGGTACTTCTTGATGCTTTTATATGGTGCCTTAATGGTTCCCTAATACTGTAAATGAATCCTTCTTCAAAATCAACACTCAGTGCATGAGAAAGACCCATTTACACAGACATGGTAAAAAATTCACTCTCTGAACTCATTCTGGGCCTTCTTGCTTGAATGCAAATGAGAAGGACACATATAGGTTTAGAGGAGCGGGTGGAAGCGGGTGGGAGCGGGTGGGACACCCCCCCCCCCACCCCCACCCGCTCCTCTGCGCCGCTGGAGCGCTGCTCTGCGCTGTCTCCCATTTCCGCGTTTGAAGCACAAAGACAGAAAGGAGAGGCATTTCAGTGAAAAAAACAAATTTTCACAGAAAATAAAAATTAAACCACTGCTGTTTCAGAGGTCCAGAGGGTCGGGTAAAGGACTTCCGAGCCTAGAAACACTTGCACGTGCCTCCAGGCAAATAAAAAAACGCATTTTGCATTCCGTAGCTCCTCCGCAGTCCAAACTCTCTGGGCGTGATTTCCAGAGACAGAGGGTGGAGATCCAGACGGCGGTGGAACTGCATTTGCATTTCTTTTTTCGATGTTACGTAACATAGTTGCCTTGTTCAGAAACGCCCGTTTGAGCTGTGTTTTTTTCAAACGCAGAAAAGGATCGCAAATGCTCAGTTTAGACATTTCGCAACTTTTAGCCATTGGGGGGGCCTAAACAGGGTAGGGGAGCTCACATTAACGTTCAAAAACCTCAGAAAGTGAAAATTTCATGCCATGGGACCTTTAAACTTTCTGTGAGACTTTTATTTTTATTTACTGGTAGAAATGGGCTTCCACACGAAACAGACTTAAGTATGAAACACATTTTTTTAGATAATAGAATGTCCTTTGCAGAGGATAGAAGGATTGTACCGTAGTTTAAACCTCTGCAGTTTCTGAAATTCATGAGATTCTTGTATTAGTCATGTATTAAGTTCACATTTCAGTCTTCTCTCAAATGTTAAAGCCAATGTGAAAAACAGAACTGGTTCATTTTAAACGGTTTGTAGTGGTCCAAAGGTATTCCTCACTTACCTTCTGCATTCCTAATTATTTATGAGTTTATGAGTGCTTTTCACAACTTTCAGCGACCGGAGTGGAGTTTTGCTGCCACAGTACAGCTAACAACAATTAATATGCTTAAAAGTATTTGAATAGGCTCTGTGTAGTGCTGTAGTCCTGTTCACTACCATCCATCCATCCATCCATTTTCTTCCACTTATCCAGGGCCGAGTCGCAGGGGCAACAGTCAAAGCAGGATTCATTCCTTTTAAAATGACTCGGCAAAAACCTCATAGAGCCTGTGTCCGAATACCCACCCTAGTCCCTAACCCCTCATTCACTACATAGTCCTGCACTCTTAAGCGCCCTTTATAGTGCACTCACTTACAGAGTAATTCAGACACGGGTCATTAGATTCGAGTCACTCTGTCATTTGGGTGAAAAAAAGTCTGCTAAACTCTTATAAAAGTTGATTTCTGTCATAAATAATGATCAGATCAGACTGGCACACAAGTATTTATGAACTAATAATAATCATACAAGTTTTTGTCACGCTGGATTTCACGTAAACGGACTGGACTATTCACTTTTTGTCTGAGATGTGGAAATGTCGCTGTACGCCATTGTTTTCCGGACTCTTGCAATGCATTGTGGTCTATATTGACCGTTCTAGTGACCACTGGACATACGGACACCCCTAAAAATGGCATAAGCCTTAAATAGTGCCTTAAGTAGGGAATAGTGTGGACATTTGGACACAGGCAGAGATAAAATTGGACATGAAGTAGTGACAGTACAGATGCACAGAGACTGTAGATGCAGACAGTACATAGCAGACTAGGCTACGCTCAGACTGCAGGGCTTAAAGCTCCATTTTTCTGTGAAATCCAATTTTTTGTGAGGCGGTTCACATTTCCAATTAAATGTGACTTGTATGTGATCTCCAGTGTCAACTTTAAATACAGTACCCCAAAAGTGTCCCTCATGCACCTTGGAGGACACGACGAGGTCACATGCAGCGAGTGTGCTCAGTGTTTACGGAAGTCGCCCAAACATGGACGCTACCATTGAGCGCCTGGAGATTTTAAAGTTGCTGTCGTACCAGAGCCAGAACATGTACAACTTATTTCTTTAAAGGATGAGATTGAGGAGGAGAAGGTTTTTGGCCATTGCGTTTTGTGGAGCAGTGGCAGCAACATCCGTAGAAAGGAACGTGTTGGTGCTGAGAGTGGTGGAATTGCGATGTGCTTTGCTGCTTCACTGACACAGAGTTCATACACAATTTTCATATGATGAGAAAAATGTGTACATTTGTGAGCGCCTACTTGCACCACTCTCGCTTGCTGATGGTCAGATGAATGTGATCTGGCCGTTCAGACTGAAGTCGCCTGTCAAAAGATCGGATATTTATCGGTTTTAGGACCACATATCCTAGGCTACGTTCACACTGCAGCCTGAAGTGACCCAAATCCGATTTTTTAGCCTCTATGCGACCTGTATCTGATCTTTTAATGACAGTCTGAATGACACAGATCAGATTTTTTCAAATGTGATCCAGGCCACTTGGATATGTGGTCCTAAAACCGATACATATCCGATCTTTTGACATGCGACTTCAGTCTGAGCGGCCAGGTCGCATTCATCTGACCTGTGTTTCCTCCAGCGAGAGTGGTACAAGTAGGCGCTCACAAATGTACACAAACGTTCTTCTCATGATGTGAAAATAGCGTATGAACTCTATGTCAGTGAAGCGGCGAAGCACGTAGCAATCCCACCACTCTTGGCTGCGACTCCGCACCAACACGTTCCTTTCTACGGACGTTGCTGTCACTGCCCCACAAAACGCCGTGGCCAAAAACCTTGTCCTTCTCTTTCTCCGTCTCCTCCTTAAAATAAATAAGCTGTACATGTTCTGGCTCCGGCACGACAGCAACTTTAGGCGACTTCCATAAACACTGAGCACACTCGCTGCATGTGACGTCATCGTGTCCTCCAAGGCACATGCGGGACACTTTTGATGCGTTTAACGTTCACACTGGAGATCACATACAAGTCACATTTAACTGGAAATGTGAACGGCCTCGCAAAAAATCGGAATCGGAATTGAGCATTAAGCCCTGCAGTGTGAACGTAGCCCAAATGGCCTGGGTCGCAGTTAAAAAATCTGTGTCGTTCAGACTGTCATTAGAAGATCAGATTAGAGGCAAAAAAATCAGATTTGGGTCGCTTCAGGCTGCAGTCTGAACGTAGCCTTATTTTGACCACAAGATTTGTTCATAAAAGTTATCTGTACTGCAGCCAATTTCAGCCACAAATTTTGCTCAAATGCACGTAAAAAATGGGTAACAGCCATTTAAAGAAACAGCTAATGACATCTTAGGTTGTTTTCACATCAGGAAAGTCCGATAGTTCACTTGCTTTGGTCCAGACCAAATTTTATTTTTTATTTTTTTTGGTGCGGTTCGCTTTCACACTGCAGTTTTTCCTCAATTGGACCAACATCTATAAACAAAACCACGTGTGCTGAGGTCGTTCAGACATTGGACAGAAATGAGCCGTGTCCAAACACAGAAGGAGGAGAATAATGGTGTTACCTGCTGTTTTCAATCTAGCCTTAGCGATATGGTTTGCTCAGTTTTTACAGTTCGCACAAATGTTTAAGCAGCATCGTGAGGTTTACACTATTTTACAATCAATTTCCAAACGACGAAGACACAGGACAAGACGACTACGGAGGACAGCATCATGTGTGCATCAAGTTCTGACTCTTGCTCTTCACGCAAAAGTTTCGTTTCGTTCCGTCAGCCTCGGTTTCCCATAATGCTCGACATACGACGGGAGCTCGTTAAGTACAAAAAGCCAACTTGTGTCGGATCGAGTCCGGTCTGCATTCTCACCTCAAACGAACCGCACCAGAGTTCCAATGGAATCGTGCCGAGACCGAGCTTTTTAGGTGGTCTCGGTTCGCTTGTTTGCTCCGGATCGAGATTTTTGGTTTTTATTCACACCAGCCCAAAAGGTCCGAATCAAAGGAGCAAACGAACTCTGGTTCATTTTAAACAAACCAAACAAGGCAGGTGTGAAAACGACCTTAACTTCCTGAAAAACTGCCCGTACTTTACCTGGCCAGCCAAATGATATCTCTCTGTATTTCCTATACACCGCGATACCATTTGGACACTCTCCATCCACTCTCGCTCCTCCGGTTCCAAACCGACTCCGCGATTCTGATTCGTTCAAAGATGGTGACGTCAGTGCACCCGCCTTTGCCCGCAAAGTCACTCTTAGGCAGCGGAAGTTCCGCCTCAGTTTTGAATCAAGATGGCGCAATCTCTGATTGGTTCACTTAGCTGTCTGTCTACACGCAACCGCAGCGCATTCTGTGGATCAAGCGTTACCAGACTCACTCGCTGGTACAGCGATGAGTCATGGATTCTTCCAGGCAAGCCCGTACTAATATAGAGTTGTAGTTCTACATTATCTCGGTGCGCTCTCCTCCCATGATTCACGATTACAACCGCTCAATGAGCAGTGTCCTTCACAAGTGACATATTGGACTGGCGTTAGCTCCGCTTCGCTAAACGCCATAGAAAAACACTGTGCGAAAAATGACCAGGAGGTGAAGGCAATTTTATCTCAGTTTTGTATCTAATGTTAATGTCAGTTCGTGCTGTAATTACTTTTAGGTCCAAAACGGTTTTTGGTTAGTATAAAATGATTAAAGACTCAAAAGAAGAGCTTGTCTGCGCTCCTCATTGAAATCAAAGCTCTTAAACTACAGAGAACTACACACCATTTCATTTTATCATTTTGCAGAAGTTATTAAGAGAGATTATGTTTCAAGTGTGGCTCATTTAGTTTGTGATCTTGATTAAATCTGAAAATTTGATCTTGACACGGTAGCGTAGTTGTTAGCACCCAAACCTCAAAGGAGACAGGTTGTGGGTTTTTCAGATTGTGTGGGGCTTTTGTTAGTAAAATATATTTTGCACGTTCTCCCTGTGTTTGGAAGTGTTTTCTTTGAGCAACTCCAGTTTCCAATATGAGTCTTATCCACAAATGGGGTATTAAAGTGTGGATATTACACATTCATTACTAAAACATAACATAATTAGATCACCATGTTACCGTTTTGAAAATGCAATATTCACCAAAAACAATGTATTAACATTTTTACAGGTTTCAGTTTCATTTTCAAGCCCTGCTCCCTTTGCTCTCTGTCCTAAGTCACCCCTCCTTCAGAGCTCTGTCACATTATAATCAGCATGCATCCCGCTAACAAAACTACTGCACATTGTATCAGATTTGTGAAGTTGTAGTGTAGTGTAGTGCAGTGACATAGGCTTAGGCATAGGCTTAGGAGGGTTTGAATAGTGTCAAATACTCCTTTTCCACCTAGAAGAACCAGGTGCTGGTTCTGGGCTGGTGCTGCCGTACCGATTATCCAAGAACTGGCTCGTTTTTCCACCAGCTGTGCTACGTCGCTATGCACATACGCGCTTCGCTACGCGCGCGCTTCAAGGCAGCAGAGGGAGAGGAGGGGGCTGCGGTGGGGCGACTGCTCCACCAGTCGCGGCGCGAGCCCCGACCCGCTTCGCACCTCAGCCCGACCGACTCAGCCTTTACATCCACGTCATAGGCTAAGTTGACAGCAACCAAAATTAGACGTAGCCCGCTTTGGTTATTTAAAGATGGCGGCCAAAATTTCTAAATTTCAAAGCTCAGAACGTTTGTTTGTGTGTGTTTGTGAGGAGAATGACAGTGCAAGTGTGTGTTATGTGCCTATGTTTAGTGTGATATTGTTGTTTTAGCTTATCTTATCATTATCGTATCATTATTTTAACTTATTGTTGTTTTAGATTATCCATCTCTTTTATTCTCCATTATCAATACATTTTAACTTTTTTACTTACTGAAATCTGCCCTCCTAGGGACTGGTGTTGCGAATTAGCCATTGGCTAAAACACTGTGGTACCTGCATCAGATGTTAATCTATGTTTGTTGTATCTGTCCCTATCAAATAAACAATAAAATAAAAAATAAAGTAAAGTAACGTCAGTATAACCCCGCCCCTAGTGCTATACGTCACTGCTTCTTGTTTCTGGACCAGCTTTACATCGGTTCTGAGATGGAACCAGTTTTCCAGGGCCAGAGCCAGGCTTATGTGTGTGGAAAAACAAAGAACCGGTTCGAGATTTGGCACTGGCTCCAAACCAGCACTGGAACCGCCTTGGTGGAAAAGGGGTAAAAAAGAGATCGCTAGATTACTCAAACATTGTAAAACCTCTTCAGGCATGGTTTTAAAGAGGGAACAACTTTATAACATGTATGAAAGATCCAAATCAGGACAAACAATGTGATCTATGTTCTAATGTTGTTTCCTCGTCAAAAACATACCTAGAGTGGTGTTTTGTTTCATTCACACGTTTAACACACAAACCCTGCACATTTAGGCTGTTCTTCTCTCAAACAGAACACACTCTGTTGTAAAGTTTCAGTAATCCTGGCATCTGGCTACTGGCATGTGCACAACTTTAAAACAGCCTTTTCAAAGGCACAAGCACGCTCTTATCCCAAAGTTAAACAGAGGTGACTCTTCTGAGTTTGTTAAAAGTTTTACAATGAAAAGTGGACAATAAGAAATGGTCACATTTTGTCACAAAGTGCTACTTTACTTAGTACAATGTATGCAAAATGAAAGGGAAAAAACAGATAGCACTGAGTACCCCAGTTTTAATTCATACAAATGTCATACAATATGTCTGAAATCTACACCTCAAGTCAGAAAAAGCTCATTTTCCTTAAAGGGATATGCCACCCCCAGGTCAAATTTGGGCATCTCCCCACAGTCCAGAGACTAAAATAAGTGATGAAAAGCATTTTCCTGCTCACCCAGCCATTGTCCGAGTCTGTCGCCACTGACCGCTGCGGTATCTGCAGCTCCTCCGCGTTAGACTGGAGTCTAACGTCGCCAGAGAAAGATTTCGGCCAAAAGGAATTAATTTGCTCGATGCGTTTCCCAATTACTTTCTGTGTAGTGCGCATTCATATCGAGTGCAAATAAATGTGCAAATCAACACGGAGAGCTTGACTTGGTCATTTTGGGTGGGAACTATTTTCCAGTGCGGAAGAATACAGCCGAATCACGCACCACGATGTGCAACAGGGGAACTCCCTTCCTGGTGCGTAACTGGGATTCCCCTGGCAGCGTGCTGCGTGATTCGGCTTTATTCTTCCGCACTGGAAAATAGTTCCCACCCAAAATGACCAAGGCAAGCTCTCCGTGTTGATTTGCACATTTATTTGCACTCGATATGAATGCGCACTACACAGAAAGTAATTGGGAAACGCATCGAGCAAATTAATTCCTTTTGGCCGAAATCTTTCTCTGGCGACGTTAGACTCCAGTCTAACGCGGAGGAGCTGCAGATACCGCGGCGGTCAGTGGCGACAGACTCGGACAATGGCTGCGTCACCAGAAAAACACTTTCCACCACTTATTTTAGTCTCTGGACTGTGGGGAGATGACCAAATTTGACCTGGGGGTGGCATATCCCTTTAAGCCATAATTAAATACTGTAGCTATACCTTTAATGTTCTACATTACACAGTACTGACTCTTATGAGCTTAAAGCCATGTTACAATATTGTTACCTCCTCAGAAACATACCTGGGGTTATTTTTCTTAGTCTGTCTGCATCTCTTAAGCTCAAAATGCTCTGTTCCACCTTGTGTCATGTAGAAGTAGTTTTCAAGTTAACAGCTTCCTTTTACCTTTAGTTCAGTAATTCTGAAATTATCCAAATAATTGTAGTGCAGGTCTTCCTGTATTACAGCATTACATCACAAGGTGGAACAGGGTGCTTTCCAGAGGGAAAAACAGAGCCAGATGTGACATACAGTATGTAGAGGTAATTCCATTACCAGGCAAAACCAAACTGCACAGTGATTATAATTAGACTAAGAAAAAACGGAATAATAACACCTTGAATGCATTCAGTGATTAAACTGTCCTTGTGCACATTATTCATGTGTACACTGGGGTGGAATTTTCTGTATGGATGATATAGGTAGAGGTGCTTCATTTTAGAACTCTACTACTGTATATTTTTCCTTTTCTTCTCAATTTTTTCCCACCAACTGCAAACTATGATAAATATTAACCACAGCTACTACCCCACCAAACCAAGTCATAATTAAAAAACATGAAACCCTGTCATGTGCACTTTAAGCTCACCCAACAAAGCTGACTCTCTCTGACTTTTTTTCCTTTAAACTCCTTTAATTCTCGTTTTTCAAAGGGCAAACCCAGTTTGTGTAATGCCATATGCTGTTAGAAGGGTTAGAAAGTCCCTGTAGGGCTCTCGCTCCGGTATAGTGAAGCTAACATGCCGCACCCAGAACAAAGAGGGAATCGCATCACAAGATCATTAACAGTGCACTCATTGAACTGTACTTAACCCCATGCACTTTCTATGTCTCTTCCTTCCTCATCGACATTCTCTGGGGGTGTGATGCTAACCAGACCCTCCAGGAATTTGCGATGTTGCGATTTGCAACTTCAACGCAACTTCAGCCAATCCCCGCGAATTCAGGGCGGTGTTGCAATTTTGACCAATCACCGCAACTTTTCCGCAATTTTACTAATTTTGACCAATCATCGGAGACGTATTGAACGCCGACCAACTTCCTTCTGCTTTACTTCCGTGTGACAAAATGAAACTGCGGCCGTGTCAACAGTTCCCAGAGCGCACAGCTCGGAGCGCGGCCCGAAGGGGGCTCAGACTGCAGTCAAGGAGGTGCACACTTGCTCAGCCCCGACTGCAGTCCGCGGACCGCTTAACGACTGCGGTCTTCGGACCGCGTGTTAACTGCGCATGGGACAAAAAAGAAGTGGGACAGCAGTCGTCGCGCTGGTGTACTGTCGAAATGTGTGAGACGCACATCGCGCGCTCTGGGAATTGGGACACGGCTTCTAATGGCAAAGAAACATGTCTGCGGCGCCATTTGCCCACAAAAATAACAGCAAAAGACCGCGCGAAACAGTTCCCCTCCTAGTAGTAATTTATTTTCGATTTTGGTAAGGTTGTTTTAGAACCATAGCCTATCTGTGATCTCTGTGTCTTTGTATTATTCCAGGGCTCTCAATCTCACGCATTGAGAGTGTGACACACGCAATTCGACGTCTTCACACGCTCACACATGGTATTTCTCACGCTGAAATTTAGTTACGCAATTCAAGCGCAGCGCACAGCGCTTCTGTGCCCAGAAAATCGGTTAGATAATGCAGGCACCGCGCACCCCCCCCCCCTCGGAAATTACGCAGTCTCACGCACGACCCCGCTCAAAACTTGAGAGCCCTGTTATTCTTTGTCAGTAATAACTCAGTATTCAAAATATTACTCAATTTTAATTACAAAAAGCGAAAACCTTAAAAACTTTCATCGCAAGTTTTTGAAAAAGCTCACGCAAATTCAGGCATTTTAGCCCGCAACAATCACAAAAAATGCCCGCGAAATCCTGGGGGGTCTGGCTAAATGTATGCTCTGCTCTGTCTGAGGCTTTATTAGACTTTAATTTTAAGGTTTATTATAACACAGTCTGACCAAAATGAAACACCTAAACATGACCCCGAATGCTCGCCTTGATCACAGGCTCCTGAAAATGTGTTTATTGAAGTGCTTCCGGCTCCATCGACTCTTTTTCCAATTCCAAACATTGAGAAATTTCTATCCCCAATATAGACCTGGCTCCAAATTCGCTCCTATAACCACTAGCTTCAATGAGCTCCATTTGACTGGGGATGAATGCTATGGGTGGCGTCACACTCCCTTAGTCCACTTCGTTATACAGTCTATGGCAGGGGTGGGCAAACTTTTTGACTCGTGGGCCACAAAGGGTTCTAAAATTTGACAGAAGGGCCGGACCAGGAGCAGCTGGATTTAGTGTTTTGGTAATCCACCTCATAAGAGCAAAAAATAATATGGGATATGTAGAAAACATGTGCTTTATTAATTATTTATCAATTAAAAATGAACAAAAGCATTACAACAAAATGTCCATCTTTCAAGTTCCACAGTATTTAGCTATTTATTGAAATGACTCTTAAAACATAGAAAATTTAATTAATAAAATACTGCTTTTTTTTATTACTAACAGTTACTATTTTAAAGCACTGAAAGTTCTGTTCTCCTTCAGGTTCTTTCGTTCTTTCGTTGACTGCTTGCTAGCATAGTTAGCATGTTTTGTGGCAAAGTGACGGCTGATATTATATTCTTTAAAAACCGCTACAGTCTCTTGGCATATCAGGCATACAGCAGCTGATAAGTATTCGGTGAAAAAATATTTACTTGTCCACTCCTTATTAAACACTCGACATTCTCTGTCCACTTTTCTTTTCTTAGCTCCGCTCATCTTTACAGGAGGCTGAGGGGTCAAAGAGTAAAGCACAAACGTGGAGCAAAACGCCTCAACAAAGGTCAATGTATGTAGTGCGTCAGCTATTGGAAAACACCAGAATTGCAGGGAAATTAAAACATTAAAACATTAAGAAGGTTTATTAATATAATTTCTTCAAGTTCAGTGGGCCGGATTAAAAAGCTTAACGGGCCGCATATGGCCCCCGGGCCGTATTTTGCCCATGCCTGCTCTATGGTAACTACATGACTCCCCATAATGTTCATAAACTACTAAATACTGCAGTATTATAGTGATATTTGTTATGAGAAAGTAAATGCAATATAAATATAGGCGGGAAATTGAAGTTATTAGCACTTTAATTGACTTTAAGCAAAAATACAAAGGCACCTGGTTACACATCTTGCTCATCGTGTTACCTCACACGATCATGTCCCTTGTCCCACACACAACTGAAGCACAACTGCTGCATATATACAGGATTCTGGTATGTTGGGTAACCACATCTACATACTATATGGGTATGTAGCCTCCAAGTTTAACATATAGTTTCACTGCCTTGTAAGGGGTCAACCTGTGTAGCACCCAAAGTTAGCCAATAGTAGAAGGAGTTAGCCAATAGCTGAAGGATGGGAGCAGGTGGATATCCCATTACACCCAAGCAGCTAAGAGAATCAAATCTCACATAGTCATTGGTCAAATAATATGATTTTTAAAAATAAATTATTTCATATTTTTGACAATAAAAGCTGCATTCATACATGTCCTGTCGTGGCCTGACATTTTGTTTTTCATTATGAGGACTAAAATGTGCTCAAATCAAACCACAACAGGAGTAAACACACCCGATGTCTTAAAGGTCATTTTTATAGTACAATATACCAGAGGGGAGGCATTTGGGGCTCATGTTTGCTGGATATAGATGATGCTTTGAAGGTGGTATGTGGTCTGAATTTCATTTGAAAAAGTGTGTGTTGCCAGATTTGTGTGGCCTGTCAGGATTTACAGCAGATCAACTTTGAGAGTGATTTTGCCCTCGGCTCGGGTGCAGCGGCGTCCGGATATGTACAGTAGCTCATGTAAAAATATATGGAGTTACAAGGATCATGTTTCATTTGATCAAATTAAAAATAAACTTATATGTCTATTTTTTATCATAAGGATGAACTAAAATGCATTTTAAAGGTCCTATATGATACGAGCTTTAAACCATGTTATAATGTTATTACCTCATCAAAAATATACCTGGAGTTTTATTTTGTTTTATTCACACATGTTTAACACACAAATCCTGCATATTTAGGTTGAGTTCTGTGTTTTTAAAACTCATACAATTTCACTAGCTGTTCGGTCCCTGTATGACCGGAGCAGGAGCTGTGTTCTCATTGCCGGTAGTAAGTCGGACCTGTTTCCGGTGCATGTTGGACTCCAGGGCTGCCCTTTGTCACCGGTTCTGTTCATTATATTTATGGACAGAATTCCTAGGCGCAGTCAGGGGCCGAAGGGGATCCGGTTTGGGAACCACAGGATCTCATCTCTGCTGTTTGCAGATGACGTTGTCCTGATGGCTTCATCGAACCGGGACCTCCAATGTGCACTGGGGCGGTTTGCAGCCGAGTGTGAAGCGGCTGGGATGAGGATCAGCTCCTCCAAATCTGAGGCCATGGTTCACAACTGGAAAAAGGTGACTTGTCCTTGCCTCAGGTGGAGGACTTCACGTATCTCGGGGTCTTGTTCACGAGTGAGGGGAGGATGGAGCGTGAGATTGACAGGCGGATCGGTGCAGCGTCGGCAGTCACTGTACCGGACCGTTGTGGTGAAGAGGGAGCTGAGCCAAAAGGCGAAGCTCTCAATTTACCGGTCAATCTACATTCCTACCCTCACCTATGGTCATGAGCTCTGGGTAATGACCGAAAGGACAAGATCGCGGATACAAGCGGCCGAAATGAGTTTCTTCCGCAGAGTGGCTGGGCGCACTCTTAGAGATAGAGTGAGGAGCTCAGTCACACGGGAGGAGCTCGGAGTAGAGCCGCTGCTTCTCCACGTCGAGAGAAGCAGCTGAGGTGGCTCGGGCATCTGTTCCGGATGACTCCTGGACGCCTCCCTCAGGAGGTGTTCCGGGCACGTCTCACCGGGAGGAGGCCCCGGGGAAGACCCAGGACACACTGGAGGGACTATGTCTCCCGGCTGGCCTGGGAACGCCTTGGGGTCCCCCCGGAGGAGCTGGAGGAAGTGTCCAGGGTGAAGGAAGTCTGGGTGTCCCTGTTTAGACTGTTGCCCCCGTGACCTAGCCCCGGATAAGAGGAAGAAAATGGATGGATGGATGGACAATTTCACTAGGATAATTTAGATTGCTTGAAAACTACTACTGCTTCATGACATCACAAAGTGGAACAGAGCATTTTGAGCTTTGGAGATGTAGACAAACTAATAACAAAGGATTACTCAAATGTGTGAATGAAACAAAACACAACCCCAGGTATGCTTTTGACGAGGTAACAGAATTAAAGCTCACAAGAGTCAGTATCACGTACTATAGGAGCTTTAAACTACTAGCATTACACAGTGTTTGCTTTTTGATAATTATTCCCATTCAAATCGTTATCTTGATGCTCTTTAAAATCTTGTGTACATTTCCTTTGGGCAGAACTGCGACTGTGGTGGGTGTGCGATTAGACAGACACAAAATGGCTGCTGAGTTCAAAGCCTGGCCTAATCACATGCGATGCCTTTGGATAGATATCTGAATGGAGCTGATAAGGACTCGGTAAAGGGGGAGAGGGATAATGAATTATGTCATCAAACCATGCAGTCAACACATTTAGGTCTGCAGCCGCTATCTGCATTGCTAGCAGATATACGATTGTTAGACCCACCAAAATACTAAACTATCTGTACAAACTGATGAGAGGAGAGTGCGGTTGGCCTCAGGGGTTCAATAACAAAGCAGCAGAAAATTATGAAGAGTTCTAATGAAATAAACATGTTTTATATAGTTGCTTTTGTTTGTCAATAAAAATAATAAAAAACGGGGCAAAAGGAGAAATTCAATTTGTCAGCTGGACAAAAGTTTATTTGGTCGAATAAGTTTCTCAGCTCATCCAAACTGCTTCTTCAGTTCTGGTCAGATGCTGGTGGACACTGCCTATATCTGCCTGAAGGGAGGAGCTAACTACAATGAAATTATTATGAAACTATCACACCTATTTGTTTTCAGTTTCCGTTAGGTGAGCCTATTGAATATACAGTGGGAGTGGAGTGTGAGGTCTTGTTAGCAGAACCATTCAGGACCATAATGGGTGTTTTCAAACCTCTGGACCCGTCCTGCTGCCCTATTGTTTTGTTTGTTATAATTTAGGTTTGAGGATAGAGTTATAGATGGGAGACAAATGATGTCTGAGACTTCCACTTCTGACAAAAATAGACTCTTTAAGATCAAGGTTAGGGTTAGGGTTAGGATTGACTGTCCTCAAAGGAGTGGCCCGTGGCTTCTAGGTGGAGATGTACGGCAGACTGAGCAGACCCCCCAGGATTTCGCGGGCATTTTTTGTGATTGTTGCGGGCTAAAATGCCTGAATTTGCGGGAGCTTTTCCAAAAAGTTGCGATGAAAGTTGCGGTGCTTTTAAGGTTTTTGTTGCGATTTTGTTGCGGGAGGAAGTGAAAGTTGTGATAAATAGTTGTGATTTTCGCTTTTTGTAATTAAAATTGAGTAATATTTTGAATACTGAGTTATTACTGACAAAGAATAATACAAAGACACGCGGTCTTTTGCTGTTATTTTTGTGGGCAAATGGCGCCGCAGACATGTTTCTTTGCCATTAGAAGCCGTGTCCCAATTCCCAGAGCGCGCGGCTCGGAGCGTGGCCCGAAGGGCATGTGCGTCACACATTTCGACAGAACACCGGCGCGAAGACTGCTGTCCCACTTCTTTTTTGTCCCATGCGCAGTTAACACGCGGTCCGAAGACCGCAGTCGTTAAGCGGTCCGCGGACTGCAGTCGGGACTGAGCAAGTGTGCACCTCCTTGACTGCAGTCTGAGCCCCCTTCGGGCCGCGCTCCGAGCTGTGCACTCTAGGAACTGGGACACGGCCGCAGTTTCGTTTTGTCACACGGAAGTAAAGCAGGATGTTGCGGCTTCCAAACAAACCTTTTAGCCGCCAAGAATATGAGGTTGGGTCCTGTGGCTCACAGATTTGTGACGCGCAAAGAGGAGGCTATGGTGACAGATACGCTGAGATCCAGATATGCGTTTTGTGCATTTATTACAAAAAGAGCGCACACAGTTATGACAGCGCAGCAGGATGAAATGGAACTCATGAAAACCAGCAGGATGAACAGATTAACGTGAAAGATGAATGAATGGTTTGCATTCAACAAAAAATACGGCTACATCCCAACCCTGACTCTCTCCTCTGTGTGACAGGTGAGCGCGCGCTTTTGCACGCACACACTTCCGTACGTGCACACACCCACACTCACGTGACCCACCGCCTCTGCCGCACACACACACACAAACACAAACGCACCGTGCACCTCATCTCAGTTATGTCTCCTACACAGAAGGAAGTTGGTCGGCGTTCAATACGTCACCGATGATTGGTCAAAATTAGGAAAAATTGCAGGAAAGTTGCGGTGATTGGTCAAAATTGCAACACCGCCCTGAATTCACGGGGATTGGCTGAAGTTGCGTTGAAGTTGCAAATTGCAACATCGCGAATTCCTGGAGGGTCTGACTGAGGTCCACTCTGGTTCTCTCGTCTGTGTTGGTAGATCCTCTTGTGAATTGGCTGTTTTGTTTCTCCAGTGTAGCGCTCACTGCAGTCTTCACTAAAAACCGTGTTTCAGCACCATGGACAGCTCTTTGGCACTTCCACTGCCATCACTGTTAAAAGTATCCATGGGTTTCAGAGTGATGCAAATCTAGCTCCGTTACCATAGTAATTAACAATTCAAATCATAATATCTGATCTTTTGAATGGGCCAAAGTCTACAATAAATAATGACATAAATAAGTAGAGTTACAGTGAGTCAAGTGGCCGTACTTGTCTTATAACAGGAAAGTTGGAGGTTTTAAAGGACTCATACTATTATCTCTGTTATAATGTAGTTTCCTCATCAAAATCGCACCTGGAGTTGTGTTTTGTTTCATTCATACATGTTTTACCACACACAAAACTGCATATTTACACTGAGTTCTTCTCTCAAACAGAAAACACTCTGGTAATATAGGAAGTGCTCCAGCGTCATACTCATGACTCAAAACATTCCCAGAGCTGGGTTTAGTTTCATTCACACATGGTTTATTAACTCTTTATTATTAGGCTACGTTTATATGACGACGGTCTGAACAGAAGAAGCAAAAGTGGCGTCGCGTCTTCACTTTTTATTCCGTGTTTAGACGAGCGTTTTCGGGAGGAAATCTGCGTGCGTACGGTGACGCAAAAGTGTGTGGAATTGGATTGGGTATGCATGCCAAGCGGCTAGGTGGCGCTGTGATACATTATCACTATGTCCGCACGCATGCGTAGAATCCTTCTTCTCCTCATCTGCGCCGCAAAAAGCAAAACAAAACATGGCTACCGGTAGCTATCTGTGGTCAGATGAAGAAGTTCAACTATTGATAAAAGAAGAAATTCAATTTGTCAACTGGACAAAGTTTGTTTGGTCGAAAACGTTTCACCGCTCATCCGAGAGGCTTCGTCAGCTCACCAAACAAACTTTGTCCAGTTGACAAATTGAATTTCTTCTTTTATCATGGATTCTACCTGGACGACTGAGGGACTCTTCACGCAAGTTCAACTATGGCGTCTACAAAGCAATGAAGGCGCATCAAGGTCCTGCCAAACAAATTACACTGATATATGGGCCGATGTGACGTAAACACGTACACAACGTCAGCAGATTTGACCAGAGTTTTGCGTCTTGGGCAGTGTAGACGAAAACACTACGGCGGAGCGTATTCAAGTTTTCCACTTTCAATTTTAAAAACAAAGTGGGGCTTGTGCATTTAACATGTGCGAATGATACAAAACACCAGGCAAATAGTTGCCTGGTTTACACCAGACCATATCACAAGTGAAATATGGTCTGGGAGCACATACTGAATATCTCGTAGTGGAGGTGTGGTTTACGATCGCCAACGGCCGTTTATTGGGCGTTACGAATGTCAATCATTTGGTGTATACGTAGCCCATAGCCAATCATGTCAGTTGTTAGTTCAAACTATTGTCAGTTGTCACGTAGTACGCGTCACCGTCTTTCCACCCCTCCCCGCTCTCTGATTGGCTCCCAAAATCAGGAGAGCTCGCTTAGCCTAGTTGCCAGGCTGTCTAGTTCAGATCGGAACGAACGAAAGCAGCCTGGGATTTCCCAGGTTAGGCAAAAGTGACGATGTTTAAGATGAGCATGTAAGGCAGGCAAAGTCTTGTGCGTGCGAGTGTAAATGCAGGACAGGGGATGGAGTAGCCCATGGTTACAGCACGTGTATCAGGTTCATTAACATGCACCGGTCTAACCAAAAAATTCACCAATGTGTGGGAGTGAGAGGAGAGAGCGGTGAAAAGCCACTTTGGGAGAGGAAAACAGTGTTGTAATAGACTGCACAAAGTAGTATCCAGAAAAGACCGATTTGTATCTTTACTGAATCATCAAACTTACCAAACACATACAATAAAGTACAAGACAAAAAATTCTCAAAACTATTGTGTATCTCTATGTACCTGGACCCAAACTTCACTCATAAGATTACATCTGCGTGGGAGTTGATGCAAAAACTAATATTTATGCAGAAAATGTACTGGGAAACAATGTATTTATATAAAGACGGAGAAAAACTTGCTCTAACTCCTTTTTGCTGTTGTCCCACAGAAGGCCTTAAAATTTAAATGTTTTATTTATTTGTAAACAGAAAGCTTCATTTTTATGCGCAACAACTTAGTTTTCTTTTTCATACCTACACATTACACTGGATTTTATCTATTTTTTAAATGCCATTATTGTACTTGATTCTTTGATATATTTGTCAATAAATAAAATAAAAACCATAATATAAATAATAAATACAGTGGTACCTCACCTGACGAAAGACCCAACAAACGAAAATTTCAAGTTACGAAACGCCTTCACGTTAAATTTTGGTCTCTAGATACGAAAGAAAATTCAAGTTACGAAACGCAAAATCTCAAAAATTCAAATAATGCGCGCTCAGCCACACACATTATACGCTTTTCTCAGACTGGATTTAAACTTTTCTCACATTTGTCTCTCGTTTAAACACTAAAACTTTCATAGATTTTCAACAAAATTATTAATAGTGAAGTGTGGGGGGAAGGGGGAGGGGGGAGAAAACTGTGCTCTGACACGTGTGATAGCGCAGCATGACCCGGTGCGGGGCTGCCAGCAGGTCTAGACCTGGACTAAACCAGGACTGGACCAGGACTAAACCTGGACTAAACCAGGACTAGACCAGGTCGATTAAAGCGCCGCGCGCGGGTCTATTTCCTGGTTTCGTTTCGAGTCACGGCTGAGGCGAGCAGCGAGGGGGACCACACGCAGTCTGAGCGCATGAACGAACGCATGCAAGAGCCGCAGTGGTCTAAACCTCTGCGGTCTAGACCTAGACCAGGTCTAGACCAGGTCTAGACCAGGTCTAGAGGAGGCACGGTTTGAGCACGGGTCTCGTTCATGTGCTCAGACTGCGTGTGGTCCCCCTCGCTGCTCGCCTCAGCCGTGACTCGAAACGAAACCAGGAAATAGACCCGCGCGCGGCGCTTTAATCCACCTGGTCTAGTCCTGGTCTAGTCCTGGTCTAGTCCTGGTCTAGTCCTGGTCTAGTCCTGGTCTAGTCCTGGTCTAGTCCTGGTCTAGTCCAGGTTTAGTCCAGGTTTAGTCCAGGTTTAGTCCAGGTTTAGTCCTGGGTCTACAGTCTCTACGCAGAACACAATGTTACACTATAAAAAAAAGTTACACTATAAAAAAAAACTTGGATCGGGGCCTTGGAATGAATCAGGCTTTTTCCATTGAAATAGCTACTCAACTTACAAAAAATTCACTTTACGAAACCACTTCTGGAACGAATTAATTTCGTAAGGTGAGGTGCCACTGTATAATGATAATATAATGATCAATAAAAATAAAATAAAATTATTAGGGTTGTCAAAAGTAGCAAAAATCACACTGAACTAGTATTGAAATTGGATACTCAGCTGAGCAGGTATCGATACAGAAAAGTCACATTCACAGGACAGAAATGAATCTTTCCTGAATAATTTTAGAACGATCTTGAGCTGTATCAGAACAAGTATAAGAGCACAGAGACGATGCCCCTGGACGTCTGTGGAACCTACCTGGACGACATTACACATATTATTGACAACACAAACTATTCTCATTTGGTTTACCCATACAATTTCCTTTTTTTGTGTGTGTCATTTTTATTTACGATGCAACACGTGCTAGCGCCTGAGCGTGATCTCGACTGCTCCGCTCCTCACCACAGCTCTGGCGTTTCACTTGACGATCCGCAATTAAGGTCTAAGTCTGGCTTAAGAGTGGGCTGCCGGGTTGTCAAAATCTTGTGTGCTTTCCTTCGTTTCACAGCACTTTCCATGTGCCACAGAACAGTGTTTTTTTTCCCACACAGAGGTTTAAATTGACAGTGAGAAACGGTGGATTTGTGTTTGTTGTGTGAGGAGGAGCGGTAATTTGAAGTTTGATTGTTGATGTTGTTCATTTAAAACAGTTATAATGTATAAAATAACAGTACTTACATGAGACATCTGCTGGTATTCTTTATTAAACAAGATGCATTTTTTGTAACTTGTTTTGGTGGGGATTTTACTACCTGTTTGTCGACATGGAGCTATAGTATTATTGCTTTTCCTGGAATCTTCTACAGGCTTATCTATCGTACATACAGTCCAAGCAGAGGTATTTTTATTGCTATAAAATACCTTAAAAACATACGTGCTTGCCTCAGATCGGCCTGGTGGTCTCTGTCTGCGGAACATTCTTAGTTAAGCAGCAGCTAATAATTCTGTAATTATGACTTGGTATCTGTAAATGTTGATGTAGTATCTGAAATTTTGATGTGAAATGTGAAAAACATTTATAAGCGCTGCTAATATGCAACTAGCATGCCAGTAGCGCACTTCCTGATTTTCTGACAATAAAACGCTTCATAGTTAGACACAGATACAGGGGTACCTCACCTTACGAAAGACCCTACATATGAAAAATCCAAGTTACGAAACGCCTTCACGTTAAATTTTGGTCTCTAGATACGAAAGAAAATTCAAGTTACGAAACATGAAATCTCAAAAATTCGAATAATGCGCGCTCAGATGCACGGCCCGCTGTTATCCCCGCTCAAAGAGCACCTTTCTCGGCCTCTTAGCTCTAGCGCTGAACACGCAAGGAGCGCGGAGACAGAAGCACCGCGAGCACGAGATGGAACCGCGGCGAACACGCAGCCCGAGCCACAAACCGAACACGCACAAACGAACGCAAAAGCCGCACGAAACCAGCGAAGAGCCACACGGGGTGATTTAATCCTGGTCTAGTCCCGGTTTAGTCCAGGTCTAGACCTGGTCCAGTCCTGGTTTAGTCCAGGTCCAGTCCTGGTTTAGTCCAGGTCCAGTCCAGGTCTAGACCTGGTTTAGTTCTGGTCTAGACCTGGTTTATTCCACATTTAGTCCTGGTCTAGTCTCTTAGCCAATCAGGACCCAGAACACAAAGTTACACTATAAAAAAAATGTTACACTATATTAAAAAAAAACCTTGGAACGGATCAGGCCTTTTCCATTGAAATAGCTACTCAACTTACGAAAAATACACGTTACGAAACCACTTCTGGAACGAATTAATTTCGTAAGGTGAGGGACCACTGTATTACAGATTGGACTTATTTTGAGCTACTTATACGATATATATGTGTACTCGGGCAAGACATTTTTACTCAAATATATGGAAAGAAATATGAAAAATTTGACCTATCAACAGCGGTGGAATGTTACGAAATAAAAGTAGTAAAGTATTGTAGATTTTGGGTATCTTTACTTGCCTTTAGTACATTTTAAAGTGGATATTTTTTACTTCACTATACAGCTCTGAAATCAGCATCTCTACATGTATTACAGCCATTCCATTCCAGCGTCTGTTGAATTCCAACACAAACACAAAGCTGAGCTACTTCAGTTCTTGCAGGAGTGGAATAAAGTCACCCAAGAACAATGTGAAAGGCTTGGACTAAACCAGGTCTGAACCAGGACTAAACCAGGTCTAAACTAGGACCCAAGAACAATGTGGAAGACTTGTGGAGAGCATGCCAAGACGCATGAAAGCTGTGATTAAAAATAAGGGTTATTGCACCAAATATTGATTTGTGAACTCTTCTTAAGTGTAAACATTAGTATTATGTTGTTATAAAATTAATTTGATCTTGTTTCTTTGCATTGTTTGAGCTCTGAAAACATGGATCTTTTTTGTTATTTTGACCATTTGTCATTTTCTGCAAATAAATGCTCTAAACCAGGGGTGCTCAATACGTCGATCGCGATCGACAGGTCGATCGGGGGCCAAGTGTCAGTCGATCGCCAGGGCTTAATGCTCAATTCCGATTTTTTTGTGAAATCCGATTTTCTTTATGCATAAACCAGGTCTAAACCGGGACTAAACCTGGACTAAACCAGGTCTAAACCAGGACTAAACCTGGACTAAACCAGGTCTAAACCAGGACTAACCAAGACTAAACCAGGTCTAAACCAAGACTAAACCAGGTCTAAACCAGGTCTAAACCGGGACTAAACCTGGACTAAACCAGGTCTAAACCAGGACTAAACCTGGACTAAACCAGGACAAAACCAAGACTAAACCAAGACTACATAAACAAGGTCTAAACCAGGTCTAAACCAGGTCTGAACCAGGACTAAACTGGGGATCTCGGCACACCATCCACCTCAAACATACATACCTATAAGTAGTCAAATCAGAAAAACTGATCATTCAATCAAAACTGACATTTTGCAGTGGTCTCTTTTATTTTTTTCCTGAGCTGTGTGAGAGCAGGGATCTATACTTAATACTCCACAATTATTTTTTTTTACAGGACTGAAACGTTTAGGTATTTTTATGGTGTGAAATATGCTGATCTCACAAATTTGTATGAAAAATCAATCCTTTTGAAGGTTTACAAGACTCAAAATTTGCGCAAAATACTTTTAATCATTACTCTTTCAGTATATTTTTAAGCAAGAACTTTAACACTTTTACTTAAGATTTTTTCATGATACTTGATTATTGCTTCGCTCAGGCATCTATACTTGAGTATTGTTTCTCCCACTGCCTACCGAGAAGTGTATTTAAAATGCTTGTGAATGAGCTCGACACCACTGCCAGATCCACACTTATTACTGTGGCTAATATTCCCATCACATCTGCAGCTCTCAGCCTCCTGCTCCTCTCCTGTCATCTGCTACCACGTTATTATCTATTAAAGGCAGTTAAGGAGCATTTCCACCAGCTCCTCACAAAGAATCTCTCTCCCAAATGTCACGCCTCACCTTGTGCCGTCTGCCTCTTCTTTCGTGCCTTCAACGACGACTGGTAAACAATATAGAAGTGAGCAAATTAAAACTGCAAAAAGCTATATTACACAAAATTGGAATTTGGAGTTTTGTTTGATTCACACATTTGAGCTATCCTTTCCTTTGTTGTTCCTTTGTCTGTCTGCATCTCCAAAACTCAAATGTTGTTTTACCTTGTGATGTCCTTGTGATGTCCAGCCCTGCAGTTGCCGTGAAAACATGAAAACTACCACTTCATGACATCACAAGTTGGAACAGACCATTTTGAGCTTTAGAGACGCAACCAGAACTCTAATAAAAGGTTACTCAAACATGTGGGAATGGGAAAAAAACAAACTTTGTGCATGTTTTTGAGGAGGTAACAACATTCTAACATTGTCTAAAGCTCACAAGAGTCAATCACGCTCAATATAGGAAAACCGCATAAGTCAGAACTACTGAATTTGAATTGGTATTTATTTTACAGTGTAATATATAGCTGAAGCAGAGATCCTTTAGTGCGGGGGCAGGGTCAGCAGATACTGAGCTGCATAGTGCGCAGAGGTCACCAACTTTCTAACTTTCTGTCAATCGCTACAGACCTCCAAACTTCATGTGGCCTTCAGATTAGCTCATGAACAGTGCGTAGAGAGCTTCACGGATTGGGTTTCCATGGCCGAGCAGCTGCATCCAAGCCACACATCACCAAGTGCAATGCAAAGCGTCGGATGCAGTGGTGTAAATCACATCGCCACTGGACTCTAGAGCAGTGGAGACGCGTTTTCTGGAGTGATGAATCGCGCTTCTCCATCTGGCAATCTGATGGATGAGTTGCCTGGAGAATGGTACTTGTCTGACTGCATTTGCATTGTGTAAAGTTTGGTGGAGGGAGGATTATGGTGTGGGGTTGTTTTCCAGGAGCTGGGTGTGGCCCCTTAGGTCCGGTGAAAGGAACATATCAAGAGATTTTGGACAATTCCATGCTCCCAACTTTGTGAGAACAGTTTGGAGATGTCCCCTTCCTCTTCCAATCCAATCCAATCCAACTTTATTTCTATAGCACATTTTTATAAACAGAGACAGTTTCCAAAGTGCTGCACATAAAAATCAATAGAACTGAATAAAAACATTACTAAAATAGCAATAAATAAAGTGATAATAATAACATGACTGTGCACCAGAGCACAAAGCAAGGTCCATATAGACCTGGATGAGAGAGTTTGGTGTGGATGAACTTGAGTGGCCTGCACAGAGTCCTGACCTCAACCCAATAGAACACCTTTGGGATGAATTAGAGTGGAGACTGAGAGCCGGACCTTCTTGTCCAACATCAGTGTGTGAACTCACATTTGCGCTTCTGGAAGAGTGGTCAAAAATTCCCATGAACACATTCCTAAACCTTGTGAACAGCCTTCCCAGAAGTGTTGAAGCTGCAAAGGATGGACTGAGCATCCTATTAAACCCTATGGATTAAGAATGGGATGTCACTTGTGGGATTTCATTCTTTGATTTGTATGTGCATTTCCATATAAAGATATGCATTCTTATATTCTCTGAATTTAAAGGGACAGTTTTACCCGTTAATTACTGAAATTGAAGATACCCATTCAAAAATACAGTGTTTTCCAAGCCTTTTCACTTCCATCATGAAATCAAAGTATTCTTTTGGACTTAGATATAGTCACATAAAAGGGGATCTTCCCCATATAGAGGCAGCCATTTTGATTAAGAGAGCCGCAGAAGGACATTTGGGCTCCGCCTTCGCCTTCGGCAAGTCTCGTGGTTTTGGGTAAACAACGACAAGCATGTTGCCGGTTCACACGTCGTAATGGATCTAACACGTGTTTTGGACTAAATTGTTTTACTGGATTTTATTCGCTGGATCCTTACGGACAGATTGAGACCAAGTTTATGGTGAAATACTGAGTTTGACCTGTGCAGAGCCTTCAAAGGTAAGCAAAGTAACAAACCTCGTTTTGTGCTTTTCCGTATAAAAGCCCCATGTGCTCGGGGAGTGATTGTTGTGCTGGGAAATGAATTGCATAGTCAAAAAGAGGAGACTGTAAGGTTTCATTTGATGTGTAGATTGTCATGGTACACGATCAGGAATGTGTGCTTTCATGCGAAAAGAAAAAAAAAACAGTGAACGGGACCGCGTTTTATTTATACCGTAGTTGTCGGCGAGAGCTCGCACAGCGCCGGGTAGGCTTCACGCGTTCGTGCACGGGTACACGAGCTGTCCGCGTCACGGCGCGCCCGGGTGACCCTCGAGGTCTGCCGTAGCTAAAACAGGAAGTGCAATAGCCACCACCCACCTATGCACCACGAATCCTACACACTGGACCTCTAAGTACTGAAAATTGTGTCTATACGGGTCTTAGCTGTGAGGGTGTAATGGGACCCACTTGTTTTCCTTCTATTTCAAGCTGTTGGTGGGGTAACTTAAAGACCCTTCTATAGATTGGGGTGTAATGGGATATTCACCTGTTCTCAATCCATCAATATTGGTAAACTCCCCTACTGCGATTGGAAAGCTGCATAGCTGATGTCATAGCATGCCACAGATCTGTATTTAAAGACAGTAGCTCTATGTGTTGTGTGTGGGGACACATGTCGGTGTGTGGACGATGTGACAACATAAAGATGTCTGATGCCAGCATTACGTTTGTATATCTGCCTAATTCAACATCAAATGCTAATAGCCTCAATCTTGAATCAATGCCTTTTTCCGATCCCTTTCCTAAAACTCACTCCTTAAAGGAAAAGTAACGGGGTTTTTTTACAATTTGAGCCTTATTTCGGTAATAAAACAAGTGTTTTACTCACCCATATCACTTTGGTGTCATATGGAGCACTTCCAGAGATGTTTTAGATTTGCGTTAGCCTAGCGCGACTTCTAGCCATAGCTCAGGGCATATAATATATTCCCCGAGCATGTAATATGCCCCGTGCGGTCTCCAAATAACACAAACTTTAGCACTTTTCATATCATAGAAGCTCGATGTCTTAGTCTACGATTTCATTTGAGTCAAAAGTGGCCTGTAATCCGAGATTTAGCCATAGTTTACAGCTTTGCGTTTCATGTTTGGGTCCCGGGAGCTGAGAGCACAGTCCGCACATGCGCACTGGCCTCATCTACTCGAAACTATGGCTAAATCTCGGATCACAGGCCACTTTTGGCCAAACGAAATCGTAGACTAAGATATCGAGCTTCTGTGATTTCAAAAGTGCTAAAGTTTGTGTTATTTGGAGACCGCAAACATGTGCCCCGAGAACTCACGTTACGGATATAGCTAATCTAAAACATCTCTGGAAATGCTCCATATGACACCAAAGTGCTATGGGTGAGTAAAACAACTTGTTTTATTACCGAAATAAGGCTCAGATGGTAAAAAATGTTACTTTTCCTTTAAGTTCATATGCGAGTCAAGGCAGGTGAGCGAATACTTTTAGCAATATAGTTAGTATATGTGTAGTGTGTGGTGAAATCATACTTCTCTTCACAGTTTACACAAAAAAAGTTCCTGATTTTATTTATGACAATTAATGGGTCATTAGGGAAGAAGTTTATATTTGGTAGGTTTAGTTTAGACTTTATTTGAACGTACAATGTACTTTTTTGGCTTTTAACAAAGTTATAATAGTCCCCTCATCTAATAGCAATCGCTAAAAGCATCATAACTGGAGCTGCATTTTGCTTCATTCACACTTAAATCCTGTTTAGTAAGTCAGCTCCCTCTACGCAACCCGAAAAAACACAATTAAGAAATTCCCAGGATTGTTACGTCACAGTTAAAAAGTCCACACATCAGAATTTCTGTTGTCAAATTGCAGTCATTACAACTGCATAGTTCTGAAGTTGCTAACCCAATTTTTCAAGTTTAATTCCCTCTTTTGAAGCAGTTCCCAGTACAGGGAGTGCAAAAGCAAAGGTAGTTAAGAGTAGCCCAACAGGGATGTAATCGTAGTAGTAGCCATTTTTAAAACACTTTATTTGCCAAATAACACATCCCACATGCGCACTGTACTTACTTCCTACGTTCTATTCACTTCAGTGATTTTTTTTTTCTCTCAAATGTTCCATGACATTTTCTTGAAGAGTGTCACCACTTCATCTTTCACTTTTCAACAGCATGGCACCTCCTCTCTGCGTGGATCCTACCTCCTAACTCTCACCTCCTACTACCTTCACACTCTTTTTTCATATTTTTAGAACATAATTTTGTGCCAGATGTGCTTCAAGTTGAAATTATTTTGTGATATCCATCGATTGAGAACCACTGCTCTAGTTTATAATTGACTAAAACACCTACAGTACATGTGTGCAGAATTAACGGATATGACAGGTTTTCACGTTTTACGGATATGTTTTTGTTTGTTTATGTAGCAATTTGTAAAGAACAGTTAAAATTACAGGAATTCATTCAATTTTTTCATTTGTCAAATCGCAACTGTTTTGTAAATGAAACAAATTGGACAAAAACATGGATCCTCTACTTCAAACCCTCTTCCACATATAGCAACATCTCCTTTCCGCACAACTTTGTGACAGATGCGCTTAGAATTAGCATCATTAGAGAAACAAAACAGAAACTTACTGCATATGAAACTGAAGCTTATAGTTCATAGTAACACCTACACTGCACGTGAAGATAATTAGCGCACATATATTCTTTACAAATGAGCGCATTAATTAGGGTAATGAATGGCGACATTAGCATAGCGGCAGTCTTTGAATACATCACGGTGATGGAGGGAGTACATTAGCCAGTGCTCGGGTTTGGACGGGGGCCAGCGTATCGGAGACATGATTAAGGCCCTGCCACAGCTAGACCGCGGAGGATAGCAGTCAGTAAAGATTTGGCTCCGCAATACTGTAAGACTTCATTTAATCACCATAAAGACTGCACTATGTTAAAAGTTTAGTCGTGTGAAGAAGGGAGTGGAACATAAAGCGGTTTTCTGAGCTATGGTATAATGTTTCCTCATCAAAAATGTACCTGGAGTTGTGTTTTGTTTCATTCAAAGTTCAAAAGTTCAAAGTCAGCTTTATTGTCAAAAAACATATGTACAGGTTGCACACACAGGATTTGAAACTGCAGCGCCCCCTAGGCCCACAGTGAACATAAAACCTCTGATAAACAAGACAATAAACACAATGACTAAAACGTCACATGTACCCAAAAGTACAAAAGGCTTGTATATAATACAAATAAGTAAATAAGTAAAACACACAGTGGGTAGTGTAATAAAGCTCAATTGGTGTCATTTAAGCAGCAGTGTCAGTGTCATTTAAGTGGCATTTTAGCAGCAGTGTCATTGTCATTTAAGCAGCAGTATCAGTGCAATTTAAGCAGCAGTGTCAGTGGAATGTAAGTGCCATTTAAGCAGCAGTGTCAGTGTCATTTAAGTGTAATTTAAGCAGCAGAGTCAGTGTCAGTTAAGTGGCATTTAAGCAGCAGTGTCAGTGCAATTTAAGTGTACTTTAAGCAGCAGTGTCAGTGTAATTTAAGCAGCAGTGTCATTGTCATTTAAGTGCCATTTAAGCAGCAGTGTCAGTGCCATTTAAGTGCAATTTAAGCAGCAGTGTCAGTGTCATTCAAGTGTCATTTAAGGAGCAGTGTCAGTGGAATGTAAGTGCCATTTAAGCAGCAGTGTCAGTGTCATTTAAGTGTAATTTAAGCAACAGAGTCAGTGTCAGTTAAGTGTCATTTAAGTGTAATTTAAGCAGCAGTGTCAGTGTCATTTAAGTGTCATTTAAGCAGCAGTGTCACCGTCATTTAAGTGTAATTTAAGCAGCAGTGTCAGTGTCATTCAAGTGTCATTTAAGGAGCAGTGTCAGTGTCATTTAAGTGTCATTTAAGCAGCAGTGTCAGTGTCATTTAAGTGCAATTTAAGCAGCAGTGTCATTGTCATTTAAGTGTAATTTAAGCAGCAGAGTCAGTGTCAGTTACGTGTAATTTAAGCAGCAGTGTCATAGTCAGTTAATTGCAATTTAAGCAGAAGTGTCATTGTTATTTAAGTGTCATTTAAGCAGCAGTGTCATTGTCATTTAAGTGTCATTTAAGCAGCAGGGTCAGTGTCATTTAAGTGTCATTTAAGCAGCAGTGTCATTGTCATTTAAGTGTCATTTAAGCAGCAGGGTCAGTGTAATTTAAGTGTCATTTAAGCAACAGTGTCAGTGTCATTTAAGTGTCATTTAAGCAGCAGTGCCATTGGGGGAGGGAGAGCAGGGAGAGAGTTCAGCATCCTGACAGCTTGGTGGATGAAGCGGTCTTTCAGTCTGCTGGTCTTTGCTCTGAGGCTCCTCTCACACCTTTAACAGAAAAACTCTGTGTCATGTGGTAATACAGGACGTGCTCCACAGTGTTTTCTAATTCCATGCACCTTCACTAGAATCATTTGGACCATTTCAGCCCTAGAATCGCCAGTCTCTACTGAAGGCAAAAGGAGAAATTTAATTTGTCAACTGGACAAAAGTGTATTTGGTCGAATACATGAACTGAAGAAGCAGCTTGGATGAGCTGTGAAACGTATTCGACCAAATAAACTTTTATCCAGTTGACAAATTGAATTTCTCCTTTGGCCATGGATTCTACCTGGACGACTGAGGGATTCTACAAAACTCTCTACTGAACTAAAAGCAAAAGGTGTAGCTGTTAACTTGAAAACTGCAGCTTCATGACATCACGAGGTGGACCAGAGCATTTTGAGCTTAGGAGATACTTTGGAGACTAATAATAAAGGATTAATTAAAAGGCTGGCTGCTCAATCCCAACTCTGATTGTTGTTGTTGTTGTGCTCTTCCGCAAGACACTTCACCTACCTTACCTATGTGTAGCTTTCCAGCGTTTGCCTAATGTGCACAAAGTTTGGATGTTCAATCTCAGCAATGATCTTTTTTTTTTATTTTGTGTCCTTGGGCAAGACACTTCATCTACCTTCCCTACATGTATACCTCGTCTGTGTATGCCTTGGTGGTTAAATTGGTCAATGATTTTGTTTTTGTGACCTTGGGCAAGACATTTTGCCCACCTTGCCTATGTATGCCTAATATGCACAAAGGTTGGATGTTCAATCTCAGCAATGATCATTTTTTTGTTTTTTTGTGTCCTTAGGCAAGACACGTCACCCAACTTGCCTATGTATGCGTTAATTATGTATGCCTGTGTACAAAAGTTGGAGGTTCAATCTCAGCATCTGTCTTTTTTTTTTGGTTTTGTGTCCTTCGGCAAGATGCTTCACCTACCTTGCCTATGTATATGTTGGTTAAGTATGCCTAATGTGTACAAAGGTTGGATGTTCAATCTCAGCATTGATCAATTTTTGGGATTTTGTGTCCTTGGGCAAGACACTACAACCTACCTTAACAATGTATATAAAAGTTAAAGGGATATGCCACTCCCAGGTCAAATGTGGGCATCTCCCCACAGTCCAGAGACTAAAATAAGTGGTGGTCACCCAGCCATTGTCCGAGTCTGTCGCCACTGACCGCCGCTGTATCTGCTGCTCCTCCGCGTTAGACTGGAGTCTAACGGCGCCAGAGAAAGATTTCGGCCAAAAGGAATTAATTTGCTCGATGCTTTTCCCAATTACTTTCTGTGTAGTGCGCATTCATATCGAGTGCAAATAAATGTGCAAATCAACACGGAGAGCTTGCCTTGGTCATTTTGGGTGGGAACTATTTTTCAGTGCGGAAAAATAAAGCCGAATCACGCACCACGCTGTGCAACAGGGGAACTCCCTTCCTGGTGCGTAACTGGGATTCCCCTGGCAGCGTGCTGCGTGATTCGGCTTTATTTTTCCACACTGAAAAATAGTTCCCACCCAAAATGACCAAGGCAAGCTCTCCGTAAAAATCTTTCTCTGGCGCCGTTAGACTCCAGTCTAACGCGGAGGAGCACCAGATACCGCGGCGGTCAGTGCTGACAGACTCGGACAATGGCTGGGTGAGCAGGAAAACGCTTTCCACCACTTATTTTAGTCTCTGGACTGTGGGGAGATGCCCAAATTTGACCTGGGGGTGGCATATCCCTTTAAATCTCAGCATCGACCAATGATTTAGTAATAATTTAATAATTTTAGTGTCCTTGGGCAATACATTTCACTCATTTGCCTACGTATGAATGTATGCATGTGGAAGTGGGTAATTGGTGGTGGTTGGAGGGGTCAGTTATACAAATTGGCACTTTTTTGGTCGTCCGCTCTGTGGATCTTACAGTAGCATTTTGAAAAACTTGTAAAAAGCACAGTTCAGTTATATTATTATTATTATAAACTGAACCTTTTAACTTTCTCTGCCTATTTTATTTATTATTTTGTATTTATGAACGAGTCCAAATGCCCCATCCATGCAGTTTGTATGTCATTCATAATACTACTTTGTACAGCGCACCGCACTTGTTTCTCCTCATAGCCATCAGCGGTCTTTGGAGACTACTTAACAGCAACTTGTCTAGACCTCCAGCACTCAGTCGCTCTATTTTAAATACCATTTCCCACTCGTCCTCATTATTCGTCTCCCACTAACACAAACACTACTTTTAATTACCCTCTGCTTTGAGATTCTATCTGTTTGAACCTGTCGACAAGTTGGAGTTTAAATGTCACTAGAAACGCTGGTATCTACTGTGGCAATTAAGCACCCAGGCAAACAAAAGGTGACCTGTCTTCTGAATGGCCAATAATCCTTTCCCCGAGACTCGAACGGAAATCAGCAGGACGCCCAAACTGCCGCAGAGAGGGGGCGTTAGTGAAAAGGTCGTGGAATTGGCAAGTTTTGGCAAGCACAGTGGCGCATTTGGTATTCATGGGTTTTGATTGGCAGTTGTGGCTTGTTGCTATGCACCCACCACCTGCCAAACCCCGCACTGGTTTGAAAGGGGCGAATACTTTCAATAAACTCGCTCGTGATTGGCTCTTTGGTTGCTATGCCAAATATGGGAATTAGCTTCTATAACTGCGATTTGCTTAGTTGGATCTGAACGCTATAGACAACGCCACGAAGACCACGCAGTAAGAAGCTCAGTAAGATTTCCAAATAAATCGGAAGGGTTTCTCGAGTGCTGTGCCAAAAATCGATTGTTGGTCGATCGGTTGTTATTGAAACTTTGGACATTTTAATTGACAGGTTTACCACCACTCCTGATGCAATAATAACACGTGGTACTGAAGAGGATTTACTTACCGCTTGAGAAAACACTAAATCAGGACTAGGGATGGGCGATACCAGTTATTTTTGTTTCAATACGATACCAAGTAATACCAGGGTTAGAATCGCGATATTGATACCGATACTGATACTTTCATACATTTTTAAATACTACAGAAAAACACTAACCTGGCTCTAACTAGATACCTTGGCTTCGCAAAGCTCCACCAGTGGGCTTAGCTCCACACATTCTAACAGCAGATATCTGAAAAAAAATCTTTGATGAAATGAAAATGGCAACGCAGACATCAAATGTGACCACTAGACTTTTGTTTGTGCTGCTTGTATTGCACGTTGTATTTTTATGTATTTGCCTACCGAGGGACGGCGGATGAAAACTAGCTTTGTAGCTAAAATTCGGCATATTTACATTTGTTTTATTCTTATGTTCATTAATGTGCATTGTCCCTAGCAAATAAATAAAATAAAATAAATAAATCTATTGTAAGTTGGGCACTTGCAGCCTATGAAAAAAGACAACAAATGAAGTATCACTATTCTCACTCTCACATACACATTCTCCTCTCACATACACGACTCTTAGTCTTCTACATGCTTGATGGTTCCCTGGATTCTCCCTCTCTCAAACGCCTCGGTAACTGACCTCTGTCGTACGGCTGTTGCTGCTGTGCAGGAGGGAGCTGCCTGACTCGCCTCCTGTCGTCGTTTGGTCAGTAGCATTTCGTCATGCTGAGGTTTATGATTTATGATCAAGTGTTTATTTAAATTTGTGGTATTGCCACAATATCGGATCATTTTTTGGCACACACAGCACTTCGCAACATTGTCGTCCACGGTGTGGAAGTAACTCCACACCACACTTCTCTTACGGTCTCTCATGGCTCCTGCAGCCCCGCGCCGCTTTGACTGAAATCTCACAGCAGTGAGTCTATCGCGGGATGACGTACTACCCCACGTTTGGTGAGAACACGGAAGGAAAAGTAGTGCCTGACAAGTGGCAATGGTTGAATAATGAACAAAACACATATGAATTTGAACGAAATAAACTGAAAGTTAAGTCAGTAAGAAAACATGGCATGGTATTGATATTTTAATACCAGGATCGATCCATATTAAATACCCCATCAGGATCGATATATCGATACTTTGGTATCGATCCGCCCATCACTAATCAGGACGACAGTTTGTCTCTTCACGTCTCCTCACGTGTCCTTGTGTTTCCCAATCATTTACTTAAAAATAGGAAAGAATATAGATCTCTAAATCCTCTTCTATGTGCAGAAATTCACTCGAGTTTTGTTTTAGTTTATCATTCTCTCAAATAATTGCTCATGGATAGTGAACTCTGGACCCAATCCTACTTTTTAAGAAAGTTTTTAAGAGTTTTTTTTGTATGTGTGTGTGAAAATAATCCAGTATTTTGTTGATCGCCCTGAGAAGTTGTGATTGCAGACTGAAATGTCAGTGTGATCTGTCAGTGGTGATGCAGACGGGAGCACAGCTGGAGGTAGAGCTCTCCATGCAGAACAGCAGCTCTCACCCAAACATCTGCTGGAGCGTCACTCCAGATGAATGCTCCAGGATTATACAACGCACCATTTGTCAGATAGTGGCATCAGACCGCCCAGAGTCTGAGGTGGGTGGTGAGGCTGGTACTGCTGTCAAGTTTGAAACTAAAATTCTATTTATATGCGGCGTGGTGTGATATGAGGTCCAATGGTTGTCAAAGGACGGTATGGGCTCTACTGGGGGCACTTCGAGGTTTAAGTATTGTAATAAAGTAAAAATAGTGTTGGCCCAGTACAGATGTATTATAAAAAGAGGCCGTAGGGGTCCAAATAGGAACTGCTGTTTGCATCTCATTACAGAGCTCGAGATTGACATCACACCTCATAGAATTTTCAGTGAGTCTAGTGTTAAACCAGAGGAGATTTTAAAATGCTAAGGAATCTTAGAACTGCCCCAAGTATGAAGTGAATGAATCCTGACTGAAGTCTAGAGCTTTGAGAGGCTTGGACAAGCCTGTAAAGCACATTACAAATTTAAGGTATTATTATTATTATTATTATTATTATTATTTAAACCACTGCAAACTGGACTAGTCCTGTTTTTTTACTTTTAAAGGAAAATTAACGTTTTTTTTTTTACAATCTGAGCCTTCTTTCGGCAATAAAACAAGTAGTTTTACTCACCCATAGCACTTTGGTGTCAATTGGAGCAGTATCGCAGAACTTATGTTGAGCCGTTCTGTTCTGCTAATGATCCCGTATCCGTTAGCGTGAGTGCTCGGGGCATTACTTTGCGGTGTCCAAATAACACAAACTTTAGCACTTTTCAAATCACAGAAGATCGCTGTGTCAGCGTAGACTTTTAGTAGATTCCAAAACGGCCTGAAACCCGATATCGCAACAGAAAAGTAAAGTTCAGAGCGGTGTTAGCTTCTTTCGGACTAGCGGTGTTTACAAAACAGCTGAGTTCACGCATGCGCACTGTCCTCTCTGATGACCTCATCAAATGAAACTATAGCTGCATATCGGGTTTCAGGCCGTTTTGGAATCCACTAAAAGTCTACGCTGACACAGCGATCTTCTGTGATTTGAAAAGTGCTAAAGTTTGTGTTATTTGGACACTGCAAAGTAATGCCCCGAGCACTCACGCTAACGGATACGGGATCATTGGTAGAACAGAACAGCTCAACATAACTTCTGCGATACTGCTCCAATTGACACCAAACTGCTATGGGTGAGTAAAACTACTTGTTTTATTGCCGAAAGAAGGCTCAGATTGTAAAAAAAAACACGTAAATTTTCCTTTAAGACAATTTAACAAAATACAATCAAAATCAAAGTCAACTTTATTGTCAATTCTGCCATCTGTGTTCACATACAGTGAATAGAAATTCCGTTTCGGCACGGTGGCAGAAACGTGGCTAGCGCTCATGCTTCACAGCAAGAAGGTTACGGGTTCGATCCCCGTGTGGCACATTGGTATGGCCGTAAGATTCGGGTCGCCCGGGCCTTTCTGTGTGGAGTTTGCATGTTCTCCCCGTGTCTGGGTGGGTTTCCTCCGGGCACTCCGGTTTCCCCCACCAACCCAAAACATGCGCCATAGGTAAAAGCCTCCAACTGAGGTCCTGACCAAACCGAAGCAAGAAGATGATGGAGATGGTCCCCGGGCGCAGTAATGTGCTGCCCACTGCTCCTGATAACAGGATGGGTTAAATGCAGAGAAGAATTTCTCCTGTGTGAGATCAATAAAGTCACTTCTTCTCCCTGGCCAAAAAAGACGGTGAACAAAATACAATATAAAGACAATACAATACAAAAACTATCTAAGGCCATAATCAAAAGATATTATTGCAATTCATCAGAAATGTTGTAAACACGCCTGTATCGGTTTGAGTTTAGTTTTAGTAACACACACATGTGAAGTCTGCAGAATTGATCAGCTCTTTTTACAGACCTTAGTTATCTATATTCTCTGATATAACTGACATTTCCAGTATGAGCGTGGACATACTGTAGGTATACCGCGCCACCTCGTCTGTCTCATGTCTTCAGTCCTCCTTTTATAGTCCAGTGGCTGTCATCAGATGTGAATATCTGTCCAGATCATATGACAGCAGCACGTTCTCGCTGCCTGTATAATGACCCACGTGCACTGGCAGATCTGTACAACTGTATGGTGTTGTCAGAGATGAACGTGTTAATTTATTCTTCTTGATTGATCCAAATGAGAACATTTTAATGTTTAAAGGGTAATGGACGAAAGTGAACAAAACATGCATAATTATATTCTGTTTTTGTTCTTGCCGTCTTGCCCTGAGGAAATGGTAAATCAAGGTCATTAAAATATGGATTTGAGCTGATTACACTGGTCTACTCGATCTGCTTCCGAGATAAAAGTGGCTAAATCTCATTTATATTGATAAGATGAACTGAAAATCAATTGATAACTGTGCTGGTTAGCTAATGTATTCAAGATATTTAATGATATTGTTTTACATCAAAATCGCATCTGTTTATACAATAGATTTAGGCATTTTTGCTTAAAAATAATATTTATATTTTGAAAATATTTAACTTGCACTTCTTTATCCATCAAGAAATAAACAAGAAATATCTTAAGACATCAGGTGCACTGAGTGTTGATTTCGAAGCATCTCTCTTATGTGAAATCAAAAAATATTTGACGTTAAAACTGTAGACATATTAAACTGAATGTATGTGAATGTGCAGACAGACTTTCAGATAGAACTGTTGCTTGTAGACACACTGGACCTTATGATAAACGACCGTTTTCGCCTTATTTTACATAAATTCTCTATTTTGACCCAATACTATATCTTGGAAACTATAGCCAATCAGCACTTCTGACTTTTTCTTTATTAGTGACACAAACCAAGAAAAATGTCACTACTTTTGTTTTGCTTGTAGACCAGTGTAATAAAAGCCAGTCTGAACAGATGAGTTTTGAACCGACATTTGAACAGGCCGAAGTCCGTGATGGTGCACATATCGGGGGGCAGTTTGTTCCAGAGTCTGGGACCAGCGACAGAGAATCAGCTCGATCACCGGCTCTGGAGACTCCGAGTAGAAGCTGGCTGTTTGACCTTACTGCTCTTTTTAGAGCTCTGAATAGACAGGAGTTCAGTCAAACATGGAGGAGCAAGGCCGTCAAGAGCCGTAGAAACAAACAAGAATACTTTTAAAACCAATTCTAAAAGGAACTGGAAGCCGATGGAGTGACCCTGGCCTAATAAATGTGCCGTTTTCAGTATAATGTAATACAGTATGTACTACAATAAAATACAATTATGCAATTTAACTTATAATACAGCAAAACCCACCCCCGGTCCTCCATCTCCATCAGTATTCATCCCCTCCAGCCTGCTCACTCATATGAATATCCCTCTGCCTTGAATCCGCTTTCATAAAACTCTCTCTACGAATATATTAAAAAATGGGCGACACTTCTTTAATTACGTATTTTAGATTCCTTATATCTCAATGTTATGTATACTATAGCTTATATTCTTAAAGGTCCCATGACATGGTACTTCTTTGCTTTTATATTGCTTTTATATGCTTTTATATGGCTCCTTAATGGTTCCCTAATACTGTAAATGAATCCTTCTTCAAAATCAACACTCAGTGCATGAGAAAGAGAGATAAGATGAGAAAGAGTCATAAATGTCACTCTGGAACACTCCATTATGGGCGTTGTTGCTTGAATGCAAATGAGGAGGACAGAGATGGCCTATAGTAGAGGGTGGGGGCGTGGCCAAACTCTCCGCTCTCAGCTCTCAGCTGTGCGCTCTAACCCACTTCTGTGTTTTTGCGCGGAGGGAGAGATGAGAAGCGTTCCATTGAAAAATAAACACATTTCCACAGAAAATAAAATTAAACCACTGCTGTTTCAGATATCCACAGGCTCAGATAAAGGACTTCCGAGCCTAGAAACACTCGCAAGTTCCTCCAGGCAAATAAAAAAACGTATTTCACATTGCGTAGCTCCTCCGCAGTCCAAACTCTCTGGGCGTGATTTACAGAGACGCTGAGTGGAGACAGACGGGGGTGGAACTGCATTTGCATTTCTTATTTCGAGCTGACGTCAATAAGTTTCCTTGGTCAAAATCGCCCGTTTGAGCTCTGATTTTTTCTAACGCAGAAAAGGATCGCAAATGTGTGTGTGTGGGGGGGGGGGCTAAACAGGGTAGGGGAGCTCACATTAACGTTCAAAAACCTCAGAAAGTGAAAATTTCATGCCATGGGACCTTTAAAGACCCTATTGAAACACTAAAATTCAGGTGAAAAACGTCGTTTATCAATTAATCGTAAGTCGATCGATAAGGTCAGTCGACTTTAGATTAATGAATGAATCGATAATTTGCATCCCTAATGTGAATGTGCAGACAGGCTTTCAGATAGAACTGGTGCTTGTAGACACACTGTACCTTCTGATAAACTGCCGTTTTTGCCTTATTTTGCATACATTTTCTATTTTGACCCAATACTACAGTATATCTTGGAAACTATAACCAATCAGCACTTCTGACTTACTTTTTCTTTATTAGTGACCTAAACCAAGAAAAATGTCACTATTTTTGTTCCGGAAACATTTTCCTTGTAGACCAATGTTATACGTGATGGGAAAAACATGCATTCCTTTCATTGTATTTTATTATATACACAACAATAATGTAAAATGAATGGTGCACTATGTTACATTTCTGGTGACGGATCTGCCACCTGCTTGTCTCCATGGAGATCTCATTGCCTTACTTGGAATGTGCCACAGTATAGCATTAAACTATCGCCATGGATCAGTTGACCACACTCGGGCCAAGTTACAGGTCAGATCTGTGTAGAGGCAAACATACTAGGTACTTTTGATGCACTTGCAAGAGAGATTTTATGACTTAGTTGAATATCAAATCAAAAACTTCTCCATGGAGATGAGCAAATGGCATTCCCTCTACTAGAAAAGCTACACAATGCACCTTTAATATCTTGAATTTTAAACAAAAAACATCAACCACACACTCAAACAGGCAAGATCGCTGTAATGTCTCGCTAGTGACGCAGCCAGGGCTGGACTGGGACACAAAAACGGCCCTGGCATTTTTGGCTTAGACCGGCCCCTCATAATTAGTCCTGGTTTAGTCCTGGTTCAGTCCTGATTTAGTCCTGGTTCAGACCTGATTTAGTCCTGGTTTAGTCCTGGTTCAACCCTGATTTAGTCCTGGTTCAGACCTGATTTAGTCCTGATTTAGTCCTGGTTCAATCCTGATTTAGTCCTGGTTCAGACCTGATTAGTCCTGGTTTAGTCCTGGTTTAGTCCTGGTTCAGACCTGATTTAGTCCTGATTTAGACCTGATTAGTCCTGGTTTAGTCCTGGTTTAGTCCTGGTTTAGTCCTGGTTTAGTCCTGGTTCCTTCCTGATTTAGTCCTGGTTTAGTCCTGGTTCAATCCTGATTTAGTCCTGGTTTAGTCCTGGTTCCTTCCTGATTTAGTCCTGGTTTAGTCCTGGTTTAGTCCTGGTTTAGTCCTGGTTTAGTCCTGGTTTAGTCCTGGTTCAATCCTGATTTAGTCCTGGTTTAGTCCTGGTTCAATCCTGATTTAGTCCTGGTTTAGTCCTGGTTCAGTCCTAAATTGTGGGCCTGTCTCTAAGAAAAAAAAAAAAAAAGAACGGCATCAGCCCCTAGGACTGTTGGCCCACCAGGAAAATGCCCGGTATGCCAGGATTACCAGTCCAGGCCTGGACGCAGCCAACTTCATGATATTTAAACTGGCAACCTTTATTTCGGGACATTCGCTCTACCGTTTCAACCACTTTCTCGCAAAAACGATAAACGCTGATTTACGTATACATAAACCTTCCATACACAATTCTCCATTCTCAGCAGTATTCTTCCAGGATGAAACAATCGCAGTACACATCGCAGAATCCCTGTTTACGAGTACAGATGCTACAACAGCTTGACATCAGCAGAAGGACCGGCCAGTTGTCGCGGCGGTAACAGCCTCCATGTCAGCACAAACTCTCTCAAAACTAACATCGGCGCATAATAAGAGAGGAAAAGGGAGTCCTAGCCAAAGCGTTTAATACCGTGCACCTGTTATCGGCGTACGTGCCAGCAGCTAAAGCCAGGGATCAGCTATGCCAATGTAATTATCTGATGAAGTTAATTTAGTGGATTATAGAAAAGTAACTTGGGGATTTTAAAAAGAACAAAAAAAGCGTATTTATTCACGGGCTTGGAAGAAATGAGTTGTGTTAATAATTTTGAGAAAAGATTTTGAGTAAACAACCATTAACCTGAAGAGGCTGATCAAAAGTTTAAGACCACATCTCAAAAAACTCCAAAAACAACTCAACCAAACAAAACAAAACCCTAAAATAGAAATAAGATAAGACTTGCTTACTCAAAATTTCTTCTTGTCTCACTCCCATTTCTTCTTTTCGCATTTTGAAGCACGACTTAGAACCTTCTTGAGATCCAACAGTGCAAAATGTGAATTCTTGCAATTTTTCAACCGGTCTTAAAATTTTGAAAAAAAAAAAAAGAGCAAAAATATAAATAATAAGTATTAAAATAAGTATAAAAAAATAACTAGACACTGGTGTAAAATAAGGCATAATTATATAAATGTATATGTACAGGTAAAAAATAAATAAAAATAAAAATAGCATTTATAGTCAGTCATTTTCACAATATTCTTTTTTGATTGTGTTTTGTCAGTTAGGTTGCCATCCTTTGACTTAATAACTTTTATGGTTGGGTCCTCCACCTGCTTGTTTTCATGGAGAGGCTATTGCTTTGTCTGGAATGTTCCACAGTATGGCATTAGACGTACAGTGGAACCTCACCTTACGAAATTAATTCCTTCCAGAAGTGGTTTCGTAACGTGAATTTTTCGTAAGTTGAGTAGCTATTTCAATGGAAAAAGCCTGATTCGTTCCAAGGCCCCGATCCAAGGTTTTTTTTTTATAGTGTAACTTTTTTTATAGTGTAACATTGTGTTCTGTGTAGAGACTGTAGACCCAGGACTAAGCGTGGACTATACCAGGTCTAGACCAAGGTCTAAACCTGGACTAAACCAGGACTAGACCAGGTGGATTAAAGCGCCGCGTGCGGGTCTATTTCCTGGTTTCGTTTCGAGTCACGGCTGAGGCGAGCAGCGAGGGGGACCGCACGCAGTCTGAGCGCATGAACGAGACCCGTGCTCAAACCGTGCCTCCTCTAGACCTCCTCTAGACCTGGTCTAGACCACCGCTAGTCTGGTTAACACCTGACCATATCACAAGTGAGATATGGGTCTGGAAACTCGCTTCGAAAAATCCCGTAGCGGAGGTGTGGTTAGCGATTGCCAACGGCCGTTTATTGGGCGTTATGAATGTCTATCATTGAGCGTATACGTAAGTCCATAGCCAATCATGTCAGTTGTCAGTTCAAACTACAAGCTTCCGTTTGTCATGTAGTACGCGTCACCGTCTTGCCACACCTCCCCCACTCTCTGATTGGGGCCCTAAATCTGGGACTCTCGCTTGGACGAGTTTCCAGGCCGCCTTCCAGTTCGAAAAGAACGGAAGCGGCCTGGGAATTCCCAGGCTAGACCACCGCGGCTCTTGGATGCGTTCAAATTCGTGCTTCAAATTCGCTCTAATAACCGCTAGCCTCGTGAGCTTCATTTGACTGGAGCTATTGGTGACGTCACACTCCCTTAGGTCGTTTTCACACCTGTCTTGTTTGGTTCGTTTAAAACGAACCAGAGTTCGTTTGCTCCTTTGATTCGGACCTTTTGTTCTGGTGTGAATAAAAACCAAAAGTCTCGATCCGGAGCAAACAAGCGAACTGAGACCACCTAAAAAGCTCGGTCTCGGCACGGTTCCATACAAACTCTGGTGCGTTTGAGGTGAGAATGCAGACCGGACTCGATCCGACACAAGTTGGCTTTTTGTACTTAACGAGCTCCCGTCGTATGTCGAGCATTATGGGAAACCGAGGCTGACGAAACTAAACAAAACTAAACTAAACTAAACTTACGAGGCTTATTTACGTTTTGCTTGAAGAGCAAGAGTCAGAACTTGATGCGCACATGAGCGCTGTCCTCCGTAGTCGTCTTGCCCTGTGACTTCATCGTTTGGAAATTGATTGTAAAATAGTGTAAACCTCACGATGCTGCTCAAATATTTGTGCGAACTGTAAAAACTGAGCAAACCATATCACTAAGGCTAGATTGAAAACAGCACGTAACACCATGATTCTCCTCCTTCCGGTGTTTCGACAGGGCTCATTTTTGTCCAATGGCTGAGCGACCTCAGCACACGTGGTTTTGTTTATAGATATTAGTTCGCTTGGGGAAAAACTGCAGTGTGAAAGCGAACCGCACCAAAATAAAAAAAATAAAAAATAAACATTTGGTCCGGACCAAAAGCAAGTGAACTATTGGACTTTCCTGGTGTGAAAACGACCTTAGTCCACTTCTTTACACAGTTTGGACCTTAACTGCGCACATATTACTGTTGTGTCTCTTGGCAAGCACAACCTATTTTCAAGCAACATCAAGCAATGTTTCATAGCAACGGTCACACTCTCTGGCCTTTTTTTCACCGTGTACAACTATTTCAGGTCAAACGCTTCCCCCCCGGAGATTCAAAGTACAAATTATTTAAGGTAGCCATTTCTCAAAGCAGCCGGGAGAATATAACACCTCTCACTTTTGCCACCGAGTTCCTCTTAGCCCTCGGTGAGTTCTCTGCCTCCATATGAACCTGTATTAAGCTGTGAGAAAGACTGGAGCTCTATAGCAAAAAAGAGAAAGAACTGGAGTGGTCTTTTTGAATTGTTCGATCTCTACGTGCATTATTCTCGGCGTTTGTAGGTAGGTTTTTCAATGCGGGGAAAATGTTCTCTGTGTGACTATTCAAACCTCAAGTGTTTTTGCTCATGCATATCAAAAGGACCAGAGGCGAGGCTTTCCTTTAGGCTGTGGAATAATAAGAAGTCAGGCAAGGTAAAACGGAAAGGATGCAGAGTGCTAGCTTGGATTGTGTTTGAAAGGTCTTTGGAGAAATTTTTATCAAAATTTTGGCCTCAAAATGTGTGTTTTTTTCATTACAGCTCCACTGTATAGTCCAATACTCTCCTAGTTACGGTTTCTTATTCAGACCCCCCAGGATTTCGTGTGATTTTTGTGATAACTCGGGCTAACCAACTAACAGAGTGGGGTTTTAAGGGCGGAACCAATGCCAAACTGTACCCATTATAATAAAACCTCTGTAAGTGCCTTAACACTAGTAAGACAAAGGAGCTGGTGATCGACTTCAGGAGGAGACCACTACCTCACTCACCGGTGAACATCCAGGGGCAGGACATAGAGACTGTGGACAGTTTCAAGTACCTGGGTGTTCACCTCAACAATAAACTGGACTGGTCCCACAACACCGACGCCCTGTACAAGAAGGGCCAAAGTCGCCTCCACCTCCTGAGGAGACTGAGTTCCTTTGGAGTGAGCAAGCCTCTGCTCAAGACTTTTTATGACTCTGTGGTGGCCTCTGCTCTCCTCTATGCTGTCGTCTGCTGGGCCCCGAGCAGCACAGAACGGGACAGAAAAAGACTGAATAAGCTGGTTAAGAGGGCCAGCTCTGTCCTGGGCTGTCCTCTGGACCGTGTAGAGGAGGTGGCTGAGAGGAGGGTACTGGCCAAATTCATGTCCATTAAGGACGACACCTCTCACCCTCTGCACCGGACTATTGAGGAGCTGAGCAGCTCCTTTAGCAGCCGACTGAGGCACCCCCAGTGCAAGAAGGAGCGCTACCGCAGATCCTTCATCCCCACCGCCATCAGACTGTATAATTCTAACATATAGGCCAGACGTGCAATATCCTCCTTTTCATGTTGATGCTTGTTGTTACTATTATCATTATTACTATTTTCCATTATTATTATTATTATTACATATTACTACTTGCACTATTTATTACTTACTTTATCCCCTCCCTGCCTGCATGCACTTTTTCCCTCCTGTCCAATTGTCCTGGAGCTACTGTGGCGAGTAAATTTCTCCTGTGTGAGATCAATAAAGTCTTATCTTATCTTATCTTATAATAACGAAATTACTTAAAGATCCCATGACATGGTACTTCTTGATGCTTTTATATGGCTCCTTAATGGTTCCCTAATACTGTAAATGAATCCTTCTTCAAAATCAACACTCAGTGCATGAGAAAGAGAGATAAGATGAGAAAGAGTATTTTTTTCTCTCTCTGAACAGGCCATTATGGGCGTTGTTGCTTGAATGCAAATGAGGAGAAAAGAGCTGGCCTATAGTAGAGGGTGGGGGCGTGGCCAAACTCTCCGCTCTCCGCTCTAGCGCTCAGCTGATCCATTTCCGTGTTTTTGCACGGGGGGAGAGATTTGAAGCGTTCCATTGAAAAATAAACACATTTTCACAGAAAATAAAATTAAACCACTGCTGTTCAAAGGTCCAGAGGCTCAGATAAAGGACTTCCGAGCCTAGAAACACTCGGACGTGCCTCCAGGCAAATAAAAAAACGCATTTCGCATTGCCTAGCGCATTCGCAGTCCAAACTCTCTGGGCGTGATTTACAGAGACGCTGAGTACAGACAGACGGGGGTGGAACTGCATTTGCATTTCTTTTTTCGATCTGACGTCAATAAGTTTCCTTGTTCAAAATTGCCCGTTTGAGCTCTGATTTTTTGTAACACAGAAAAGAATCACAAATGCTCAGTTTAGACATTTCGCAACTTTTAACCATGGGGGGGGGGGGGGTAAACAGGGTAGGGGAGCTCACATTAACGTTCAAAAACCTCAGAAAGTGAAAATTTCATGCCATGGGACCTTTAAGAGTTTAGGGGAAAAAAATATATATAGTAAGCACAATGTAAAAAAATAAAATAAAAGGAGAAATTCAATTTGTCAACTGGACAAAGTTTGTTTTAAGTAATACTTAAATAAGAGGGGGGGGGGCGCTCTCGAGCCAGAGAGAGGCAGGCGCTGGTCGGGGAATGATGGGGCAGCTATTGGCGCTCCGTCACAATCAAAATTATATTCTCGCAAAGATCAAACTACTGATGACTGTGACTGTCACATGTTTCTCAATATTGGAGACGGACTTCTTCACGAATTGGAAGCACACATAGGCTAAACTCAGTCTCCCCGTGCGCACACATAAAAAAAGAAAATCTCCCCCTGCGCATGGCAGCGACACTGCCGCATACCCCCTGCAGTGTGCTCGCGTACCCCTGGTTGGGAAACACTGGTTTAGAGCATTTATTTGCAGAAAATGACAAATGGTCAAAATAACAAAAAAGATCCATGTTTTCAGAGCTCAAACAATGCAAAGAAACAAGATCAAATTCATTTTAAAACAACATAATACTAATGTTTACACTTAAGAAGAGTTCACAAATCAATATTTGGTGCAATAATCCTTATTTTTAATCACAGCTTTCATGCGTCTTGGCATGCTCTCCACAAGTCTTTCACATTGTTCTTGGGTCCTAGTTTAGACCTGGTTTAGTCTTGGTTCAGACCTGATTTAGTCCTAGTTTAGTCCTGGCTTATCCCTGGTTTAGTCCTGGTTCAGATCTGGTTCAGTCCAAGTTTAGGCCTGATTTAATCCTAGTTTAGTCCTGGTTCATCCCTGGTTTAGTCCTAATTTAGACCTGGTTTAGTCCTAGTTTAGACCTGCTTTAGTCCTAGTTTAGACCTGGTTTAGTCCTGGTTCAGATCTAGTTTAATCCTAGTTTAGACCTGCTTTAGTCCTAGTTTAGACCTGGTTTAGTCTTAGTTCAGACCTGGTTTAGTCCTAGTTTAGACCTGGTTTAGTCTTGGTTCAGACCTGGTTTAGTCTTAGTTCAGACCTGGTTTAGTCCTAGTTTAGACCTGGTTTAGTCCCAGTCTTTCACATTGTTCTTGGGTGACTTTATTCCACTCCTGGTGCAAGAACTGAAGTAGCTCAGCTTTGTGTTTGTGTTGGAATTCAACAGACGCTGGAATGGAATGGCTGTAATACATGTAGAGATGCTGATTTTAGAAGAAAAAAAATGCAGTGGTCTCTTATTTTTTTCCAGCGCTGTAGATAACTGTCTCCCTGTTGGCAGCAGAAACCTCTTGAAATCGTCGCTTTTGCTTCTTCAGTTTCATGGTTTTAGGCAGATAAACAGTGCTCCACATAAACAAGAGAAATTCTACAACCTTACCCCATACAAAGTCCTTTTTCAGTCCCACCACTTTATCTCAGTCCTTGGAGAGCATCCGAGAACAGGGTCCAAACGGAGTCAGATCCCTGGGGGGCTGCAGTGTGAGTGTGCTGTGTGGTTCTGCCTGTGTGAAGGACTCCTCTATCGCCGTGAAAGATCGTCCTTTAAAAAAGAAAAAAAGCTGTAATAACTTTGCCAAGTCCTATTGCCACGGCGACGAGATGCATGGGCAGTGGAACAAGCAACAGATGCCCCAGTCTTCTCCGGATCTTAGCGCCAAATTGATCAGTACATGGTGATACTAGCGCCGGTGCTTAAAGGGCTGTGCTAGTGGGGGGTCACTGGAGAGTCAGACAGAGCATATGGTGAAACGGCGAGGCCAGACAGAGAAATGCAGTAATTTATTGCAGACTACACTCTCCCCTACGCTGATCTGACTCACAGTTTAAATAGTTTCAGACGGCGCTCTCCAGGAAATGAACGTTGCTGCTGCGGACTGCTTGTAAGAATCTGCCGAGTCGAGATTTGAGCTTGCTGTGCGTGCTGCAGATAGAGCTGATCACAGGTAGATGGCAGAGCTAGTGTTGCAAAGCAGGACTGCGACAAAAAAAAAAAACAGCCCTGGAATTTTTGACTTAGATCGGCCTCTTATAATTAGCGGAGCAAAGTATTTTACTATTGTCTGTCTTACGTCTTGGCCGAGGGGAAACCAGGGAAAAACATTTAAAGGTCCCATGGCATGAAATTTTCACTTTCTAAGGTTTTTGAACGTTAATGTGAGCTCCCCTACCCTGTTTAGCCCTCCCCCCATGGTTAAAAGTTGCGAAATGTCTAAACTGAGCATTTGCGATCCTTTTCTGCGTTAGAAAAAAATCGGAGCTCAAACGGGCGATTTTGAACAAGGCACCTTATTGACGTCAGATCGAAAAAAGAAATGCAAATGCAGTTCCACCCCCGTCTGTCTGTACTCAGCGTCTCTGTAAATCACGCCCAGAGAGTTTGGACCGCGAATGCGCTAGGCAATGTGAAATGCATTTTTTTATTTGCGGCACGTCCAAGTGTTTCTAGGCTCGGAAGTCCTTTATCTGAGCCTCTGGACCTTTGAACAGCAGTGGTTTAATTTTATTTTCTGTGGAAATGTGTTTACTTTTCAATGGAACGCTTCTAATCTCTTCTCCACGTAAAAACGCGGAAATGGATCAGAGAGCACAGCTGAGAGCGGCGAGCGGAGAGTTTGGTCACGCCCCCACCCTCTACTATAGGCCATCTCTTTTCTCCTGATTTGCATTCAAGCAACAACGCCCATAATGGAGTGTTCAGAGAGAGAAAAATTACTATTTCTCATCCTATCTCTGTTTCTCATGCACTGAGTCTTGATTTTGAAGAAGGATTCATTTACAGTATTAGGGAACCATTAAGGAGCCATATAAAAGCATCAAGAAGTACCATGTCATGGGATCTTTAAAGGAAAAATCCCGGCTCCCAAAAACCACCAGCAAACTCACAGTAACTACATATTCAATGGTTTATTGAATATGCGTCTTGCACACAAGGTCAGGAGCGCGTTGGCTGGCAGAAAGGTGAGCGATTTTCATGCCTGTCCATCGCCTAAAAGTCCCGGTATTATCCTCACATTACTGCCTGCTGACCTGCTGTGCCTGTGCTACACTTCCCTGGTCACTCTGTCCCTCGGGTTCCCTCGGGTTCCCTGTCCACAGTCGCTGGCTGCTCCTGTCCCTGTCCACCTTCAGTCTGGGCTGCAGAGGACGTGGAGGCTCCAGCCCCTCCAGAGAATATGTCTGTTATTTTAGAACATTTTGCAGCGTCTATAGTGAGATTTTAAAATCTTTTAGCCTGCAATTTTTCCACACCTCCTTTCTGCCACTTCTCCATGTTTCTACGCTCAACACTGAAACTGGCGGGGATCAGTGCAGAGAAAGGGGCGGGACCGCTCTCGTAAGTTTCTATATCCTGATTGGTTTAGTCCACCGTCTATACTGAAGATGGACCAATGGGACGCCTCCTCTAAATTGTGGGCCGGTCGCTAATATAACAGCATCCGCCTCTAGGACTGTTGGCCCACTGGGAAAATGCCCGGTATGCCAGATTACCAGTCCAGGCCTGTAGTGTTGCATCTGTTTCACAAAAAAGCAAAAAATGAATCTTAAGGTCGACTGTAATAACGTTGAGATCTCGCAATTGTCAGTTTAAAAAAAATGGGTCAGAAGGAGGTCTGAAGGAAGGCATAGTCGAAATTGAGGTTATTCAGCATTTTAATGTAAAAATAGCAGAATAACCTCAATTTCGACTATGCCTTCCTTCAGACCTCCTTCTGACCCATTTTTTTGAAACTGACAATTTTGGCGCCCAACGTGGGGCATCGAGAAAAAGCTCGATTTAAGGGCCAGAAGGAAAGGTCAATGTGGGGCTCGAAAGAAAGGTTGAAAGGCATCGAAGATGAGGCTGATGGTCAACAGAGGAGATGCTCCATGCACCCAGAGGTTCCAGGTACTGATCTCTAAGAATTTTTAAAATTAATTGTGATGATGAAACAAACTGGGACTTCTGAAATAAATTATTCGGTGATGTTGTCTAGCCATACAAGATGAACTAAAATTGCATGCTTAAATTTTGTATTTATGGTCGCTGTTATTAAGAATATGTAAGAAGAATCTGGGAATCTGTTGTTTTGATGCTTTTTTATGTTAAGAAATTTGGGATTTTTTTGGTTGGTTTTGTGTGGATGGACAGCAGATCTAAATGTGTAACTAAAATATAAGAGATCTTAAGATTGCCTGTTCAGACAATCTCTATGATATTGTTTGTATTGCGATATTTTAAGGAGGGTTAACACAATTGTATTTCCTGCTGTTTCCTTTTAAAAGACTTTGGTGTGAATCATTACTGTCACATTTCAAAGGATTCAGATTTGAAAATGTGTTTAATAATAGTTATTTCTTCATGTTGGCTGAACTCAAGCAGCTGCTGTTGCAACAAAAATCCCATTTATTAAATAGAGTTTGTGATTTGCGTATAATTATGAATGAATGAATTATTGCATTAATCATTGGATTTAAAAACACAACGAACGGCAACGAACATTATTCATTCACTCCACACTTGTTGGTGGTAACTGACGGAGGCGAAGCTGCCAATCTGCACCATCGGCCCCTCCAGCCAGCACTCACACATACACCACATTTATATTAGGGTGAAGCGCCTTGCCTAAGGACACAACAACATTTTTATCCCACCGTGGCAGCTGATATTCCCAGTGGTCTTACATCCAAGTACTAATGATGGGTGCTGGTAAACCCAACATATACTGTAAACAAGGAAAGGAAGACAAGACAGATTAGATTTTTCACTTTCAAGCGGAGAACGATCAGAGAGAAAAGCCCAGCTGCCCTGCCCTAAAGGGGTGGGGGGAAACGTGGCAGGACAGTGATAAAACATAAACAAAAAACACTTGTAAGATAATTCCAGATATGGCATCTATCAGCTGTGACAATGTCACTGTGACTTAGATAGTGAATGCAGGAGCCGAGCTGTCTGCTCACTTCTGCCCTCAGATAACTCAAAAACATATGATTACAAGTCACGTACACATTTAAAGGAAAAGTAACGTTTTTTACAATTTGAGCCTTATTTCGGTAATAAAACAAGTTGTTTTACTCACTCATAGCACTTTGGTGTCATATGGAGCATTTCCGGAGATGTTTTAGATTAGCGTTAGGCTAACGCCATTAGCCTAGCGCGACTTATAGCCATAGCTCGGGGCATGCCCCGAGCATGTAATATGCCCCGTGCGGGCTCCAAATAACACAAACTTTAGCACTTTTCAAATCATAGAAGCTCGATGTCTTTAGTCTACGATTTCGTTTGGTCAAAAGTGGCCTGTAATCCGAGATTTAGCCATAGTTTCGAGTAGATGAGGACGCCAGTGCACATGCGCGGACTGTGCGCTCAGCTCCCGGGACCCAAACATGGAACGCATAGCTGTAAACTATGGATAAATCTTGGATTACAGGCCACTTTTGACCAAACGAAATCGTAGACTAAAGACATCGAGCTTCTATGATTTGAAAAGTGCTAAAGTTTGTGTTATTTGGAGCCTGCACGGGGCATATTACATGCTCGGGGAATGCCCCGAGCTATGGCTATAAGTCACGCTAGGCTAACGGCGTTAGCCTAATGCTAATCTAAAACATCTCCGGAAATGCTCCATATGACACCAAAGTGATATGGGTGAGTAAAACAACATGTTTTATTACCGAAATAAGGCTCAAATTGTAAAAAACGTTACTTTTCCTTTAAAACTTCATTTCTAAAGACTAAAGAATCACAAAAGTTGATAATACAGTATATACAATTATTCCATCAACTAACCAGCCCAGCGCCGCTTCACTTCTGAGATCTGACAGCAAACCTCCGCTCTGCTCTCTGGAAGTTGTGAAAAGCCCATTCCTCTGAATAATTAGGATGCTCAGAACTATATCTGTTTTACACGCTTTTAAAACAGTAAAAATTAAGAACAGCGCCTTTAATTAAATAACCAAAATGGAGCACTTCCTTCCCCCAGTGTCCACACATTTGCTAGCCAAACCAAACATTTTGCCACAGTATCTAATTAAATCGATTCATTCTCTAAGCACGCAGGAAGCTCGCTCACTAGAATGTGCTTATTGGAAGGGAAGGGAGGCCTCTGCATTTGTAACACCATCACCAAGAACCGTCTGAGCAAATAGGTGGAATGTTTTCTCTCGTCTCTCCCTTTCATTTTGCGCTTTGGGGAGAAAAGGAAAAAAAAAAAATCGCACCTGTCAAAACGGGAGAAAAGATGCTGTCTTCGGAAAATGATGAATGACGCCTCAAATGTGCGCTCTCCTCTGACAGATTTCAAACACATTTTCCAAGTGGCTCTTTGAAGACGTATTTTACAATAATGTTGCCGTGAGTATTTCCGTTCGGAGATCAGACCACCGCTTTAGTAGCAGGATTTTCTTTGAGGTTTTGGGGGGATTGTCCGACCACTCCCTGTTAGTTTTGAGTGGGGAGGTAGGTGTTTTATTGGAACATAAAAGGAAAAGGAAGATAAATACGAGCAGAAAGACTGACCTTGGGATTTTTAGAACCCAAAACAAGGTGAGTCAGTTTGGGACATTATTCTCGAGACCTTGGTGAGACAAGAGGTATGACAGCCCATAATAGTGGATAAATAAAAAGTACAAAAACAAACCAAAATGAGAGTCTCACATTAAAGGGCTCATATTACGCTGTTTTCTGATCTAAACAGACCTTGAGTTGTGTTTTGTTTCATTCACACATTCATTCCTGCATATTTAGGCTGAGTTCTTCTCTCAAACTGAAAACACTCACCGCGTGCACATGGTAGGATCGGATTGGATTTCTCCAAATCTGATCCCGTTACTCTGCGGGTGGTCTGTCCTTAGATCCCAGTGCACATGAAACTCGGATAATGGTCAGCGACCTGGCCGGCTCCACGACGCTATGTGGCGCTGTAGTCTGCGAGTTTCACGTAAGGGATCGGAAGAAAGGCATTGATTCAAGATTGAGGTTATCAGCATTTAATGTCGGATTAGGCAGAATACAAACGTAAATGATGACATCAGACATCTTCAGTTGCATGTTACAGTATCTCCTTGGCCACACTGGTCATCATGTCGGCCCCCATCACACCACACAGGACACATAGTTGCTGTCTTTAAATACAGACATGCTATGACATCACTCCCACAGCTAGCCAATCGGAGAAAAGCTAAGCTATGCAGTGTTCCAAAATTACTGCCTATAGTCCCCAATCCTTGTAAGGAGCTCCCAAGCTTTAACCAATGACAGACGAGTTAGCTGTAGTTGACGTCAGCCAATTACAACAGGAGAGTTTACCGACAGTTTAAAAGTCAGCCTATATTTGATGGATGGGAACAGGTGATGTAGCCAGCACAGCCTATGTATGTAAACGTAACAAATGAAAGGTCATACAATATAGTATATGTAAATCTTCACGTATCAAATAATGAAATCCCACAAGTCCAACTATTTCCGGGTGATGGCTACTCAATAAAAACACAACAAACTACGTGGCGGTATACAAAGATGGTGCTCGAGGAGTTTGACGGAGCAGCATTGGTGTACGTGTTGTGCATTCTTTCTTCGCAGCCATGATTTCGTCTGACTTTTCCGGCAACAATGGCTACTTATGACGGTGTCGGTGCCTCCTGCCACTTCCGGGTGAAATCCCTGGCGAAAACTCCCGCGCATGCGCAGTATTTCTAAAAAGCTACTAAAGAACTCATTACAAATGCTCTGTACTGTTCTCAATTTTCCTATCGCTCCGTATGATTATGTCCCAACTTTTAGAACTTTGGAAAACCATGCTAAAAAATAAAATTATGCAAAACAGTTGAAAATATACAGTATTATGAACTGAAAATACCTTAAACGTGCATCATCATTTTGTATAAACTGCACACGTGTTCAAATCCAGACGCAAAGCAGTTCTGTTTAGCTGTGCAAATTACTGAAAGAATTTGATCTGCGCTCTTCTCTGTTCACGATAATTTTACAATAATTATTTATATTTTATTTTTAATTTGTCCCTATTGTGATTTTAATGTGTCTTTCTTTGTTCTGTTGGGAAGTCATTACAGACATGGACCAAAAATGTAGTCACTGTATTCCAGTACAATCAACTCTTTCATTTGGTGGACTTCAGAATTGATATTTTGCAGCCGACGTCATCAACGCTCCCTGGGGGTGTGAAGCTAACTATAGGCACTGCTCTGTCTGAATCTGTTACTCAAATTAGACTTAATCGGAGCTTTATTTTAACACAGTGTGACCAGAAAGAGGTGACTTGCTCCTAAAAAAGTCTTACAAACAAACAAACAAAAGCTATCTAGCATTAGCCAGCTGTTTTGTTTGTTTGTTTTTTCACTGACCTTTTTGTTGAAAATCAAACACCTAAACTGGACTAATTGATCACAGGCTCCTGAAAACGTGTTGTTTAAATCACGTGTATTTTTTCCTCGAGTTTTCAGACAATCTTTTTTGACAGTGGCTGTGTCCGAATGTCCACACTATTCCCTACCATGGGCACTGTTTAGGGATCTCGCTATTTTTAGAGGTGTCCAAATGGCCAGTTGCTGAAAAAGTAGTGCACTCAAAATTTCCCACAATGCACCAAAATTAGAGGGCATCAGTGGTCACTACGGCATACAGCGACAGGTGTTTAACTGGACACAACGACTGAATGAAAGCGCTGGTTTATGGCACTGTTGAGCCTTGATTATGAATTAAACACTCTTAAATAAACCATTTGTGGTGCTAGACTTAGCCACTTACCTTAGCTCCAGATGTTCGATCGATCATTTAAACATTCCAGATAAAAAAAACAATTATTTTAGTCTGTTTACGTGAAATCCAGCGTGTCAAAAACTTGCATGATTATTATTATTAGTCCATAAATATTTTTTGTGACAGTGTGATCTGATCATTATTTATGACAGAAATCAAGTTTTATCAGAGTTTAGTAGACTTTTTTTCACCCAAACAGCAGAATCACTTGACCCGAATGTAGTGAGCGGTGTGTCCAAATCTCTGCACTATAGAGGGCGCTAAAGAGTGCAGGACTATGTAGTGGATGAGGGGTTAGGGACTCGGGTGGACATTCGGACGCAGCCATTGTTTATTAATGTGTGCATTGTGTCACCGGGGTAAGGCTGCGTCCCATTACTCCCCCTTCCCCTACCACTTTATCTACATCTTTGTCTTGCCCCTCGATACCGAGCTGAGAGGGCCCGGGGTACGACTGTTTCCCTAAGAAATGGGACACCACTCGATTACCGTTTGCCTCATCGTCCCTCGCCTCTACCTGAGCTGCTACGTCTACAGAGGCGACGACAACTGACGCAAACAAACGTAAACCAATGTCAAGGATTATCGGGTGCCTCAGCTCGACAAAAAAACTAGCTTGTTTATACATGAAAGTTCGATGAAAACGATAATGTCGGCTAAACAGACACTGCAACAACAGTTCATTAAAAGTAACGTAGAACATAAGCGTCATAATTGTAAACCTGCTAAACTGTTAATCGATAATTCCAACTGCTGAAAATACATTTATGAGACTCCTTGGCTGGTCGATGTGACGCTGCCATCCTGATCCCAAAACCTGCCTGAGCTTGTAGGTGTACCCCGTCGTTCTAAGTCTGGTTGAGAGTTTACTTTGTTTAGCCCTCGGTCGTGGCCCGAGCCCTTGATCAAAATTAGAATCGGGACACCCCTTGCCCTCACATGAACGCGCAAAACCAAGGGGTAGGGGTAAGACGACGCAGCCTAAATGCTGAACATTACGCCACACAGATCGTACACATAGACGTAAAACACCCCAAAGCGTGTTAGAAAATACATTTGAATCCAAGTTTTCAGTATTGCACGCTTGTGAGTGCGGCGAACCGCCTCACTAGCCTCGGCCTCTGTGTTTCTTAAAGGGACAGTGTGTAAGATTTTTACCTGTTAATTACTGAAATTGAAGATACCCATTGAAAAATACATTGTTTTCCAAGCCTTTTCACTTCCATCATGAAATCAAAGTATTCTTTTGGACTTAGATATAGTCACATAAAAGGGGGATCTTCCCCATGCAGAGGCAGCCATTTTGAATACGAGAGCCGCAGAAGGACATTTGGGCTCATCCTTCGCCTCGGCTCCTGCTAGCAGCTGCTCAGCCGCGCTGCCTGAGGGAGCGGAGGAGCGAAGGAGAGAAGGGGAAGGGGAGGGGGGAAGGGGGGAGCCTCGTGTAAACAAGCATGCTGCTGTATCACACATCGTAATGGATATAACACGTATTTTGGACTAAATTGTTTTACTGGATTTTATTCGCTGGATCCTTATGGACAGATTGTATTTCACCATAAACTTGGTCTCAGAGTTTGACCTGTCCAGAGCCTTCAAAGGTAAGCTTTGTGCTTTTCCGTTTTGTGCTTTTCCGTATAAAAGCCCCATGTGCTCGGGGAGTGATTGTTTTGCAGGGAAATGAATTGCATAGTCAAAAAGAGGAGACTGTAAGGTTTCATTTGATGTGTAGATTGTCATGAATCATGATCGGGATTGTGTGTTTTCATGCGAAAAGAAAAAAAAAAAAGTGAACGGGGGACCGCGTTTTATGTATACAGCGGCGTGCGCGGGCACGCGAGCTGTCGGCGCTACGGCGCGCCCGGGTGACCCTCGAGGTCTGCCGTAGCCAAAAGAGGAAGTGCATGGTACCTACACCACCTATGCGCCACAAATCCTACACACTGTACCTTTAAAGTTTCTTTCCGACGCGTAACGTAATGTAAATAAAGAGTCTTGAATCAAAAGGTTTGTCTTTTCTATCTTTACTAAAGTGAAGGTCATACAGAGTGGATACAAATAAGGTGAATAAAGAGGGAAATGCAAAGATGAATTTCTGAGGCTTGTGGTTTTCCTACGTGTGTTGTGTTAGGCTCTGTATGTGTGGTGATGTCCTTCTTGACGTCTTTGCGTGTCATATAGCGGTGAGCTCCTGCCTGGCTTCCTTGTACTTCGTGGCTCCCGACAGGACTCACCCTATGTTGCGTTGTTGGCGATGCTATTCGACGTCCTTCCTTGCTGTCCGTATGTGCCTTGTAGCGGTGCGTATCCCGTCTGTCACACGGGAGACGTCCGATGTTACACTCTTACGTGGCTATTACGTGGTGTTACATGACGACCTCATGACGTCCTCATGCGCTACCTAACGTCGTTCTTGACTTCCCTACGTGACGTCCTCACGTGACGTTTACGTAACGGTCAAAAGACTGTGTAGCTTCTGTGGCCCGAGGCGTCCTTATACCTCGCCAACTCTTGGCTCGAGGTAACCTCCTGGCCACCAGACCGCGGCTTCTTATCCACACTGCCTACGTAGCGTGATCTTGGTATGGTGTGTCTTCTGGCCATACCTGCCTGTCAAAGCCTGATCCCGTCAGATCTCAGAAGCTAAGCAAGGCAGGGCCTGGTTAGTACTTGGATGGGAGACCACTGGGAATTCCAGGTGCCACAGGGGGGCGCCAGTCGCAAAAACTGTCGTTGTGTCCTTAGGCAAGACACTTCACCCACATTGCCTAGGATGAAAGTGGAGTGTGCGTGAGTGTTGGAGGTGGTCGGAGGGGCCGATGGCGCAGATTGGCAGCCTCGCTTTCCGTCAGTCTGCCCCAGGGCAGCTGTGGCTACAGAAAGTAGCTTATCACCACCAAGTGTGGGGTGAATGAACAATGAACTGTAAAGCGCTTTGGGTGTCATGAAAGGCGCTATATAAATGCTATGAATTATTTTATTATTATTATTATTCTGTCTTCTGGTGTGTCTTCTGTGGTGTCTGTGTCCTCTCTGAGCTAGTTTGGTTCCTACGTCTGTATTTATAGTAGGTAAGATCAATGATAAAAGAACAAGGAATAAAGATCAAAGTGGACCAATCAGGATGCATTTCCTGAACCTGAAGGCGGGACAGGAAGTGCTGTTATAAAACAGAATATTCCAGAACACAGAATGTACGAAATGGCTCCTACAACGCTGTATAATGCTTTACAAATAAACTCGCCGTGCTTATATTACCACTAAAGGGCTACAACCGCATTCACAATAGAAAGTTACAACCATGCATAAAACATACAATGGCTCCCTATAAAATGCAATGATGTTTAGCACTTGCCTTGCATTTGCACGACGCGCCGCCATGCCTTCACTGTTACAATACAACCTCGTGTTGAAATATCTTACCCGGCGTTAAATAACGCTTTCCCATTATCCAGACTCACGACCCGCTAAGTACCACAGTAAATTAAAATGTAGTAGTAACAATAGTTGCATCATTTCGTATATCACCTGTATACGCGTTTAAATCTAAGCTCGTTATAGTTTTGTTCAGCTGTGCAAATTACTCAAAGAAATTATCTGCACTTTTTGCCGTTTGATTTAATTGTATATTAATTATCCTTGTTTGTTTATATTGTGGTTTTAATTAGCTTTGAATGGACCACTTAGCAATTTTTGAAGTACCATAATTTCCTCCACAGACGATGTAATATCCATAAAAGCTGATAACGCAGTAGTTTATCTGTACAAACCTGTTCTGAAATGTGACTCTTGTATTAGTTTGTCGTTTCATATTTCAGTCGCTTTGTCAGTTATTCTAGGCACGTCTGAAATGTGACTTTGAACAGAATCGTATTATTAAAAAATCAAATCTCATATTAACGGATAACCTTATGCTCTGTCAGTACATTATTGCAGTACCGTTCTTGTCTCCTGTATATAGCTGTGATTTTATATTTTATTTTATATTTTATTACTTATTTTTCCATTTTATTTTGACTTGTACATATACATTTATTATTTTTATAATTATGTCTTCACTCTTTTTTTGCTGTACCATCTATTTTTGTTGCTCTGTTGTATATTATATTGTGATGAGTGCGCGACTGTGACCAAATCATTTCCATTGTGGATCAATAAAGAACTTTTAAGTCTAATTTCCACAGATATTTTGCCATAGAAAACCAAGTTCTGCAACCCTACCGGGCGGCACTTCCGGCCGTTGTGAAAAAGGTCTGTTTTGGTTTTAAAATATTTGTATCCACACACTCCACATGATCCTGGTGTTTGGATTTCACCATTTTTGTCCGTGAATCAAGATAAGTACATTAATAACAGACAAATCGGGTGTTTTTCCCCTGAAGTCACTCCCACTAGATTTGATTGACAGCGTTATAAGCGAAGGAGCGTTACCTTTTACAGCGTTGCTCCTGATTGGCTCTTTGGTTGCTACAGTATAATACTCACTGTCAGTTTTCCAAATCAATCAAACTCTGCTCCCAATTCGCCACTATTACTACTAGTCTCGATGAGCTTCATTTGGCTGTAAGCAAACTTAGACTTAGACAAACTTTATTGATCCATAAGGGAAATTGCTTGGGTACAGTAGCTCACACATCATATAACAGAGGGTAACAAAAAATAGATGGAATAGCAAAAAAAAAAAAAAGACCGGTAATAGACCGGTGTCAAATGAGACATAATTATAAAAATAAAAAATATGAATAAATGTATATGTACAAATCTGAATAAAATATAAATATCAATAATAAAATATCAAATACAATATCAAATAAGATGTCCAGTCTCAGCTATATACTAACCTGGGAAATCCCAGGCTGCTTTCGTTCGTTCCAATCTGAAAGACAGGCTGGCAACTAGGCTAAGCGAGCTCTCCTGATTTTGGGAGCCAATCAGAGAGCGGGGAGGGGTGGAAAGACGGTCACACGTACTACGTGACAAACGGAAACTTGTAGTTTGAACTGACAACTGACATAATTGGCAATGGGCTACGTATACGCCAAATGATAGACATTCGTGATACCAATAAACGGCCGTTGGTTATGAGATATTCAGTAGGTGCTCCCAGACCATATATCACTTGAGATATGGTCTGGTGTAAACCAGGCAAGCTACAGTATATACAGTTGTAGTAGAGATGCGTGGATGGGCTTTTTTTTCCATCCACAACCGCATAAAAAAACGTCATCCGTCCGTTATCCATTTGCACGCACGTTTTTTCAGGAATTTTCAAAACCGCGCCCGTCCGTCATCTGCCAACTTATGATAATTCCAAAATTCTCTGCACTGCACAGCCCCATAAAGTGCTTTTTAAAAAATGTGGTTGTTCAACCGCCACCAGCCCGAATTTAATAAAAAATATCATTTTTCGTCATGTCATCCACCTGCTCCGCGGTTTAGCCGCGTTGCCCGCGGCTGTAACCGCCATCCGCGCATCTCTAAGTTGTAGGGCGTATTATCGGTCACATAAGGGTGAGTTGTTGTACAGTTGTAGGGAGTATTATCTCCTCTGTCCCTCTATGGTCTGGTGCAGTGGGTGAGCAGATGATGGAGAGCAGTTTGTCCAGTGTCCTCCTGTCCCTCACTGTGACAAACGTCTCCAGCTCACAGCCGATCACGGGACCAGCATTACGGTTCAATTTGTCAATCCGTCCAATGTCCCTTTTACTGGTGCTGCTCCCCCAGCAGACCACAGCGAAGTCCAGAGCGCTGGCCTCCACAGACTGGTAAAACATCTCCAGTAACTTGCTGTACACAAGACCTGAGCTTTCTCAGGAAGTAGAGTCTGCTCAGGCTCTTCTATAATAATACTCGCTATCAATTTTCCAAATCAATCAAACTCTGCTCCCAATTCGCCGCTATTACTACTGGTCTCGATGAGCTTCATTTGGCTGACGTCACACTCCTTTAGTCCACTTCTTCACACAGCCAATGGTACTTACCTTGAATTCACTCTACGCACTAGCTTCACTTTTGCAAAATAACCTTGTGCTGAATGATCATAACCAGTGTAATGCTGCCATAATGTAGTCCATGTTTAAATGATGTTTTCCCATTATGAAGACTCATGACCTGCCAAGTCCCATCGTAAATTAAAATGTATGCGATGTATTCGCTATGCTAACGCGCGGCATGAACGGACATATTAGTGATGTACTCCCCGTACCACGAGTGACAAAAATATGCTGAACACTGAAGAGGTGTCAGGACATGATGCATTGTGTACATAGTGGGAAATGCGCCGTCTTCATTTGAAAGTCAATTCCACGGAGCCAGGACTCGCTCGGTGGGATTCGGAATCGCAAGTCAAAGTTATGATAACGTCCCCAGGGTTGTCCAGGCAAAACTTAGCCACTGTCTGCTCTGCTTCCCGGGCTCATAAATAAAGGTATTGGGTTTTTGTACAGTGTGTGTGTGTGTGGGAGATCGGTGAAGAAGTGTGTGGGAGGAGTGTGTGTTAGTGTCGATTTGTGGTAACAATGGCAATTTCAGATGTCAAGGAAAATAAAAATAGAAATAGATGTGTTTATTTTATTATTTTGGACTTTTTGAAAGGTTCACTTTACACTGAACTATATTCTCGCTGTCAGACTTAAAGACGTGTTGTGTAACTTTTCTGAGGGATGGTCCACTATCTGCCTAGAATGTAATGAATGATAGTTTGCTTGCCTCTCCACAGATCTGACCTGTGCATTGACTTGATGGTGGCACCTTCTTGTCTCTCTAGGGTGAGAAGAACATGTGATGCTGTTTTTATCAATTTTTCTATTTTTTTTTTTTCAATTATGAACAGACAAACAAATCAAACAGTAATATGAATACAGTGATACCTCACCTTACGAAATTAATTCGTTCCAGAAGTGGTTTCGTAACGTGAAAAATTCGTAAGTTGAGTAGCTATTTCAATGGAAAAAGCCTGATTCGTTCCAAGGCCCCGATCCAAGTTTTTTTTTTTATAGTGTAACTTTTTTTATACTGCAACATTGTGTTCTGCGTCCTGATTGGTTTCACAGACTGGATTTAAACTTTTCTCACATTTGTCTCTCGTTTAAACACTCAAACTTTCATAGATTTTCAATAAAATTATTAATAGCGAAGTGTGTGTGTGTGTGTGTGTGGGGGGGGGGGGGACTGCGCTCTGACATGTGTGATAGCGCAGCATGACCCGGCGCGGGACTGCCAGAAGGTCTAGACCTGGAGTAAACCTGGACTGGACCAGGACTAAACCTGGACTAAACCAGGACTAAACCTGGACTAAACCTGGACTAAACCAGGACTAAACCTGGACTAAACCAGGACTAAACCTGGACTAGACCAGGACTAGACCAGGACTAGACCAGGTGGATTAAAGGTCTATTTCCTGGTTTCGTTTCGAGTCACAGCTGAGGCGAGCAGCGGCTCGCCTCAGCTGGAGGACCGCACGCAGTCTGAGCGCATGAACGAGACCCACAAACGCATGCAAGAGCCGCGGTGGTCTAGACCTGCTCTAGTCCTGGTCTAGTCCTGGTTTAGTCCTGGTTTAGTCCAGGTTTAGTCCAGGTTTAGTCCTAGTTTAGTCCTAGTTTAGTCCAGGTTTAGTCCTGGTCTAGACCTGCTGGCAGCCCCGCGCCGGGTCATGTGCGCTATCACACATGTCCGCGCAGTTTTCTCCCCCTTCCCCCCACACTTCACTATTAATAATTTTGTTGAAAATCTATAAAAGTTTGAGTGTTTAAACGAGAGACAAATGTGAGAAAAGTTTAAATCCAGTCTGAGAAAAGCGTATAATGTGTGTGGCTGAGCGCGCATTATTTGAATTTTTGAGATTTCACGTTTCGTAATTTGAATTTTCTTTCGTATCTAGAGACCAAAATTTACCGTGAAGGCGTTTCGTAACTTGAAATTTTCCTTTGTTGGGTCATTCGTAAGGTGAGGTACCACTGTATAATAAAAGTTTATTAAAGGGATAGTGCGTTTTATGTTAATCTGTATGGGTTCCCTTCTAAAAGTGTTGTGCGGTAACACTGGCTTACCTCTGACAGTCTCGTCTCAGCCCGGTTCTTCTCGGGTTCTGGAGGCTTGGTAAGTTTGCGGGGACAGGAAATAAAGCTTGTTTTTCTTCGCAAAACAACATTTGTCTGAAAAGTTATACATTTCCGTCACAGACAGTTGTTCGAAAAAATCCAGCAGCGCATTTCGCATTCGCGTATTTTCTCTCTCGATTCGTATCAATGCGCCCACGTTAGCTGTATTAGCCTGTTCACTTTTAGCGGATGTGTACGGCGGATGTGGAAGTTAACAAGTGAACAGGCTAATAGAGCTAACGTGGGCGCATTGACACGAATCGAGAGAGAAAATATGCGAATGTGAAATATGCTGCTGAATCTTTAGCGGACAACTGTCTGGGACGGAAATATATCACTTTTCGGACAAATGTTGTTTTGAGAAGGATAACAAGCTTTATTAAATGTCCCCGCGAACTTACCGGAACTACGTTTACGAGCTACGTTACCGGAGGAGAACCGGGATCACATTGCGCTGTCATGGGTAAATCAGTGTTAATCTCAGGACACTGTTGAAGGGAAAAGATACAGATTAACATAAAAAATAAAAAAAAAACACGCTATCCCTTTGAATAGTAAAAAGAAAAAATAGAACTGTACTGTAGCATTGAGGAACATTCTATGCAAAGCAATCTCCATGGACACAAGCAGGTGGCAAACCCTCCACCAGAGAAATAGTCAGGCCTGGACTAGTAATCGGGCATACCGGGCATTTTCCCGGTGGGCCGACAGTCTCAGGGGCCGAGATTGTTGTTGTTGTTTTTTTTAACTTAGAGACCGACCCACAGTTTAGAGGAGGCGGCCATCTTCAATACAGACAGTAATAATAATAATAATAATAATACATTTTATTCATAAAGCGCTTTTCAAGACACTCAAAGACGCTGTACAGAAGGTAAAATCAGTAATAAAACAGGTAAAACAATCAGACAAAACATTAAACATTAAGAACCAGTGGACTAAACCAATCAGGATATAGAAGCTCACGAGAGCGGTCCCGCCCCTTTCTCTGCGCTGATCCTGACAGTTTCAGTGTTGAGTGTGGAAACATGGAGAAGTGGCAGAAAGGAGGTGTGGAGAAGTTACGGGCTAAAAGATTAAAAAATCTCGCTATAGACGCTGCAAAATGTTTTAAAATAACATTTTCTCTGGAGGGGCTGGAGCCTCCAGGTCCTCTGCAGCCCAGACTGAAGGTGGACAGGGACAGGAGCAGCCAGAGACTGTGGACAGGGAACACGAGGGAACCCGAGGGAACCCGAGGGAACCCGAGGGAACCCGAGGGAACCCGAGGGAACCCGATGGACAGAGTGACCAGGGAAGTGTCACACAGGCACAGCAGTTAGTAATGTGAGGATAATACCGGGGCTTTTAGGTGATGGACAGGCATGAAAATCACCTTTTGGGGAAATTCGCTGATTGTGAAGCCAAAACAGGTGACCTACATGAATCGTGTTAATAAATCATTAAATAAATCATTTAATGTGTAGTTACTGCACGTTTGCTGGTGGTTTTGGGGATTTTTCCTTTAAAGGTCCCATGGCATGAAATTTTCACTTTCTGAGGTTTTTGAACGTTAATGTGAGCTCCCCTACCCTGTTTAGCCCCCCCCCATGGCTAAAAGTTGCGAAATGTCTAAACTGAGCATTTGCGATCCTTTTCTGCGTTAGAAAAAAACACAGCTCAAACGGGCGATTCTGAACAAGGCAACTATGTGACGTCAGATCGAAAAAAGAAATGCAAATGCAGTTTCACCCCCGTCTGGATGTCCACCCCCTGTCTCTGGAAATCACGCCCAGAGAGTTTGGACCGCGAAGGAGCTACGCAATGCGAAATGCGTTTTTTTATTTGCCTGGAGGCACGTGCGAGTGTTTCTAGGCTCGGAAGTCCTTTACCCGACCCTCTGGACCTCTGAAACAGCAGTGGTTTAATTTTATTTTCTGTGAAAATGTGTTTTTTTCATTGAAATGCCTCTCATTTCTCCCATCGCGCTTAAAACGCGGAAGTGGGGAGACAGCGCACAGAGCTGTCTCCCAGCGGCGCAGAGGAGCGGGTGGGCCCCCCCACCCGCTCCTCTAACCCTATCTGTGTCCTTCTCATTTGCATTCAAGCAACAACGCCCATAATGAGGTGTTCAGAGAGTTATTTTTTGACTCCGACTGTGTACATGTGTATTTCTCATGCACTGAGTGTTGATTTTGAAGAAGGATTCATTTACAGTATTAGGGAACCATTAAGGAGCCATATAAAAGCATCAACAAGTACCATGTCATGGGAGCTTTAAGTGTTGCGCCCTGGTTTCCCCTCGGCCAAGACGTAACAATAGTAAAATACTTTGGGGAACACAAACATAAATTAGTCCGTTGTGCTCCGCTAATTATGAGGGGCCAGTCGAAGTAAAAAATGCCAGGGCCATTTTTTTTTGTCTCAGTCCAGCCCTGGAAATAGTAAACCATTAAATTCATTTCAGTAATTTCCTGGAAAACGATAACATGGGTTGAGAATGAGAACTTTTTTTGACCAATTATTTAACAAATTCATTTTTAAATTTGTAATTAGAGAATTTCTTAGACCTTCATTATACTTCATAGTACCCACTTCTTATTTAACTACAAACAATAATAATGACCTAGTCCAAGTGTGGTCTATAAAAATCATGAACTCTTGGGATGGTACAAGATCTTGTGAGACAAAATTGCCACAAGATCGTGCACATGTGTGAATAATGATTTCCACGTGTTTATATTTGGATTAAACGAAAAAGAGTGCCGGGTTTGTCAGTTACATCTTTTACAGCTCCAAAAAGCAATACTAGAATGGACACAAAACTATGACATCCCATAAATATAAAATTATGAGGCCAAAATCGGGAAACTGAAGTGTGAAATGTTTATATTAGGAATGATGTTAAAATCTCGTCTTGTCTCGTTCAAATGGACCCAAAGGCAATTGTATCTTGTCCCATCCCTAATGAGCCGTTATTAACTGTAAAATCGCTCTTAAATTCACCTAATAACAAGCGTTTGTGCTAAAAGTGCGCATATGTGTCTCTGTCTCGTAGCAGCTCCCTGCACAAGTGAGTCCATTAATAAAGGCGTTTAACAGCGGGAGGTGGAGCAGGTCTGATTGATGGTGCAGACTCTATGCTAATCCAGCTAGCGGAGCATTCATCCAGGAGAGGGCACATCTGCACGTACCCCCGCTATACCACTGCACTGGTGTTACAGGGGGCATGTTATATAAAGTCGAGTTTTTAGACTTTTTCTTATAGTGTTCTAAGTCTGAAGTCTTACCCCTTCGTCTTACCCCTACCCATTGGTTTTGCGCGTTCATGTGAGGGTAAGGAGTGTCCCGATTCTAATTTTGATCAAGGGCTAGAGCCACGACCGAGGGCTACAGTACATACCCCTTGAAACGAAGTAAGCTCTCGACCAGACTTGGATCGAAGGGGTACGCCTACAAACTCAGGCAGGTTTTGGGATCAGGATGGCAGCGTCACATCGACCAGCCGAGGAGTCTCATAAATGTATTTTCAGCAGTTGTAATTATCGATTAAGAGTTTAGCAGGTTTACAATTATGACGCTTATGTTCTACGTTACTTTTAGTGAATTGTTGTTTCCAGGTCTGGACTGGGACAAAAAAATGGCCCTGGCATTTTTGGCTTAGACCGGCCCCTCATAATTAGTCCTGGTTTAGTCCTGGTTCAATCCTGATTTAGTCCTGGTTTAGTCATGGTTCAGTCCTAAATTGTGGGCCGGTCTCTAAGTAAAAAAAAAAAAGAAGAAGAAGGGCATCGGCCCCTAGGACTGTCGGCCCACCGGGAAAATGCCCAGTATGCCCGATTACCAGTCCAGGCCTGGTTGTTTCGGTTTTAATTGTAGTGATGTCTGTTTAGCCGACGTTATCGTTTTCATCGAACTTTCATGTACAGGGTGTCCATAAAGTCTCTTTGCAATTGAAACAATTTATTACAAAGGCAGTTGTTGAGATATATTAACTAGATTTACTTTATTTGAATGAGTGTTTATTAAAGTTTTTTTCACTTCATTTAATAGACCTCTATATGGGCACCATGAGTTGCACGAAGCACATCAAGACGGTGCTCAATTGTAGGATAGGCTCATTAATGGTGGCAAAGGCTTCACAAATCCTTTGCTTCAAGTCAGCAATGTCCCGTACCTTTGTTTGATACACGATATCCTTTACATAACCCCATAAAAAGAAGTCCAAAGGAGTGATATCAGGTGAACGCGGTGGCCATGGAATTGGCCCATCCCTACCAATCCATCGGTCTGGAAATGTTTGATTGAGGAAGTGACGAACATGCAGTCCCCAATGTGGTGGTTTAAAAAAAAAAAATAATGTGAATAAAAACTTTAATAAACACTGATTAAAATAAAACAAATCTGGTTAAGATATCTCATCAACTGCCTTTTCAGTATTTTCTTTTAATTGTAAAGGACTTTATGGACACCCTGTATAAACAAGCTGAGGTACCCGATAATCCTTGACATTTGTTTACGTTTGTTTGCGTCAGTCATCGTCGCCTCTGTAGACGTAGCAGCTCAGGTAGAGGCGAGGGACGATGACGCAAACGGTAATCGAGTGGTGTCCCATTTCTTAGGGGAACATTCGTACCCCAAGCCCTCTCAGCTCAGTATCGAGGGGCAAGACAAAGACGTAGATAAAGGGGTAAGGGAAGCGGTAAGAGTAATGGGACGCTGCCTTAAAGTCTTCATCATTATCAGTGGTGGATGAAGTATTCAATTTTGGATGGTGTAACTTTTCTTGTGAAGGGTGCGACAAATGCTTTTCTTCATGGAAATTATTGCTTTGTCTGGAATGTTTCACAGTATGGCATTAAGCCTTTCCATCTTCATGCAGATCAAACCAGAGCAAGTTACAGGTCAGATCTGCGGAGAGGTGACCCCGCTCACAGTCAGAATGTTTGTTTTTCTAGGTATTTTTGAGCTATAAAACCACCTGTAATTGAATAAACGTAAAGTAGAGCTGTTTAATGTCATACTGTGGAACATTACAGGAAGAACAGTGGCATATCCATGGAAACAAGCAGGTGACGGACCTCCAACCAAAAAAGTTACACAGTGCACCTTTGTAAAAGTACAAAGTCATGTAAAAGTATCACATAAAAAAAGTAAAAGTACCGGTTTAAAAATGTACTTTTTGTTTGTTTTGTATGTTTTAGAACAATTAAAGGATGAAATGTAGTGATTTTGAAAAAGAATGTAGCAAATTTTAAGTGATTTTATTGATTTTTTTTTTTCTAGCTGTTTTTGTGTATTTGGTTTGCTCAGAGTTGGGATGTTAAAACAAATTAAATGTCCTAAAAAATAAAGTTTCTGCCATTTCAGCAGGTCTCAGACTATAAAAAAGTACTTTTTACTTTTCAGTTCAGATCTAAAATGTAGTAGAGTAGAAAGTACAGATACACGATCTCAGATGTAGTGAAGTACAAGTTAAAAGTAAATGGTCACATCTTTATACAGCGCTTTTCCACCTTTAAGGCACCCAAAGCGCTTTACAGTAAGGAACCACTCATCCATTCACACACCAGTGTACGCAGACACTGGGGGCGAGGTGGGTTAAGTGTCTTGCCCAAGGACACACCAACTGTTTAAGGCCGATCAAAATCGTGGATGAGTAAAACAGAATAGTTGCTAATGTTGAACTTTCTAAAGACAGAGCAGAAATGCAGAGAAAGCTATACAATTGCAATAGGAAGAAAAAGAAGGTCCTGCAGTAAAGTTATTATTATTATTATTTATTTATTTTGTTTTCTAAATAGCAAAAATGTAAAGATTTTTTTTTCAATCCATCACACTAAGTGGCAACACTGCAAATCACCATCTTGTTTGGAAATGTCACTGTAAGTTTCTAATCTGTTTGTTTATTCTGACAGCTTTCTATCGTAGACAGTACACTCAATATTCAAATTTTGCATTGCTAAAAATACAACAAATCCACACACCCGTACTCACTAGACAGGAGTACTTACAGTATACAGTCCTAGGACCTTCTTCTTGGATACGAACACCTAAACCACATATACATTTTGAAATGACCATTGCTTCAGGTTTGGTGATTTCTAATACACTTTTAAATCTCAACATTATGACCTATAGTTAATTTCTCCCAAAAGACTGTATAACTTTGCCTGAAATCGGGACTGCAGGCCCCTTCCTGCTGTGAGGTTAATTCATCATCAGGCTGGCAGAACATGCTGACTTTTACATAAGCTATTTGTCACTGTACATAGTCAAGGTTGGTGACTCCAGGCGAAGTTCTTATCAAGGTGGAAGCTAAACTTGTGCACCAAGATACGCTGCTTCACATTATTTTGTTCTGGGGACAAGGTTACTAAACTCTAAACTGGTCCTACACCTGTAACATCAATAAAAAAGGTTTGACTCCAATAAAAGGGTTTTGACTAATTCCAATAAAATGTTTTAGACCAACACCAATAAAGAGGTTTTGACTTACACCAATAAAATTATTTAGAATAACTCCAGTAAAAGGGTTTAGAATGACTCCAATAAAAGGATTTTAACTAACTCCAATAAAAGGCTAATGTCTAACTCCAATAAAAGGATTTGACTAACTCCAATAAAAGGGTTTTAACTTAACTCCAATCAAAAATAAAAATAAAAAACTTGACTAACTCTGATAAAAGGGGTTTTGATGTACTGCAATAAAAGTGTGTAGATTAAGACCAATAAAAGGGTATAACTAACTACAATAAAAGACTTTTGACTAAATCCAGTAAATAGGCTTAGACCAACTCCAATAAAAATGGTTTAGACTAACTCCAATAAAAGGGTTTTAACTAATTCAAATTAAATGGTTTAGACTAACTCCAATAAAAAGGCTTTTGACTAACTCCAATACAAGGGTTTAGACTCCAATACAAGGGTTTAGACTAACTCCAATAAAAGGGTTTAGAATAACTCCAATACAAGGCTTTTGACTAACTACAATACAAGGGTTTAGACTAACTCCAATAAAAGGGTTTAAAATAACTCCAATACAAGGCTTTTGACTAACTACAATACAAGGGTTTAGACTAACACCAATAAAGGGGTTTTGACTCACACCAATAAAATGATTTAGAATAACTCCAGTAAAAGGGTTTAGAATGACTCCAATAAAAAGGTTTTAACTAACTCCAATTAAAGGCTTTTGACTAAATCCAATAAAATGGTTGAGACCAGGGTTGATCGCAGGCAGAGTGTCAGTCGATCGCGAGAAATGTGTGTCTATGGATACGTTCAGACTGCAGGGCTTAATGCTCAATTCCGATTTTTTTTATGAGATCCAATTTTTTTGCGAGGTCGTTCACATTTCCAATTAAATGCGACTTGTATGTGTGTGAACTTTAAACGCCCCAAAAGTGTGCCTTGGAAGACACAACAACGTCATGTGCAGCGAGTATGCTCAGTGTTTACAGAAGTCGCCTAAAGTTGCTTTCGTACCGGAGCCAGAACATGTACAGCTTATTTGTTTTAAGGAGGAGACGGAGAAAGAGAAGGTTTTTGGCCACGGCGTTTTGTGGGGCAGTGGCAGCAACGTCCGTAGAAATGAACGTGTTGGTGCGGAGTCGCAGCCAAGAGCGGTGGGATTGCTACGTGCTTCGCCGCTTCACTGACACAGAGTTCATACACTATTTTCACATGACAAGAAGAACATTTGTGTACATTTGTGAGCGCCTAATTGTACCACTCTCGCTGGAGGAAACACACCCAGGTCGGATGAACGCGACCTGGCCGTTCAAACTGAAGTCGCATGCCAAAAGTTTGGATATGTGACGGTTTTAGGACCACATATCTTGGGCTACCTTCACACTGCAGCTTGAATTGACCCAAATCCGACTTTTTGCCTCTATGCGACTTTAAAAATAACCTCACTCCAAAAGCCCATATTTGCCATGTCGAACAGGTCATTCTAAAATGGACTAGAATGCAGGAAATCACATCTAAAATGTCCTAAAAAAAAACAAAAACAAAACTTGACTAACTCTGATAAAAGGGTTTTGATGTATTGCAATAAAAGTATGTAGATTAAGGCCAATAAAAGGGTTTAAAATAACTCCAATATAAGGCTTTTGACCAACTCCAATAAAAGGTTTTGACTAACTTCAATAAAAATGGTTTGGACTCACACCAATAAAATGATTTAGAATAACTTCAGTAAAAAGATTTAGAATGACTCCAATAAAAGGGTTTTAACTAACTCCAATAAAAGACTTTTGACTAAATCCAATAAAATGGTTTAAACTAATTCAAATTAAATGGTTCATACCAACTCCAATAAAATGGTTTAGACCAACTCCAATAATGTTTGGATTAAGACCAATAAAAGGGTATAACTAACTACAATTAAACGGTTTTGACTCACACCAATAAAAGGGTTTAGAATAACTCCAATAAAAGGGGGCGATGAACGCCAATAAAAGAGCTTTAACTAACTCTAACAAAAGGGTTTTGAATAAAAGGGTTCTGATTAACATCACTTTAAATAAATGACACCTTTTATTGATCCTGACAATGTCTTCAGGTTTTAGCCCTGTAATTGCTTTACTTTCTCATTTTATTTATATCTGAATGTCAGATGAAATTGCTGTGGTATTATGCAATAAAAATTAAAATAAAATACCTGAAATGGATTAAATGCAAGGTAAATATAATGCCACGCTGTGGAATCTGAACAGGCGGCACACCCTCAACCAGGAATGTTACATAGTGCACCTTTAAAACAGTGCAGACCTATATTTTTGAAAAGCAAAACAAGAGTCAGTCTATTTGAAGGATGAATCATTCTTTGTCCGTCTAGACATTTATTCTTAGACTTAGAAAAACTTTATTGAACCACAAGGGAAATTACTTGGACACAGTATACACATCACAATATAATATAATAAAAATATAGTAAAAAATATTAATAGGAATACATTCTAAACAAGTAGCAAAAAAGACAGGTGTCAAATAAGGCAATTATATAAAATAAAATTGAAAAATAAGTAATAAAAAATTCCAGCTATATACAAGAGGTCATAGGAAGATCGTGCCAAAATGATATGGTGATTGACAGGACATAGGGTTATCTGTTACATAAGGGCGACTTGTTGTACAGTTGTAGGGAGTATTATCTTTTCTCTTACTCTCCCACACCTCTTTTATGACTATTCTTTATTCTTTATTCTTTATTCTTAACCAGTGTTAGGCACGTTACTTTGAAAAAGTAATTAGTTACAGTTACTAGTTACTAACCCAAAAAAGTAACTGAGTTACTACACTATAAAAGTAACTAGTTACCTAGGAAAGTAACTAATGCGTTACTTTTTTTTTTAGTTAAAAAATGTCAAATAATTTGGATTTTTTTTTACAGTGCATTATACACTTTTGCTGCTTGGCTGACTTGGCTCCGTCACCGTGGCCTTCATTGTTAACAGCACCGAGCATGAGATTATCATCATGGGGCCTGCTTCTTCTGCCCCTTCCTCTCCTCCTCCTCTCCTCCTCCTCTCCTCTTCCTCCTCCTTTAGCACCTCCGGTAGCAGAGTGGTTAGCGCTCTTGCTTCACAGCAAGAAGGTTCCGGGTTCGATCCCCGGGTCGCCCAGACCTTTCCGTGTGTGTTCTGTGTGGCGTTTGCATCCATGGTCTGGGTTCGATCCCCGGGTCGCCCGAGCCTTTCTGTGTGGAGTTTGCATGTTCTCCCCGTGTCTGGGTGGGTTTCCTCCGGGCACTCCGGTTTCCCCCACCAACCCAAAACATGCACCATAGGTACCTCCAGCTTAGGTCCTGACCAAGCCGAAGCAAGAAGATCATGGAGATGGTCCCCGGGCGCAGTAATGTGTGCTGCCCACTGCTCCTAATATATATATGTAGGATGGGTTAAAATGCAGAGAAGAATTTCTCCAGTGTGAGATCAATAAAGTTCACTTCTTCTTCTTCTTCTTCTTCTTCCTTTCCTCTTCCTCCTCCTCTCCTCTTCCTCCTCCTTTCCTCTTCCTCCTCTCCTCCTACTCCTCTCTCCTCCTCTCCTCCTACTCCTCTCTCCTTCATTGTTAACAGCACCGAGCATGCGATTATCATCATGGGGCCTGCTGGGGGCCACTAGTTTAACAGAACCGTCCAGAGATGCTTCATTAAATTCGAGTTGCTTATATTGGACGTGGACAAAGTCTTTGGTCTTTGACACAATGTGCACGTAACATGTAGGTTTTTACCTTTTACCTCGACGAGGTTAAAGTACTGCCTATACTTCTGTCTTCGACTCGGGACTCGCCATCTGACACGGGGTGTGTGGATTGTGTGTGTGCGCTACTACTGTGTGCTGGGATTGTGTGTAGAACCCGCCCACCGCCCACTGGATGTCTCTGGTTGGCTCAACATGAAATCTGACTCTGCTTTAGCCAATCATCATTACTTATCCCGCCCTCACCAAAGGGAGAAAAAAATTCCCCTGTGCCTATGCGAGTCGCGCACATGATGCCAGTTTCAAAATGAGCAGGTTCAGTAACGCGGTAACGCGCCGTTTAGTAACGGTAATTGAGTTCCTTTATTTTAAAAGTAATGCGTTACAGTATTAGTTACTGTCAACAGTAACGGCGTTACAGTAACACGTTACTGCACAACACTGGTTATAACTGATGTGGATGTTGTCAGGGCACTCATTGTGTTCATCTCCTATGACTTGCCTGAATACTGTTTTGTTAGTTGCACCATTTAAACCTTTTAATTTCACCTTGTTCAGTCAAAAATAGCACGACGTGGCAAATGAATCAGCCAAGGATTTAATCAAATAAAGTCTTGTGCTCAGTCACCCAGTTGTCCTGTTGGGGTTTTTCAGAGTCTAGACTGTGAAGAATGTGACATTGTACTTGAATAAGACATATCTTATGGAACTCACTCCCCCCAGACCTCCGGAACATTCAATCACTACCAATTTTTAAATCCAGACTCAAGACCCATCTTTTCAAAATAGCTTACCCCACTTAACTCTTTCTCTACCAGCCTGTTTTCAAAATCCTAACCCCTTGTCTACCAGAGATTCAGAGCATTTTCACTGATTTTTCAAGACTCACAGAATACTGAGTTCTTTCACTATATAAACGTAGCACACATCAAAATAAAGTGTTGACTCTCATCTTTCACCTGGAAAAAAAATTATGTTTCTAACCTTTTCGGTTCTCAAGTAATTGATAGTAGAACATAGCAAAGTTTCAGCAAAAACACTGTTTTTTGACAACAAATTTGAGAAAATGAGCTTTTTGTGAAAGGAGGTATTACAAGCAGATAAGTGACTTTGACATCAATACTTATTGATTTAGTGACACCTCAAACATCTAAAATAACAGAGAAAGATTTTTGATTGCAAATTTTTTTTTTTTTTATTTACAAATATAAGAAATAACTATATACAAATTGACAAAGAGAACAATCTTGAGAGAATAACAACAGTTACAATAACAACAGAACAATGTGTGCACGCGCGTGAACAATGTGTGCATGTGCGTGAACAATGTGTGCACGTGCGTGAACAATGTGTGCACGTGCATGTATGCGTGTGTGTGTGTGTGTGCGCGTGTGTGTTGTTGGCCTTCACGGAGAGCGGCAAAGTACTGGCGAGCATAAAGGTTTGTCTGCTCAGCAGCTCATTCGTGATGAGGAACTCAAAGAAGTCTGCTGGCACGTCAGACTTCAGCTCCGCTGCAGCGCTCCGGAGTCCAGGGGTGGCCGTGAAGGGAATCATGTTGGGTTCCCAACATTTTGTTGCCACTCCACACTTTGTGTGGCAGATGCACCACCTGTAAAATGACAGAAATGTACAACATTACCTAATGTAATTTTTTTGTATTGCTGCAATGTAATGGGGAGAATTTTTTTTTTTTTTTTACCTTTCTTCTCCGCTTTGCGAGCAGAGGTCCCCACCCCTGCTCGCAAAGTAGGTCCTCTGCTGGATGAAGGCTCTGTAAATGGGAAATTCCTTCACATCAATAGTGGCATTTTACATATACAATTTTACATATACACACACACATACCCAAGCATAAACCTTTACATACACACACACACACACGCATAAACCTTTATACACATAGCTACGCACGCGCACACACGCACGCGCACGCACGCACGCACAGACACGCACACACACACACGCACGCCTGCATTCATTCACACAGTAGCTCCCGGACATTTGGACAAGAGGGAAAAAGTGCATGCAGGCAGGGAGGAGATAAAGTAAGTTCATTCATTGATTCACCACACAGCACGTAAACTTAGTTCTTACCCATCTCTTCCTCTGGAGAGGGGGATCTGCTTCTCCCAGAGGATCCCGACGGCAGCCGCTCACCGGGCGGGTCGGGGTCTGGCTCGCTGGACTCAAATTCGCTGTCCTCCGGGTCTGAGACCCGAATAGACATGGCCCCTGCCTCGGACAGACGAGATCTCTTTCTTGCCGTCCTTGCCTGATCCGGCGTGTCTCCGCGGTCCTGTGGTCCGGGACCTTGGGTCCCAAGACCACTCCGACCGCTCGGATCACTCCGTAAAAACCGATCGATTGTTAGCTGCCGCTAGGCAGCTAACGCCATATTGCTCCACTACTCAGTACACACGGGTGAGCGCTTCTGGGCTCTCCGCCCCCGATCGCCAAACTAACACACACACGATCACCACCTAGGGGTTAGATGTGTGAATTACACCTTGAACTATGAATTACAAGTTGCTCCCGGACGTATCCTAGCAACCCCCGCTGAAAAACGGCTCTGACGTCAATCGACGTCTCGGTAGACTACGTCTGGAATCGCTCTGACGTCAAACGACGTCTCCGGTAGAGAAAGAGTTAATCATTTTCTCCTGCTGACTGTTTCATTTTACTTGTATTGCTTTGTCCATTCTCTTAGTTTTATTTTGTATATACTGCCTGTTTTTAACTGTTTTTAATTGATTGTCTTTGTGCGGTGTCCTTGAGTGTCTAGAAAGGCGCCTTGAAATAAAATGTATTATTATTATTATTATTATCTAAAAGGAAAATTCTCAAATGTTGAACCTGATCATTTCTATTAGTGATTACCTTCTAAAGCCTGATATATTAGAACAAAAATCTGAATTTTTTGCCTGGAAGAATCCATGACTCATCGCTGTACCAGCGGCGAGTCTGGTAACGCTTGGTCCAGTATGCGCTGTCGTTGCGCGTAGACAGACAGCTAAGTGAACCAATCAGAGAACAGTTAACGGACAGCGACGTGAACCAATCAAACAAAAGAAAAGAAAGAAAAGAAAGGCCTCTAGAGCTGTCAGCTGCTGGTTTTTTAAGGAATCAATGTGTTTTAGGTCATTTAAGACCAATTTTACAGCTGAATGGAAGGGACGTTCAGTTCTCCGATGCGCCATCTTGATTCAAAACTGAGGAGGAACTTCCGCTGCCTAAGAGTGATGTTGCGGGCAAAGGCGGGTGCACTGACGTCACCATCTTTGAACGAATCAGAATCGCGGAGTCCGTTGTTAACCGGGGGAGCGAGGGTGGAGCGAGGGTGTCCAAATGGTATCGCGCTGTATAGGAAATACAGAGAGATATCATTTGGCTGGCCAGGTAACTGAATTTTAACAATATTTGTATAATATGCCTCTGGTCACAGCTGCCTTGGGGCAACCTGACAGAAATGAGATTACCTATCTGTGCCAACCCCAATGAATCACATCAAAACAAAAATATCTAAAGCTCTGGAAAAAATAAGAGACCACTGCGTTTTTTTCCCCTGAAATCAGCATTACAGCCATTCCATTCCAGCGTCTGTTGAATTCCAACACAAACACAAAGCTGAGCTACTTCAGTTCTTGCACCAGGAGTGGAATAAAGTCACCCAAGAACAATGTGACAGACTTGTGGAGAGCATGCCAAGACGCATGAAAGCTGTGATTAAAAATAAGGGTTATTGCACCAAATATTGATTTGTGAACTCTTCTTAAAGGAAAAGTAACGTTTTGTTTTTTTTTACAATTTCAGCCTTATTTCGGTAATAAAACAAGTTGTTTTACTCACCCATAGCACTCTGGTGTCATATGGAGCACTTCCAGAGATGTTTTAGATTTGCGTTAGCCTAGCGCGACTTCTAGCCATAGCTTGGGGCATATCATATATTCCCCGAGCATGTAATATGCCCCGTGTGGGCTCCAAATAACACAAACTTTAGCACTTTTCAAATCATAGAAGCTCGATGTCTTAGTCTATGATTTCCTTTGAGTCAAAAGTGGCCTGTAATCCGAGATTTATCTACAGTTTACAGCTTTGCGTTTCATGTTTGGGTCCCGGGAGCTGAGAGCACACTCCGCACATGCGCACTGTCCTCCTCTACTCGAAACTATGGCTAAATCTTGGATTACAGGCCACTTTTGACCAAACGAAATCATAGACTAAAGACATCGAGCTTCTGTGATTTGAAAAGTGCTAAAGTTTGTGTTATTTGGAGACCGCAAACATGTGCCCCGAGAACTCACATTATGGAGATCGCAAATCTAAAACGTCTCCGGAAATGCTCCAAATGACACCAAAGTGCTATGGGTGAGTAAAACAACTTGTTTTATTACCGAAATAAGGCTCAGATTGTAAAAAACGTTAATTCTCCTTTAATCTCACGACACTGTTGAAGGGGAAGCCATACAGATTAACATTAAAAAAAGCACTATCCTTTTAACATCTCACACATCTCTACCGTCTAAACTTCTGTGAAAAAATCTGAATTAAAACGTAATTAAAAGGAGCTTCTTTGATTCAATATTGACCACAAGTCTCTCATTAGACCCATCACACTGACAAAACGCCACGCCGGGGTTCAGCCCTGACCTCCGGCGCCCTCGTGAGCCCGCAGAGGTGCCAGTTTAGTGTCACTTTTCCTTGAGTCAGTGTCAGGGTGAAGAACAAGGGACAGACGGGCCTCAGCGCTGTCACTCATGTGTCCCCAACCGAGACACGGCAGTCAGCACTGGAATCTGACGGAGAAAACTTCACATTCACAACCACAAATCCACGAAGTCTAGAACGGATCAATGTGTCGAGGAAGTTGGTAAAAGGAAAATTATGGGAAGGTAGATGAAAGAAGTTAAGGTTGAAGTACTGCTAAGTTGCACTACTAATCAAAAGTTTGAACACTCCCCTCTAATTAGGTATTTTATTTTATTTTATTAAAGGTCCCATGGCATGAAATTTTCACTTTCTGAGGTTTTTGAACGTTAATGTGAGCTCCCCTACCGTTTAGGGCCCCCCATGGCTAAAAGTTGTGAAGTGTGCAAACTGAGCATTTGCGATCCTTTTCTGCGTTTGAAAAAAAGACAGCCCAAACAGGCGATTCTGAACAAGGGAACTTTCTGACGTCACACTCCAGGAAAAATGCAAATTAATTTCCACCGCCCGTCTGGATTTCTACCCACACTCTCTGAACTCACGCCCAGAGAGTTTGGAGTTTTTTTATTTCCCTGGAGGCACGTGAGAGTGTTTCCAGGCTCGGATGTCCTTTATCCGAGCCTCCGAACCTCTGAAACAGCAGTGGTTTCATTTTATTTTCTGTGAAAATGTGTTTTTTTCAGTGAAACCCCTGTTCTATCTTCCTTCACGCATAAAACGCGGAAGTGGAGCCAGCGCACCAGCGCACCGCTAATCTAGGAAAAAGCGGCGCATTTGGCCACACCCCCACCCGCTGCACTGGCCTGTCTCTGTCCTCCTCATTTGCATTCAAGCAACAACGCCCAGAATAAAGTGTTTGAGAGAGATATTTATGACTCTGACTGTGTTCATGGGGCTATCAATTTAAGTTGATTAAAACACATGAACTAATGATAACACATTTACGGTTATTCTAACAGGCTACTTTGAGGATTTTAATCTAAATTATATATATTTGACATACTCAATGCAAATCTAAAATATAGAAACTACAATTAAAAGGCCAATATTGTGAAATTTTCTGATCTGTTATAATGTTTCATCATCAGAAACATACGCTTAGTGCTTATGTGTTTTGTTTCGCACACAAATCCTGTATATTTTTAAGAGTTTTCCTCTCAAAAGGAAAACTCTGTTCCATCTTGTGACGTCATGTGGGAATACAGGAAGTGCTCTATTATCAGACCCCCCCAGGATTTCGCGGGCATTTTTTGTGATTGTTGCGGGCTAAAATGCCTGAATTTACGTGAGCTTTTCCAAAAAGTTGCGATGAAAGTTGCGGTGCTTTTAAGGTTTTTGTTGCGATTTTGTTGCGGGAGGAAGTGAAAGTTGCGATAAATAGTTGCGATTTTCCCTTTTTGTAATTAAAATTGAGTAATATTTTGAATACTGAGTTATTACTGACAAAGAATAATACAAAGACACAGAGATCACAGATATGGTCCTAAAACAACCTTACCAACATCGAAAACAAATTACTACTAGGAGGGGAACTGTTTCGCCCGGTCTTTTGCTGTTATTTTTGTGGGCAAATGGCGCCGCAGACATGTTTCTTTGCCATTAGAAGCCGTGTCCCAATTCCCAGAGCGCGCGGCTCGGAGCGTGGCCCGAAGGGCATGTGCGTCACACATTTCGACAGAACACCGGCGCGACGACTGCTGTCCCACTTCTTTTTTGTTCCATGCTCAGTTAACACGCGGTCCGGAGACCGCAGTCGTTAAGCGGTCCGCGGACTGCAGTCGGGGCTGAGCAAGTGTGCACCGCCTTGACTGCAGTCTGAGCTCCCTTCGGGCCGCGCTCCGAGCTGTGCGCTCTGGGAACTGGGACACGGCCGCAGTTTCGTTTCGTCACACGGAAGTAAAGCAGAATGTTGCGGCTTCCAAACTCAAACCTTTTAGGAGATGTAGACAGACTAATAAACCCAGGGTTACTCAAACATGTGGGAATGAAACAAAACACAACTCCTGTTATGTTTTTGGTGAGGTAACAACATCCTAACATGACTTAGCGCTCAAGAGTCAATTATGTGTAATGTAGAACCTTAAAAAAATCTAAAGCATCAGAAATATGAGACAACTTGAAAGATATGTTAAAGCTATAATGCTGCAAATGTCAAACTGAATCAAAAAATACTTTAAATCCTTCAAATAAATACAATTAGAACAGATTTTAAACATTTTTTACAGGCATTGGTTTCATTTTCCATCCTCGTCGCAGGTGGTTGCGTGGTTATTTCTGGAGTGACAGTCCGATAGATTTGGGAACTCCTGGTTTAGAAGCACAATCTTCTCCTAGACCGATTTTATATTTTATTCAAAACTCAACTCTAACTTCTAACTCCTGCAGCGCTTACTAATCTATGATCACGTTCACTTTAATCCGTGCAACGCAAGGTCAGTCAGGATATCACGATCAATAATTCAAAAACCATACAACCTTACTCATTGAATAAATATATTTCTCCTTCACAACTTTTCTTCGAGTCTACCTTGGCTGCAATCTCCTCGCGACATCAGACTCAGACACTCATTCTAATTAATCCGAAGCCTGAACTTTAATTGCCTTAATATATTGGCTCTTTGTCTCCCTTATCTGGATTATCGTCATGACGTCTGTTTCCTCTTAATTGATTCCAAAGGAGATCTAATCGGGTGTGTATTGGTGCGGTATTGATAGCGTGAGTTTAGCCTGATGACAGTTTTCGCGGTGCTCATTGTCTTTGCTAATTACAGCCTGGTTGATCTTTTGTCCAGGCCAAATGCATTGAACTGGCGGAGCTGTGGAGGGCGGTTCGCTATTCTTGTCTTGTTGGTGTTTTTGACTGGCAAACCCGATATCGCCCGCCAATTTCTGTTGGCGTCGGCTGGGGTTGTTGGCGCGGCGGAGTTCATGCACTTCAACGGGGAAATGAGGACAATAGTGGAGATTAGATCAGCCTGTTGTGTTTTTGTTTGTGGATGAGTGTCTCCAGGCCGGTGAAAAGAATAAAACAATGAGTGAACGTTTGTATCAGATAGCCTGGCTGTTATTTAGGCGTATTTTGCATTGCTATCAAATCAATCAAGAAGTTTTAGTTATGAGCCACTTTCAACTAAACCATCTTACTTTTCAGTACAGTGGTCCGTCGTTTATCGCGGGGGTTAGGTTCCAGAAATAACCCGTAATGAAATCTGTGAAGTAGGACAACTTTATATTTTACAATTATTATACATATTTTAAGGCTGTAAACGCCTCACCACACACATTCTACACTTTTCTCAGACTGGAATTAACATTTTCTCACATTGCTCTCTCGTTTAAACACTCAAACCGTTGTAGATTTTCAACAAAATGTATTAATAGTGACGCGTGGGGGGGGGGGGTGCACCCACTCATCGTGGTCACGAAACAAGGCAAAGAGCCGCATGCAGTGGTTTAATCCTGGTTTAGACCTGGTCTAGTCCTGGTTTAGTCCAGGTTTAAACCTGGTCTAGTCCTGGGACCGGAGAAGTGTGCGTGTGGACACGTGCATCCGCCCATAGTGGTCAAATCCGTGAGCAGCATGACCGGCGCGAGGCCGTGCGTCCCACCCGGGGCTGCGAGCACGAGACCGAGGCCGGCAGCACCCGGACCGTGCCTCCCCCTCGGGACAGCGTCCAACGACGCTGTCGAAGCGAACACGCACAAGAGCCGCACGAAACAAGGCAAAGAGCCGCATGTGGTGCTTTAATCCTGGTTTAGACCTAGTCTAGTCCTGGTTTAGTCCAGGTTTAGACCTGGTTTAGACCTGGTCTAGTCCTGGTTTAGACCTGGTCTAGTCCTGGTTTAGACCTGGTTTAGACCTGGCTTAAACCTGGTTTAGACCTGGTTTAATCCTGGGTTAGTCCTGGTTTAGTCCACGTTTAGTCCTGGTCTAGTCCTGGTCTAGTTCCGGTCTGGTCCCGGTCTGGTCCCAGTCTGGTCCTCATGTCTTAGTCCTGGTCTGGACTTCCTACAGATCCAGTGACTCATGTCTCGGCTCCTCGTGGATCCAGCGGGACTCCCGGAGCCCCCCTGGGTCCCCCCTCTATAACATCTATATAAATGTGTCAAACTGAACACATTCTGTACTGTACAGGAGACACGGAGGAGAAGACAATCAGGACGCACAACACAATGTTCATACACTAGGAAAAAAATAAAAATCTGCGAAACAGCGAGGCCGCGAAAAGTGAATCGCGATAGAGCGAGGGACCTCTGTATAGCAAAAATATTTATGTAGTAATGTGTAAAATACATTTAAGTGAACACATTATGCCAAACTTTTATGAGATTTCTTAACCATATTTTTTCCTCGATTAGCTTAGCTGCATCAAAAAACTTTTGTCCAGTTGACAGACTTGAATTTCTTCTTTCCTTTAGGTTCTACCTGGACAACTGAGGGATTTTATGAACTTACACAAAGTTACAACTGTACCACTGGAGTGCTTGCGTTTTCCACTACCCTCATCCCTACCCGCATCTCTATACTAATCAATTCTTTGAAAGTTCAGAGTGTTACATAGCTACATTCTAAACAAACAAATTAATTAAAAGCACTGGAGGTGAAAATCTGCTGCTTGCTGTAAAAATCTATTATAAAGTTGTGGGGCCTACCCAGTAGTCGAGTTGTAAAATGAAACCAGGGGGGATTAAGCTAAGCCCTCCCCCATCACTGACATCCCTGTGGTGTTTCAGGGCAGGGCAGAATTAGAAGGTACTTTGTTAAAATGGAAATGCTTTTATAACAAAAAGTCCATATAATCATTCAATAATTCAATAATACACAGGATATATGTTATCACACACACACACCTTAGTCCTGGTTTAGTCTTGGTTTAGTCCTGGCTTAGTCCTGGTTTAGACCTGGTTTAGACCTGTTTTAGTCCTGGCTTAGTCTTGGTTTGGACCTGGTTTAGTTTTGGTTTAGTCCCGGTTTAGTCCTGGTTTAGTCCTGGTTTAGTTCCGGTTTAGATCTGGTTTAGTCTTGGCTTAGTCCTGGTTTGGACCTGGTTTAGTCCTGGTTTAGACTTGGTTTAGTCTTGGTTTAGTCCTGGTTTAGACCTGGTTTAGACCTGGTTTAGTCCTGGTTTAGTGCTGAAATAGATGCAGAAATAATCTGATAATATGACTCACCCATAAGAACGCGGTCAGATCCATTCTAACAGTTTGCCGTGTTGTCTTTAATAATCCGGAGCTCCGGAGAAAAGGACATAATCCCGAACGTATCTCGAGGCGAGAGTTCCTTCTTACGTAGCATTAATGTAGCAAGTTAAGGATTCTTCTTCTCTTAGAAATGCCGCGTAAATATCAGGCTCACAGCTGATCGACGAACAGTCGCAAACACAACAGCGGCAATCGTCATGATTGGCGGGAGCGCGTATCGGTGCGTAATTATGCTGCAACATGATTGGAAGCTGGAGCGCACTGGCCATTTTTACTTAAAAACGGCGAAATTCGCCAAAAGTTTAGGGATTTTCATGCCTGATTGATAAAATGCCATAAGGGATGGAAGAAGGGATGCCCGTTTTAGAAGAGGGATGATTTTGACTATTTTTTCCCCACAGGGGGGATGCCACCCCCCCCCATCCCCCCTCAACTCGAGTACTGGGCCTACCTGTTCTGTTGTGTTGAACGAAGTCAACGAACCTGTTTCCGTTATTAACCCATTTTAGATAATTACATGTCGTTTACAATGAACAACAATGTAAATTAAAGATCTACATATGTCATAGTTTCATTATTAAATACCTGAACTATGTACAGTTCTTTGACTGAAATTATTTGTTCAATTACTCATGGTTTTATTGCTCTGGCACCTTTTGCATAGAGCTACAAAGGCAGGAAAACCACCAACAAATGAATAGACTGTCTGTGTGTCAACAGAAAATTCACTTCTGTCACCTGGTTTTTTGAGTGAATACCTTTTGCAGCTCATCCAAGCTCTATCTTCAGTTCGGGTCAGACGCTGGTGGACGCTGACACTGCCTGAAGGGAGAAGTTAACTACACTGAAACTAACTTGTTTACGGTTTCTGCTTGTTAGCGAGGTCTATTGAACTATGCCTGAGTCAGATTTGCATAATTGTTCTGACAGAATTGAAATTTTCCTTTGCTAAAATTATTCTAGGCTTTAACCGTTCTTGTCTTGTTCGCTCTGTGTCTCAGGAACAGTCCAATGGCGGCGGTCAGATGGTGGTCAGCGTGCATGTCTTTACTGGCTCTAACCGCGGTGGACTGCAGCGGAGCACCCAGCAAGGAGGGCTACGGGTCACCGAGTTATCGACAAATGGTCCGCTTCCGACATAAGGTACTCCCTCCATCCTCTCTCTCTCTCTCCAGCCCATGTTTCTAACGACTCTGAGATTTTTGGCCCAAGTATGCATCTCATTACAATCCTTTTTTCCTCTCTTCAAATGACTCTCCCATGGCTGTTGTTTCTCTGCCTTTGCAAAAGACTTGATGATTCATTAGCCCTCCCTCTGAGCCGGGGGAAGTTTCAAAGACCTGCCGGAGTTGAGACGAAGAGTTTTACATGGTAATTTAAAAAGGAAAAGACATAAGTGAGAGAATGGAAACACAGGAGTAAGAGCGGGCCCCGAGAGGGAATTCTGAAACTGGTTTATTAAAAGGTCCCATGGCATGAAATTTTCACTTTCTGAGGTTTTTCAACGTTAATGTGAGCTCCCCTACCCTGTTTAGGGGCCCTTTCCACATGGCTAAAAGTTGTGAAATGTGTAAACTGAGCAAATGCGATCCGGGCGAGTTTGAACAAGGGAATTTTCACATTTGTCACACTCGGGAAAGGTTTCCACCCCCCGTCTGGATGTTCACCCCCCGTCTCTGGAAATCACGCCCAGAGAATTTGGACCGCAAACGAGCGGCACACCCAGAATAATGTGTTCAGAACCATATTTCTGAATAGGACTGTCTCCAAGAGGCTCTCTCATGCACTGAGGCTTGATTTTGGAGAAGGATTCATTTACAGTATTAGGGAACCACTATCCTCCTGGGACCCGAAGAAAAAAAGTGTATCTAAATTATTATCATTATTATTTTAATTTTCTATTTGGAGGTAAATGAACACCTTAGCATTTACATTTTGTTCATTTTATTTTTATTCATAATGTAACATGTCCTCTGTTACGGACTGTAATATTGTTAAATCCATGTGAAGTTAACAACTTAAAGGGACAGTGTGTAAGATTTTTACCTGTTAATTACTGAAATTGAAGATACCCATTCAAAAATACATTGTTTTCCAAGCCTTTTCACTTCCATCATGAAATCAAAGTATTCTTTTGGATTTAGATATAGTCACATAAAAGGGGGATCTTCCCCATGCAGAGGCAGCCATTTTGAATACGAGAGCCGCAGAAGGACATTTGGGCTCCGCCTTCGCCTTCGGCAAGGCTCGTGGTTTTGGGTAAACAACACAAGCATGCTGCCGGATCAGACGTCGTAATGGATCTAACACGTGTTTTGGACTAAATTGTTTTACTGGATTTTATTCGCTGGATCCTTAAAGAGGAGCCTGTAAGGTTTCATTTGATGTGTAGATGTGTGCTAATCAGTGTGGGTCCTTGGGCAAGACCCTTCACGGTACTGCCCCCCGGGCGCCGAAAAAGATGGCTGCTCACTGCTCCTGAAAAAGGATGGGTCAAATGCAGAAGTCAAATTTCTCCCGTGTGTCACTGTGTGTCATTGTGTGCGAGACCAATAAAGGCTAAAAGCCCCAAGCTTTTTAGATTGTCACGGTACATGATCGGGAATGTGTGTTTTCATGAGAAAAGAAAAAAAAAAACGGGACCGCGTTACGGCGCGCCCGGGTGACCCTCGAGGTCTGCCGTAGCCAAAACAGAAAGTGCAATAGCACCATCCACCTATGCGCCACGAATCCTACACACTGGGGCTTTAACAAAAACTTTTTTTTTGTTTTGTTTTGATGACCAACATCTCTGACAAGCTTCTGCAAACACCTCAAAAAGTTTTTAGATTCTCTTTTAATTTCTTCTTCTTATTTTTTTTTTTTTTTATTTTATTTATATTTTTTATTTTATTTATATATTTATTTACTTATTTATGTATTTATTTATGTATTTTTATTTTTTTATTTATTTATATTTTTTATTTATATTTTTATTTATTATTTATTGGTTTAATAATTAAACATGCATAAATAAGTATTTTTATTTATTTATTTACTTATTTATGTATTTTATGTATTTTTTTATTTTATTTATTTATTATTATTATTATTATTTTAAAGACTTAAAAGATTGGTTAACTCCATGTCCACTATAAAGGACACAAATGAATGCGCTGGATTTCAGGAGGACATAAAGCATCAAGAAGTACCATGTCATGGGATCTTTAATCGTAGAAGCATCGAGGAGGAAGTTAGTTTGGCGGTACTTCCAAACAAGGGCATGAGTTCTAAATAGTAACACCGTAAAGTGTTATTTTACATAATAAAAATGTGAATATTTATTAGCATTTTTTAAAGATCCCATGACATGGTACTTCTTGATGCTTTTATATGGCTCCTTAATGGTTCCCTAATACTGTAAATGAATCCTTCTTCAAAATCAACACTCAGTACATGAGAAACAGAGATAAGATGAGAAAGAGTAATTTTTCTCTCTCTGAACACTCCATTCTGGGCGTTGTTGCTTGAATGCAAATGAGGAGAAAAGAGATGGCCTATAGTACTATAGTAGAGGGTGGGGGCGTGGCCAAACTCTCCGCTCTCAGCTCTCAGCTGTGCGCTCTGACCCATTTCCGTGTTTTTGCGTGGAGGGAGAGATGAGAAGCATTCCATTGAAAAATAAACACATTTCCACATAAAATAAAATTAAACCACTGCTGTTCAAAGGTCCAGAGGCTCAGATAAAGGACTTCCGAGCCTAGAAACACTCGGGCGTGCCTCCAGGCAAATAAAAAAACGCATTTCGCATTGTGTAGCTCCTCCGCAGTCCAAACTCTCTGGGCGTGATTTACAGAGACGCTGAGTACAGACAGACGGGGGTGGAACTGCATTTGCATTTCTTTTTTCGATCTGACGTCAATAAGTTTCCTTGTTCAAAATCGCCCATTTGAGCTCCGATTTTTTCTAACGCAGAAAAGGATCGCAAATGCTCAGTTTAGACATTTCGCAACTTTTAGCCATGGGGGGGCCTAAACAGGGTAGGGGAGCTCACATTAACATTCAAAAACCTCAGAAAGTGAAAATTTCATGCCATGGGACCTTAAATAGTAACACCGTAAAGTGTTATTTTACATAATAAAAATGTGCATATTTATTAGCATTTTTTAATAACATCTTAGGTTAATCTTCTAAATGTGTAATATATAACTTTTGTGCTTATTTCCATGGAGATGTTATTGCTTTGATTGGAATGGTTCGCATTATTAGACTTTTTTAAACATTTTTATTTTTTTGTTTTAGTATTTACGTTTTTCAGAGCATTTTATAACTTCCATAACATAAAATAAGTATTGTATCTCAGCTTTTAATTTTAATGAGAAGAACGGCTCTTTGAAATGTACAGATCCAAAAGATTCGGATGCCCTGAAAGCGCCATCTCTAGATTGAGCTCTTCCCAATAACAAAAACAGACCCTTTTATTTTGCCGTCCTTGGTTTAATCTAGTTTGTCTCTTTATAGGCTTTTAATATACGCTCAGTTTTGATCTCCTTCTGTCTATAAACAGAGAAGAGGGATGAAACGCCCGGGGCAAAATATACTGAGCCAAGAATCGTTTTAACAACTCAATTTTTAATGGACTCAGATGCATCATTCTCAAGATCCTCATTTGGTTTCAGGTGTTAGTAATAAGCCCATAACACTAACAATTACTATAAGACTTTGGTTAATGGTCACATTTTTATATAGTTTCCACCTTCAAGCTATACATCACCCATTCACAGACACTGGGGCGAGGAGGGTTAAGTGTGTCGCCTAAACACACAACGAAAACATTTATCTATGGGAGCTGGAATCACATCGTCACTGGATTTGAATGCTCTGCTGATAATGTCGAGAGCGGGACAAGTTCCTGTGTCTTGCATTGTAGTAGCAGCATGCAAAAAATGGAGAGTATGTATAGGTTTCTGCTCTTTTAGTGCAGCCAAAATACAATACATTTTATCGTTAGTATTTGGAATGTGAATTTGTAATTTGAAAATACAGTTGAAGAGCGACCACGGCAAAATTATCAATTTTTCTGATTTTACTACTTATAGGTCTGTGTTTGGGCAAAAGGAACATTTTTGTTTGAGTCTATAAACTACTGACAACATTTCCTCCATATTTCAAATAAAATATTATAGTTTAGAGCATTTATTTGCAGAAAATGACAAATGGTCAAAATAACAAAAAAAGATACGTGTTTTCAGACCGTGAAAAGTCCCTCAGTCGTCCAGGTAGAATCCATGATAAAAGGAGAAGTTCAATTTGTCAACTGGACAAAGTTTGTTTGGTTCAAAACGTTTCGCCGCTCATCCGAGAGGCTTCGTCAGCTCTGGTTATTGTGCTGGTTAGACCCTGTTTATATCTAGCTGCCGGGAGGCGCGTCCTACACTGAAAAAGCTCTGAAAACGATCCCCCCTAATCTGTCTCTTTGTTTTTCAAATTACTCTGGCGACTAGTTACGACCCCCTATTCAACGTCTAACAACCCTCTCCACCCCTCTGCCCTGGCTCGTCTGCCCTAATGTTTCTTTGTCTGTTTTGACTTGGTTTCTTAAAAATAAGCAGTGTCTCACCAGCACAATAACCAGAGCTGACGAAGCCTCTCGGATAAGATAAGATAAGATAAGATAAGCCTTTATTGATCTCACACAGGAGAAATTTACTCGCCACAGTAGCTCCAGGACATTTGGACAAGAGGGAAAAAGTGCATGCAGGCAGGGAGGGGATAAAGTAAGTAATAAATAATACAAATAGTAATACGATGAGCGGCGAAACGTTTTCAACCAAACAAACTTTGTCCAGTTGACAAATTGAACTTCTCCTTTTATCATGTTTTCAGACCTCAAACAATGCAAAGAAACAAGATCAAATTCATTTTAAAACATCCATCCTTCCATCCATTTTCTTCCTCTTATCCGGGGCTGGGTCGCGGGGGCAACAGTCTAAAAGCAGGGACACCAGACCTCCTTTACCCCAGACACTTCCTCCAGCTCCTCCGGGGGGACCCCAAGGTGTTCCCAGGCCAGCTGGGAGACATAGTCCCTCCAGCGTGTCCTGGGTCTTCCCCGGGGCCTCCTCCCGGTGGGACGTGCCCGGAACACCTCCCGAGGGAGGCGTCCAAAACAGATGCCTGAGCCACCTCAGCTGCTCCTCTCGATGTGGAGAAACAGCGGCTCTACTCCGAGCTCCTCCCGTGTGACTGAGCTCCTCACCCCATCTCTAAGGAAGCGTCCAGCCACTCTGTGGAGGAAACTCATTTCGGCCGCTTGTATCCGCGATCTTGTCCTTTCGGTCATTACCCAGAGCTCATGACCATAGGTTTTAAAACAACATAATACTAATGTTTACACTTAAGAAATCAGAAATCAATATTTGGTGCAATAACCCTTATTTTTAATCACAGCTTTCATGCGTCTTGGCATGCTCTCCACAAGTCTTTCACATTGTTCTTGGGTCCTGGTTTAGTCTTGGTTCAGTCCAAGTTTAGGCCTGATTTAATCCTAGTTTAGTCCCCTTTTTAATCTGGTTTAGCTCTGGTTAGGATCTGGTTTAGTCCTAGTTTAGACCTGCTTTAGTCTTGGTTCAGACCTGGTTTAGTCCTAATTTAGACCTGGTTTAGTCTTGGTTCAGGCCAAGTTTAGTCCTAATTTAGACCTGGTTTAGTCTTGGTTCAGACCGGGTTTAATCCTAGTTTAGTCCTGGTTTAGTCCCTGTTTTAACCTGTTTTAGTCCTGGTTCAGATCTGGTTTAATCCTAGTTTAGTCCTGGTTTAGTCCCCTTTTTAACCTGGTTTAGTCCTAGTTTGGACCTGGTTTAGTCCCAGTCTTTCACGTTGTTCTTGGGTGACTTTATTCCACTCCTGGTGCAAGAACTGAAGTAGCTCAGCTTTGTGTTTGTGTTGGAATTCAACAGACGCTGGAATGGAATGGCTGTAATACATGTAGAGATGCTGATTTCAGAAAAAAAATGCAGTGGTTTTTTCCGCAGCTGTAGGTAGCAGTTCTGTAATACCTTTAGCTTCTTGATGCTGTGAGGTGGCCACAATTTTGATACCAATTTTGATATTTACCTCAAAATTTGGATAATGTGACATACCTCATATGCGAGATTGATGCTCTGCTAAATTTTGACATGGTTGGTATCCTTTATTTGCAATTATAGTGACAAGATTAGCCAAATAATCCTCACAACTCAAACTATTGCACAACTGGATGCAGCCACGGTCCGTCGAGCTGTGTAAAAGTGTATTTCAAAAGGGAAACGTGAGGCTGAATACTGGACACTGCACAGAGGAAGGAAGGAGGAGAGACGGAACAAAGAGGAAATTGTCTGAGGAGAGAGGAGTGAGGGAAGGAGGGAAGAGCGAGGAGAGAGGACGAAGGATAGAGAGGGGGGAGAGAGTGTGGATGGATAGAATAGAATAGGATAGACTTTATTGTTATTATGTCAGGTAAAAACATAACGAAATCGGGGAATTTAATTATGGTTTTACCTGATGGATGGAGAGAGGACAAAGGATAGAGAGGGAAGAGAAAGTGTGAAGGGAGGAGGAAGGATAGAGGGAGGGAGAAGAGAGGAGAGAGGTGGAGCAGATGGCCCGAGCGCCACCGTGGAGTGAAGAGCTACAGCCACTGCCCCGGCGTTCACTCCTACGACCTTTTAAATACCTTAGACAGCAGTGATGCTTTCTCAAACCTCTGTCACTTTTCCCCTCTCACGCTAACCCTCTTTCTTTCTTTCGCTATCCTCCCCCTCTCTTTGACCTCTGCGCTTTCTCCCCGTACTTAGTCAGTGGAGAGATTTGGACTGGCGGACCCACAGATGCTGTAATGTGATCTGTGTAAAGTGCAGATGGAGCACTTCTCGCTGGCGCTGGAGGAAGAGGCACAGCCAAACAATACAGCTCCGTCGTCCTGACAGATTCTATAGAGTTAAAGAGCTACAGCTGAATCAACGCTCAAGACCAGAGATGTGTACGCCTGAGATATGAGGCTTTAGTACTGTACAACGGAGCAGGATGAGGGAGCGAAGGTAATATGTTCGAAGAAGTGGTTGGAAATATAATCATTTTCTTCCAATTTACCGCATACTAACACAGATTCCTACATTTTCTTTGCCTGACCAGCCAGTCCCTTCTACATTCTGTTCAAATTATGTGTAAAGAAGAAGTGGACTAAGTGAGCAAGACGTCTCCCATAGCGTTCGGCTCTGCTCAAATGAAGCTTCTGATGCTAGCGGGAATAAGGGCGAATTTTGAGCCGAGCTCCAGATTCGGAATAGGATTTTTAAACAGACAAAATAACAAAATATATTTAGGCTGGTTCTTCTCAAAAAGAGAAAACACGGTGTTCACCCTTATGATGTCATGTGGTAATAAAGGAAGTGCTCCACTATGTTTTTAAAGTCCATACACCTTCATTAGAATTGCCCATCTCTACTGAACTAAAAGTAAAAGGTATCCGTTACCTTGAAAACTACCACTACATGACATCACAAGGTGGAGCAGAGCATTTTGAGCTTTGGAGATGTAGACGGACTAATAAACTAGGATTACAGAAACGTGTGAATGAAACAAAACACAACGCCAGGTATGTTTTTTGAGGAGGCAACAACACTCACTGCGTGCACATGGACGAGTGGAATCCGATTGCAAACGGATTGGGATCGTATCGGATTCATGTGCACAGGCTAAGGATCGTAGAGGGATTGGTTTCCCGAATCCGATTGGAACCCCTGGCTTAGGCCGATAGTAATCCGCTCGGTGCCGCCTTGTGCACGATATCGGATCGGACTGGGGTACTGCGCATGCGCGGGAATTTTCGCCAGGGATTTCACCTGGAAGTGGCAGGAGGCGCCGACGCCGTCATAAGTAGCGATTGTTGCCGGAAAAGTCCGACGAAAACATGGTTGCGACGAAAGAATGCACGTACACCAATGCTGCTCCGTCAAACTCCTCGAGCGCCATCTTTGTATACCGCCACATAGTTTGTTGTGTTTTTATTGAGTAGCCATCACCCGGAAGTAGTTGGACGACAGCGCCACATAGCATAGCGGAGCCGGCCAGGTCGCTGACCATTATCCGATTACACGAGTTTCACGTGCGCTAGGATGTAAGGAGAGACCACCCGCCGAGTGACGGGATCGGATTTGGAGAAATCCAATCCGATCCTACATGTGCACGCAGTCATTATAACATGACTTAAAGTTCACAAGAGTCAATTTTGCATAATAAAGACCTTAAGACAGACAGATACTTTACTGATCCCGAGGGAAATTCAAGTTTTGCTGCAGCATATTCTTACAGTTGCTGCAACATTTCCATTGTGTGTCTTAAAAACGCATCCATCGACGAGTCAAAAATGTGTCGCAAAACGTAATTATTACAAGTGATTCAAAGATCCATTTGTGGCGCTACACTGACACTGAGGAATAGTCGTGGTCATTTTCGCTCTAATGATATCTCTATGAGGGATTGGCTGAGTCGTGCTGAAATCAATACATTCTGGCAGATCAGGCAGAGGACAGGGAGCTGTGGGTGGATGTCACTGAAAACACGCTAAACACCGGAGGACTTCTGTTTTAAGGAAGGTTGGTCTTTGTTTCTCAATGCTTATGCTAAAGCTAATTCCAGAGACTAATGAATATTAAAATAACACCACAAACTGAAAGAATGTACACATAAAATGTTAATTTGTAAGATTAAACGAATGAATAAATGTTTTCACCTCACTCAAGTACTCAAGCAGTGTTTAACATGTCAGTAACATCCATGTGCAACTGTCTGTCAGTAGTTATTGATTTTTAGTGCAGGTTAGGGGTGGGCGATATGGGCAAAAAAAAAAAAGCGATATTTGTAGGATTTTTAGTCAGAACTTATTTTATCACATGGCGATAAACTGTTTTAGTGCACTGTGTTCATAAACTAATAATCCATCAATAATTCACGCATACACGCATAATACATGAGACGCAGGGTTCAAAGTGTGAAAAAAAAGTAGCGGTTTATAGTCCGGAAATTACGGTGTGTGTATATATTTGGCTAATATTAATGTTCAAGCAATAGAGCTACGCTACAGCTCGTACTGATTTTTACAATCAGACAACTGAGCCTGTCTAAAACTTTATACTAATTTCACCAAACGGCTCTAGATGACGGGTGTGATATGGACATTGTGGAAGGAGGATTTGTGTGTGTGGAAGTGTTCGTACCTGTTGTCTTTTGGTCACTGATATCCACATCAGTTTTTGCTCTAAACGCGTGCAGCCTGGACATGCTAAGGCAAGGACATCTCTCCTGATAGCTGTCCACAAATATTTGTTGTTTCCTAGTCTTTTTTTTGGTGGTTCAGCCATGTCACACAAGCCTTGCAGTTTAAAACCAAAACTGTTTGCAATGAATACGGGGAAACGTGGGGGTGCAAGACACGACGACGACTCAGATGTTCATCGTAACCTTGACGAGTGGCTAACAACACCGTCGGGTTAACGTTGGGCTAACTGTATTAATCTTACTTTTTGGGCTGAGTGGGCGAAAGTGGAGCTGGAGCTGGCTCACTTCCCTGTATCTGAACTGTGGTGTGGAGCGAGGGAGGGCGCGGGAGTGGGGAGGAAATGAAGCGCTCTGATTGGCTGAAAGTTCTCTGCTTACATGCAGAGTCGAGCTGAGTGTGGGGAGCACTGCTGCGCTGTAATGTGTGTCGGCGTCTGTAAGTGTCGGCGCACGTTTCATTGGTTTTGGCGAACTAATTTAAATACTCGATAATGTAAATTTACACATCGTTGAAGAAGAAGAAGACAGACTTTATTCATCCCCGTAGGGAAATTATTTCTCTGCATTTGACCCATCCTTGAGGAGCAGTGGGCAGCTCGTCTTTCAGGCGCCCGGGGACCATCTCCATGATCTTATTGCTCGGTTTGGTTAGGACCTAAGCTGGAGGATTTTACCTGGAGCATGTTTTGGGTTGATGGGGGAAACCGGAGTGCCCGGAGGAAACCCACCCAGACACGGGGAGAACATGCAAACTCCACACAGACCCGGGGATCGAACCTGGAACCTTCTTGCTGTAAAGCATGAGTGCTAGCCACTCAGCTACCGTCACCACAATCACGATAATATCGCAGATGATATACATCACCCATCCCTAGTGCAGGTCAACAAAGATTTGGCCCAGAAATTGCCATGATTATGCAGACTATTCCATACAATTATTGGGCACCACTTTATTAAAACTACACATTAATTAGCCTCACTAAAATGTGAACAAAGGTTTAATTTAGGCTTAGTAACAACTTAATGAATGGTTAGGGTCAGAAGATTAGGGTCTTAAAGAACACACACTGTGCTTGTCTCTGTTGTATAGTGATAATCTCGGGCATCTGTAGGTCATTGTGTTATAATTTGCACATTTTAAATCACAATATTAATCTAAAATGACTTAAAAGAATGAATAAAACAAACAAGTCCACTGACACCCACGTTGGGAAACTGTGGTGCTCAGTGGGACCTGACGTCGCCGTAAACTTTTTTCCCTTTTAACCAAAATGACTATGAGCCCCTGCCAAATCCTGCATGTATCACCGTAGGAATACACTTGGAGAATGGAGTAACAGGGCAGTGGGCGTATGCTGTCGCAGTAAAAAGGGAGGGTTGACTGGCAATATTAGTCTTGAAAAAATGAAAGTTTACACACGTGGACAAAATTGTTGGTACCCTTCGATTAATGAAAGAAAAACTCACAATGGGCACAGAAATAGTGTAATAATAAATACAAATTCTATGAAATTTAACCAATGAAAGTCAGACATTGCTTTTCAACCATGCTTCAACAGAATTATTTTTTTTTAAAAAGGACAAAAATGATGGTACCCTTAACTTCAGATTAACTGTCAGATTCATGTTTTTTTCTGTGACCACTGGGAGTTTTTCTTTCATTAACCGACGGGTACCAACAATTTTGTCCACGTGTGTGATCAACTTTAGTGCCTTCGTAAGGGAAATATGTCCTCTGCATTTGACTCAACTTTCAATACCTCAGCAGGAGCACCCGGGGACACAGCTCCATGGTGTTGCTGCTAGCCTTGGTCGGCACTACCTTAGCTGGAGGATTTGCCCTATGGTGCATGTTTTGGGATGATGGGGGAATCCGGAGTGCCCAGAGGAAACCCACGCAGACACAGGAAGAACATACAAACTCTGCTTTGAAGGGCAGAAAGTGAGCCAGCCATTCTTGCTGTGAAACATGGGTGCTAGCAACTCAGCCACCTTGTTGCCCAAAATAAGTGATTAAAGGTCCCATGGCATGACATTTTCACTTTCTGAGGTTTTTTAACGTTAATGTGAGCTCCCCTACCCTGTTTAGGCCCCCCCAATGGCTAAAAGTTGCAAAATGTGTAAACTGAGCATTTGCGATCCTTTTCTGCGTTAGAAAAAAAAACAGCTCAAACGGGCGATTCTGAACAAGGCAACTTTGTTACGTAACATCGAAAAAAGAAATGCAAATGCAGATCCACCACCGTCTGGATGTCGACCCCCTGTCTCTGGAAATCACGCCCAGAGAGTTTGGACTGCGAAGGAGCGACGCAATGCGAGATGCATTTTTTTATTTGCCTGGAGGCACGTGCGAGTGTTTCTAGGCTCGGAAGTCCTTTACCCGACCCTCTGGACCTCTGAAACAGCAGTGGTTTAATTTTATTTTCTGTGAAAATTTGTTTTTTTCATTGAAATTCCTCTCCTTTCTCCCTTCGCGCTTAAAACGCGGAAGTGGGAGACAGCGCACAGAGCAGCGCTCCAGCGGGCGCATTTGGCCCCACCCCACCCGCTCCTCTAACCTATCTGTGTCCTTCTCATTTGCATTCAAGCAACAAGGCCCAGAATGAGTTGTTCAGACTCAGAGAGAGATTCTGACTCTGACTGTGTACATGTGTCTTTCTCATGCACTGAATGTTAATTTTTAAGAAGGATTCATTTACAGTATTAGGGAACCATTAAAGGGATATGCCACCCCCAGGTCAAATTTGGGCATCTCCCCACAGTCCAGAGACTAAAACAAGTGATGAAAAGCGTTTTCCTGGTCACCCAGCCATTGTCCGAGTCTGTCAGCACTGACCGCCGCGCGCAGCTGCTGCTCCTCCGCGTTAGACTGGAGTCTAACGGCGCCAGAGAAAGATTTCGGCCAAAAGGAATTAATTTGCTCGATGCTTTTCCCAATTACTTTCTGTGTAGTGCGCATTCATATCGAGTGCAAATAAATGTGTAAATCAACACGGAGAGCTTGCCTTGGTCATTTTGGGTGGGAACTATTTTTCACTACACAGAAAGTAATTGGGAAAAGCATCGAGCAAATTAATTCCTTTAGGCCGAAATCTTTCTCTGGCGCCGTTGCCTCCAGTCTAACGCGGAGGAGCAGCAGCTGCGTGCGGTGGTCAGTGCTAACAGACTCGGACAATGGCTGGGTGACCAGGAAAACGCTTTCCACCACTTATTTTAGTCTCTGGACCATGGGGAGATGCCCAAATTTGACCTGGGGGTGGCATATCCCTTTAAGGAGCCATATAAAAGCATCAAGAAGTACCATGTCATGGGACCTTTAAAAAAAATCGCTCATGCAAAAATCAACAACTTTGAGAGGGGAAATGAGAACGGGAAACAACTACAGCATAGGTCTTTAAGTAGCTAATAAACTAATTAAGTATTTCTTCATTATGAATCAAGTCTTTGTTCCTGCTTTATTAAAACTATTAAAAGTGTAGTTACTAAAAAGTGATACCTAATTGCAAACTATATAATGCACTACCTTCTAGTGCAGGGGTGGGCAAACTTTTTGACTCGTGGGCCACAAAGGGTTCCAAAATTTGACAGAAGGGCCGGACCAGGAGCAGGTGGATTTAGTGTTTTGGTAAAAACACTAAAAATGGGATATGTAGAAAACATGTGCTTTATTTCAATTAAAAATGAACAAAAGCATTACAACAAAATGTCTTTCAAGTTCCACGGTATTTAGCTACTTATTAAAATCACTCTTAAAACACATAAAATTTAATTAATAAAATACAGCTTTTTAAAATTACTAACAGTTACGATTTTAAAGCACTGAAAGTTCTGTTCTCCTTCAGGTTCTTTTGTTCTTTCGTTGACTGCTTGCTAGCATAGTTAGCATGTTTTGTGGCAAAGTGACGCCTGATATTCTTTAAAAACCGCTACAGCCTGTTGGCATATCAGGCATACAGCAGCTGATAAGTATTCTGTGAAAAAATATTTACTTGTCCACTCCTTATTAAACACTCGACATTCTCTGTCCACTTTTCTTTTCTTAGCTCCGCTCATCTTTACAGGAGGCTGAGGGGTTAAAGGGTAAAGCACAAACGTGGAGCAAAACGCCTCAACAAAGGTCAATGTATCTAGTGCACCAGCTATTGGAAAACGCCAGAATTGCAGGGAAATTAAAACATTAAAACATTAACAAGGTTTATTAATATAATTTCTTCAAGTTCTGCGGGCTGGATTAAAAAGCTTAAAGGAAAAGTAACGTTTTTTTTACAATTTGAGCCTTATTTCGGTAATAAAACAAGTTGTTTTACTCACCCATATCACTTTGGTGTCATATGGAGGATTTCCGGAGATGTTTTAGATTAGCGTTAGGCTAACGCCGTTAGCCTAGCGCGACTTATAGCCATAGCTCGGGGCATTCCCTGAGCATGTAATATGCCCCATGTGGGCTCCAAATAACACAAAGTTTAGCACTTTTCAAATCATAGAAGCTCGATGTCTTTAGTCTACGATTTCGTTTGAATCAAAAGTGGCCTGTAATCCGAAATTTATCCATAGTTTACAGCTTTGCGTTTCATGTTTGGGTCCCGGGAGCTGAGAGCACAGTCCGCACATGCGCACTGGCCTCCTCATCTACTCGAAACTATGGCTAAATCTCGGATTACAGGCCACTTTTGACCAAACGAAATCGTAGACTAAAGACATCGAGCTTCTATGATTTGAAAAGTGCTAAAGTTTGTGTTATTTGGAGCCTGCACGAGGCATATTACATGCTCAAGGAATGCCCCGAGCTATGGCTATAAGTCGCGCTAGGCTAATGGCGTTAGCCTAACGCTAATCTAAAACATCTCCGGAAATCCTCCAAATGACACCAAAGTGATATGGGTGAGTAAAACAACTTGTTTTATTACCGAAACAAGGCTCAAATTGTAAAAAAAAACGTTACTTTTCCTTTAACGGGCCGCATATGGCCCCCGAGCCGTAGTTGGCCCATGCTTGGTCTAGTGACAAAACATGAGGCTTTTCAACACTTTCTTAGAGCGGCTCTGCTCACTCAACTGTGCGGACAAGATGGTGACCCCAGAGTCTCTGTAGTGTACTCCAAATCCTCAAACAAAAACGCCCCGTGACACTAAAAAACACAAAACGGCGCACGACAGCGTCCATTTTTTATTTCTCACAGTTCACCTCTCACGTGATGAACGGTAATAGTATGCAGGACAGTGGTGTGGTTTCATTGCAGCGGAGGAGCCCATGCATCATTTTTGTAGCGTCTCACCAGAAAGGCACTGCAGGCGAACGAAGCACATTAGTTTAATTACCAAAGTGACTCTGAACAGTGCAATAAAAGGAGAGAAAGCAACAGCGTTATGGGGACGAGAGCCATGGTGGTTGGTTGAGTCATCTTCAGCTATCGGCACGAGTTTGGGAATTTATGGCAAAAACGTGGAACGGTTTTGGGCGTGAAGGTCGTTTTAATACTTTGCAGCTGATGCCGATTTATGCTGTTAAACAAGTCTCTGTTTAACATTAACGTTACAAAAAAATGTGTTGTTTAAACCCATTTTGTATTTTTTCTTCAGTTTTCAGACCATCTTAAAGCTTTTTTTTGACAATGTGTGTGTTTTATTTTATATTATTATTAATTAGGACAATGCATATTAAATCAACATGACAACAAACAGCATCAATGTAAATATCCCAGAATTAGCACAATATCTCCTTACATCCGTTGTCCTAAAGCAGGTCAGAACAGAAGAACATTTAGAGGAACTCACAGAAGAGACAGAAGTGCACATAGACATGACGCAAGTTCACCACAACAGACCATTCTGAGTTTAAGAGGCCCTGAGAAGAAGAACATCTACCTGTGAGAGCATGTTTGATTGATTTCATAATTCATATTATTTCTGCATCAAATGGAGTTATTAGGTGAAAGCAGTGGCTTGTGTCAACATTAGACTGTGGACTAAACCAAGACTAAACCAGGACTAAAACAGAACAAAAGCAGGACTAGACCAGGACTAGACCAGGACTAGACCTGGACTAGACCTGGACTAGACCAGGACTAAACCTGGACTAGACCAGGACTAAACCTGGACTAAACCTGGACTAAACCTGGACTAGACCAGGACTAGACCAGGACTAGACCAGGACTAGACCAGGACTAAACCTGGACTAGACCAGGACTAAACCTGGACTAGACCAGAACTAAACCTGGACTAGACCAGGACTAAACCTGGACTAGACCAGCACTAAACCTGGACTAGACCAGGACTAAACCAGGACTAAAACAGAACAAAAGCAGGACTAGACCAGGACTAGACCAGGACTAAACCTGGACTAGACCAGGACTAGACCAGGACTAAACCTGGACTAGACCAGGACTAAACCTGGACTAGACCAGGACTAAACCTGGACTAGACCAGGACTAGACCAGGACTAAACCTGGACTAGACCAGGACTAGACCAGGACTAAACCTGGACTAGACCAGAACTTAACCTGGACTAGACCAGGACTAAACCTGGACTAGACCTGGACTAGACCTGGACTAAACCAGGACTAAAACAGAACAAAAGCAGGACTAGACCAGGACTAAACCTGGACTAGACCAGAACTTAACCTGGACTAGACCAGGACTAAACCTGGACTAGACCTGGACTAGACCTGGACTAGACCTGGACTAGACCAGGACTAGACCTGGACTAGACCAGAACTAAACCTGGACTAGACCTGGACTAGACCAGAACTAAACCTGGACTAGAGCAGGACTAAACCTGGACTAGACCAGGACTAGACCAGGACTAGACCTGGACTAGACCAGGACTAGACCAGGACTAGACCAGGACTAGACCAGGACTAGACCAGGACTAAACCTGGACTAGACCAGGACTAAACCAGGACTAGTGCTAATCTCAGTGCTAATCTCAGTTTGTTCTCCTTTTTTCCTCAAATTAGAATCAATAAGAGAATCGATAAAGAATCGATTTGTTAAGCAGTATCGATAATGGAATCGGAATCGTAAAAATCGTATCAATTCCCATCCCTATCCAGCTCCTCTGGCGGGGAGACCGAGGTTTTCCCAGGCCAGCCCAGAGACAGCATGTCCTGGGTCTTCCCCAATTTCATAACCTGCTTGTCAATGTCCAGTCTCGTCTCGTCTTATCTCAGAAGATGTGGGAATATCTGGTGCTGCCAGTGTCACTCACACTGGTGGGCACAGAGGCCAATTGGCAGGCTCTATATAAACGTCAGCTAAATGATAGATGATGGTATATATTCTTTCACCATGCTGACACGCCAAGAGGTTTTTTAAAATGAATTAATAATGAATCAAACTGTAACTGAGTGGCCCAAAGACGTCTCGTTTGAAGGCAGATGCCATGTTTCTGCTTTTACTGCGTCAGAGGGAGCTGTAGTAGTAAAAGTAGTGCCTAGAATTCCAGCCAGCCAACCAACACAAAACAATACCCTCTGACACATAAAATTTTATAACATCGTAAACTTGCATAATGATTTTTACGCCACCTCTTACCCTTGAAAATAATCAGACCATTTGCACTTCGTCCTTTCTTCACCATTGAGTCCGTCTTCACTGTGAGCTTCGAGTCTGCGTAAACAGACGACTGCATAATTATGTGGAGTAACTGTTTATTTCATTATTTTGCTGTGTGATGATGCGATGTGATTTTTTTTTTTTTAACCAGCAAAGTCCGCGATAGCAGTTCCGGACTGTTCTGGCCCAGCGAAGTGAATAAAGAAGGCAATGTCAAGAATTTTTGAGTGTTCTAAATAGCACTGTATAAATTGAATGCAGGATTATCATCATTATTCATTTATTTTATTACATTTGGGTCTCTCCTGGATGAAAGAGGGATTACATCTCTCTAGGGATGCACCCATGTGAAAATTTTGGCCGATGCCGATATCCAATATTAATGTTGCTGATATCGATATTAGCCGATACCGATATTTATTTATTTTTAAGATTTATACAGACTGAAAATCATGCAAAATGAATTCTTGAATGTCTGCTTTTATTTTCAAAACATGTTTTGACTCCTGATTTTTTTTTTTTTTTTCAATTTTCAATTTTTTTTATAGTGTAACTTTATTTTTTTAATAGTGTAACATTGTGTTCTGCTTCCTGATTGGCTAAGGGACCTTTGCCAGACCAGGACTAAACGCGGACTAAACCAGGTCTAGGCCAGGTCTAAACAAGGTCTAAACCTGGAGTGGACCAGGACTAAACCTGGACTAAACCAGGACTGGACCAGGTCTAGACCTGGACTAAACCAGGACTAGACCAGGACTAGACCAGGTCTAAACCAGGATTAAACCACCGCAAAGCACTGGTTTGCTATTAGGGGCGGCAGTAGCTCAGTTGGTAGAGCGTTTGTCCACTGATCCAAAGGTTGGCGGTTCAAATCCCGCTCTTGACATAAGAAACATCAGTGATTGAGCGGTCAGATCCACTGACCCACAGGTTGGTTGGTACGATTCCAGCTTCCACAGATGAATGCTGCCGTTGTGTCCTTGGGCAAGACACTTAACCCTCCTCGCCCCCAGTGCCTGCGTACACTGGTGGGTGAATGTGTGTGTGAATGGGTGAATGGTTCCTTGTTGTAAAGGTGGAAAAGCGCTATATAAAGATGTGACCATTTAGCAACAACCGAACAGAGGCGAGTGAGTTTGTGGAAATGCAGCCGGCGTATGGATCCCTCTGTAAACGAGCTCTACCTGTTCTTTTCCTGCCTGATTTGCTCTTAGTCGTGTTTTTGAGTCACGGCTGAGGCTAGCAGCGACGCGGTCCCGAGGGGAGGTCCGAGCACATCAAACCTCGGCATGAACGAACGCAAGAGCCCGCGGTGGTTTAATCCTGGTTTAGACCTGGTCTAGAGGAGGCACGGTTTGGGCACGGGTCTCGTGCTCGAAGCCCCGGGTGGGACGTGCGGTCTCACGCTGGTCATGCTGCGCTATCACGTGTCCACGCGCACACTTCTCCGCCCTCCCCCTTCCCCCCCACGCTTCACTATTAATACATTTTGTTGAAAATCTGCGAAAGTTTGAGTGTTTAAACGAGAGAGAAATGTGAGAAAACTTTAATTCTAATTACTGTACTGACAAATATCAGTCATTAATATCGGCCCACTTATAATACACACAATAGATTAGCTAAAACCGCCTGCACAGGTTGACATTTACTGATAACATGGGCTGTTACAATACATATGCAAATAATAACAGCAACAAAATGCACAAAAAATACTAAAAATGTTTTTAAAAAAGAAAATACTGTAATGTAACGATGCCACTAGTCCTATCAGGGCATTTTGAGAGTTGAAAATAACTATACTGTATGATACTATTGCACAACAATAGTTTCAAACAGACAAAGTAAAGCAATTTATTCTAATTATTATTTACACCAGATGCCCTCCCTACCCCAAAACCACCACATTACGTTTCTCCTTGGTGCATTGTTGACCTTTCACAATGTTTGCTTGTTCAAAACCTTGGATAACATTGCAGTTTGGAAGGGCATCTGACATAAAAACCCTGCAGATTGTCCATGCATTGCAAATGAGATGGAACCTGAAGGCAATAGCCCGTCCAAAGCAGACTTTAGAGTAGCGACAAAGAGACAAACAAAGCGTGACAAAAACACCACCCGTCTGATGGGGGTCAATCGCTCTCGGAGTATTTTGTCCTATTCTTTCAGTCCGGCCTCTTCGAAGCTGAGACGCAATATTGTTTTGAAGTGTAGAGGAGACAGCTTTGAGAAATAGAAGCTCTACAAACAAAAGCCATGAATTCAGGACGGGGGGGTGAATTCTGATAGGGTTTGAACTCATATTTTCAAAAACCAACAGCCAAATACAAAAGTAAAAGTACAATATTTAAATAGGGAGTATTATACTTCTATGGGGTATTAATAGCTAAGAAAACGAAATGTACTTAGACAGCAGGGGCGACAGCAGCTCTGATCCAAAAGTTGGCGGTTCGAATCCCGCTCTTGAAGTGAACATCATTGGTTGAGCGGTCAAAACCTAAACCTAAAAACATTGCAGTTTGGAAGGGCATCTGACCTAAAAGCCCAGCCCTGCAGATTGTCCATGCTTTGCAAATGAGATCGCAAAGGTTGGCGGTTGATGTGAATATCATTGGTTGAGCTCTACAAACAAAAGCCATGAATTCAGTACAGGGGGGGTGAATTCTGATAGGGTTCGAACTCATATTTTCAAAAAACAACAGCCAAGTGAAAAAGCAAAAGTAGTACAGTGGTACCTCACCTTACGAAAGACCCTACATACGAAAAATTCAAGTTACGAAACGCGAAATCTCAAAAATTTGAATAATGCGCACTCTGCACGCTGTTATCCCCTCTCAAAGAGCACCTTTCCCGGCCTGTTAACTCACAGTGTCAGCCCCCCGGCTCTAGAAGTCGGATAGAACCAGAGCCAGCCCCGGGGAAAACCCCGCGGTCGTGCCCGCTCAAAGAGCATCTTTCTCGGCCTCTTAGCTCTAGCGCCGAACATGCAAGGAGCGCGGAGACAGGAGCACCGCGAGCACGAGATAGAACCGCGGCGAACACGCAGCCCGAGCCACAAACCGAACACGCAAAACGAACGCAAAAGCCGCACGAAACCAGCAAAGAGCCACACGGGGTGATTTAATCCTGGTCCAGTCCCGGTTTAGTCCAGGTCTAGACCTGGTCCAGTCCTGGTCCAGTCCTGGTTTAGACCTGGTTTAGACCTGGTCTAGACCTGGTTTAGTTAGTTAGTTTTAGTTTAGTTTACTTTTATTCCACTTTTAGTCCTGGTCTAGTCTCTTAGCCAATCAGGACGCAGAACACAATGTTACACTATTAAAAAAAAACCCTTGGAACGAATTATTGGATACAGTAGCTCACACATCAAATATAAAGGGTAATAAAAAATAGATGGAATAGCAAAAAAAGAGCAATAGACCGGTGTCAAATGAGACATAATTATAAAACTAAAAAAATCATAATAAATGTATATGTACAAATACATAAGTAATAAGTAATACAATATAAAATACAATATCAAATAAGATATACAAGCACAGCTACAGTTGTAGGGAGTATTATCTGTTACATAAGGCCGTATAACTTTTCCTTTTACTTGCTTTTGTATCTGCACTTTTACTGAAGTAATAAAATGGAGCATTTCTTCCCCACTGAACAATCTTGATCAAATATACAGTAGGTCACTGTTCACTTTGCCTGAGGTCATTAGCAAAACCAATCAAACACTAATTGCCCCTTCAGGGAAACTAATATTTGTGGCACATAATTAGCATGGTTAGCTAAATGAGAAGGAAAACATTTTCACACTTTTGTAATGAACCCCGTGCACTAGAATCATTTGGATCATTTCAGCCCTGGAATTGCCAGTCTACTAAAGTAAAGGTAAAAGTTGGCTGCTAACTTGAAAACTACCGCCTCATGACGTCACAATGTGGAACAGAGCATTTAAAGCTTTGAAGATGTAGACAGATTAATAATAAAGGGTTACTCAAACATGTGCGAAACAAAACACAAGTCTAGGTGTTATCTAATATAAGTTTTTCCCAGGATTTATAAACTCAAACTGATGGCTGAGCGACCTCCACACACGTGCTTTTGTTTATACATGTTGGTCCACTTAGAAAAAAAACTGCAGTGTGAAAGCGAACCGCACCAAAATAAAATAAATTTTAAAAAATTTGGTCCGGACCAAAGCAAGTGAACTATCGGACTTTCCTGGTGTGAAAACGACCTTAAAGGAAAAGTAACGTTTTTTACAATTTGAGCCTTATTTCGGTAATAAAACAAGTTGTTTTACTCACCCATAGCACTTTGGTGTCATATGGAGCACTTCCAGAGATGTTTTGGATTTGCGGTTAGCCTAGTGCGACTTCTAGCCATAGCTCGGGGCATATAATATATTCCCCGAGCATGTAATATGGCCCGTGCGGTCTCCAAATAACACAAACTTTAGCACTTTTCAAATCATAGAAGCTCGATGTCTTAGTCTACGATTTCGTTTCAGTCAAAAGTGGCCTGTAATCCGAGATTTATCCATAGTTTTCAGCTTTGCGTTTCATGTTTGGGTCCCGGGAGCTGAGAGCACAGTCCGCACATGCGCACTGGCGTCCTCATCTACTCGAAACTATGGATAAATCTCGGATTACAGGCCACTTTTGACCAAACGAAATCGTAGACTAAGACATCGGGCTTCTATGATTTGAAAAGTGCTAAAGTTTGTGTTATTTGGAGACCGTAAACATGTGCCCCGAGAACTCACATGATGGAGATCGCAAATCTAAAACATCTCTGGAAGTGCTCCATATGACACCAAAGTGCTATGGGTGAGAAAAACAACTTGTTTTATTACCGAAATAAGGCTCAGATAGTAAAAAACATTAATTCTCGTAAACGTTAATTCTCCGTAAAAAACGTTACTTTTCCTTTAAAGGTCCTACATTACTCAGAATTGACTATAATGTTGTTACCATTTCAAAAACATACCTGGAGTTGTGCTTTATTTCTTTGACACATTTTTGAGTAATTCTTTATTATTCAGACCCTCCAGGAATTCGCGATGTTGCGATTTGCAACTTCAACGCAACTTCAGCCAATTCCCGTGAATTCAGGGTGGTGTTGCAATTCTGACCAATTACCGCAACTTTCCTGCAATTTTTACCAATTTTGACCAGTCATCGGCGACGTATTGAACTCACGTCGACCAACTTCCTTCTGCCTTACTTCCGTGTGACGAAACGAAACTGCGGCCGTGTCCCCAGTTCGGAGCGTGGTTTGAAGGGGCTCAGACTGCAGTCAAGGCGGTGCACACTTGCTCAGCCCTGAGTGCACTCCGCGGACCGCATGGCTGTCTGCGAAATGCGACAGGTCTCGCAACTACGGGAAGCAGCAAGAAGTAGCACGCGGTGCATGCTGCGTGAAGCGTGCTTTTTCACGCGCTTGGTCCACGCCCCGATTTCCATGGAAACGACTGCGGTCTTCGGACCGCGTGTTAAAGGAAAAGTAACGTTTTTTACAATTTGACCCTTATTTCGGTAATACAACATGTTGTTTTACTCACCCATATCACTTTGGTGTCATATGGAGCATTTCCGGAGATGTTTTAGATTAGCGTTAGGCTAACGCCGTTAGCCTAGCACGACTTATAGCCATAGCTCGGGGCATTCCCCGAGCATGTAATATGCCTCGTGCGGGCTCCAAATAACACAAACTTTAGCACTTTTCAAATCATAGAAGCTCGATGTCTTAGTCTACGATTTCGTGTGGTCAAAAGTGGCCTGTAATCCGAGATTTAGCCATAGTTTAGAGTAGATGAGGAGGCCAGTGCGCATGTGCGGACTGTGCTCTCAGCTCCCGGGACCCAAACATGGAACGCAAAGCTGTAAACTATGGATAAATCTCGGATTACAGGCCACTTTTGACTCAAATGAAATCGTAGACTAAGACATCGGGCTTCTATGATTTGAAAAGTGCTAAAGTTTGTGTTATTTGGAGCCCGCACGGGGCATATTACATGCTCGAGGAATGCCCCGAGCTATGGCTATAAGACGCGCTAGGCTAACGGCGTTAGCCTAACGCTAATCTAAAACATCTCCGGAAATGCTCCATATGACACCAAAGTGATATAGGTGAGTAAACCAACTTGTTTTATTACCGAAGTAAGGCTCAAATTGTAAAAAACGTTACTTTTCCTTTAACTATGAATGGGACAAAAAAGAAATGTCGCACATGCCCTTCAAACCACGCTCCAAGATGTGCACTCTGGGAATTGGGACACGGCTTCTAATGGCAAAGAAACATGTCTGCGGCCATTTTCCCACAAAAATAACAGCAAAAGACCGAAACAGTTCCCCTCCTAGTAGTAATTTATTTTCGATGTTGGTAAGGTTGTTTTAGGACCATATCTGTGATCTCTGTGTCTTTGTATTATTCTTTGTCAGTAATAACTCAGTATTCAAAATATGACTCAATTTTAATTACAAAAAGGGAAAATCACAACTATTTATCGCAACTTTCACTTCCTCCCGCAACAAAATCGCAACAAAAACCTTAAAAACGCCGCAACTTTCATCGCAACTTTTTGGAAAAGCTCCCGCAAATTCAGGCATTTTAGCCCGAAACAATCACAAAAAATGCCCGCGAAATCCTGGGGGGTCTGATTATTAGTCTGTCTACATCTCCAAAGCTCAAAAATCTCCAATCTGTTCCACCTTGTGATGTCTAAAGCGGTAGTTTTCAAGTTAACAGCTCCTTTTGTTCAGTAGAGATTATGGAGCACTTCCAGCTTTACCACATGACATCACAAGGTGGAACAGAGCGTTTTCTGTGCGAGGGAAGAGCTCAGCCTAAATCTGCAGGGTTTGTGCGTTAAACATGCGTGAATGAAACAAAATACAACTCCAGGTGTGTTTGTGATGAGGAAAAAACAATAAAACACACCAGAAAATAGCGTCATGTGAGTCCCTTGCATTCTCATTGTCATCTTCCCTCATACATTGTTAACTGGCTGCTCTGTTATAGTCTAGCGCACCAATGCTGTCGCTCTCACTCTGAAGGACGTTTGTTCCACCGAGCTAACAGGATCGGCTATGACCTTATAAGCCCTCCTCACAAAGACTTCAATCAAAAGTCACCCAGCCTGAAAGATAAAGCTCCGCTGCCATGTTCCACCCATAATTCCTCTGCTCCCGATTTGGAACGTACTATGGAAAGCTTCACATTGGGTCAACGGTGGGACAAATTCGAGAAAAAAAAGAGAATTTGAATAGTTAGACATGTTAGACTGCTCATTTCATCAAAACATAGCTCTGTATCTGATTTTTTTCCATGTATTTGAGCACATTTTGTCTTCCCCCAGCACAGATATATTGTATAAGCAGCTCTATCTGCATGTAATTATAAAGTGTTTTCTGGTCCACTCATCAGGAAGTGTATGTTAGCATTCTAGTTGATGTCAGCTATGTTTAAAGGGTCCATATTGTGCAGTTTTCTGATCTATGTTGTATTGTTTCCTCATCACAAACATACGGACTTTCTGGAATTTCTTAACTCTACTAAACAAAAGGCAGCTGTTAACTTGAAAACTACCACCACATGACATCACAAGGTGGAAGGGAACATTGAGCTTTGGAGAAAAAATGTGTGAATGAACCAAAACACAACTCCAGGTATGTTTTTGATGAGGTAACAGCATTATAACACGGCGCGGGGGCAGCAGACCAAGCAGTGTTCTGCTGCCCAGAACACAATGCACCAGCCCCCATGAATCCTTCCGCGGGTGGTGGGTCCACAGGAGGACGGCTCACGTCACAACAGGCCTTGATGTATCTTCTGCCATGGGGGCTACCAGTGTCCACAGACACTGGGGGCGAGGTGGGGTTAAGTGTCTTGCCCAAGGACACAACGGCAGCGCTCATCTGTGGGAGCTGGGATCATATGCGGTCAACCCGTCAAGAGCGGGATTCGAACCGCTAACCCCTGGATCACGAGACATATGCTCTACCAACCGAGCTACTGCCGCCCCTAAGCTCACAAGTCAATTTTGCGTAATATAGAACCTTTAAAGGAAAAGTAACTTTTTTTTTTTACAATCTGACCCTTCTTTCGGCAATAAAACAAGTAGTTTTACTCACCCATAGCAGTTTGGTGTCAATTGAAGCAGTTTTGTAGAAGTTATGTTGTAGCCGTTCTGTTCTACTAATGATCCCGTATCCGTTAGCGTGAGTGCTCGGGGCATTACTTTGCGCTCTCCAAATAACACAAACTTTAGCACTTTTCAAATCACAGAAGATCGCTGTGTCAGCGTAGACTTTTAGTGGATTCCAAAACGGCCTGAAACCCGATATGCAGCTATAGTTTCATTTGATGACGTCATCAGAGAGGACAGTGCGCATGCGTGAACTCAGCTGTTTTGTAAACACCGCTAGTCCGAAAGAAGCTAACACCGCTCTGAACTTTACTTTTCTGTTGCGATATCGGGTTTCAGGCCATTTTGGAATCCACTAAAAGTCTACCCTGACACAGCGATATTCTGTGATTTGAAAAGTGCTAAAGTTTGTGTTATTTGGACACCGCAAAGCAGTGCCCCGAGCACTCACGCTAACGGATACGGGATCATTAGTAGAACAGAACGGCTACAACATAACTTCTACAAAACTGCTCCAAGTGACACCAAAGTGCTATGGGTGAGTAAAACTACTTGTTTTATTGCCGAAAGAAGGCTCAGATTGTAAAAAAAAAACGTTACTTTTCCTTTAATATTTGATTGCTTTTATTTTATTTCATTTTTGTGAAGTTTAGACTCTTATTTCCCAGTTGATCACTGACAGCAGATATGGTGGATAATATTAACCTGCCAAAAGACACTGAAATTGTCTCTTATTTTGGATGGACTTTTCTGTGTTAATAGAATTTCCTGTATTTTTGTACTTTTCTTTTCAACCTTTTTTCCACAAATTACTCCTAGGCAGATGTCAGCCTGTTATGAGTATTCACTAACGGCACTATCCCACCAAACCAAGAAGCCTAATGGAAAACCAAACCATTAAAAACTTGTCATATGCGCAGTTCCAGCAATTTATTCTCAAATTTCAGAAAATGACATAGTTGATAGTTGGTCTGTCTGTGTAATTTACCAAACTGGAGGAAAAGCGCAGCCTGAGCGCTCTGACACAGAACAGTTTAAGTTTATCATTGTAACATCAGCCTCTGTACGTCAGGACAAACAGAACAGAGACAAAACCCCAATATCCTCCGCTATAAACTGAGGCCACATGGCAAATCTAGATTACCCAGGGATCAGCGGGGCAGTGGGGGAGGGGAGGACGGGGGGAATTATAGGCGAGGAGAAAGAACATGAATTATAGTTTTCTTTTGTAAACAGATTTTATTTATTTATTATTAAGATATGAACAAGAACAATACTCGGGGCTTAAAGGAGAATTAACGTTTTTTACAATCTGAGCCTTATTTTGGTAATAAAACAAGTTGTTTTACTCACCCATAGCACTTTGGTGTCATTTGGAGCACTTCCAGAAATGATTTAGATTAGCGATAGCTGTAGCGCGAGTTCTCGGGGCAAATGTTTACGGTCTCCAAATAACACAAACTTTAGCACTTTTCAAATCATAGAAGCTCAATTTCTTAGTCTGCACTTTTGTTTGAGTCAAAAGTGCCTCTAATCCGAGATTTATCTAGCCTGGGAATTCCCAGGCCGCTTCCGTTCGTTTCGAACTGGAAGGCGGCCTGGAAACTCGTCCAAGCGAGAGTCCCAGATTTAGGGCCCCAATCAGAGAGCGGGGGAGGTGTGGCAAGACGGTGACGCGTACTACATGACAAACGGAAACTTGTAGTTTGAACTGACAACTGACATGATTGGCTATGGACTTACGTATACGCTCAATGATAGACATTCATAACGCCCAATAAACGGCCGTTGGCAATCGCTAACCACACCTCCGCTACGGGATTTTTCGAAGCGAGTTTCCAGACCCATATCTCACTTGTGATATGGTCAGGTGTTAACCAGACTAAGATTTATCCATAGTTTGGAGTAGATGAGGAGGACAGTGCGCATATGCGCAGTCACAACTTATTTCGCTCTCAGCTCCCGGGACCCAAACATGAAAGGCAAAACTGTAAATTATGGATAAATCTCGGATTAGAGGCCACTTTTGACTCAAACTAAAGTGTAGACTAAGACATTGAGCTTCTATGATTTGAAAAGTGATAAAGTTTGTGTTATTTGGAGACCGCGCCCCGAGAACTCGCGCTACGGCTATCGCTAATCTAAAACATCTCTGGAAGTGCTCCATATGACACCAAAGTGCTATGGGTGAGTAAAACAACTTGTTTTATTACCGAAATAAGGCTCAGATTGTAAAAAACGTTAATTCTCCTTTAAGACATTTCAAAATCAAAACAAAGTGTCTTGGTTTTCATGGCTTTTTAGTTTGTACAAAATTTTAAAGAGTTTATATACGAAGACAGGAGGGACTGAAATGTGACAAATTTTGTTTTTTGGCTAGAAAATGTACAACAATGAATATGGTATTTTGAGATGAGAGATGGTATTTTGAGGTATGGTATTTTGAGATAAGATGAGAAACAAGTTCAACACATTTTTTTTTTACAGGAATGTCTTTTCAAAGATACCAAAAAGTCCATGTTTTACATTCAACTGTAGGTTTGTATCGAGCTTTCCATTCATAAACAGAAGTATGTCATTCCAACAGATTTGAGTATATGAACAATCCCAGAACACATGAGTGATTGTTTCTTCAACGCTGTGACAAAAAGAGCAGAGATGATCTACACTTAAGCGACATTTTGAGGTTACAGCATTAACAGGGGAACATCTATGTAGGATTTTTAGGCATACTTCACGAGTTTTATTCATTACAAAATTTCTCGGCAAAAGCCAAACTTTGTTCCAATTAATGTCCGTAAAAGTATGTAAACAGATTTTATGTCATGGAAACATTTTGACACCTGATGTCATAAACAGGCATGATTACACAGAGATTTACATGTGTTGAAGACCTGCCTATGGCAAAATATGAAAAATGAATTCTAAACTAGTTTATGTGAACAATACTAGTGTTTCACAAGACCAATTCATTCACATGGACACATCTGTTTAAAATAAACCAACAGAAGTATTATTATTATTAGTTTGCCTGACAAATCCAGAATAATCTCTGTATTTTTATACAAATTGGTATGAGTCTGTCCTCACGCCCTCTGATCGTGCAGTCTGATTTCAATTTGTTTTTTTCATTGATGCATGTGAAACGAAGGAGTTCATTGGTCATTTACAAATAAAATCAAATTGATTTCACCTCAGATTAACAGAGTTTAGTACTTCGCTCACTGATTCTATTTTTTATATGGATGGACCATGCATGTCCCGATTACAAATGTGGGAAATTTTCACCAATTGATATATTAAGATTAGTGCTGTCAGGCGATTAAAAAAAATAATCTAATTAATTACAGGATTTGTAATTAATTAATCTAATTAATCCCATTTTTTAAATACATTTTTTTAGGTGATAAAAGGAGAAGTTCAATTTGTCAACTGGACAAAGTTTGTTTGGTTGAACTTCAAATTGAACTTCTCCTTTTATCATGGATTCTACCTGGACGACTGAGGGACTTTTCACGCATTTTTTGAGGTGGTTTATTGTGCTCTCCCACAGTGCAAAAAAGGTGTCAAACGTGTGATTTATAGTGGTACAGTGAAAAGACTGCAGACTTCCCCTTTAAGTCTTTTCACTCACTCTTTGTCTCCACTGTAAACATGACAAGACCCCCATTCCCCCTCCCACATTATGTAACATTCATTAAAGCTCATTTACACCATTCCACTAATACAGGGCGAATATTTCTGATGCCAAAAGGTGAGCACGTACAGCAGCTTTCATGGAACGTCAATAAATAATATACAAGGCTTCAAATATACAGAGAATACAAATAATTGCCCATGAAAATTACTCATGGCTCACATCACCCCCGGAACCTGCGAACTCCCAGTGTGGAAGTGTCCGGACCATCGCACCACGGGAGGAGGGAGGAGGAGGCAAAACTGACTAAGTCAAAACTTCTAAGTGTGCAGCCTTAGTCGCGGCAGAACACGCTGGAGAGGTTATGGGAATTGAAAATGGTTCAGCAGATAGGGAAACGGGCTCACGCGTCTTCACGTGCTCTCCCCTATTAGAAGTGCATTCGTCTCTGTGCCGACCAATGTTAACACGGCATTTCTCATCGCGTCATCGCTGTCCAGGGACAAGACGGACCTGCTCCGTCACGTTTTTATCAGTAAACTCGCCGTTCAAAGGCCCCGCACGCCAAATTTAAAATGCGCACGCATTGACTTGCCGCTCATAATTAATTGCGTTCATTTTTATAACGCGTTAATTAGCAGTGTAATTACTTAATCTAATTAACGCGTTAAACTGACAGCCCTAATTAAAATGTATTTCAAATGATGGAAATGGCCAAAACTGCAGCAGATTCTGTGAATGATATTTATATTTCCTAAAATGTGTACAGAAATAGTCTGCCGCCATCTGACAGTGGGACATCATCTCACTCGCTCACCACCACCAACGCTTCAGTTTTTGTCACTTTATACATAAGTGAATATATTAAAAATTGCATCTCACCAAACTCTATTATTCCAAACACAATATATTCATTCATACCGCCCTGGAGCCTTGGAACCCTCCTGATGTGACTCCCTGCTCCTGTCTGCCTCCTCTCCTCACTAGCTCCTCCTCTTCCTCTCCTCCCCTGGTCACTCTTTTCGCTCTGTCACTCTTCCTGATGGACGGTGTGCTTTCGAACGGCAGGCAGCCCCCAGCTCCCCCAGCCCAGAGTAAATCCTCCTCTGGGGCCCGGGGAGGCGCGCTCACTGTATGGAGTCAATCTGATACAATAACAACCAGACAAGCAGCAGCAGCAGCGGCTCGCCTTTGATACAGCGCCACATCTATGCAAACGCTGTTATATTTTTATGTTGTCTTTTGGTCTGTCACCTCATACGTAGCTCTAATGAAGCAGGTCGATGCAATGGCTACCTTGGAAGCTTGGCATGCCTGACAAAAATTGTGGTGGAACTTGTATTTTTGGAGGTTTTGTAGGAATTTGTGATTGCAAGGCTCAACTATCTTCAGAATTCATGAATTTTGGGCGACTCTACCTTTCATAGTTGCAGGCCAAATCATAACAAATCCATTTCTTTTACAGTGGCTTAGTTCGCCCTCATACAGTACCTGATATTCAGATTAAACTGACATTTCAGCCACAGTTTAATTTCGGTTGAAAATAATCTGGCATCTCAAATTGAGGATCGTAATTTTCTTTCCAATTGGATCTCATTGAGTACCAAAACACAACATAAACGTGATAAACGTAATGTTTTGTAACTGTGAAAAAAACAGCAACTTAACAATTGTTTTCAGTAGAATCAATATTTATTTTTATTATACTTGGAATATTTAAGAAAACAGACCTATACTCACTCTAAAAGCCATTTACTGGATTTTTTCCATGTATTTGAGCGATTTACACTCAACAAAAATATAAACGCAACACTTTTGTTTTTGCTCCCATTTTTCCTGAGATGGACCCAAAGATCCAAAATTCACTCCAGATACACAACACTACCATTTCTCTCAAACATTGTTCACAAATCTGTCCAAATGTGTGACAGCGAGCACCTCTGCCCCGCCGAGACAATCCACCCCACCTCACAGGTGCGCCACATCAAGATGCCGATCCGACATCATGACCAGTGCACAGGTGCACCCCAGACTGCCCACAATAAAAGGCCACCCCGAAATGTGCATTTTTTTTTGCTTTATTGGGGGTCTGGGGACTCAGAACCAGTCAGTATCTGGTGTGACCACCATTTGCCTCATGCAGTGCAACACATCTTCTTCACATAGAGTTTATCAGATTGTCAGTTGTGGCCTGTGGAATGTTGGTCCACTCCTCTTCAAAGGCTGTTATGGACGAAGAACACAGGTGCATTTTATTGATGGCATTTTGAAAGCACAGAGATACCGTGATGAGATCCTGAGGCCCATTGTTGTGCCATACATCCATGAACATCACCTCATGTTTCAGCAAGATAATGCACGGCCCCATGTTGCAAGGATCTGTACACAATTCTTGGAAGCTGAAAATGTCCCAGTTCTTGCATGGCCAGCATACTCACTGGACATGTCACCCATTGAGCATGTTTGGGATGTGCTTGACCGGCGTATACGACAGCGTGTACCAGCTCCCACTAATATCCAGCAACTTCACACAGCCATTGAAGAGGAGTGGACCAACATTCCACAGGCCACAATTGACAATCTGATAAACTCTATGTGAAGAAGATGTGTTGCACTGCATGAGGCAAATGGTGGTCACACCAGATACTGACTGGTTCTGAGTCCCCAGACCCCAATAAAGCAAAAAAAAATGCACATTTCGGGGTGGCCTTTTATTGTGGGCAGTCTGGGGCGCACCTGTGCACTGGTCATGATGTCGGATCGGCATCTTGATGTGGCGCACCTGTGAGGTGGGGTGGATTGTCTCGGCGGGGCAGAGGTGCTCGCTGTCACACATTTGGACAGATTTGTGAACAATGTTTGAGAGAAATGGTAGTGTTGTGTATCTGGAGTGAATTTTGGATCTTTGGGTCCATCTCAGGAAAATGGGAGCAAAAACAAAAGTGTTGCGTTTATATTTTTGTTGAGTATATATTTGAGGGATTAATTAACTTGTTCTGTTTTTCAGGTATAGCGCCTTTGAATTTTTGAGCAGGCTTTTCCAAAATGAGAAAATATACAAAAAATAAAATAAAATAAAAATGCTACTTATATTTAAATACGCATACGTTTTGAACCCAATTTTAAGGTTGATTACATTTTTTTAAAATATGAGATTTTAAGATATGTATTGAAAATACATGGTTATATACACGTTTAAAGATCTTGTATTGTGGGGAAGCCCGATGTCGTCAAGTATTAAGTAGGAGGCAGACTTGGAACAAAAATGAGTCTTACCAGACAAAATGTAAAAAAAAAGAGACTTAAGTTCGAACGCAAAATAACTTAATGTTCACAAAATAAAATGTTCACAAAACTAAAGTAAATTAAAGTAAATACAATGCAACAACCATGCACACCCAACTACACAGAAGTCTCCTCCATTTGACTAAAAAAGGCCACTCTTAAGCCGTGTCACAATCTTATCTTATCTTAATTCCCGGAGTGCACGGTTCGGAACGTGGTTTGAAGGGCATGTGGTCACGTCCGGCGCGACGACTGTTGTCCCATTTCTTTTGCTGTCCCATGCACAGTTAACACGTGGTCCGAAGACCGCAGTTGTTTCCATGGAAATCGGGGTGTGGACCAAGCGCGTGAAAATGCACACTTTGCGCACTCATATATCCCACCATGCACCGCGCGCTACTTCTTCGCCGACGCCCATGCGGTCCGCGGACTGCACTCAGGGCTGAGCAAGTATGCACAGCCTTGACTGCGGTCTGAGCCCCCTTCAAACCACGCTCCGAACCGTGCACTCTGGGAATTGGGACACGGCTTTATACTCCCTGACAGGAAGGACCTCCACCAGGTAAGTACCAACTTTCACAGGTATACAGCTAACTTTAAAACTAAAGCTAACCCTTTTCTTAGCAAGAGCTTAAGTCACTTTTAAAGTGTTTAAAATAAACTATAACCAATGAAATATATATTTTAAAAAATACACAACATAATGAAACAAATAGGAACTCAAACCAATTCTCCCCTCCACATGATCCAGCCCACAAAGCTTTAAAAATGGCCGTCCTGGGACACACCTCCTCTTTTGTCTGCAGACCGTGTGGAGGAACAGGTAAGCATGTGAATGTATTTAACTGAAAATGGTAAATAAATTATACTTAAATGAAGAATGTGCGATAATTAAACTAGTGATGGGATGATGATTGACACGTTACAGAAACTGTTGACACTGTGTTGGTCACTCAGTAGTGACCTCTGCAGTACACATTAATTAATTCAACCATACATTTCTTAAACATACCTTCCTGCTTGGTAGAACATATGAGGCTGCAATAAGCTTCAGGAGCTTTAATTAAAAAAACTAACAGTAAACAAAGCCCAAAGGAGAAAAAGATTTACCTTATTTGGCGTCAGAAGATCAAAATTATTCCAGACTGAGGAAAACTTCCTGGAACGATCCATAAAGTCAGACGTGGAATCAGCAAAAATCCAACAGGAACAGCAAACAGTTTGGTCTCCATCCAACAAATCACATCAGTACAGTTTGTTTTATAAACACAATTTGGTGTGGCACATCCAAATGACACACTTCCTGTATCGGTCACATGTTTTTTTCTTAAAGTGATACACGCATCAATACGGAGTTTCACTCACCAGTGTTCGTCCCATCACTAGAATTAACAAAACAGAACTCGGGATTATGTCAAACTGTATTGTAGGATATTAAGAAATGAACAAATGTGTAAAATTAAATGTATGAGTTTAAATGGGACAAAGGCCCACTTTGTCACATTATTACCTCCTCAAAACATGAAATTGTTTTGTTTCATTCACATGGTTGAGTACCTTTATTATTAGCCTGTCTATATCTCCCAAGCTCCATGTATTGGTAGTTTTCATGTTAAAATCTAGTGAAGGTGTAGTAATGTTAAAAACAAAGTTGAGCACCATTTCCCCCATCAACCCAAAACATGCTCCAGGTAAAATCCTCCAGCTGAGGTCCTGACCAACCGAAGCAACAAGATCATGGAGATGGTCCCGGGCGCAGTAATGTGCTGCCCACTGCTCCTGATGACAGGATGGGTCAAATGCAGAGGACAATTTCTTCTGTGTGAGATCAATAAAGTCAATCTTCTTCTAAATACAGTGGTCCCTCGCTCTATCGCGGTTCACTTTTCGTGGCCTCGCTGTTTCGGGGATTTTTTATTTTTTTTATAGTGTAAGCTATAGATGGGGGACGCGGGGGACCGGGACCAGACTGGAACTAGACCAGGACCAGACCGGGACTAGACCTGGACTAAACCAGGACTAGACCAGGTCTAAACCAGGATTAAATCACTCCGTGCGGCTCTTTGCCGGTTTCGTGCAGCTCTTGCGTTTGTTTGTGCGTGTTCGGTTTGTGGCTCGGGCTGCGAGGACGCGATCCTGAGGGGGAGGCATGGTCCGGGCACCGCGGTTCGATCTCATGCTCGCAGCCCCGGTGTATGCACGGCCTCGCGCCGGTCGTGCTGCTCTGTCACGGATTTGACCACGATGAGGGGTGCACGTGTCGCGCACTTCTCCAAGGGGTTGGTGCGTGTCGCGTCCCGGGACGTGGTAGTGCCGTTGGATGAGCGCGGTGCTTCCTGCGGATCCAGTGACTCATGTCTCCGCTCCCGCTCCCGGAGCCATGCCCCCCCACGCTTCACTATTAATACATTTTGTTGAAAATATATGAAAGTTTGAGTGTTTAAATGAGAGAGAAATGTGAGAAAACGTTAATTCCAGTCTGAGAAAAGTGTATAATGTGTGTGGTGAGGCGTTTACAGCCTTAAAACATGTAGAATAATTGTCAAATATATAAGTTGTCCTACTTCGCGGATTTCACTTATTGCAGGTTATTTCTGGAACCTAACCCCCGCGATAAACGAGGGATTACTGTATATAGGATTTGTATGTTACATTTGTGTGAATGAAAGAAAATATTTTTGGTGAAGAAACTTAAAGGGATAGTGCGTTTTTTTTTTATGTTAATCTGTATGGGTTTCCTTCTAAAAGTTCCGTGTGTTGACACCGGCTTACCTCTGACAGTCTCAGCTGATCCCGGTTCAGCTCGCTTTCTGGAGCTCCGGTAATTAGGTCCGGTAACTTCTCTAGAACATTAAATAAAGCTTGTTTTTCTTCTCAAAACAAAACATTTGTCCGAAAGGTGATATATTTGCATCCGAAACAGTTGTCAAGGAAACATCCAGCAGCGAACTAAGCGATCGCGTATTGTGTCTGACGACTTGTATCACAGCGCACATATCAGCTGTATCAGCCTGTTCACTTGTAAACTTCCCCTTGCGGCGGACCGCATCTGCGGTACACTTCCGTTAAAGGTGAACAGGCTGATACAGCTAACGTGGGCGCAGTGATACAAGTCGTCAGACACAATACGCGACCGCTTAGTTCGCTGTTGGATGTTTCGTTTGGGACGCAACTATATCACCTTTCGGACAAATGTTTTGTTTTGAGAAGAAAAACAAGCTTTATTTAATGTTCTAGAGAAGTTGCCGGACCTAATTACCTGAGCTCCAGAAAACGAGCCGAACCGGGATCAGCTGACAGTGTCAGAGGTAAACCGGTGTCAACACACGGAACCTTTAGAAGGAAACCCATACAGATTAACATTAAAAAAAACGCACTATCCCTTTTAATATAGGTCAGAAAATGGCATAATATGGACTTTTGTGTGATGGTAAAAATGTCTTAGAATATGGATGGGTAGAGAATTCTCCAGTGGTTGCGTAGTCGGGCTGTAGTAGCGGGCCAGGTTAGCCGCTCTAGCCCAGCAGATATCTCTCTGACACATGCAGAGGGAGGCACTGGCTGCTCTATGCAAATCAGCATATTTCATATAGTGCAATTTCAAATGTCATCTTTTCCGATGGGGCTGTGGAGAGCAGAATGTCACGGGGACACAGGTGCATGTTGAAAACCTTACTTACCCTGTCAACAGTCAACAATGCTGTACGGAGCCGGGCTAATGCACAGCACGGGTTGTAGCATTTACTCAGCTGTCAGGACGTATGAGTTGGATATGAGTTATGGCTTAACCTCTTATCTGCAGGTTAACCACTGCAGATTTACTTGTATGGGATGCTGTTACGGTCGGTGGCAGAGTGGTTGAGTACTCGCACGTCACAGCAAGATGGTCCCAAGTTCAATTTCCATACTGCGTGGGGCTTTACTGTGTGTAGTTTTGGTATGGTAGTTATATTTGTATTGGTATCAGGACTGTCACAATAAATTTTGAAGTCTGATATATTGCTGAAGTAAATATGGATGATAAATAATAATACTGAAAGCAAACCATAAAGCAGAATTTCCAAAAAATTAAGGTACAGAATTGTTGTATAACACAAACCGCAATGAATATATAATGTGTATAATTGAGTCAGAAGTTAATAATTCAATCTTCTACAGCTCAAATCTCATTATACTACAGAAAAAACAAGCCACATTTTTGTAGTGGTACAACAAAAACCATGATACCCATGATGAATATTGACCCCAAAACGTATTATTCCATCTGTCATGTATTGAGCGATATAGTATTTATCGTTTATTACAGATATTTAGCATCAATATTTTTTCGAAGATGATCCAGTCTCGTTCATGTGTCATTCCCAGTTTCTCTTTAGTGCATCAGATTTGTCTTTTTAAACAAAATCGTAACAGTGTAAGTAGAAGATTTAGGCTGCGTCCCAATTCTTTGTCTTACCCCTTCCCCTTTATCTACGTCTTTGTCTTGCCCTTCGATACCGAGCTGAGAGGGCTCGAGGTGCGAATGTTCCCCTGAGAAATGGGACACCACTCGATTCCCGTTTGCGTCATCGTCCCTCGCCTCTACCTGAGCTGCTACGTCTACAGAGGCGACAACAGTTGACGAAAACAAATGTAAACAAATGTGAAGGATTATCGGGTACCTCAGCTCGACAAAAAAACTAGCTTGTTTATACATGAAAGTTCGATGAAAACGATAACGTCGGCTAAACAGACATCACTACAATTAAAACCGCAACAACAGTTCACTAAAAGTAACGTAGAACATAAGCGTCATAATTGTAAACCTGCTAAACTGTTAATCGATAATTACAACAGCTGAAAATACATTTATGAGACTCCTTGGCTGGTCGATGTGACGCTGCCATCCTGATCCCAAAACCTGCCTGAGCTTGTAGGCGTAGCCCTTCGTTTCAAGTCTGGTCGAGAGCATACATTTATTAGCGATGGTTTTAAAGGTCCCATGGCATGAAATTTTCACTTTCTGAGGTTTTTGAACGTTAATGTGAGCTCCCCTACACTATTTAGTCCCCCCATGGCTAAAAGTTACGAAATGTGTAAACTGAGCATTTGTGATCCTTTTCCGCGTTTGAAAAAAACGCTGAACAAGGGAACTTTCTGACGTCACACTCGCAGAAAGGTTTCCACCTACCGTCTGGATGTCTACCCACCGTCTCTGGAAATCACGCATAGAGAATTTGGACCGCAAACAAGCTACGAAATGCAAGATGCGTTTTTTTATTTGCCTGGAGAGACGTGAGAGTGTTTCCAGGCTCGGATGTCCTTTATCCGAGCCTCCGAACCTCTGAAACAGCAGTGGTTTAATTTTATTTTCTGTGGAAATGTGTGTTTTTTTTTTTAAATGGAAATCGTCTCATATCTTCCTCCGCTCTTAAAACGCGGAAGTGGGTGATAGTGCACATCGCACCGCTAATCCAGGAAACAGCGGCGTATTTGGCCACACCTCACCCGCTGCACTTGCCTGTCTCTGTCCTCCTCATTTGCATTCAAGCAACAACGCCCAGAATAAAGCGTTTCAGAGACATATTTATGACTCTGACTGTGTTCATGAGGCTCTCTCATGCACTGAGTCTTGATTTTGAAGAAGGATTCATTTACAGTATTAGGGAACCATTAAGGCACCATATAAAAGCATCAAGAAGTACCATGTCATGGGATCTTTAATGCTCAAAAATACCTAGAAAAAAACTGCATTCTGACCTGGTTTGGGCTCCATGAAGATAGAAAGATTTAATGCCATACTGTGAAACATTCCAGACCACAAGAAAGTTGGAAAAAACCTTATAGAGGTTAAGCGGTTTGTTTTTACTTTGGTTTCTGTAACGCAGTAACATCTCCATGAAGAAAAGCATTTGATGTACCCTCCACCAGAAAAGTTGCACAATGCACCTTTAATACTCAGGTCTCCATTGTGCCAAGACATGTGCACTGTGTACGTTTACTGCAGAATATGCTGACTTTAGAACTCCATCTCATCTCAGAAATTAAACAGGGATCAGTTTTACCAGAACTTTATCTCTGATGACCAATTTTGAATATTTGATTTAAAATTACACTCCAAAGAAATGCATTACAATCGTGGCTAGTCAGCAAGCAAAAATATTCATGCCAAACCCTCTTATCAACCAATAACGATCACAACTGCTTATACAGTAATCCCTCGTTTATCGCGGGGGTTAGGTTCCAGAAATAACCCGCAATACGTGAAATCCGCGAAGTAGGATATATTTTACAATTATTACACATGTTTTAAGGCTGTAAACGCCTCTCCACACACATTATACACTTTTCTCAGACTGGTATTAACATTTTCTCACATTTCTCTCTAGTTTAAACACTCAAACCTTGGCTCGTGCAAGTAAACAAAGGCCACACCTCCTGTCACCCAGGCGCTCTCGTGAAGGACATCAGAGACTCTTTCCCTACCACCCTGTGTGACCATCCCTGGTCTAGACCTGGTTTAGTCCAGGTCTAGACCTGGTTTAGTCCAGGTTTAGACCTGGTTTAGACCTGGTTTAGTCCTGGTCTAGTCTCTTAGCCAATCAGGATGCAGGACACAATGTTACACTGTAAAAAAAAGTTACACTATAAAAAAAACTGGAAAAAAAAAAAAAAATTGAAAAAAAAATCCGCGAAACAGCGAGGTCGCGAACAGTGAACCGCGATAGAGTGAGGGTTCACTGTACTAATACTTTGCAGCTGTGAATATAACGCTAAGTGTAGGCTCTGCTCTGTTTTAAGCTCTGTTACTCAAATTAGACTTTAATCAGAGCTTTGTTTTAACAAAATCTAACAAAAACAATAGACTAAAACTACAACAGGTGAGTTCTCAGATCACTTCTTTGGCTGGGTGCGTTTCCTTGCCTTATGCCGTGGTAACATTCTACCGTCGATATACAGACAGAACACCCCCGGCATGATGTCACTGCAAAGTATCAATACAACGCAAGTGACTCGAGCTGTAATAGAAATCCAAATAATAGAAACACATTTAAATCCACGTTATTTCAGCATTTACTTATATTCTATTGTACTGGATGCTAATAAGACCCCCCAGCTCGCCCCGGACTAGAGCTGAACTATTCATATTAGGCTGTAGGATCAAATATTCATGGCCTCTCTTCATATTCACGCTCTGTGCTGAGGCTGTAGTGAGCACTGGGTCCATTAGGCATCCTGTTATGTCACGCATGCTGAAGTACTACACCGGCCATAGCTTTTAATAAAGAAAAGGCATGGTCTTTCTACACATTTGTTACTGTAAATGTTGGCTAGTTAGATCAGTTTCATTACGTGTCTCTTAAAGGTGCACTGTGAAACTTTTCTGGTGTCTGTCGAATGTTTTTTTTTTTTCATGGAAATTTTCACAGTATAGCGTTTCTTTCTACCTTCATGGAGACCACACCAGGCCATCATGATCCAGTCAGAAAGCAGAATGAATGAGCCTCATTTGGGTTGCCAGTTTCAAATCTGAGGCTACGTGTATATGATGACGGTCTGAACAGAAGACGCAAAGGTGGTGTCGCGTCTTCACTTTTTATTTCGCGTTTAGGCGAGCGTTTTCGGGAGGAAATCTGCGTGCATACGGTGACGCAAAAGTGTATGGAATTGGATTGGGTATGCCAGGCAGCTAGGTGGCGCTGTGATACATTATCACTATGTCCGTGCACATGCGTAGAATTTTCCTTCTTCTCATCTGCGCTGCGAAAAGCAAAACAAAACATGGATACAGGTAGCAAAAAAAAAAAAAATTGTGTGGTCAGACGAAGAAGTTCAACTATTGCTTCAGACCACGTTAGACGACAAAGCAACGAAGACGCAACGATTTCTCCTGTGTGAGATCAATAAAAGTCAGTCTTCTAATTTTCTAATCCTTAATCACTTTAGGTCGCTTTGTGTTACAATTTTGTATGAAAAGCGCTTTATAAATAATGTTTGATTGATTGATTGAACAAGGTGTGGACTGGGAATCCTGCCAAACACTGATATATAGACCGATGTGAAGTAAACGCGTACACGACGTCAGCAGATTTGACTTGGGCAGTGTAGACGAAAACGCTACGGCGGAGCGTATTCAAGTTTTCTACTTTGGAGGGCGGTTTCAGTTTTTTGCATTTTTAAGTCCCCAAAATGCCGTCATCGTCTAAACAAAAGCCACTTCCGATAAAATATTTTGTTGTTTTTACCCGTAAGCGTTCTCGTGTAAATAATCGTTTTAATAATTTATTTATCCCTGTTGGGAAATTATTTCTCTGCATTTCACCCATCCTTTCGGAGCAGTGGGCAGCTCATCTTTCAGGCGCCCAGGAACCCATCTCCATGATCTTGTTGCTAGGCTTGGGCAGGACCTCAGCTGGAGGGTTTTGTGTTGAAACCGGGGAAACCGGAGTGCCCGGAGAAATCCCACCCAGACACGGGGAGAACATGCAAACTCCACACAGAAAGGGCGATCCGGGGCTCGAACCCAGAACCTTCTTGCTGTTACACCACATCCAGTTGATTTAAACCTAAAACAGCTGTCTGATCTGAACTCTCACTACCTAAACCACAACACCTGCAGTCATGAAGCGGTGCTGGTGCAAACTCTGCAGCTCAGTGAGGGAATTCTGGAGGTTCTGAGATTTCACATGACCTCTGCTCATATACTGGGAATGAGGAAAAACAAACAAAATGTATACATCTTCTATATGAAGGTTAAAGGTCCCATGGCATGAAACTTTCACTTTCTGAGGTTTTTGAACGTTAATGTGAGCTCCCCTACCCTGTTTAGGGCCCCCCCCCCCCCATGGTTAAAAGTTGCGAAATGTCTAAACTGAGCATTTGCGATCCTTTTCTGTGTTACAAAAAAACGGAGCTCAAACGGGCGATTTTGAACAAGGCACCTTATTGACGTCAGATCGAAAAAAGAAATGCAAATGCAGTTCCACCCCCGTCTGTCTGTACTCAGCGTCTCTGTAAATCACGCCCAGAGAGTTTGGACCGCGAATGCGCTAGGCAATGCGAAATGCGTTTTTTTATTTGCCTGGAGGCACGTCCGAGTGTTTCTAGGCTCGGAAGTCCTTTATCTGAGCCTCTGGACCTTTGAACAGCAGTGGTTTAATTTTATTTTCTGTGGAAATGTGTTTATTTTTCAATGGAACGCTTCAAATCTCTCCCCCCGTGCAAAAACAAGGAAATGGATCAGCTGAGGCTCAGAGCGAGAGCGGAGCGTTTGGCCACGCTCCCACCCTCTACTATTGGCCAGCTCTTTTCTCCTCATTTGCATTCAAGCAACAACACCCATTATGAGCGTTCAGAGTGAGAAAAATTACTCTTTCTCAGCTTATCTCTGTTTCTCATGCACTGAGTGTTGATTTTGAAGAAGGATTCATTTACAGTATTAGGGAACCATTAAGGAGCCATATAAAAGCATCAAGAAGTACCATGTCATGGGATCTTTAAAGAACTGGCAACTCGGGTGCAGCTGTGGACATAGGACTATGGAGAGAATAAATGTGTCCAAGTCCATTCCTTTGTCATAAATTCCAATAAATGAAACATTCAGGACGAAAAATACTTGTTACCCGGGAAATATAAGGACCAAAATAAAATGGCCTGTATTGAGGAAAATTGCCACTTTGCTTAATAGCACATTATAGTCTGACTTTTGGAGAGAAAAAAATCATCTTCTTTGTCTGACCAATTGCGAAAAATACCTCTTTGACATCTGTTAGCTTTGCACTTTAGCCATTAGCACTCATTTTGATCTCGATCTCTCATATCCTCAGTGCTGACATGTCATTTTCTTTTGTCTTTTCTCAACAGGTTGCCGTTCCCGAGGGGCTGAGGATGAAGGGTGAGTGAGACTTGGCTTTCTTGTCTTTTGTTTTGCTTTTTTCCGCTGTTGTCTCTTGTTCAAAGTGAAGCATTATTGACCAAAACAGTCGGTTTCACAGTACTAAATCAATAACAGCAGTTGTGGGAAGATTAGGAATGAAATGAGTCAATACAAGGACTCAATGGCAAATCAGGAGAGATAAAGTAACATTTTCAGAGAGGCATCAAACACAATTCAAGGGGCATGTTTGTATTGATTATTAAAGCTGTATTTTGTAACTTTTCTGGTGTCTGCTTGTATCCATGGAGATTAGGGTTGTCAAACGAATCGGAAACTAGATACTAATCCATACTGAACATATTGAAAGTAGATTTGAGAAGCTATCGATGCAAACATCACATTCACAGACCAGTGGTGGAAGGTAATTGCCTGGTTTACACCAGACCATATCACAAGTGATATATGGTCTGGGAGCACCTACTGAATATCTCGTAGCGGAGGTGTGGTTTACGATCGCCAACGGCCGTTTATTGGGTGTTACGAATGTCTATCATTTGGCGTATACGTAGCCCATAGCCAATCATGTCAGTTGTCAGTTCAAACTACAAGCTTACGTTTGTCACGTAGTACGTGTCACCGTCTTTCCTCCCCTCCCCGCTCTCTGATTGGCTCCCAGAATCAGGAGAGCTCGCTTAGTCTAGTTGCCAGGCTGTCTTTCAGATCGGAACGAACGAAAGCAGCCTGGGATTTCCCAGGTTAGGAAGGTAACGAAGTACAGAAGTAAATGTATATTACTTAAGTACATTTTACAGTGGGTTCTTTTTACTTTTACTTCACTAATTTTTTGAGAGCATCTATCTGTATGTTTACTCCATACATTTTAGATCTGGACTGAAAAGTAAAAAGTACTTACCTGGCCAGCCAAATGATATCTCTCTGTATTTGCTATACAGCGAGATACCATTTGGACACCCTCGCTCCACCCTCGCTCCCCCGGTTAACAACGGACTCCGCGATTCTGATTCGTTCAAAGATGGTGACGTCAGTGCACCCGCCTTTGCCCGCAACGTCCCTTCCATTCAGCTGTAAAATTGGTCTTAAATGACCTAAAACACATCGATTCCTTAAAACCACAGCAGCTGACAGCTCTAGAGGCCTTTCTTTTCAAAAAAGATGTTTTTGCATTGCTTCCTACCGGCTTGGTTCACGTCGCTGTCCGTTAACTGTTCTGATTGGTTCACTTAGCTGTCTGTCTAAGCGCAACGGCAGCGCATTCTGGACCAAGCATTACCAGACTCGCTGCTGGTACAGCGATGAGTCATGGATTCTTCCAGGCAAAAAAAGTACTTTTCTTTATAGTTTGAGACCTGCTAAAATGGCTGAGACTTAGGCTGTGTCCCATTTCTCTGTCTTACCCCTTCCCTTTCGATAAGGAACTGAGAGGGCTCGGGGCACGAATGTTCCCCTAAGAAATGGGACCCCACTCGATTACCGTTTGCGTCATCGTCCCTCGCCTCTACCTGAGCTGCTACGTCTACAGAGGCGACAACAACTGACGCAAACAAATGTAAACAAATGTCAAGGATTATCGGGTACCTCAGCTCGACAAAAAAATAGTTTGTTTATACATGAAAGTTCGATGAAAACGATAACGTCGGCTAAACAGACATCACTACAATTAAAACCGCAACAGTTCACTAAAAGTAACGTAGAACATAAGCGTCATAATTGTAAACCTGCTAAACTGTTAATCGATAATTACAACTGCTGAAAATACATTTATGAGACTCCTTGGCTGGTCGATGTGACGCTGCCATCCTGATCCCAAAACCTGCCTGAGCTTGTAGGCGTACCCCTTCGTTCCAAGTCTGGTCGAGAGCTTACTTCGTTTCAAAGGGTATGAACAGTAGCCCTCGGTCGTGGTCTGAGCCCTTGATCAAAATTAGAATCGGGACACCCCTTGCCCTCACATGAACGCGCAAAACCAAGGGGTAGGGGTAAGACGAAGGGGTAAGACAGAGAAAAGGGACACAGCCTTACTTTTAGCACATTTAATATGAGTTAATGTCCACAACTTTGAGCAAACCAAATACAGCTAGAAAAATTTTAAAATCAATTGAATCATTTCAAATGAACAACATTTGTCAAAATAACTACATTTGAAGCTTTAACAGCTCTAAAACGGCAATTTTAAACAGATGCTTTAATAGTTTTACTTGCGTAGATTTTTTCATTTGATGCACTTGAGTAATCCTTGCCCCTGTATCTGTAGTTTTACTTCACAACAAAATCTGAGTACTTCGTCCACCACTGCACAGAACCAAAACGAACCTTTCTTAATAGCTTTAGAATAATCTTGAGCTAAGTATAAGAACTCATAGACTACAGTAGTATACACCCCTGGACCACTGTGGAACTACATGGTAATATAAAAGAAAATAATAAGATTTAATGCTGAAAATCACATTCTATTGTCTGAAGTTTGTTTTATATTATCATTGTGGTATCGGAATCGTTGAGTATCAAGAATATTCCTTAGTACCGAAATTGAGTGTGAAATTTTAGTATCTTGACAACACCAATGGGGATGTTATTGCTTTGTTTTGAATGTTCCACGGTATGGCATTAAGCTGATCGAATTCTATGGAGAGAAGCAGGTGACGCTAACAGGCCAGGTTACAGGTCAGATCTGTGTAGCGGAGACTGTGCTCACAATTGAATCAAAGCAAAATTATAAAACCAAACAACAAGACTGAAACTACTGCACATCACATCAGGTTTGTGAAGTTATAGCATATTTTGTACCATGCTTTTGGATGTTTATGGAGAATTGTCATGTGGGCGGAGTCTTGCACAGGCTCGTACTGCAAGATTTGAATAAGGCACGTGAGAGATTACTAGATTACTCAAACATGCATGGATGACATATAAAACCTCTTTCAACTTTTGATGAGGGAACAATGTTATAACATGGTAAAAAGCTCAAAAAAAGTACATTTACCATAATTTATTAAGAAACTTCTATCATTGCATAGACTTAAACTTAAACTAATCTCAATATATCATAATTACAAAGATCAAAAATATAAATTATGATGATGTATTCAAATGTTTGAGCGGAGCTGTAGGAGGCAGGCTCCTACAGCTCCGCTCAAACAGTGAGAGATAGTGGATTACATTCATACCATTCTGCATACAGATGTACAACAGCTCAGCCTTATGTAACAGATAAGCCTGTGTTTCTGCCAATCATCATTTGTAGTTTCCTTATGACCTCTTGTATATAACTGTGATATACTCTATATACAGTATAGTATGATATTTGTTTTTTACTTACTGTACATACATTTATATAATTTATCTCTTATTAACACCAATCTCGTGCCATTTAGAAATGTATATCAGGCATGAAAACAGGTCAGGGGTGAAAAAGGTGAGAAGGGTGCATTAACCCTAACCCTAACCCACACAGATTCTGAAAGTGTAGATTCTAAGCTTTCCAACGATGCCTTACACATGGAAATCTGAGAACATTTGAAGAATTCAATAATACACAGGATAATATGTTATCACACACGTACACACGCCCACACACACTCTGGACACACACACACCTTTGTCCTGGTTCAGACCTGATTTAGACTTGGTTTAGTCCTGGTTTAGACTTGGTTTAGACCCGGTTTAGTCCTGGTTTAGACTTGGTTTAGTCCTGGTTTAGGCCCCTGCTGTCAGCTAATATGTCCCTTTGACGCAGAAATAATCTGATAATATGACTCACCCCATAAGAACGTGGTCACACCGTTGTAACAGTTTGCCGTGTTGTCCGATAGTTTGTATATTCATGTGTATGTACGTACCGCGTATATCCACGGTCTTTAATTATGCGGAGCTCCGGAGAAGCGGATGTATCCCGAACGTATCCCGTGTCCCGAGGCGAGAGTTCCTTCTTACGTAGCATTTATGTAGCAAGTTAAGGATTTTCTCCAGTTTCATGAAATGCCGCGTACATATTGACGAGGCTCGCGCACAGCTGATCGGCGAACAGGCGCAAACACAATTATTATTTGACAAATGAAAATATAAGACGACACATTTATTTTGTTGAAATCATGTTTAAAGTATCCAGACGTTGTGTTTCTTGTGCATACATTGTGCTGAACTTTTAGACTAGAATTCTCCCTGGTGTGATTAATGGAACTCCCGAATAATTTTCAACATATTTTTCCATTTTTCTCCACAAATTGCTTCTTGATTGGATTAAAATGATCATTTATATTAACAACAGATGTTAGCTTACAAAATTAAGTCAAAATTAGAGAATCAGTCATATGCACTTTAAACCATTTTACCATCAGTTTGTAGGCGATATTAAAATGAAACTTCACTTTGACAGGGAAGTGATTTGGCTCTCAGGTCTCTCATATTCCAGTAATCTTCTTCCTTATTGCTTATATTTCTTGTCTATCCTGGCATGAGTAGCATATAAAGCAATCTATGTTTTAAATAAATTTGTAACTTATATCCTTCAATGAATTTTTAGCATACGGGTAACTGTTCACACCCTAGGTTACAAGTTCATGTTGAGGGACGATTTGTGTTTTGAAAATCAAGATTGAGTTCACAATGCATATTTCAGACATTTTTCTTGATTGACATTTGTAGTTTATATCCTTTAATGATTTTTTTTAGCATACGGTTAACGGTTCACACCCTTGGTTATAAGTAAACGTTAAGAGTCAGTTTGTGTTTTGAAAATCAAGATTCAGTTCACGGTGTATATTTCATCCATTTTTATTTTTCCAATTAGATAAGATGGAGATTTGTAGTTTATATCCTTCAGTGCATTATTAGTACACTGTTAACTGTTCACACCCCAGGCTATAAGTGTATAAACGTTGAGGGACAATTTAGGTTTTGAAAATCAAGATTGAGTTCACAGTGCACATTTCACCCATTTTTGTTTTTTCCAATTAGATTAGACAGAGATTTGTAGCTTATATCCTTCAATTAAATTTTAGCACTGTTAATGGTTCACACCCTAGGTTACAAGTTAATGTTGAAGAACGATTTTTGTTTTGAATGAATTGTTATTTCAATTAGATTAGATAGAGATTTGTGTCTTATATCCTCCAATTAATTTTTAGCACATGATTAACAGTTCACACCCTAGGTTATAAGTAAACACTGAGGGGCAATTTGTGTTCTGAAAATTTCACCCATTTTCCTTTTTCTAATTGGATTCGATATATTTGTTGCTTATCCTTCAATTAATTTTTAGCACATGATTAACAGTTCACACCCTAGGCTATAAATTGAGGCACAATTTGTGTTTTGAAAATCAAGATTCAGTTCACAGTGCACATTTCACCCATTTTTCTTTTTCCAATTAGATTAGATAGAGTTGTTGCTTATCATTCTATTAATTTTTAGCACACTGTAAATAGTTCACACCCTAGGTTACAAGTTAATGTTGAGAGACGATTTGTGTTTTGAAAATCACAATTCAGTTCACAGTGCACCTTTCAGACATTTCTCTTTTTCCAATTAGATTTTTAGATTAAACTTGCCGCAAGACAATGCTGAAATTGTTTTTTGGGATATTCAAAGTCAGAATATTGAGTATGCTGTCAAAACAAAAAGAATAAATAAAAAAATAAAAAATAGAGCAGCATAAAAGAGCAGATCAAAAATAAAACAAGGTTAAAGTTTTAAGCATTTTGTAGAAATGTTCATCCATTTGTATATCAAAACAACAATTTTTGTCAATTTTTGTCCACAATGTGCTAAAATTAATTGAAGGATAAGCTACAAATCTATCTAATCTAATTGGAAAAAGAAAAATGAAATGTGCACTATGACCTCAATTTTGATTTTCAAAACACAAATTGCCCCTCATAGTTTACTTAGAACCTAGGGTGTGAACCGTTAATCATGTGCTAAACATTAATTGAAGGATATAAGCTACAAAGCTCTAATTGAAAAAAGAAAAATGTCTGAAATATGCACTGTGAACTCAGTCTTCAAAACGCAAATTGTCCCTTAACATTAACTTGTAACCTAGGGTGTTAACAGTTATCAGTGTACTAATAATGCACTGAAGGATATAAACTACAAATCTCCATCTTATCTAATTGAAAAAAAAAAAAATGGTGAAATATACACCGTGAACTGAATCTTGATTTTCAAAACACAAACTGCCCCTCAACGTTTACTTATAACCAAGGGTGTGAACCGTTAACCGTATGCTAAAAATTCATTGAAGGCACCATACTTAGTGCCTTAGTCAAATATCTTTAAAGTTACACTGTGTAGGATGGTGGCGCATTGGTGGATGGTGGTATTGCAATTCCGGTTCTAGCTATGGCAGACCTCGAGGGTCACCCAGACGCGACGTAAGACAGCTCGGCGTACCCGGAGGTGGGTTTCACCGGCAGCCGCGCACAAACCGGGCGCACGCGTAAAGCGCAGCCGGCGCTGTGCGTGGGTGGGGGGAATCGGGAACCGGACCGCGGAGGTCGGTCTGAACCCGGGGTGCGGGCCCGCGCTGCAACAAAGCCCCAGCCGTGGTAGGTACTATGTCCTTCTTCTTTTCCTCTTAGATGAAGGTGCTTGCTCCTGCGATGTATGTGCGGAGTAAGTGTGATCCGGCAACATGCTTGTCGTTGTTTATCCAAACGCGTACTATCTCGTGTGAAAACCACGAGCCCTTTGACAACTACTGTATAAAGAAAACGGCGAAGGCGGAGCCCAAATGTCCTTCTGCGGCTCTCGTAATCAAAATGGCTGGCTCTATATGGGGAAGATCCCCCTTTTATGCAACTATATCCAAGTCCAACAGAATACTCTGATTTCATGATGGAAGTGAAAAGGCTTGGAAAACACTATATTAACGGGTAAAAATCTTACACACTGTCCCTTTAAAGAACTCTTTTTGATCTGAATGCTCACTGTCTAAACCTGCAGCCAGTCATGACTCGGTGCTAGTGCAGCCTCTGCAGCCTCCTGGGAATCCTGGAGGTTCTGATCTTACACATGAGGCCTGGTCTGTTCTTATACTGAAAACGTGTATGTTTACTGTTTTTGCAGGTTAAAGCACTGGAAAACCACTTTCAGTTGTGAGTGCAGTGGTGGAACATAACGTAAAAGTAGTAAAGTACTGTACTACACCACAAAAAAAAATAAAATAATAATAATTAAAAAAAAAAAAAAACATTTTAAGATCAAAGTCAACTTTATTGTCAATTCTGCCATATGTGTTTGACATACACTGAATCGAAATGGCCAAGTAGTGCAAAAAGACAAATTACAATATAAAGACAATACAAAAACTAATCTAAGGACACAAATCTAAGAGCAGTGCAAAGAATAAATGCCTATTTACAGATGTCCAAAAATGTGCAGTGTGCATCAAAATGTGCAATAGAATTGTGCAACTGCATTGAAAAATAAATATAAATGTGCAACAGCAGTAGGTGGATACATTTTACTTTATTAAATTTGAGAGCAGGGATCTGTACCTTCTACTGCACTACATTTTTGAAGTAAAAGTGTTTTTTTTAATTATTATTGTGTGAGACCTGCTGAACAGGCTGAGGGGTTAATTTGAACACCAAAAGTATACAAATAGATTCAACTGAACAAAATTCAGCACAAATCTTTATTAAAACACAACGTCTGAAGCTTTATTAGATCTCAAAATCAAATTTTATCTTTTTATTGCTGTGGTATCTGGACTTTGACTTAAGTAGCCAACCTGAATACTTCCCCCACCACCGTGATTATAGTATTTGTTTAACCTGCAAAAGCACAGCCTGCATACAGCTCCTTTAAACATCTCTTCTAACTCTGCTTTTTTCTGCACCTTTTCCTTATTTCTGACACTTTCTAAGAACACATAGATTTGAAGCAGAACTCCGCAGCTGAGTTCTTCGATCCGCCAGTGTCAACAAATGGATGCTACTACAGCTTTAGAGTTGAAATTTGCGATATTTCACATCACACTATATCTGGAGGTGTATTTTCAGTGCCATTTCGAGCCCAAACGTGGTCTAAAGTGCTTTGAACTAGCTTGGGTGTTAAAGCTTTGAACTGCTGCTGTTTATACTGACGGTACATTTCTGAGCCTGAAGTTCTTCTCTGTGCTGCCGTTGTGTCCTTGGGCAAACACTTCGTGATTGCCTGAATGTATCAAGGTGACCCTGGTTGATGGTTGGAGATAACAGCCAGAGTTTGTAATAAAATGTTCTAAAGGTGCTGTATGTGATTTTTACTTTCTTAAGACATGAAAAACAGAACTAGTTCATTTTCAAAAGGTTTGCAGTGAGATATTCTTCATGTAACTTAGCCATTTTGAGCGTCCTAATTAATCAGTGATGAGTTTGTAAGCGCTTTTCACAACTTTCAAAGACCAGAGCGGAGTTTTGGTGTCACAATAATGGTAAAATAATTACTATGCAAACAAAGCATTACTTCCTGGTTTGCTGACAATAGAAATACTTTGTAATTAGAGGCTGTTAAAGCAGCTTGGTGGTAAAAACATGAAAAAGAATCAGTTTCATGTACAGGGGATCCTCGGGTTATAACCCGAATTTCGTCGTAAGTCGGAATTTGAGTTTGATCTTCCAACCAAAGCACCAATAACCGTTCCATCTCAATAATTAGACCACTACGCTGCTTGGTTATCACTGCCGCTTTCATAGGAGCAGATCAGAGCCCACATCAGGTACTTCCCCCCACATTGGGCACGCACACGAGGCCGTCTTCTTCTCCCTACAACCACAACAAAGCGTATTCCTCCGCCGTGCGCCGCGCGCCGTTTGCGTTTGTTTACGCTTACCACGCTAAACCGCGTAAGACGGAATGACGCGTTTTTATGGGGGCGCGTTCGTAACCACGAAACGGCGTAAGTCGAGACCGTCGTAACCCGAGGACCCCCTGTACTATCCACCAAATAAAAAAATAAGAGGGAGAGATGGAGTACTTCATTGATCCTGATGGAAATTCAAGTTTAGCTGGAGTAACGGTTCCACTGCGTTTCTCAGTTGCTTTTGTGTCTCGGTGAAAGGACTCAGTGCAGTTTAACAGGACGACTGGTCAGACAGAGTCTTCAGATCTGTGTCAGGGCAGTTTGAGGAGGGTAAGAGGCAAAAGTGTCCCTCTGTGTCCTGCAGCGTCACAGCAGTGTCCAGGGGTCACCAGGATGTTGGAACCAACATGGAAAGGCCTCCACTCTGGTGAAGAAATGGTTCATTCCCTCACAGTATTTCCTCTGGAAGGTCTTCTGCCACATATCATAAAAAACCTGTAGCATTGTCCATAACTCGTTCCTTTGCTAGCTCCTTATCGAGCCTCGTGCTCGACCTTCATGGATACACAACAAAACTAAACAAACGGCTCATTTCACAAAATCCAACTGTCCCTTAAAACTGAGCTCAAAAAAATGAAAAGATTCAAAAATTTGACAAACATGAAAAGCTGCACTGACAAGGACTCAAATAGCAGCCATTTGTGAGTGAGGAAGGTTATTGTCTAATTATTACATGGTGTTGTGCAGAGTGTGCTGGAAAGGCCAACCAGGTTAATAACAGCTATGAAATGGAGAAATAAATCTTTACATTGAGATTTAGAGGCTAAGTTGCACAGTTCATACCTTATTCATTCACCCACATTACATCTGTTTAACGGTGATTTAAGGTCAGACGGTATGTTACATAGAGGAGATGTTTGGCATTGGTTTGAAAGGGAAACTTTTGGATGCTGCTGCACTACTTTCCCCGAAATGACTCACACAATGGCGTTAAGTTCCTGTTTCCTTGACATTTTGGAGTACTTATTTTACTAAGACACAGTTAAGATCATTATATTTTAGATTTAGCTAAAAGGTTAAGGTTCAAATTTGATTTCCTCGATGGAAATTGTGACTAAAACCATGTCGTACACTGGTCCAAAACTCTAATGTACACAGAAATGATAGTTTGATAAACAAAAACATAAGAAAACTGCTTTATTTTATTGAATTTAATATTAAAATCCTGGTTTCTTGCGTGTAAATTGGGCTGAATTTTCCGTAGCGTGATGTCATCAGTATGGAATTCTCCACTTTCTGTATTTTTCAACATATTTTTAACTTTTCGTCATAAGTCCGTAGACTAGTCTCAGTGCTCTTATACTTGTTCTGATGCAGCTCAAGGTCATTCTAAAGATATTCAGGAAAGCTTAGGTCGTTTTCACACCTGCCTTGTTTGGTTCGTTTGCTCCTTTGATTTGGACCTTTTGTTCTGGTGTGAATAAAAACCAAAAATCTCGATCCGGAGCAAACAAGCGAACCGAGACCACCTAAAAAGCTCGGTCTCGGCACGGTTCCATTCGAACTCGTTTGAGGTGAGAATGCAGACCGGACTCGATCCGACACAAGTTGTTTTTTTGTACTTAACGAGCTCCCGTCGTACGTCGAGGATTATGGGAAACCGAGGCTGACGAAACGAAATTGAACAAAACGAAACTTACGAGGCTTACTTACGTTTTGTGTGAAGAGCAAGAGTCACAACTTGATGCGCACATGAGCGCTGTCCTCCGTAGTCGTCTTGCCCTGTGTCTTCGTCGTTTGGAAATTGATTGTAAAATAGTGTAAACCTCAAACATTTGTGCGAACTGTAAAAACTGAGCAAACCATATCGCTAAGGCTAGAGGCAATTTTTGTCAAAAAAGAGAATCCGTCGTTAAACAGAAATGGGGGAGTCAGACATAACTTGTCTCCCATTTATAATTCGATTCTCAAACTAAGTCAAAAACAGACAAAGAAACATTAGGGCAGACAATCCAGGGCAGAGGGGTGGTGGAGAGGGTCGTTAGGTTGAATACGGAGGCTAAACTAGACGCCAGAGAAATTTGAAAAACAAAGAGACAGATTAGTTGAGATAGTTTCAGAGCTATTTCAGTGTAGTGAGCGCCTCCTAGGGCTGAATAGATATGCTAATACTAGACGCCAGAGGAATTCGTAATACAAAAGAGACAGATTAGTTGAGATAGTTTCAGAGCTATTTCAGTGTAGTGAGCGCCTCCCTGCAGCTAGATATAAGCAGTGTCTAACCAGCACTAGAACCAGAACTGACGAAGCCTCTCGGATGAGCGGCGAAACGTTTTTGACCAAGCAAACTTTGTCCAGTTGACAAATTGAATTTCTCCTTTTATCATGGATTCTACCTGGACGACTGAGGGACTCTTCACGCATCTTAAGGCTAGATTGAAAACAGCACGTAACACCATGATTCTCCTCCTGTGTTTGGACACGGCTCATTTCTGTCCAATGTCTGAGCGACCTCAGCACACGTGGTTTTGTTTATAGATGTTGGTCCACTTGGGAAAAAACTGCAGTGTGAAACCGAACTGCACCAAAATAAAAATAAATAAATAAGTGAACTATCGGACTTTCCTGGTGTGAAAACGACCTTAATTTCTGTCCTGTGAAGTTTAGTATCTTGTATTATCGCTATTTAGTATCTTTTCAAATGAGTATCTAGTTACGATACTAGTTTTAGTAGTAGTAATGGCCTTCCTTGTATCGCATTTCAATAACGCACTCCGCTGCAGCAAGCTTTATGTGCGTTTGTAAAGAACATTATGGACAGTCACACGAAAACAATAAAGGATCAGGGTTTTTAAATTTTCGAAGATACACCACTGCAGAAAAAGAGAAAAATGATCCAAGGACGGCCTGTATCAAACAAAATAAAGCTGTTTTCTTATACTTTTATTTGTCAAATTATAATTCCTGAAGAAGAAGTTTTAGATCAGTGTTTTACATGGTTGCTAGGTAACAGAAATGGAATTCCCTAGTGTGATGTCTGGACTTCCAACGAGGAAAAAATCAGAAACTGGGAAATTTTGTTGGTAAATCTAAAATATAATGATCTTACTTTTGTGCCACTGTGTGAACCATTTTGGGCAAAGCAATAACATCGCCATGGAGACGGGCATGTACCAGTGTCCAGAATTATTTTGTTCCAGTAAACACCTGTCCACCTGTTGGTCACTTCTGTTTGTTTTTTTTTCCTTTCTTGAAGTGGTGCACGGCCTATCAAACGAAACATAACATTATAATCAATTTTCATCTTAGAAAAATAAACCACATTTTCAGACCAACTCGTCTTCGTTCCAAAAGTGTCAAACAGCACCATCTTACATTGGGTGGATTCTGAGTGCTTTATGGAAATTCCTGCAGCTGTAAACACCTTTTGGTACATTAGCTTTTAGCACATCCTGATCACAGTTTCCAGTGGTTGGTTAGCACCTTTTTGCAGTCAGAAGAAAAATCAACATGATTTATGCTCAAGGAAAGCTGTCCGTGTTACGCAAGACACACAGCAGGATTAGTCACATCTAGAGAACTTTTAAATGCTGTCCCAAATGTGTGCAAAAATACTAATTATATGGGCTTTTGCTGGCTTATAACATTGAAAATAACAGTGCCTATGACAGGTTGGACACTTAACATTATTACTTTGAAGATTTTATGAACAATTTGTATAAATGTTTTCTCAATTTGTCCATTTTTTTAGGTTAAAAATTTGACTTCCTGGTTGACGTCACTCTAGGGCAGGGGTCGGCAACCCGCGGCTCCAGAGCCGCATGCGGCTCTTTGATCCCTCTGATGCGGCTCAGTACTTTGGTTCCTCATTTAATGCGGGGGTTACATTGTAAAAATTAACTGCGATAGGCTAAATCCGTGAAATAGTCAGCTTTATATTGCGTGTATAAATATGCGTGTATTTCACAGTACCTCTGACCGAGGTGCCGCTGCGCTGTTGCGGGTTTTATTGTAGTGAGAACGCTTCCGTGCGTTCTCAGGACTGGTTCCACCGCCTGGACTCCAGGTTCGTTCTGCGGAAACACTGCCGCTACTTCCCAACGCGCATTGACCACCCAGAGAAGTGTGTGCTCGGACATGTGCACCTGCACTCGTGGTCAAATCCGTAATAGAACAGGATGACCGGTGCGACCAGCCCCAGGTGAGATGCATGGCCGTGGCCCTTCTGACAAGTGCCCAAATGCCAGACCGCTCAGTCCTCACTGCTTCAGAGTCACACTGCTCGTGATCACGTTTACATAAATCTGGAAAACTGAACGCATTCTGTAGCTACTGTACAGGAGACACGGAGGAGAATGACTGACGAATCGGCAAAGGTCTACAGTCCTTTAGCCAATCAGGATGCAGAACACAATGCGTATTGATACACGATAAAAAAAAAAATCTGCGAAACAGCGAGGGACCACTGTATTTAATTAAAATATATTTTATTTTAGTTTGTTCATTTTCAAAATGTAATTCTATGGCACAAAGATGTTAAAAAAATGCTATATGCAGTGTTATTTCATTTTAAATTTCAAAAGGGTTTTGTGGCTCCCAGTGTTTTCTTTACTGTGTGAAACGGCTCCAAACGGCTCTTTGAGTAGTAAAGGTTGCCGACCCCTGCTCTAGGGAATTTCATAACTTTAACTTTTATGTGTGTAGAATCCCTCAGTCCAGGTAGAATCCACGGCAAAACGAGAAATTGAATTTATCAACTGGACAAAAGTTTATTTGGTCGAATACGTTTCAGCTCATCCAAGCTGCTTCTTCGGTTCTGGTCAGACTCTGGTGGACACTGCCTCATATCTGCCTGAAGGGAGGAGCTAACCCTCTGGAGGAGCTAGAGGAAGTGTCCGGGGTGAAGGAAGTCTGGGCGTCCCCGTTTAGACTATTGCCCCCGCGACCCGGCCCCGGGTAAGCGGAAGAAAATGGAAGGATGTTGTAAACAAGGCCAAAATGTATCTAATGTACACATAGATTATTATTTGTCAAATAGAAATATAAGAAAACACCTTTATTTTGTTGATATTATGTTGAAAATAACAGAAACATTAGTTCCTAACATGTAAATCGCTTTATGCTCTAAAATAGAATTCTCAACTTCCTGTAATTTTCAGAATATCTTTGGACTTTTCTCCACAAATTCCATCTTGATTCATGTAAAACATTTATATTTACAACACATATTATCCCACCGAATTACATCAAAATTAGAGAATCGCCACAATCTGTCATACGCACTTTAAAGCCCACAAGAGTTAATTTCCCCTAATATAGGACTTTTAAACGGTCAGAAAAATGTATGTAGTCAATATTCTGTAAATTGTCACTGGATTTTGAATGGAATTTTGTGTTTTGATCACGCAAACTTTTCTTCACAAACTTACTTGACTTGAAAGTTATACAAAAATAATAAAATACATTCTAATAAATACAAGTACAGCCTATTCGTTGTATTGGCTCTTTAACTGCTGCAGCAGATGATCACCTCCTAACCAAAAGTTTGTCAAATCAATCAAATCAATGCCGCACAGGACATTCCCTGGTTTGTGATGCTAACTAAATACACTACTAATCTGAACTTTGTTTTAACACAATATGGCCATAAAGAAGTGAACTGCAACAGTGAGATCAAAACAAACCAAAACTACAGCTCTGGAAAAATATAAAAGACCACTGCAAAATTAACAGTTTTTTTCTGATTTTACTACTTATAGGTTTGTGTTTGGGCAAAAGAAACATTTTTGTTTGAGTCTATAAACTACTGACAACATTTCCCCCAAATTCCAAATAAAAAATATTATCATTTAGATATGCAATAACCCTTATTTTTAATCACAGCTTTCATGTGTCTTGGCATGCTCTCCACAAGTCTGTCACATTGTTCTTGGGTGACTTTATTCCACTCCTGGTGCAAGAACTGAAGAACCAACACAAACAGCTTTGTGTTTGTGTTGGAATTCAACAGACGCTGAAATGGAATGGCAGTAATACATGTAGAGATGCTGATTTCAGGAAAAAATGCAGTGGTCTCTTTTTTTTTTCTCCCAGAGCTGTATATTCCACATGGACTAATCACCAAACAAAGTAACAATTAGATGAACTTGAAAACCTGTACTTTCAAAGGATTCTCCATGTTGTTTTTTTCCTTAATACCCAAATAGCAGCCATTTGTGAGTGAGTTTAATGTGTGTTTTGCAGATTATACTGAGAAGGTCGACCAGGTTAATTACGACTATGAATTGAGATCTTTTACATTTAGATTTAAAGGCTAAGTTACAGTCTATACTTAAGTTGATCACCTCCATTACATCTGTTTAATGGCAGTGCCGGGTAGTGTTTAATAATGCACATTAAGTATTGATAATATGCTGATATTATCAATATTCATGTTTAAAAGAGTACAGTGGTCCCTCGCTCTATCGCGGGTCACTTTTCACGGCCTCGCTGTTTCGCGGATTTTATTTTTTATTTTTTTATTTAAAATGTTTATTTTATAGTGTATGAACATTGTGTTGTGCGTCCTGATTGTCTTCTCCTCCGTGTCTCCTGTACAGTACAGAATGTGTTCAGTTTGACACATTTATATAGACGTTATAGAGGGGGGACCCGGGGGGGCTCCGGGAGTCCCGCTGGATGCACGAGGAGCCGAGACATGAGTCACTGGATCTGTAGGAAGTCCAGACCGGGACTAAGACATGAGGACCAGACTGGGATTAGACCGGGACCAGACCGGGACCAGACCGGGACCAGACCGGGACCAGACCGGGACTAGACCAGGACCAGACCGGGACTAGACCAGGACCAGACCGGGACTAGACCAGGACCAGAGCGGAACTAGACCAGGACTAAACGTGGACTAAACCAGGACTAAACCAGGATTAAACCATCGCATGCGGCTCTTTGCCTTGTTTCGTGACCATTGGGTGCACGTGCCCCCCCCCCACGCTTCACTATTAATACATTTTGTTGAAAATCTATGAAGGTTTGAGTGTTTAAACAAGAGAGAAATGTGAGAAAATGTTAATTCCAGTCTGAGAAAAGTGTATAATGTGTGTGGTGAGGCGTTTACAGTCTTAAAACATGTAGAATAATTGTAAAATATAAAGTTGTCCGACTCGTACTTCGCGGATTTCACGTATTATGGGTTTCCTAACCCCCGCGATAAACGAGGGACCACTGTATATAAATCAAAGGTCAGATCTATGGAGAGGCGAGACCACACACATTAAATGCAACTGCTGCTTAAATGACTCTTAAATGACACTGACACTGCTGCTTAAATGACACAATTTGAGCTTTATTACACTAAACATTGTGTGTTTTACATATTTGTATTATATATAAGTTTACTGTACTTTTGCTAGAGGTATATGTGATGTTTTAGTCATTGTGTTCACTGTGGGTCTAGGGGGCGCTGCAATTTCAAATCCTGTGTGTGCAACCTGTACATATGGTTTATGACAATAAAACTGACATTGAACTTTGTTTTTCAAAGTTATAAGAAGTAAAAACATGATTCACAAAAGGAATAAATGTATAGAATATAAGTTTAATATCAACATGTGGAGACAAACAGACGGCGAACCTTCCACTTGAAAAGTTATATGGTGTACCTTTAATGAGATTGTTCCATTTTTTTTTTTTTTTTTTTTTACAACTTGCTGATAGCATAGCAGCCATTTTGTCATACTCAAAGATATTGTTGGAAAATAACAAAATACATGTACCAAAAATACCAATATAGAGTAACTGAACTAGAGTAACTATCTTTTTCAGTTGGTGGAATTCAGAATACGGTAGAGGGAAATAACATGAGGGGAAAAAAATAAAACTAATGAAAATGCACAGACATTTATATAAGCATGCAGCTGTAATGAATACAATTTGATGTCAGAAATGCTTAAAACAAATCTGGTAATGAGATATGGACTTCTACCTGTGACGCAACAATCCTGGGAAAATTCAAGTGTTTTGCGTCGGCTCAGGAGAAGCAAACTTACTGCACAACATTTCATTTGATTAGGGCTGAAAAAGTAAACTCTGCATATGTATTCTTTATTGTATATTCAGTATCTAAATACCTAAATACATTTTCAAAGTATTCTTCCCAATACTGCTTCTAACATAGAGCTAAAAATCCCTTCTCCTTCCTCATAATCTCCCAAACCTGGCACAAAGTATTAAAAAGTACCTCCATAAACGCCTCTCCATTCTCCCCATGCCATAGAAGGTCAAACGGGTAATTGTAGCGGGAGCATTTCCATAAAAGGTGGGCCCCGACTGTCTCCCATGATTCACTTTAACACACTCGCCTATGTAAGCCAAGAGGGGCATGGCCACGTTTCAGCAGGGCCCAACCGGAGCTTCTATCGCCGCGGTAACAACTCAGGGGTGTAGAGCGATACTGCGGGGAGAGAAAAAAGTGATAAATAATTCAAGCGGACCCAGGACATGCATGTCTCATATTATGACACATCTGAGGTCAAGGGAAAGGCATGGGTGGGTTTTTGAGCGGGCGAAGTACAAAGATATCATAGGAATAGGATAAAATATTGTTTTTCAAAAGGAATAAAAATTATATTAAAAATTTAAATAATAATAATAATAATAATAATAATAATAATAATAATAATAATAATAAATAAAACAAAACAAAATGTTCTACTAAAGTAACAATTATAATCCACATGTACTCAAATAAATTGACATTTGTGAACAAAACATATAGCCTAATTTTTTTTTTAAATATATACTGTACATTTTAATGAAACAAAAAGGAAGAGGGTTAAGTTAAAGACTAAAATGGTAAATTATTAGGCCTTAGAAATAAAATAAAATAAAAAGTATAAAATACTGTTTTTCAAAAGGAATAAAAATTGTATTAAAACATGTAAAAAAAAAAAAATAAATAAATAATAATAATAAATAAAACAAAATTCTTTACTAAAGTAACAATTATGATCCACAAAAAACAATGAAATTAAAGCCTCAGTGTGTAACTTTTAAATGGACAGTGTGTAGGGTTGGTGGTGCATTGGTGGGTGGTGGGTATTGCAATTCCGGTTCTAGCTACGGCAGACCTCGAGGGTCACCCGGGTGCGCCGTAACGCGGACAGCTCGGCGTTCCCGGAGGTGGGTTCACCGGCAGCCGTGCATGAACCGCACGCATGCGTGAAGCGCACCCGGCGCTGTTCATGGGTGGGGGGAATCGGGAACCGGACCGCAGAGGGCGGTCTGAACCCGGGGTGCGGGCCCGCGCTGCAACAAAGCCCCAGCCGCGGTAGGTACTATGTCCTTCTTCTTTTCCTCTTAGATGAAGGTGCTTGCTCCTGCGATGTATGTGCGGAGTAAGTGTGGTCCAGCAACATGCTTGTCGTTGTTTATCCAAACGCGTACTATCTCGTTGTGTGAAAACCACGAGCCCTTTGACAACTACTGTATAAAGAAAAGGCGAAGGTGGAGCCCAAATGTCCTTCTGCGGCTCTCGTAATCAAAATGGCTGCCTCTGCATGGGGAAGATCCCCCTTTTATGTGACTATACCTAAGTCCAAAAGAATACTTTGATTTCATGATGGAAGTGAAAAGGCTTGGAAAACACTGTATTTTTGAATGGGTATCTTCAATTTCGGTAATTAACGGGTAAAAATCTTACACACTGTCCCTTTAACCAAAAATAGACTAAAATAAAACCTTTTTTTTTTTTTATTAGAGTAAGAAATGTTTTTCACTGCGAGTGGGCTTGCATCTCCACAAACCAGGCTCTTATTTGGCCTTGTTTCCATGGAAACGTTCCTTTGGCTATATTCTTCCACACAATGGTACAGAACTTTTCTATCTCCATGGAGAACATTATATACTGTACGTTTAAGATGAGAAATTGTATTATACAGACAAAGATATTGAGGTTTTTTTTTTTTAAGAAATCAGCAAAAGGAAATCTAATAGTTACAAACAACAAAATAAAATAAAAACCCCCAAAGAGGAAAAAAAAAAAAAGTTCTATAAGCCCATTTCACATTGCACTCACCGCCGCCTGTGATTTACCACATTTCATCATTAGTTGGCAAGGGTACTACTTCGTGGACCGTTTGACAGACTGATTTTCATACTGCCATCCTGCAAAATTCAACCCGCCTTAACTAGACATTCCGTTTGACAAACACGAGTTGGAATTTTTACATTGTGATGTGAAGGAATGAACCCAGGGTAATTACAGAGCTGGGAGATGCTGTCTGGATGTCCGCAGGAGTGAGATCAAATCAGACACGTGTTAGCTGTTGTGTAGATGCGCTGTAATTGAGGTCCGACATCACAATGCACAACAATAAGTAGACTTGTTATGGCAGAAGCAGAAACTTTACTCAAACTGGATATGTCTGTGGAAAACTACAACACCAGATGGAACTATACATTTATATTCAAGGCAAAATGGAGGATTAAAATGACCTATACTGTGCTCACAGGCGAAGTAGTTTTGTTTTTCTGAACAATTTGAATCCGAACAGTTTGAATCCCACTTGAGAACGGGGGATACTGCAGTTGTGCCATTGGGCAAGACACTTCACCCTCCTCTTTATGAATGTGTTGTCTTTTTCTGAGTGACCTGTGGTGGTCCTTTGACACATTTTGACTGAAAATACTCTTAACTGTTGTTTAAAATAAACTGAAAAATTCACTTGAATGACAAAAACACTGTATATATATATATATATATATTTTTTTTTTTATAGTGTAACATTTTCTTTGTAGGGTAACATTGTGTTCTGCGTCCTGATTGGCTAAGAGACTGTAGACCTTTGCCGATTGATAGATGGGGGACGCGGGGGGGACTGGGACCAGACTGGAACTAGACAAGAACTAGACCAGGACTAAACGTGGACTAGACCAGGTCTAGACCAGGTCTAAACCAGGTCTAAACCTGGCTTTACTTCACAACAAATACAAAATACAGATATATTTGTTTTATTTCAAACTGTGCACATTTTTAACATCGTAGGAAGAAATATCCCGGCAAAATAAAATAATGTAATACCTTAACATGTCATATATGTAATATATCTGTAGTTGTAAGGGGTATAAATACCGAACGGGTCCTTTCAGTTATAGCAATAAGGCGGAAAACGCTGACATGTGCAGTGGAGCTCGGTTTACGCGCTACATTCGCTGTCTTGATAAAGAATTAATCCATACATAAGCCGCACCTGATTATAAGCCGCAGGGTCCGAAGTGTGAGAAAAAAGTAGCGGCTTATAGTCCGAAAAGTACGGTAATGATTTCTGGACATCTCGTACATCTCTTGCTTGGTTCTTCTTCGCAGCACCTGTAGCCAATTACAAGAATTGTCTGGAAGGAGTTCTTGAAGTCAAAATAACTCTACTATGTATTGTCTGCATCTAATTAGAAAGCATATTCCAGTAATCAGGACGTGCACATTAGCATGATAGTTATTGTTAGCATTACCGTGATGGCAAACTCTGCTCTGGTCTCTGAGTGTTGTATAAAGTGCTTATAAAGTCACTGCGGTGAATAGTTGGGATGCTCAGAACGCATAAGGTAAGTGAGGAATAACCTTGGACCTCGTTTTTCACATTTTTCAGGTGCCGCGACTTAAAGGAAAATGACTCTCGATGAGCTTTAAATCATGTTAGAATATTGTTTCCTCATCAAAAACATAGCTGGAGTTGTGTTTTGTTTCATTCACACTGTTCTGTTTGAGATTTTACATACTTAAATATGCAGGGTTTGTGTGTTAAACATGTGTGAATGAAACGAAACACAACTCTGGGTATGTTTATGACGAGGAAATAACATAACATATCAGAAAATTGTATAATATGGGCCTTCAACATGCTAAAAACTGCATTATACATGAACAGCGTAAGTTATGATACTAATGAGGGTAGAGCTATGCATAATACAACACCATTTTCTATTCCGAAAAGCACCAGTGTATCTGTTATCCTCCCATACCCTCTCCGCTCTTCAGACGTTTCTTCCTGTTTATTTTCAATGTCATCAATTATGGATAAATGACATTCAAAGACAAATAGCTAGCTCCTGTTTTGAAATTGAATATGGTATACCCTCCAAGAGCAATCTGCGCTCATTCTCAATTATTCATAGAGGCATATTTGAATAAACAATGCACTCGTGTTGGAGAAGGTTGACGCAGTTACAACATGAAAAGTGACATGTTATGTACAGCAATTATCGCCTTTTGAATGTTCATCAGCCCACATCTGCCAAGCTCGTAACTGTGTGTGAGTGTTCTGGGGTCATGTAATGGTATCTTTGAACTGTGGTGATTAGAATAGTAGCGTTACATTAGGACGTATAATGTTTAGGTTTTGTTTTGTTTTTTAGCCTTATTTGTTACCTTAAAGCCCCAGTGTGTAGGATTTGTGGCGCATAGGTGGATGGTGCTATTGCACTTTCTGTTTTAGCTACGGCAGACCTCGAGGGTCACGCGCCGCTACTGTATACGCGGTCCCGTTTTTTTTTCTTTTTTTCTCATGAAAACACACATTCCCGATCATGTACCATGACACTCTACACATCAAATGAAACCTTACAGTCTCCTCTTTTTGACTATGCAATTCATTTCCCTGCACAACAATCACTCCCCGAGCACATGGGGCTTTTATACGGAAAAGCACAAAACGAGGTTAGCTTACCTTAGAATGCTTTGCACAGGTCAAACTCTGTATTTCACCATAAACTTGCTCTCAATTTGTCTGTAAGGATCCAGCGAATAAAATCCAGTAAAACAATTTAGTCCAAAACACGTGTTAGATCCATTACGACGTCTGATCCGGCAGCATGCTTGTGTTGTTTACCCAAAACCACGAGCCTTGCCGAAGGCGAAGGCGGAGCCCAAATGTCCTTCTGCGGCTCTCGTATTCAAAATGGCTGCCTCTGCATGGGGAAGATCCCCCTTTTATGTGACTATATCTAAGTCCAAAAGAATACTTTGATTTCATGATGGAAGTGAAAAGGCTTGGAAAACAATGTATTTTTGAATGGGTATCTTCAATTTCAGTAATTAACGGGTAAAAATCTTACACACTGTCCCTTTAAATGAGACAATCTTCTCTAGCCTTAGAGCACTATCTTCAGGTGATTTTTACCCAAGCAAAAGTATTTACATGATTTTCAATATGTTGCATTTTTCTGAGTGTCATGGGACCCTGGGCTTCACCATTGTTTTTGACGTCTTTGAAGGTGTAGGTGTTTCCCTACCCCCAAAGCCCACTTTTTCCTACAGGCTTTTGTGATTTTCACCCGGTGATAGTGAAAGAGAAATATAAGAATGTAAAGAATTTAATGTAAGAGGATGTAAAAATAGGTAAGTAAGAGTGGTCCTGGAATGTGTATCTATCCTTATTTAGTGCAGTGGTTATGAATAAATATCACAAAGTGGTGATTTCAAAGGGAATTCTTATGGTGAAAACAATATTTTAGTCATATTGTTCCTGTTTGTGCTTCACCAGGAAGTCTCACATGTCCCAGGAATGGCTGGACCAAACATCAAGTTTCCATTATTATTTTTATTTTTATTTTTATTTTATTTTAGGAATTTTTTGTAATCACAGTCCTAATTTTTCAGTAATTTTGGAGCATGTTTTTAGGGTCTTCCTATTTTTTCCCATTTTGTTGCACATACCACAGTTGAAAATAAAAGAAAACCACTCTAATTTATCATGTGTTGTCATATGTATATATATATTTTTTCCCCTCCTCTGGCAGCACGGTGGCTGAGTGGTTAGCACTCATGCTTCACAGCAAGAAGGTTCGGGTCGCCCGAGCCTTTCTGTGTGGAGATTGCATGTTCTCCCCGTGTCTGGGTGGGTTTCCTCCGGGCACTCCGGTTTCCCCCACCAACCCAAACATGCTCCAGGTAAAATCCTCCAGCTGAGGTCCTGACCAAACCTAAACAACAAAATCATGGGGATGGTCTCGGGTCAAATGTAGAAACAAAAATTACATTTTTGTATGAAAAGCGCTTTATAAATATTGTTTGATTGATTGATATTTTGATCTATTTTTCATGACAAGTACCTTTTGTTGGGTATATTACATTGGGTAAAAATTACCCAGCAAAAGTGATGGTGTAACTTTTTATAGCCAAAGTGTTCTAGGGCCAGACAGCAGTGTATTAAACAGGGCTACAGAAGCTCAGTTGGTACAGTGTTTGTCCTATTCTCGAATCGCACTCTCAACATAAACCAGAACCACTCATCCGATTTGATTCCAGCTCCCACAGATGAATGCTGTTGTTGTGTCCTTGGGCAAGACACTTAACCCACCTCGCCCACAGTTTTGGCATACATGTTAAGCCTTAAAGGCGGAAAAGTGCTAAAACTATAACCATTAAAGGAGACATACACTGCAAAGTTGTTGATTGTTTTCACTTCTCATTTACACACATAAAACTGTATATAGAGCGACTCCTGCATGTTTGTGTCATCTTTATTTTTCTGTATTTAAGACGTCATTGGTCCGATCTCCGAAAAAAGATTCAGAACTAAAAATGATGGTTCCCCTGAAAAAATACATAACTTTATATCTGGATTTGTTGTTAACGTGCCATCTACCAGGAGCAGAGAGAATTACCACAAAGAAAAGCAAACAAAAACTAGAGTTAGTCACGTTTTCTGACATTCTAACACAAACACGCTGTTAGTGATAATTCATGCACTTAAAAACAGCACAGGAGATCTCCGGACTTTTACCTGCGACATAACAAATCTGGAAAATTGAAAATCATGTGTTTTTTGAGTGCTTACAGGGAGAGGCCTTAGTAAAAACATTCCACACCAGTTATATAAAAGAAAAAGCATCATATGTTTTCTTTAAAGGTCAATAAATGCTCTTGACACTTTATGTTGTTGTGTCCTTAGGCAAGAGCATTCCCACTTTGCTTGTATAAGTGGTTACACGACAGCTGCACCGAGGGAGAGGTCACGTATAGAGGACAAACTTCTCCTTGTGGAAAAATATTGTATTCCTTAACGTTAAACAGACGTTATGCAAACATGACTTCTTTGACCTTTTAGCTTTGCTGTAAGTTTTCCCTCGCGGACGTCCGAGTAAAGCAGCACTTGAGGCGACAGTGCTCCAAATTTGTCATTTACAAATCGCTTACAAGACACAAAAGCCATGGAAAGAAAAGCCAATGGACCAGTTATGTTGCTGTTTACAATGGAACAAAAGTAAATAATGGACAGTGGTTTTATGTAGTTTTGTGTATGTGTTGTGTGGAGAAAGCCGTGGGGTGTTTGTTTGTTTTTGTCTGTTTGTGTTTTTATTATGTTAAATGTCAAACTTGCAAAGAATAAAGGGAAAAAGAAAAGAAAAAAGTTAAAGGAAAAGTAACGTTTTTTACAATTTGAGCCTTATTTCAGTAATAAAACAAGTTGTTTTACTCACCCATAGCACTTTGGTGTCATATGGAGCATTTCCGGAGATGTTTTAGATTAGCGTTAGGCTAACGCCGTTAGCCTAGCGCGACTTATAGCCATAGCTCGCGGCATTCCCCGAGCATGTAATATGCCCCGTGCGGGCTCCAAATAACACAAACTTTAGCACTTTTCAAATCATAGAAGCTCGATGTTTTAGTCTACGATTTCGTTTGAATCAAAAGTGGCCTGTAATCCGAGATTTATCCATAGTTTACAGCTTTGCGTTCCATGTTTGGGTCCCGGGAGCTGAGAGCACAGTCCGCACATGCGCACTGGCGTCCTCATCTACTCGAAACTATGGCTAAATCTCGGATTACAGGCCACTTTTGACCACACGAAATCGTAGACTAAAGACATCGAGCTTCTATGATTTGAAAAGTGCTAAAGTTTGTGTTATTTGGAGCCCGCACGGGGCATATTACATGCTCGGGGAATGCCCCAAGCTATGGCTATAAGTTGCGCTAGGCTAACGGCGTTAGCCTAACGCTAATCTAAAACATCTCCGGAAATGCTCCATATGACACCAAAGTGATATGGGTGAGTAAAACAACTTTTTTTATTACCGAAATAAGGCTCAGATTGTAAAAAACGTTACTTTTACTTTAAATTATCACTACCAAAACGGTACTTTATTGTCCCCATAATGATAATAATTTGACCCATCCTTCAGCTGATACTCGGCAGCTGCCCTACAAAGTCAGAACACTGTAACAACATTAGTCAAAAATGGGTTAATGTAATCTTAGGGGTATTTGAGCTCTCCTTTATCATGTGAATAAATATCATGAAAAATATTGTGCTCAAAATTGACCGTTGACCCTTATTTGGCAGTTACTCTACTCTGCCTTTGTATCGTGCGGCAAAAATAAGGAGTCTTGCGAAGGCAGAGTACAGTAACTGCCAAATAAAAGTCAAAAGCCATGGACACAAATCCTTTGAGCTAAATATTTTTACATACAAATACAGTTCTGTAAAAAATAAGAGACGACTGCAAAATAATCAGTTTTTCAGATTTTACTACTTATACTGTAGGTTTGTGTTTGGACAAAAGGAACATTTTTGTTTGAGTCGATAAACTACTGACAACATTTCCCCCAAATCCAAATAAAAATATTATAGTTTAGAACAGGGGTACTGAACCTTTTTTTAACCGGGATCTACTTTTGAGGTTGATGGTGTGCCGAGATCTAACCAGCACTAACCCTAATCCTAACTTTAAACCTGGTTTAGTCCTGGTTTAGACCTGGTTTAGTCTTGGATTAGTCCTGGTTTAGTCCTAGTTTAGACCTGGTTTAGTCCTGGTTTAGACCTGGTTTAGTCTTGGATTAGTCCTGGTTTAGTCCCGGATTAGTCCTGGTTTAGACCTGGTTTAGTCTTAGATAGTCCTGGTTTAGTCCTAGTTTAGACCTGGTTTAGTCCTGGTTTAGACCTGGTTTAGTCTTGGATTAGTCCTGGTTTAGTCCCGGTTTAGACCTGGTTTAGTCCTGGTTTAGACCTGGTTTAGTCTTGGATTAGTCCCGGTTTAGTCCTGGTTTAGACCTGGTTTAGTCTTGGATTAGTCCCGGTTTAGACCTGGTTTAGTCCTGGTTTAGACCTGGTTTAGACTTGGATTAGTCTCGGTTTAGACCTGGTTTAGTCCTGGTTTAGACCTGGTTTAGTCTTGGATTAGTCCCGGTTTAGTCCTGGTTTAGACTTGGATTAGTCCCGGTTTAGACCTGGTTTAGACCTGGTTTAGACCTGGATTAGTCTTGGATTAGTCTTGGATTAGTCCTGGTTTAGACCTGGTTTAGTCCTGGTTTAGACCTGGTTTAGTCTTGGATTAGTCCCGGTTTAGACCTGGTTTAGTCCTGGTTTAGACCTGGTTTAGTCTTGGATTAGTCCTGGTTTAGACCTGGTTTAGTCCCGGTTTAGACCTGGTTTAGACCTGTTTAAGTCCTGGTTTAGACCTAGTTTAGTCCTGGTTTAGTCCCGGTTTAGTCCCGGGCCCCTGCTGTCAGCTAATCTGTCCCTTTGATGCAGAAATAATACGATAATATGACTCACCCGAACGTATCGCCGAATTTCGCCGAAAGGTGAGGGATTTTCATGCCTGCAGTGAAGCGGTGAAGCACATAACAATCTCACCATTTTTGTCTGCGACTCTGCACCAACACGTTCATATCTACGGACGTTGCTGCCACTGCCCCACAAAACGCTGTGGCCAAAAACCTCGTCCTTCTCCTTCTCCGTCTCCTCCTTAAAACAAATAAACTGTACATGTTCTGGCTCTGGTACACAAAAAATCGGAATTGAGCATTAATCCCTGGTGATCTTATCTTAGGTCGTTTTCACACCAGGAAAGTCCGATAGTTCACTTGCTTTGGTCCGGACCAAACTTTTTTTTTATTTTATTATTTTGGTGCGGTTCGCTTTCACACTGCAGTTTTTCCCCAAGCGAACTAACATGTATAAACAAAAGCACATGTGCTGAGGTCGCTCAGACATTGGACAGAATGAGCCCTGTCGAAACGCCGTGTTCAAACCCGGAAGGAGGAGAATTATGGTGTTACGTGCTGTTTTCAATCTAGCCTTAGCGATATGGTTTACTCAGTTTATACAGTTCGCACAAATGTTTGAGCAGCATCGTGAGGTTTACACTATTTTACAATCAATTTCCAAATGACGAAGTCACAGGGCAAGACGGCTACGGAGGACAGCGCTCGTGCGCGCATCAAGTTCTGACTCTTGCTCTTCACGCAAAACATAAGTAAGCCTCGTAAGTTTCGTTTTGTTTCGTTTCGTTTAGTTTCATAAGCCTCAGTTTCCCATAATGCTCGACATACGACGGGAGCTCGTCAAGTACAAAAAGCCAACTTGTGTCGGATCGAGTCCGGTCTGCATTCTCACCTCAAGCGAACCGCACCAGAGTTCGTATGGAACCGGACCGAGACCGACCTTTTTAGGTGGTCTCGGTCCGCTTGTTTGCTCCGGATCGAGACTTTTGGTTTTTATTCACACCAGAACAAAAGGTCCGAATCAAAGGAGCAAACGAACTCTGGTTCGTTTTAAACGAACCAAACAAGGCAGGTGTGAAACGACCTTAATAACCCTTATTTTTAATCACAGCTTTCATGCGTCTTGGCATGCTCTCCACAAGTCTTTCACAGTGTTCTTGGTGACTTTATTCCACTCCTGGTGCAAGAACTGAAGTAGCTCAGCTTTGTGTTTGTGTTGGAATTCAACAGACGCTGGAATGGAATGGCTGTAATACATGTAGAGATGCTGATTTCAGAAAAAAATCAATCAAGCAGTGGTCTCTTCTTTTATTTCCAGAGCTGCATTTCTTCATTATAGCAACTAGATGTCAAATTTTGGGAGCGCTTCCTATTATACAACCTATTTTATCTGGACAAAACAGAAACTTTGAAGTCATTTTTCTCAGTTTCACACTCGAGTTAAAGTCTTTTGCCTTTGTAGGTCAGAAGAATCCCTGGGGTTTTGATGCTAACTGGAGGCTTTGCTCTGTCTGAAGCTCTGTTACACAAGTTATACTTTAATCGCAGCTTTAATCTGACCATAAACAACTGATTTATTTGGAATTACGAGCTGATTTGTGCTGTTAAACAAGTCCTTCTCCGATAACACAAGCTATCTAACACCTAAACAGGACCATGAACACTCTTCAATCAATCAATCAATCAAACATTTATAAGGCGCTTTTCATACAAAATTGTAGCACAAAGCGCCTTACAGTGGTCAAGGATTAGAAGATTGACCTTTATTGATCTCGCACAGGAGAAGTTGTTTCTAAATTTGACCCGGGGACCATCCCCATGATTTTGTTTTGTTATTTATCTCTTATTGATCTCAGGCTCCTAAAAATGTGAGTTAAACCCAGAATCTTCTCGTTTGTTGTGAGTTCTAGCCACTCAGCCTTCGTACCACCAGTAATGTCTATTTAAATGTTTTTTTTCCTCCACGTAAATGGTTTTCTTTCTTTAACTGTTAACAAAAGATCTTATTTCATTTCACAAAGCTGGTCTTATTAAGTAAAAAACGATGAACATTTTTATGTAAGGTTATCTTTTTGTTTTTCTAAGTGTGTGTCTGGAACAACGTCTGGAACATCTGTAAACATTTTGTGCGACTGCAAAATTGGGCAAAACAACCATTTTCAGAAACAATTTGACAAGAAAGGAACTATAAACATGCGGTTTGTAGGTCCACAGAATTTTAAAGATTCTCGTGGGTTAGAAAATATCTCAAATAACTAAAAAAAAAAAATCAAGACTCCGACGTAACTTTCTAAAAGTTCAGAAATCTTTCTCGAAGGTCCCAATTTCCTTGATTAAAAAACACAACCCAGTAACGTAGAAAACCTCAGATTAGCACATTCCCATTACCCTTTTAGCCAACACCTTGTTCCTTCACCTCTTATCAATATTTACGCCTGGCGAATTCGTGATGGCTGCCGATCCTCCATACCCAACCGTAATAAATGAATTTGTATGCAAAGCAGCTGTTTGCCCACCTCTCTCACACTCACTGCCGGAGTTATATTTAAATTATTCAGCAGTTGCAAACACTGCGCACGCTCTAAATTGTATATTAATTCTAAAATGACTGCGCACCCCTGGGCCCTGGGATTCCACTTTTAATAACTTGCACAGCTGTAGAGAGTTTGCTAACACAGGATTATTGCCAGGCTCCCCATTGTTGGGTATAGCGTGGATGCAGCGTTTTTGTAGCTTTCAGAAATCCTAATCAAGTTGTACGCAGTTATGGGGAAGTAAGAATTGAATGTTGCTTTTGATTTTGTTTTTCGTTTTTCATACGGATGAATAATATACAGTACAGCTCTAGAAAAAAATAAGAGGCCACTGCATTTTTTTTCCTGAAATCAGCATCTCTACATGTATTACAGCCATTCCATTCCAGCATCTGTGGAATTCCAACACAAACACAAAGCTGAGCTACTTCAGTTCTTGCACCAGGAGTGGAATAAAGTCACCCAAGAACAATGTGAAAGACTGGGACTAAACCAGGTCTGAACCAGGACTAAACCAGGTTAAAAATGGGACTAAACCAGGACTAAACAAGACCTAAACTTGGACTGAACCAGGGCTAAACCAGGCCTAAACTTGGACTGAACCAGGGCTAAACCAGGTTAAAAATGGGACTAAACCAGGTCTGAACCAGGACTAAACCAGGTCTAAACTAGGACCCAAGAACAATGTGAAAGACTTGTGGAGAGCATGCCAAGACGCATGAAAGCTGTGATTAAAAATAAGGGTTATTGCACCAAATATTGATTTGTGAACTCTTCTTAAGTGTAAACATTAGTATTATGTTGTTTTAAAATGAATTTGATCTTGTTTCTTTGCATTGAGGTCTGAAAACATGGATCTTTTTTATTTTGACCATTTGTCATTTTCTGCAACTAAATGCTCTAAACCAGGGGAGGGCAATTATTTTTCCCCAGGGGCCAAATGAGAAGCAGAAAATATTGTGGAGGGCGAAAAGTTTGAAGTCTACTCTGGTTATTAATTTTATTTCTACGTTGAAATCAGTAAATGTCATTGTTTACAGAAGCTGGTAAGTTCTGTGTTATTATTAAGTAATGAGAGAGTGAGGTTTTACAAAAACTGAATTTATTCAGTAAAATAATTCAAAACAATGGTAAACGTGAAACATTTGGAACTCTTTTTCAGTCACATTAACCCCACAATGTTTTCTGAGTTTAACTTTAACTTTGTATTAAGACACCACAATGTCTTTGTTTGGCAAATAATATAATACAAGACCAACTGCCAAACTGTGTAGAAAAAAAGTTGCATGTTTTGTGTTTTTTATTTCTTGATCAGTGAGAGAAATCTCGCCTCTGTTGAACTTTAAAGATCCCATGACATGGTACTTCTTGATGCTTTTATATGGCTCCTTAATGGTTCCCTAATACTGTAAATGAATCCTTCTTCAAAATCAACAGTGCATGAGAAACAGAGATAAGATGAGAAAGAGTAATTTTTCTCTCTCTGAACACTCCATTATGGGCATTGTTGCTTGAATGCAAATGAGGAGAAAAGAGATGGCCTATAGTAGAGGGTGGGGGCGTGGCCAAACTCTCTCTGACCCATTTCCGCATTTTTGCACGGAGGGAGAGATGAGAAGCGTTCCATTGAAAAATAAACACATTTCCACAGAAAATAAAATTAAACCACTGCTGTTTCAAAGGTCCAGAGGCTCAGATAAAGGACTTCCGAGCCTAGAAACACTCGCACGTGCCTCCAGGCAAATAAAAAAACGCATTTCGCATTGCGTAGCTCCTCTGCAGTCCAAACTCTCTGGGCGTGATTTACAGAGATGCTGAGTACAGGCAGACGGGAGTGGAACTGCATTTTTCGATCTGACGTCAATAAGGTGCCTTGTTGAGAATCGCCCGTTTGAGCTGTGTTTTTTTCAAACGCAGAAAAGGACCGCAAATGCTCAGTTTAGACATTTCGCAACTTTTAGCCATGGGGGGGGGGGCTAAACAGGGTAGGGGAGCTCACATTAACGTTCAAAAACCTCAGAAAGTGAAAATTTCATGCCATGGGACCTTTAACAAGTGCATCAAAGTCAGGTTCATGTTTGAGGTGGAGATGTGAAGTCCCACAGATGATCATCAGTACAAATGCATCAGTACAAATGCATTATGTACAATTTTGAAAGTAGGTTTTATTTTCTTAATTCCAAGGAACCTTTCGCGGGCCGGTCAAAATCAGCTCGCGGGCTGCATTTCGGTCTGCTCTAAACGATAATATTTTTATTTGGAATTTGGGGGAAATGTTGTCAGTAGTTTATAGACTCAAACAAATATGTTCCTTTTGCCCAAACACATATCTATAAGTAGTAAAATCAGAAAAACTGATAATTTTACAGTGGTCTCTTATTTTTTCCAGAGCTGTATTTGTGCTCTTACCATGCTAATATTTGTTAGCATTACTGTGACGGCAAAAAGTCATTGCTTGTTCTCTTTTTCACATTTTGAAAGTAAAAGTAAAGCTTTTAATACTGCTACAATACTTATTATATTGAAATAGATTTAAAAACTCTGATATCAACATTGGCAAGTAATGGTATCCAGCTGTAAAAAACAAAATATATTAGACCATCCTAGAGCGTCTGTGCTTTTTGTTTGGAAGTCTCTCAGGACTGTGAGTCTTTACAGGGACTTGTGCTCCTTGACCCATAAAGCTAAAAACACTACTGTCTGTGACCTAATTTCTGTGTGCTCCTGAGGGACCAGGGGCTAAACATTAGAGGGCCACAGTGCACGTCTGAGGGCTTTGCTCTATATAGCTACAAGCGAAAAGTGCTTTTGGATGAAAACTTCTTTTTGTCTTTTCCCAAAAAAACACATTTTTTAAACAATGGCTGAGTTACGTACATCTATATCTTTAGTTGTATACAGCTCTGGAAAAAAATAAGAGACCACTGCAAAATTATAAAATATTAATTATTATAGGTATGTGTTTGGGCAAAAGGGTCCAAAAAGTCCATATAATCATTCAGTAATTCAATAATACTGGTTTAGACCTGGTTTAGTCCTGGTTTAGACCTGGTTTAGTCCTGGTTTAGACCTGGTTTAGTCCTGGTTTAGACCTGGTTTAGTCCTGGTTTAGACCTGGCTTAATCCTGGTTTAGTCCTGGTTTAGACCTGGTTTAGTCCTGGTTTAGACCTGGTTTAGACCTGGTTTAGACCTGGCTTAATCCTGGTTTTGTCCTGGTTTAGACCTGGTTTAGTCCCGGTTTAGTCTCGGTTTAGACCCGGTTTTGTCTCGGTTTAGACCCGGTTTTGTCTCGGTTTAGACCCGGTTTAGTCCCGGTTTGGACCTGGTTTAGTCCTGGTTTAGTCTTGGTTTAGTTCCGGTTTAGTCCCAGGCCCCTGCTGTCAGCTAATCTGTCCCTTTGATGCAGAAATAATATGATAATATAACTCACCCCATAAGAACACGGTCAGCTCGTAGTTTGTGGTGTCCGATAATTCGCGTGTCCACGTGTATGCACATGGAAACCGACAATTATCCCGAGTCCCGAGGCGAGAGTTCCTTCTTACGTAGCATTAACGTAGCGTACATATGAACGGGGCTTGCTCACAGCTGATCAGCGAACAGGTGCAAACACAACAACGCTAATCATCATGATTGGCAGGAGCGCGATCGGTGGGTATGCTGCAACATGATTGGAAGCCGGAGCGCAGTTCAGCCTATGATTGGCTCTTGGAACTGGCCACGATTCATGTAGGTCACCTATTTTGACTTCAAAACGGCGAATTTCGCCAAAAGGTGAGGAAGTTTCATGCCTGATTGGTAAAATGCCAAAAGGGATGGAAGAAGGGATGTCCAATTTGGAAGAGGGATGATTTTGACTATCCTCCCTCAACTCGAGTACTGGCAATAACCCTTATTTTTAATCACAGCTTTCATGTGTCTCTCCACAAGTCTTTCACATTGTTCTTGGGTGACTTTATTCCACTCCTGGTGCAAGAACTGAAGTAGCTCAGCTTTGTGTTTGTGTTGGAATTCAACAGACGCTGGAATGGAATGGCTGTAATACATGTAGAGATGCTGATTTCACACAAAAAAAATGCAGTGGTCTCTTATTTTTTTTCCAGAGCTGTAGATTGAATCAATGATGGATTAAGTTATATTTAATTCCAAATACATTTATATATTTAATCTAATAAGAACAAAATATTGTTAACTTAAAATGAAAGATGGTATGTTGCACTTTAAAGTTACTTAAAGGTGGTTTACAGGGTCTGTACCTTTATTGCTCACATTAACAAAAGAAAATCCTTGCAAAATTTATTCACGGCATTAAGTTTTTCACAACTTTCAGAGACCAGAGCTTAGTTTTGCTGTCACGGCAATAATCCTAACGACAACTAACAGCCCACCAGGGTTACTTACTTCCTGATTCAAGGACAATAAAGTGCTTTATAATGAGATACACACAGCAATCTCACTTTAAGCTTTTTCAAAATATATCTGTACTTTACTGCATTAGAAAATCAGGGATAGCCCTTTTAATTTAAGATGATGACTATAGTAGCGCAACAATTACATCCTCCTCAAATAACCAAACAAAACATACTCTAAAATCACATTTACGTACCAACATACAGTGGTACCTCACCTTACGAAATTAATTCGTTCCAGAAGTGGTTTCGTAACGTGAAAAATTCGTAGGTTGAGTAGCTATTTCAATGGAAAAAGCCTGATTTGTTCCAAGGCCCCGATCCAACTTTTTTAATAGTGTAACATTGTGTTCTGCGTCCTGATTGGTTTCTCAGACTGGATTTAAACTTTTCTCACATTTGTCTCTCGTTTAAACACTCAAACTTTCATAGATTTTCAACAAAATTATTAATAGTGAAGTGTGGGGGGAAGGGGGAGGGGGGAGAAGACTGCGCTCTGACACGTGTGATAGCGCAGCATGACCCGGCGCGGAGCTGATAGCAAGTCTAGACCAAGGTCTAAACCTGGACTGGACCAGGACTAAACCTGGACTAAACCAGGACTAAACCAGGACTAAACCAGGACTAGACCAGGTGGATTAAAGCAGCGAGGAGGGGACTGCACGCAGTCTGAGGCATGAACGCATGAACGAGACCCATGCAAGGCTCCTCCTGGTTTAGTCCAGGTTTAGTCCTGGTTTAGTCCAGACCACCGCGGCTCCTCCTGGTTTAGTCCAGGTTTAGTCCTGGTTTAGTCCAGACCACCGCGGCTCGTCTAGACCTCCTCTAGACCTGGTCAGGTCTAGAAGAGGTCTAGACCACCGCGGCTCTTGCATGGGTCTCGTTCATGCGTTCATGCGTTCATGCGCTCAGACTGCGTGCGGTCCCCTCCTCGCTGCTTTAATCCACCTGGTCTAGTCCTGGTTTAGTCCTGGTTTAGTCCTGGTCCTGGACCTGGACCAGGGGCTGACAGCAGGTTTAGACCTTGGTCTAGACCTGCTGGCAGCCCCGCGCCGGGTCATGCTGCGCTATCACACGTGTCAGAGCGCAGTTTTCTCCCCCCTCCCCCTTCCCCCCACGCTTCACTATTAATACATTTTGTTGAAAATCTATGAAAGTTTGAGTGTTTAAACAAGAGACAAATGTGAGAAAAGTTTAAATTCAGTCTGAGAAAAGCGTATAATGTGTGTGGCTGAGCGCGCATTATTTGAATTTTCTTTCGTATCTAGAGACCAAAATTTACCGTGAAGGCGTTTCGTAACTTGAAATTTTCGTTTGTTGGGTCATTCGTAAGGTGAGGTACCACTGTATATCTGTTTTGTCGAGAGTGTATAACAGCACTATATCTGAATCCACCACCACAGAATAGTAAATAAATATCTCCAAGAAAAGCCATCCATCTCAGGTTTGAATGGCCCCTGATTTCACCCGAGCATTAATCTGCTTTAAAATAGACCCTTTATACATATTAATGCCGGTCCGCTCTTACATTACGCCACTTATGGCCACTCAGAGGTCACCTGCTTAACGTCGCTTTCAGAATTTATGTGCAACAAATGAGCTATGTGTCCTTGGATGTGAAAACCCCACCGATGATGAAAGCAACAAGTGCGTTCATGTGGAGATGTGGGTTTGAAGGCATTACTGTGAGGGCAGGTCAGTGAGCTGGACTGCCTGTGCCCTCTTACTGGGGTCAACTACAGTTTTACAGAACAGTTGTTTTTAATAAAATCTGTTGCAAGAGGTCACGGTTCATTTTGTTTCAAATGTAACTTGTTGGGTGGTTGGTCAAGGCACTTATCTGTGTGATAATTAATACTATTGACCTTGGGTGGTAATGAAGCTTCCTAGAAAGTGAAAAAGCTAGGTCCTAATCCTAGTTTAGTCCTGGTTTAGTCCCATTTTTAACCTGGTTTAGTCCTGGTTTAGTCCAAGTCTTTCACATTGTTCTTGTGTGACTTTATTCCACTCCTGGTGCAAGAACTGAAGTAGCTCAGCTTTGTGTTTGTGTTGGAATTCAACAGACGCTGGAATGGAATGGCTGTAACACATGTAGAGATGCTGATTTCAGAAAAAAATGCAGTGGTCTCTCTTTTTTTTTTCCGCAGAGCTGTACAGTCAAGTACATTTGACCATTTAGTACCATTTATTGTATTTTAAATTAAATAGTATTTAATTAAATACTTAATGATTGAAGTTAATCTTGCTTCTCACCCTGTTCTCTAATGCCACGCAGATGACCCGATCAATCTAAACTGTCCCAAGTGCATGTACGGCAAAGTCAATGGGGTCATTAAACCTTTCTATATTTTAACCTCATGACCGTGTACCAATTCTACATCCTATATACCCCGCCCCTGTGTGTCCATAACTGCTAATACAGGCTTCACCAACTGCCGTAATATCCCATTAACACTCATTTACATCCAAAGAGGAAACAGTCCGTCAAGATAATTCCACCTCGTACGATTACAGTATTGCCCTTCGCTGCCAAGCCTCCGTCTTTACGCTGTACTGTCCGTGAGTACTTCAGGTTCCCGTAGATCACTGGGAATTATTGATGACTTTCAATTAGATCAGTCTCGGTCCATTTGATGCTACATTTGCAGAATATGGAGATCAGCGTTCAGGGGGGGCGTGTAAGAGCTCAGGACTGGTGAGGATGTTTAAATTGTTGATCTTGCGAAATGGGGCAGGGGAAATAACTTTTGGTACGTCACAATGGATACAGGTCAGTGTGTAAGAGTTTTAAATATGGAGATTGTCTGCATTTAATGATAAAGTCAATGGAAACGCTCACCCATTCACACACACGTTCATAAACCAGTGCACACAGACAGCAAAACTCCACTCTGACCTCTGAAAGTTGTGAAAAAGCACTTATAAACTCGTCGCGGTTAATATTAGATGCTCACAGTGTATAAGGTAAGTAAGGAATAACTCTGGACTACTGCAAACCATTTTAACTCATTGGCTGCCGGAGACGTCTATGGACGTTCGGGCGAACCCAACCGTTGATTGCCAGAACGTCTATAGACGTTCAACACGTTTTTCAGCGGGGGTTGCTAGGATACGGCCTGGAGCAACTTTGAAGGTGTAATTCACACACCTCAACCTGTAGATGGCGATCTTGTATCATTATTTGCCGATCAGAGCCGTGGAAGAAAGGAGGAGTGCAGTGTGTGTATAGATGTGTGTAAGATGGCGAGGCCAGAGAACCCGGAAAAGCAGACAACTGTTGATCAGCGCCTATGGAGCGATCAGATCGCTCTTGGGACCCAGGATCCTGGATCAGAGGATCGCAGAGACAAGCCGGATCAAGCAGCGAGGTCTGAGCAGAGATCTGCTGTGGAGGGGGCGTGTCATATGTGCGCTGCGCGGACCAGGGAGTCTCCTCAGAACTACGACAGCTCCAGAGAAGAAGTTTACTGACTTGGAGCAGTGATACTGCTGTGCTGTGTGGTAATTGTAATGAATGAAGTTATATGTGTGTGTGTGTGTGTGTGTGTGTGTGTGTGCGTGCGTGCGTGTGTGCGTGCGCGTGCGTGCGTGCGTGTGTAGCTGTGTGTGTGTGTAAAGGTTTATGCATGGGCTTGTGTGTATGTACATATATATATATGTGTGTGTGTGTGTGTGTGTGTGTGTGTATTAGTTTTTATTATGGGTCTGTACTCTGGGCCTCAGACAAAGCCTCAACAAAGTTCTATTTTATATGAAAATATATTATTATATCCTGTAAACATCTCTTGGCACTATTCACAGAGCCTTATATTCTTATATTTGTAAATAAAAAATGTACTTTGTCATCAAAAATCTCTTTCTCTGTTATTTTAGATGTTTGAGGTGTCACTAAATCAATAAATATTGATGTCAAAGTCACTGATCTGCTCGAAATCCTTCTCTGAACTCAACGCTCGTTTTCTCCATTTCTTGCTCAAAAACCAGTGTTTTTGCTGAAACTTCCCTATGTTCTACTATCAGTTATTTGAGAACTGAAAAGGTTAGAAACATAATTTTTTTCCAGGTGAAAGAAGAGAGTCTAGGCTTTATTTTGATGTGTGCCATGTTTATATAGTCAAAGAACTCAGTATTCTGTGAGTCTTGTAAAATCAGTGAAAATGCTCTAAATCTCTGGCACTCTACAGGCTTAGATTTTGAAAACAGGCTGGCAGTGAAAGAGTTAAAGGTCCCATGACATGGTACTTGTTGATGCTTTTATATGGCTCCTTAATGGTTCCCTAATACTGTAAATGAATCCTTCTTCAAAATCAACACTCAGTGCATGAGAAACAGAGATAAGATGAGAAAGAGTAATTTTTCTCTCTCTGAACACTCCATTATGGGCGTTGTTGCTTCAATGCAAATGAGGAGGACAGAGATGGCCTATAGTAGGTGGTGGGGGCGTGGCCAAACTCTCCACTCTTTCCTTTTCAGCTGTGCCTGTGCGCTCTGACCCACTTCCGTGTTTTTGCGCGGAGGGAGAGATGAGAAGCGTTCCATTGAATCTGCATCAAATTAATTATAAAGAAGCTCGGGAAATACATGTTAGCATGCTAGTTGTTGTTGCTAGCTTTACTGTGACGGCAAAAGGAGAAATTCAATCCATCAGCGTATTTTCGCATTCGCATCTCGTTTCGATTCGTATCACTGCGCGCCTGTTACTTATTATTAGCCTGTTAACCTTTAGCGGAAGTGAACGGCAGACCGTAAGGGGAAGTTAACGAGTGAACAGGCAGCGCAGTGATACGAATCGAGACGAGATATGCGAATGCGAAAATCAATCAATCAAACAATATTTATAAGGCGCTTTTCATACAAATTGTAACACAAAGCGCCTTACAGTGGTCAAGGATTAGGATACGCTGCTGGATGTTTCGTTTCGTTTTCAGACAAATGTTTTGTTTTGAGAAGAAAAACAAGCTTTATTACGAGTCCCCGCGAACTCACCGGACCTAATTACCTGATCTCCAGAACGCGAGCAGAACCGGGCTGAGCGCAAACTGTCAGAGGTAAGCCGGTGTTACCGCACGTAACTTTTAGAAGGAAACCCATACAGATTAACATTTTTTAAAAAACACAAAAAAAAACAACGCACTATCCCTTTCAGTTCTGGCCAGATGCTGGTGGACACTGCTTATATCTGTCTAAAGGGAGGAGCTAACTACAATGAAATTACTATGAAACTACCACACCTACTTGTTTACAGTTTGTGTTAGTTAGGTGAGCCTGTTAGATCTGCAGTGGGAGTGGAGTGTGGGTCTTGTTAGCAGAACCATTCAGGACCATAATGGTGTTTTCACACCTCTGGACCTGACCTGCTGCTCTGTTGTTTTGTTTGTTTTGATTTAGGTTTGAGGATAGAGTTATAGATGGAGACAAATGATGTCTGAGACCTCCATTTCTGTTCAAAGAAGGATTCTTTTTCTTGACAAAAATAGCCCCTTTAACTCCCCTCTCAAACCAGTTCTTTTCTCTGGCCAAGATCTGGACGTTTCGTGAAGAATCCTTCAGTCGTCCAGGTAGAATCCATGATAAAAGGAGAAATTCAATTTGTCAACTGGACAAAGTTTATTTGGTCGAAAACGTTTCGCAGCTCATCCGCGCTGCTTCGTCAGTTCTGGTTAGAGTGCTGAAGGACACTGCTTATATCTCGCTGCAGGGAGGAGCTAACTACACTGAAATTATTCTGAAACTATCTCAACTATTTGTTTTTGAGTTTCTGTCAAGATCTGGACCTCACTGTGCTCAAAGGAGCGGCCCGTGGCTTTTAGGTGTGACGGCAAACTGAGTAGGGTGACCATTCGTTTGGATTTCGTCCGGACATTCCGGTTTTAGAGCTGTCTGTCCGGCCGTCTGTCACGTGTCCTCCTTTTTTACATTTTGTCCTCCTTTCGGACCCTCGTCGGCCACCGTTGCGATGTTGTGTCGTATGCATATATTCGCCCCTGATTGTCTGGAAGCTGCTGTCACTCAAAAGCTCCGCTCATGCTTGATATTTTTTGTTGAAGAAGTTCGTGTGGACAAGCAAATACCAGTAGGCTAAATGACAGAGGCCTACAACTTTTTTCAATTTTTCACGCTTTTTTGCTTTTTTGCGCCATATGATGCCATGGCAAAGACTGTGTTTTTTCAGTGAATTGGTGATGATATTGTTTTTTGTTCATATCATCTTGACCATAATTTGCCACATTTTTGTTTTTGATGGGTGTTCCATATTCCCCCGAGGGAAAAAACAAAAAAACAAAAAACAAGGTGTCCTCACTTTAGGGCCTTTGTCCTCCTTTGTTTGTCTAAAGAGCAAACTTAAACTACAAAGCAACTAATGAGAGTTCTATAAATGAAGTTATTACCTGATGGTTCTCAGTTTGTTTTATCATCACCGCAGTGTGCGCTTAGCAGCTGAAACTACACTCTACAGTCTGCCCAACAACAGAACAATCTATTTTCTGATTGGCTGATTTTTTTCTGGGGAGCGGGACGGGGAGGAGGGGGAGAGTTTTTTTCGCTGAAAACGCGCGGTGCCTGCATAAACTGAGCCACACAGACCGATTTTCTGGGAAAAAAAAAAAAATCAGCGTGAGAAATGCCATGTGTGGCGTGTGAGCGTGTGAACACGTCGAATTGCGTGTGTCACACTCTCAATGCGTGAGACTTGAGAGCCCTGATGTTAGCATGCTAGTTGTTGTTGCTAGCTTTACTGTGATTGCAAAAGGAGAAATTCAATCCATCAGCGTATTTTCGCACTCGCATATCTCGTCTCGATTCGTATCACTGCGCGCCTATTACTTATTATTAGCCTGTTAACCTTTAGCGGAAGTGAACGACGGATGCGGTCCACCATAAGGGGACGTTTACGAGTGAACATGCAAAAGGCAGCTAACGTGAGCGCATTGATACAAATCGAGACGAGATATGCGAATGCGAAAATGCGCTGCTGGATGTTTCGTGGACAACTGTTTGGGACGCAAATATATCACCTTTCGGACAAATGTTTTGTTTTGAGAAGAAAAACAAGCTTTATTACGAGTCCCCGCGAACTCACCGGACCTAATTACCTGAGCTCCAGAACACGAGCAGAACCGGGCTGAGCGCAAACTGTCAGAGGTAAACCGGTGTTACCGCACAAAACTTTTAGAAGGAAACCCATACAGATTAACATTAAAAAAACAACAACTCACTATCCCTTTCAGTTGTGGTCAGACGCTGGTGGACACTGCTTATATCTGCCTGAAGGGAGGCGCTAACTACAATTAAATTACTATGAAACTACCACACCTACTTGTTTACAGTTTGTGTTAGTTAGGTAAGCCTATTAAATATGCAGTGGGAGTGGAGTGTGGGTCTTGTTAGCAGAACCATTCAGGACCATAATGGTGTTTTCACACCTCTGGACCTGACCTGCTGTCCTATTGTTTTCTTTGTTTGTTTTGATTTAGGTTTGAGGATAGAGTTATAGATGGAGACAAATGATGTCTGAGACGTCCATTTCTGTTCAAAGAAGGATTCTTTTTCTTGACAAAAATAGCCTCTTTAACTCCCCTCTCAAACCAGTTCTTTTCTCTGGCCAAGATCTGGACGTTTCGTGAAGAATCCCTCAGTCGTCCAGGTAGAATCCATGATAAAAAGGAGAAATTCAATTTGTCAACTGGACAAAGTTTATTTGGTCGAAAACGTTTCGCAGCTCATCCGCGCTGCTTCGTCAGTTCTGGTTAGAGTGCTGATGGACACTGCTTATATCTAGCTGCAGGGAGGAGCTAACTACACTGAAATTATTCTGAAACTATCTCAACTATTTGTTTTTAAGTTTCTGTCAAGATCTGGACCTCACTGTGCTCAAAGGAGTGGCCCGTGACTTTTAGGTGTGACGGCAAACTGTCCGGCCGTCTGTCACGTGTCCTCCTTTTTTACATTTTGTCCTCCTTTCGGACCCTCGTCGGCCACCGTTGCGATGTTGTGTCGTATGCAAACATTCGCGATGCTCGCGCAGCTGATGCAGCCCCTGCAGCCCCTGCAGCCCCTGATTGTCTGGAAGCTGCTGTCACTCAAAAGCTCCGCTCATGCTTGATATTTTTTGTTGGAGAAGTTCGTGTGGACAAGCAAATACCAGTAGGCTAAATGACAGAGGCCTACAACTTTTTTAAATTTTTCACGCTTTTTTGCTTTTTGGCGCCATATGATGGCATGGGAAAGACTGTGTTTTTTCAGTGAATTAGTGATGATATTGTTTTTTGTTCATATCATCTTCACCGTAATTTGCCACATTTTTGTTTTTGATGGGTGTTCCATATTAATAAATATATGTTGACTTCATACATTATTCATAAGTCCCCCCCCCGAGGGAAAAAAAACAAAAAAACAAGGGCCTTTGTCCTCCTTTTTGGACACAAGTGTCCTCCTTTCCTGTTTCATGATCTGATCTCTAAAAGTTGTCAAAAATGCTTATAAACTCACTGCAGTGAATAATTCGGATGCTCAGAATGCCTAAGGTAAGTGAGTAATCATTTTGAACCACTCCAAACTGTTTAAGTGAAAATTAACTAGAATGTCTAGAATGGTGAACTATTTTGGGTATAATTTTGGATATTCCATTGCCATATATGTTTATGTTGGGACCACTCCTCTATGTGAACTTTATTGAGCTGCCTTAAATAAATAAATATAATGAATAATCAAATAACTATATTATGGTTACAAGACAAGCAAAAGAGGAAGAGGTAGCAATCTTCTATGTGACTGATGGCCAGATGGCATTCAAAACTACCACTTCACTTACTCATCCCAACGTGTAGGAGCAGCGACTCTGCTTCGAGCTGCTCCTGCCAAGCCGAACGTCTTCCCCTATCTCCCAAGTGAGCAGCGAACCGCCTCCTCACATTTACATCGACTGCTTGTACCCACTGCAGCGCAAAAAGTTATCTTTATTCCACTCCTCGTCTCGCGAACTTAGTGCACAGATCAGAAGTGAAAACATTTCATCATCGAGAGCGTATGATCTTTAGTACAATCTGGTGTTGACTGACAAAGCACCCACTTCTGATCCACAGTGGGAGACGGACCATCAGCTCCTCCAGCGAAACAGCCCCATTTGAGCCATCTTCTGTTCTCCAGCACAAATATTGGCCAGTCTCTTTTGCTTTTCATCATTTGAGAAAGTGTCGGCGGTGCTTTGATGGCGACGCTGCTGGCTTCATGTCATTTTTTGTGTTTATTTCCCGTTTATGTGGCGAGAAGCATTTTTTGCGCTTTGCAGAGGCCCCTGTTGGGTTGAAACAGACTAACCTGGTGTGGTTCAAGCACAAGCCCTCAGACTGGATATCTGCGCTAACCACTCATATAGAGTGCTATATGTGTTTTTGTAACTATACTGTACTGGACAGTCTGAAAAGGGCTTTGAAGAGTAAGTGGTTTAGTCAAAAATGCTCTCAACTCTAAAATTCTTATGTATATTAATAAACTGTGTTCATTAGTTGGGAAAAAAAGGATTGTTTTCTTTAAAAAAAAGCATATTTTCTTTCACTGGGGCCATAGGTTTGAATTATTGTAAACGCTAAACAGTCATTTTAATATCCTCCTGAGACCCGGCCCATTCATTTGTGTCCTTTATAGTGGACACTGAGTTAACCAGTCTATATTTTAAGTCTTTTGAGATAGACTCTAGTTTGTGGGTGCACTATGATTAAAAAAAATAATTTAAAAATAAATAAATAAATAATACAGTGGTTCACTTTTCTTCACTTTTCACTTTTTTAAAAATAGTGTAACATTTTTTTAATAGTGTAACATTGTGTTCTGCGTCCTGATTGGCTAAGAGACCTTAGACCTTTGCCGATTGATAGATGGGGGACGCGGGAGGGACCGGGACCAGACTGGAACTAGACCAGGTCTAAACCAGGATTAAACCACCGCGTGTGGCTCTTTGCTGGTTTCGTGCGGCTCTTGCGTTCGTTTGTGCGTGTTCGATTTGTGGCTCGGGCTGCGAGGACGCGGTCACGAGGGGGAGGCATGGTCCGGGCGCCGCGGTTCGATCTCGTGCTCGCAGCCCCGGTGTACGCGCGGCCTCACGCCGGTCGTGCTGCTCTGTCACGGATTTGACCACGATGAGGGGTGCACGTGTCGCGCACTTCTCCAAGGGGTTGGTGCGCGTCGCGTCCCGGGACGTGGCAGTGCCGTTGGATGAGCGCGGTGCTTCCTGCGGATCCAGTGACTCATGTCTCCGCTCCCCTTGCGCGTCCGGCGGGGCTCCCGGAGCAATGCCCCCCCACACGCTTCACTATTAATACATTTTGTTGAAAATCTATGAAAGTTTGAGTGTTTAAATGAGAGAGAAATGTGAGAAAATGTTAATTCCAGTCTGAGAAAAGTGTATAATGTGTGTGGTGAGGCATTTACAGCCTTAAAACATGTAGAATAATTGTAAAATATAAAGTTGTCCTACTTCGCGGATTTCACTTATTGCGGGTTATTTCTGGAACCTAACCCCCGCGATAAACGAAGGATTACTGTATATAAATGTGACTCTTTACCAAAACTGCCACCTCAACTTACTCTTCTCAATGTGTAGAAGCAGTGACTCTACTCCGAGCTCCTCCAGGGAAACAGAGCTTCTCTAAGTACGATATAAAAATATGACCATTTACATGCAAACTCCATTCGGAAGTCTTTTTCTTCAGCTTCCTCTTCTGATTTTGAACTTAATTCCTTTTAAATTACTTTTTGTCCGACGAAAAAAAACAAAACAAGATCATCTCCTCAAAACAACGACATTAACTTTTCCCAAAAACGCCACCAGACGCCAAAGCTGTCAGGAAGCGGCCCTCATCGCCCTCTTTAGCAGCACTGTAATGGACCACAGTAATGGGAGCAGCACGGCGCTCCCAATTACCGTCCGCTCTCTGATAAATGGCCCTGGCTGCACGCTGGACTGGCTCGCGGTGCAGCCTGATGCGTGTGGTGGATGAGACGAGCCCCGCCCACATGAAGTCATTAGTGCCGGGGATGGCACGGGACTCAGGGGCGGGTGCCAAGTGTCTGCCAGGTGCTCAGTTAAGGGGGTAACACACACACACACACACACTTACACGTACGCTATTAGAAGCCAGTGTACGGTTCTGATTCATTACGGGCTGCAGTCTGTGCTAATGCGCCATTGTTTGGCGATAGCGGCGTTTGGAGATACTTTCAAATCTGTGAAATAGCAGGTTTTAGGAGGTTAGTGTTCTTGTAATATCATATAGAAAAGAAATTGCCAACAACAAGGTAAGTAGATTAGTTAGCAAATGGGAGGCATAAAAACTGCTAACCCTGCATTTTAGATCGATACAAACATGCTCCCTTTTATTAGCTTGTCAGTTATATTTTCGTGTCTTTTTGTCAATTCTTCTGGACTCTTTAAAATGTAAACTTCAAGCAAAATTATTTTATTAAATTGCCCATATTACGCCATTTTCTGATCTGTTTTAATGTTGTTTCCTCATCAAAAACACAGCCAGAGTTGTGTTTTGTTCACATTCACACACAAACCTGCATATTTAGGCTGAGTTCTTCTCTCAAACTAAAAACACTCTCCTTGTAATGTCATATGGTAATACAGGAAGCGCTCCACTGTGTTTTTAAACTACCCGTACTATAAGCCGCACCAACCAATTTTTTTTTACATTAAGATTTGTACATATATAAGTCGCACCTGACTATAAGCCGCAGGTGTCCAAATTCTAATTAACGTAAATACCAGTACAGTGGTACCTCACCTTACGAAAGACCCAACAAATGAAAATTTCAAGTTACGAAACGCCTTCACGTTAAATTTTGGTCTCTAGATACGAAAGAAAATTCAAGTTACGAAACGCGAAATCTCAAAAATTCAAATAATGCGCGCTCAGCCACACACATTATACGCTTTTCTCAGACTGGATTTAAACTTTTCTCACATTTGTCTCTCGTTTAAACACTCAAACTTTCATAGATTTTCAACAAAATTATTAATAGTGAAGTGTGGGGGGAAGGGGGAGAAAACTGCGCGCGGACACGTGTGATAGTGCAGCATGACCCGGCGCGGGGCTGCCAGTAGGTCTAGACCTGGACTAAACCAGGAATGGACCAGGACTGGACCAGGACTAAACCTGGACTAAACCAGGACTAGACCAGGACTAGACCAGGTGGATTAAAGCGCCGCACGCGGGTCTATTTCCTGGTTTCGTTTCGAGTCACGGCTGAGGCGAGCAGCGAGGGAGACCGCACGCAGTCTGAGCGCACGAACGAACACATGCAAGAGCCGCGGTGGTCTAGACCAGGTCTAGAGGAGGTCTGGAGGAGGCACGGTTTGAGCACGGGTCTCGTTCATGCGCTCAGACTGCGTGCGGTCCCCCTCGCTGCTCGCCTCAGCCGTGACTCGAAACGAAACCAGGAAATAGACCCGCGCGCGGCGCTTTAATCCACCTGGTCTAGTCCTGGTTTAGTCCAGGTTTAGTCCTGGTTTAGACCTTGGTCTAGACCTGGTATAGTCCACGTTTAGTCCTGGGTCTACAGTCTCTACGCAGAACACAATGTTACACTATAAAAAAAGTTACACTATTAAAAAAAAAAAACTTGGATCGGGGCCTTGGAACGAATCAGGCTTTTTCCATTGAAATAGCTACTCAACTTACGAAAAATTCACGTTACAAAACCACTTCTGGAACTAATTAATTCCGTAAGGTGAGGTACCACTGTACGTGCTTTTTTCGACCAGCGCCTACAACAGTAACACGGCAGAAACACGGCAGTAAAACCAACTGTAAAATGGCCAGCCTGTACCCTCTGGAAGCCTCAAAATAAAGTTTCAAGTTTAACTTTAAGGGTAAACCCCCTGAACTCAATCTCACGGAACTGTTGATACCTGTAGGAGATTTTAAGTGGCTAAAACAAGGCTTCATTAATTCTTGAACTCTCCTCACTTATTTGATAAGGTCTTGATAAATTATTAATCCATACATAAGCCGCACCTGACTATAAGCCGCAGGGTCTGAAGTGTGAGAAAAAAGTAGCGGCTTATAGTCCGAAAAGTACGGTACATACACTTTCACAAAAATCTGGAACTTCCAATCTCTTCTGAACAAAAGGTAAAAGTTCAAAAACTACCACTACACAAAGCAGAACCGCATTTTGAGCTTTGAAGATGTAGACAGACTAACAAAGGATTATTCAAACATGTGAATGAAACAAAACACAACTCCATGTGTGTTTTTGAGGAGGTAACAACATTATAATATGACTTAAAGCTCACGAGAGTCAATTTAGCATAATATACTGCAGGACCTTTAATATACAGTTGTTTACTTGTTTGTATATTCAGCATTAATGGGAATTTGCACAGTTCTTGTTCAATTAAGGTTTGGACTTGATCGATTACATGTAACTTAATGAGGTTGGTGCATAGTTTTCTGAAAGGATTGGATTTATAATATTTTCTTGTATGTTCTTGGGTAATTCTGTAAACAGCACGTTTGCTTCCCTCTCATTCTCATTATATTCCAACAAATACACAAATTCAACTCCAGATGTCTGCAAAAACATGTAAAAAAAATCTGAAAAGTTTTGGAAATTCAAGATTCTGTTTGCTTTGTTCCATCAAAATTCATATATTTTCTCGCTAATCTCTTTTTATCATTCACTTTCTCATCATTAAATAACTGCATGATCCCTGGTTACGTGGTTTTGTCAGATTTTTCCTAATCAGCTATAGATTGAAAATTGAAGGTATCATATTTGTTTAGTTTAAAATGGCAATTAAACATTTGCTTTTAGGCTTGGATTTAAACGATCTCCAAATATTGAATGTTTCTTTTGCTTCACAGCACTCCTTATACACAGTTTAGGAAGAGAAATCAAAGCATGAAATTAAAAGACTAAAATATAAACCCCCTCTTTACAGATTGTAAATTAAGTTGTGATTGTGCAGGTTATTAAATGTGACAATAAGATCGGGAGGGAAGAAAAGAGAGATAAAGGGCGGGCATCACTAACAATAATGGACCAATAATATGTAAATGGACCTAACTAATCGCCTCGATCCAAAGAGGAAGTGAACATGGGCGCACTTCCGGCTCCATCGACTCCACTCCGGTTCCAGTTGACTTTAATTTGGTCATTTTTGGTGGGAACTATTTTTCAGTGCGGAAAAACACAGCCGAAGCACACACCACGCTGACAGGGGAATCCCTGTTACGCACCAGGAAGGGAGTTCCACTGTTACGCAGCGTGCTCTGTGCTTCGGCTGTGTTTTTCCGCACTGAAAAATAGTTCCCACCCAAAATGACCAAGTCAAGCTCTCCGTGTTGATTTGCACATTTATTTGCACTCGATATGAATGCGCACTACACAGAAAGTAATTGGGAAAAGCATCGAGCAAATTAATTCCTTTTGGCCGAAATCTTTCTCTGGCGACGTTAGACTCCAGTCTAACGCGGAGGAGCACCAGATACCGCGGCGGTCAGTGCTGACAGACTCGGACAATGGCTGGGTGACCAGAAAAATGCTTTCTACCAATTATTTTAGTCTCTGGACTGTGGGGAGATGCCCAAGTTTGACCTGGGGGTGGCATATCCCTTTAAGTATTGAAAAGTGTGTCTATATGTTAAAATAGTTTTTAGCTGTCTGGGTGCAATTGTATCTACTTGTTTTTCTCCTGGTGGACTCGTTTATTATTGGTTAACTTCTGGGAGCTCCTCTACAGATCCCCTTACGAGGATTGGGAACGATGGGCAGTAAATTTGGACACTGCATAGCTCAGCAGAGAGAGTTACCACTATATAGGTGGCCACAGTGGTCAGTTCTCTGTGTGGGGGAGAGATGGTCATGGCGTGTGGACGATGTGACAATTGAAGAGATGTCTGATGCCATCATTACGTTTGTATTCTGCCTAATTCAACGTTAAATGCTAATAACCTCAATCTTGAGTTTTGCCCTTTCATGATCCCTTTACTGAAAGCTCACACAATATACAGCTCTGGAAAAAAATAAGACATCACTGCATTTTTTTCTGAAATCAGCATCTCTACATGTATTACAGCCATTCCATTCCAGCGTCTGTTGAATTCCAACACAAACACAAAGCTGAGCTACACTGCCTGACAAAAGTATTAGGACGATAGTCTTAGTCTAGTCCTGGTTTAGACCTGAGTTAGACCTACACTACGATGAGTCTTGCATGATTTTTGCAATAATATGCCTTTACACATAATGAAATTTGCTTTAATATATCAATAAATTGATTTGTTGTCATTACCAATATGTCTTGTTATTATTTATGAAAGTTCAGAAATACACAATCGTCCTAATACTTTTGTCAGGCAGTGTACTTCAGTTCTTGCACCAGGAGTGGAATAAAGTCACCCAAGAACAATGTAAAGACTTGTGGAGAGCATGCCAAGACGCATGAAAGCTGTGATTAAAAATAAGGGTTATTGCACCAAATATTGATTTGTGAACTCTTCTTAAGTGTAAACATCAGTATTATGTTGTTTTAAAATGAATTTGATCTTGTTTCTTTGCATTGTTTAAGGTCTGAAAACATGTATCTTTTTTGTTATTTTGACCATTTGTCATTTTGTGCAAATAAATGCTCTAAACGATCATATTTTTATTTGGAATTTGGGGGAAATGTTGTCAGTAGTTTATAGACTCAAACAAAAAATGTTCCTTTTGCCCAAACACAAGCCTATAAGTAGTAAAATCAGAAAAACTGATCATTTTGCAGTGGTCTCTTATTTTTTTTCCAGAGCTGTATAACTGTACTGGGAGTAAACACATTTATTAAACTACATGATGGAGATGGACACACTTAATGCCATGCTGTGGAACATTCCAGGCAAAGCACGATCATTTCAGACGACAAGCAGATGGCCTCCAACAGAACAGTTACGTAGTGTAGCAGAGGAATATAAAATGGATGCAGCAGACCATGTTGTTTACAAATGTAACCGTGTTCCTTTTTAGCATTTGTGGGATTGAATTATGGCGAGGCAAAGCAAAAACATCGTGGGTGCCGGTAACCTACACAAAATTTGAAAATGCATTATTCATATTTTCATTTCGATTCACTTTCCAACTTAGAACCTCTTTCGCAAAGTCATTTAAGGTTTTATTAAACTTGGCAAACGAATGAGAGATGCTTATGGCATAGTATAGAAATCTTGATTCACCGATGGCTCAATTCCTTGGAGCATTTTGAATTTGTGCAGAATTCGCATGTTCTTCCTCCCACATTCTTATAGTCAGACCTGCATTTTTGTGTCGTACCCATAGCCTGTATAAAGAAGTGGACCGAGGGACCCATAGCATTCAGCTCCAGCCAAATCAAGCTCATCGAGGCTAGCTGAGTTCCATATTTGGGAATCAGATTGTGAATAGCATGGCAATCATAAAGCCAATCAGGAGCGAGACCGGTAAAGGTAATGCCCCTTTTGTCATGGTTCATGTTTTGTTGTTATTCTTGTTGCATATTTTGGTGTATCTTATTCCTTTCGTTTATATGATGACGGTCTGAACAGAAGACGCAAAAGTGGCGTCTCGTCTTCACTTTTTATTCTGCGTTTAGACAAGCGTTTTCAGGAGGAAATCTGCGTGCATACGGTGACGCAAAAGTGTGTGGAATTGTATTGGGTATGCATACCAGGCGGCTAGGTGGTGCTGTGATACATTATCACTATGTCCGAACGCATGCGTAGAATCTTCCTTCTTCTCATCTGCGCCGCGAAAAGCAAAACAAAACATGGCTACAGGTAGCAAAAAAAATTTGTGTGGTCAGAGGAAGTTCAACTATTGCTTCAGACCACGTTAGACGACAAAGCAACGAAGGCGCAACAAGGTCCTGCCAAACAAAATACACTGATATATGGACCGATGTGACGTAAACGCGTACATGACGTCAGCAGATTTGACCAGAGTTTTGCGTCTTGGGCAGTGTAGACGAAAACACTACGGGGGAGCGTATTCAAGTTTTCCACTTTGAAGGGCGGTTTCAGTTTTTTGCATTTTTAAGCCCCCAAAACGCTGTCGCCGTCTAAACGAAAGGCACTTCCTTTGTCGTTTTTACCCGTAAGCGTTCTCGTGTAAACAGGCCCTCAAATATCTGCTGTCGCACCAAGGAGTGAAGCAGTTTCGAAGAGGCTAACACAATAGCTGCAACTTCAAGGCTGAAATGATTCTCACAAAGGTGCATGATGTTTAAAACCACAATGGCGCATTTCCTGTAAAAATATACATGATTTGTGTGTTAAATCTATGTATGTTTGTGATGGAACGACATTATAACAGTTCAAACACAATGCAGACCCTTTACACAACATAAATCTGTCTTATATAACAGAAGGAGAAGTGACTGTATTTGTACACACAGTGACAGCTTTCTTCCCCCACTTTTAGCGTCTCTTTCTAAATAATGCACACTGGAACAGACCCATCGAGGTAGAAGGAAAGTCATCAATGTTTAAAGCCGGCTTTCCGCTGTGCTGAGAGAGCTCTTTGCCTCATATAGCACACGAGCTGAAATGTTCTTCATGTTTGTGCCCACAGGAGAGCCAGTGCTGTGTTGTAATTAGCACACAGCCGTATATGAGGAGAGCAGGGTTCGGCAGGTGACAAGGTAACACCTCCGCCAACTGTGCGTCTGCCACTCTCGCCAACTGCTTTTTGATGAACTTTCTTCTGACAATAAACGTGTATAATATATTCCTTTGTTTTGCGAGTTTTCGAGATGAGAGTGAATTGTGAAGGCAGAGGAGGTTAAATGCACAAAGCAGTTCTAAAGAGAATAATATCAATGAGATGTTTACTGAAACTAAACTTTTTAACTGAAAATACTTAAAGGTGCACTATGTAACTTTGTTTGGGGGTTCGTCACCTGCTTGTTTCTATGGATATGTCATTGCTCTGCCTTGAAAGTTCCACAGTATGACATTAAACAGCTCTACTTGTACATGTACCAAATTATAGGAGGCTAACTACAATGAAATGACTGTAGTTGGCTCCTCCCTTCAGGCAGATATAAGCAGTGTCCACCAGCGTCTGACCAGAACTGAAGAAGCAGCCTGGATGAGCTGAGAAACGTATTCGACCAAATAAACTTTTGTCCAGTTGACAAATTGAATTTCTCCGTTTGCCGTGGATTCTACCTGGACGACTGAGGGATTCTATTCTTCTAAAATTGGATTCTGGAGCACCAAACATGCTCACACGAGCAATACCAGATGGGTATTTTGGCATCAGGTGTTACCCTTGTGGGTATCACCTGATGGCCCCCAGATTACCAAACCAATAGTGATAGAACATTACATTACATTACATTACATTACATTAAACATTGCACTTTTAACTTGTAAATAGTTATTTTATTGTATATTTGTATATTGTATTTTTATTGTATATTTGTATCTTATATTGTGTAGTTGTGTTGTCTCACCTTGTAGGACTACAGATGGAAATTAGCTATGAGCTACAATCTGGTACAAACATCTCTGCCACTGTGCTTAATGTAATTGTACACTGTCCTAATAAACCAATAAATGAAATGAAATGAAATACACATAAATTATAGGTGGTTTATAGCCAAAAATATCTAGAAAAACAGTTATTCTGACTGAACAGGTCGCCTCTCCACAGATCTGACCTGTAACTTGGTCTGGTTTGGTCTCCATGAAGATAGAAAGGTTTAATGCCATACTGTGAAATATTCCAGACAAAGCAAAAACATTTCCATGGAGAAAAGCATTTGACGGACTCTCCACCAGAAAAGTTACACAATGCACCTTTAAAAGTCCTATATTAAGCAAAACTGACTCTTTAAACCAGGGGTGCTCAATACGTCGATCGCGATCGACCGGTAGCTCGGGGGCCAAGTGTCAGTCGATCGTCAGGGCTTAATGCTCAATTCCAATTTTTTGGAATTCCAATCGAATTCCACACCGAAAATGCTCGTCTAAACCCGGAATAAAAAGTGAAAATGCCACTTTTGCGTCTTCTGTTCAGACCGTCATCATACAAACGTAGCCTAAAATAACAAGGACTGGGCTGTCAGTGAGAGCCCCCAGTACAGCACAGAATTGGAACTTCTCTAACAAACATGAAAGGTGATCAATAAGCTAAGCATTATTGGGGCTAAGCACCGAAGGTGCTAGGCACCATAGTGTTTCTACTGATTCTTATTATACATTATGTTACTCATCATGGGAGTCTATGGCAACCCCTAGAACCGTCTGGTAAAAAGTTGTGAAATTTGGCATGCACATTCCAGCCAGTCTCCTCATTACCCACAGCAATTTATAGGCCCCCACCCCCAACCCTCTAGCGCCACCAGCAGGTCAAATTTGCAAAAATTTTCAGGAATTTTCTGCGTTGCTAGGCAACATACCTAGCAACCTATGATGTGTCTTTGATCTGTCAGACCCTGTCAGACCCTGTCAGACCCTGTTAAACCCCTGTCAGACTCTGTTAGACCCTGTCAGACCCTGTCAGACTCTGTTAGACCCTGTCAGACCCTGTCAGACTCTGTTAGACCCTGTCAGACCCTGTCAGACCCTGTCAGACTCTGTTAGACCCTGTCAGACCCTGCATGCGGCCTACATGCTGAGGCCTACATGCACCTTCAGTGTTTGGCCCCACATTGCTGCTTGCAGCTATATTTATTATTATTATTACTCTTTATTTGAAGGGACAATGTAAGAGACATTATGCTCATAACACAGAGATGTACTGCACCAGATTATAGCTAAACAGTTAGTTTCCATCTGCAGTCCCTGAGGAACAATAATAAATTATACAATGCAATTTGCACATTCAACAATATAAAAAGCACACATTCGCACACATTCAGCAGCTCACATGCCTCACTGAAATCAACAAATCTGATTGGAGGATTGAGGTTTGGGGCCAGACCTCTGTATAAAAAATACAATAACATTCTGGATTTGGCAAGGTCAACCGTACTGCAGAGCGCATCATATGAAACACAAATTGTGACTTTCTGAATAATTTGAACTATTTCCATTAAAAAAGAGGGACAGAGGAGCTCATTCTTGCCTTATTTGACACCAGTCTCTTGCTAGTTTTGCTGCTTATTTAGAATGTATTATTACCGTTGATATTTTTGCTCTGTTGTTATATTTATTGTCATGTGTGAGCTGCTGTGTCCAAATAATTTCCCTTGTGGATCAATAAAGTCTAAATCACACAGTGTAAACTTTAGAATGTGTTGTCCCTGAGGTAAAATTATTTTCCACAAACGCAGGGCTGATTTGGGATATGCACACAGACAAAAAAATAAATAATAGAACATTACAATAGACAATGAAGTGCACTCAGCGGCCTGTGATTTCTGCAGCTGTGGCGGTTAGGTTAGTTTACACGTCGCCGGGTATGTTGAGAAACGAATATTTCTCTCCCTCCATTTCTAAAATAAGGAACACGTACACTGGTATTTTTAAACATTTCCCTTCGTTTGTACCCATCTTTTACACGCAAATGGCGAATTTGCCTCTGAAAACGAAGGAAATACGTAGTTTTCCAGCATCTCCACTCTAGCCGGAGTTTTTAGAAAGATTTGTTTTCGTTGGCGAATTCGTCATTTGCGTGTAAAAAAAAAAAAAAAAGGGAAATGTCTCAGTTTTAAAGGTCCCATGACATGGTGCTTCTTGATGCTTTTATATGGCTCCTTAATGGTTCCCTAATACTGTAAATGAATCCTTCTTCAAAATCAACACTCAGTGCATGAGAAACAGAGATAAGATGAGAAAGAGTCATAAATGTCACTCTGGAACACTCCATTATGGGCGTTGTTGCTTGAATGCAAATGAGGAGGACAGAGATGGCCTATAGTAGGGGGTGGGGGCGTGGCCAAACTCTCCGCTCTTTCCTTTTCAGCTGTGCCTGTGCGCTCTGACCCCACTTCCGTGTTTTTGCACGGAGGGAGAGATGAGAAGCGTTCCATTGAAAAATAAACACATTTCCACAGAAAATAAAATTAAACCACTGCTGTTTCAGATATCCACAGGCTCAGATAAAGGACTTCCGAGCCTAGAAACACTCGGACGTGCCTCCAGACAAATAAAAAAAACGCATTTCGCATTGCGTAGCTCCTCCGCAGTCGAAACTCTCTGAGCGTGATTTACAGAGACGCTGAGTACAGACAGACGGGGGTGGAACTGCATTTGCATTTCTTTTTTCGATCTGACGTCAATAAGTTTCCTTGTTCAAAATCGCCCGTTTGAGCTCTGATTTTTTCTAACGCAGAAAAGGATCGCAAATGCTCAGTTTAGACATTTCGCAACTTTTAACCATGGGGGGGGGGGGCTAAACAGGGTAGGGGAGCTCACATTAACGTTCAAAAACCTCAGAAAGTGAAAATTTCATGCCATGGGACCTTTAAAAATACCTGTGAACAGGGGTACAGCACTTGCAATCACCCCACGCTCCTCATATCACCACACTAAAAATATTTCATTTTTAATTGGATCTTTTGAGAAACAATTCACGTGCAAATGGCAATTAAAATTATATCCCATCAACACAAAATGACAATTTACAAGCAAGGAACACTTTTTTTCTGACAGTTTCCACATTAATTTAACAAAATAAAGGTGCTGTCATCATTTTATTTGTCTAATTATAACTATTGTGTGATCTAGACTAATTTTGACCCCTGTTAACATTATGGCTGCTGGAATTACACCTGTGCATGTCATATCTGCTGTTTATTCATAATAAACTTCACCAGAACAAAAAGCTTGACAAAACTAGGTACTTTTTTTTGTAAAACCTCAAATATTATTATGTTAACAGTGTTTTAATGACAAAAGTACCTGTCATACGTACATTAAATGCTAAATAGTTCCAATTTAAGTATCTTTTTTGGTACGTGCTCGTCTCCATGGAGATGTTATCGTTTTGCCTGGAATTTTCCACAGTATGGCATTAAACTTTTACATCTCCATGGAGCAGATGACGACAAGAAAAGCAACACGGCTCACAGTAAGAATGCATGCTTTTCTCTGCATCTTGTCCGCAATAAAGACACCTGTAATTGTACAAATGCAGGAGATGCTGTTTCCAGGCAAAGCAAAACGAGCTCCTCGTTCTGACACAAGCACCGAGAGCTGTCAGTGCACCAAAACTACCAAATTCAAATACAGTATAATCTATGCCCCAAAACCAGACGACTCTTGTCCCAGTCTACGTGCAGGTCAGAGAAATGGTCTGGTGCTTCAGGTGCTTGTCTTGACTTGTCATTTGTGTTGTTTTGTGTTCTGTCTATTTCCGTGTGTTTTGTCCTGTTTGTTTTGTCTGTCCCGTCTATTTGTTTTTGAATTACAGTGGTCCCTCGCTCTATCGCGGTTCACTGTTTGCGGCCTCGCTGTTTCACAGATTTTTATTTTTTCCATTTTTTTTTTTTTTCATTTTTTATAGTGTAACATTGTGTTCTGTGTCCTGATTGGCTAAGAGACTAGACCAGGACTAAACGTGGACTAAACCAGGTCTAGACCAGGTCTAAACCTGGACTGGCCCTGGACTAGACCAGGTCTAAACCTGGATTGGCCCTGGACTAAACCAGGTCTAGACCAGGTCTAAACCTGGACTGGCCCTGGACTAAACCGGGACTAGACCAGGCCTAAACCTGGACTGGCCCTGGACTAAACCAGGTCTAGACCAGGTCTAAACCTGGACTGGCCCTGGACTAAACCGGGACTAGACCAGGTCTAAACCTGGACTGGCCCTGGACTAAACCGGGTCTAGACCAGGTCTAAACCTGGACTGGCCCTGGACTAAACCGGGACTAGACCAGGTCTAAACCTGGACTGGCCCTGGACTAAACCGGGTCTAGACCAGGTCTAAACCTGGACTGGCCCTGGACTAAACCGGGACTAGACCAGGTCTAAACCTGGACTGGCCCTGGACTAAACCGGGACTAGACCAGGTCTAAACCTGGACTGGCCCTGGACTAAACCGGGACTAGACCAGGTCTAAACCTGGACTGGCCCTGGACTAAACCGGGACTAGACCAGGTCTAAACCTGGACTGGCCCTGGACTAAACCGGGACTAGACCAGGTCTAAACCTGGACTGGCCCTGGACTAAACCGGGACTAGACCAGGTCTAAACCTGGACTGGCCCTGGACTAAACCGGGACTAGACCAGGTCTAAACCTGGACTGGCCCTGGACTAAACCGGGACTAGACCAGGTCTAAACCAGGATTAAATCACTCTTTACTGGTTTCGTGCGGCTGTTTTGTGACTCGGGCTGAGAGCACGCAGTCCGGGCGCGGCGGTTCTATCTCGTGCTCGCAGCCCCGGTGTACGCGCGGCCTCGCGCCGGTCACGTTTCTCTGTCACGGATTTGTCCACGATGAGGGGTGCACGTGTGGAGCTTCTCCAAGGGGTTGGTGCGCGTCGCTTCGTGTCCCGGGACGTGGCAGTGCTCCTCGTGCATCCGGCGGGGCTTCCTGGGCCGTGTCTCCCCCCACGTGTCACTATTAATACATTTTGTTGAAAATCTATGAAAGTTTGAGTGTTTAAACGAGAGAGAAATGTGAGAAAAGGTTAATTCCAGTCTGAGAAAAGTGTATAATGTGTGTGGTGAGGCATTTACAGCCTTAAAACATGTAGAATAATTGTAAAATATAAAATTGTCCTACTACTATTGTCCTAGATTTCTCTTATTGCGGGTTATTTCTGGAACATAACCCCCGCGATAAACGAGGGATTACTGTAAAGGGATAGTTCGGGTTTTTTGATGTGAATCTGTACGGCGTCCCCTTCAGCAGTGTCGTGCATTAACACTGACTTACCCCTGACAGTGTCCTCTGAGCCGAGTTCTGCCCCGGTTCTGGAGCTGACGAAAGTTAGCCAGGACAGTTAATAGACCGAGCTTTTTAGGTGGTCTCGGTTCGATCGAGATTTTTGGTTTTTATTCACACCAGCCCAAAAGGTCCGAATCAAAGGAGCAAACGAACTCTGGTTCATTTTAAACGAACCAAACAAGGCAGGTGTGAAAACGACCTAGATATAATATTCAGCATTATTCAGTCTGATTAAAGAAGGGCTCCCAAATCTCATTGAATAGTTGTAGTTTTCCGTTAATCTTATGTATAAGGCGGTTTCAGAGTTGTAAACTGTTGGGATCTCAGGGGTCTTCCAGTACTTAAAGGGACAGTGTGTAATTACCCGTTAATTACTGAAATTGAAGATACCCATTCAAAAATACATTGTTTTCCAAGCCTTTTCACTTCCATCATGAAATCAAAGTATTCTTTTGGACTTAGATATAGTCACATAAAAGGGGGATCTTCCCCATGCAGAGGCAGCCATTTTGAATACGAGAGCCGCAGAAGGACATTTGGGCTCCGCCTTTGCCTTCGGCAAGGCTCGTGGTTTTGGGTAAACAACACAAGCATGCTGCCGGATCAGACGTCGTAATGGATCTAACACGTGTTTTGGACTAAATTGTTTTACTGGATTTTATTCGCTGGATCCTTACGGACAAATTGAGACCAAGTTTATGGTGAAATACAGAGTTTGACCTGTGCAAAGCATTCTAAGGTAAGCTAACCTTGTTTTGTGCTTTTCCGTATAAAAGCCCCATGTGCTCGGGGAGTGATTATTTGCAGGGAAATGAATTGCATAGTCAAAAAGAGGAGACTGTAAGGTTTCATTTGATGTGTAGAGTGTCATGGTACATGATCGGGAATGTGTGTTTTCATGAGAAAGAAAAAAAAATAAAAAAAATAACCGGGACCGCGTTTTATTTATACAGTAGCGGCGCGCGGCTCGTGCGCGGGTCCCTCGAGGTCTGCCGTAGCTAAAACAGAAAGTGCAATAGCACCATCCACCTATGCGCCACGAATCCTACACACTGAGGCTTTAAAAATCACTCTTTTTGCTGTAGTTAGTGCTACTTTTATCCATGTTGCCTTGTTATAACTATAGTTTTCCTTTAAATCGACTTGGTTTAAGATGCATAGGGTTGGATTAGAGAGAATATTCACTCCTATAACTTTACCCAATTTTGTTATAATTTTCTCCCAATAGGTATAATCAGCACATTTGTGACATTTAGCTCGCTATTCCAGGCCCTGCTAATGTACCTGTTTAATTCAGCAGGTACCAGACGAGCGTGTGAATCACCAGACTGTAAGCTTGAATACATTGCCCAAAATGACACTATTACCATCAGTGTGTGTATATTTTGTCCTAAGCAGTCTTTCCCCAGCTCAAAAATACCATTTGTTTCTTAATGTTTGGGAATGTGGTCTGTGCATAGCTCATAATAGGCGCATTAGGCCAAAAAGTATACAGAGGATTAAGAAATGAAGCTTCTTTTTAGACTGAAAAGAGACAGGACGTGTAGTGGATTTGGCAGTTAGCGCTGGGCGGGAGCTATTATATTGCATTATGTTCATCACGTAATGTCTTTATGCCTGGGTGAAATAGGATGCAAATGCGGTTTATGGAAGCATTTACTGTACGTCGGAAAATGTGGTTTTAATATTTAATTAACAACATCCACCTGCAAAGAAGCCAAGAGCTAATGTGGAATGATCGAACGTTGCATCAAATTTGAACCAGATTCATTCAAAGCTTCAAAGTTTGTGATTGTAATTTTACTGCTACCTGTGAGGTTATACAGCTCTGGAAAAAATAAAGAGTCCACTGCAAAATGATCAGTTTTTCTGATTTTACTACTTATAGGTATGTGTTTGGGCAAAAGGAACATTTTTGTTTGAGTCTATAAACTACTGACAACATTTCCCCCAAATTCCAAATAAAAATATTATCGTTTAGAGCGTTTATTTGCACAAAATGACAAATGGTCAAAATAACAAAAAAGATCCATGTTTTCAGAGCTCAAACAATGCAAAGAAACAAGATCAAATTCATTTTAAAACAACATAATACCAGGGCTCTCAAGTCTCACGCATTGAGAGTGTGACACACACAATTCGACGTGTTCACACGCTCACACGCCACACATGGCATTTCTCACGCTGATTTTTTTTTTTTTTTTTTGTGCCCAGAAAATCGGTCTGTGTGGCTCAGTTTATGCAGGCACCGCGCGTTTTCAGCGAAAAAAACTCTCCCCCCCCCCCCCCTCCCCCTCCCCGGAAAAAAATCAGCCAATCAGAAAATAGATTGTTCTGTTGTTGGGCAGACTGTAGAGTGTAGTTTCAGCTGCTAAGCGCACACTGCGGTGATGATAAAACAAACTGAGAACCATCAGGTAATAACTTCATTTATATGACTCTCATTAGTTGCTTTGTAGTTTAAGTTTGCTCTTTAGACAAACATTTACAGCAGGGCTCTCAAGTCTCACACATTGAGAGAGACAATTCGACGCGTTCACACGCTCACACGGCATTTCTCACGCAATTCAAGCCTTATTTTTAATCACAGCTTTCATGCTCTCCACAAGTCTTTCACATTGTTCTTGGGTCCTAGTTTAGACCTGCTTTAGTCTTGGTTCAGACCTGATTCAGACCTGGTTTAGTCTTGGTTCAGACCTGGTTTAGTCCTAGCTTAGACCTGGTTTAGTCTTGGTTCAGACCTGGTTTAGTCCTAGTTCAGACCTGGTTTAGTCTTGGTTCAGACCTGGTTTAGTCCTAGTTTAGACCTGGTTTAGTCTTGGTTCAGACCTGGTTTAGTCCTAGTTCAGACCTGGTTTAGTCCTAGTTCAGACCTGGTTTAGTCCTAGTTTAGACCTGGTTTAGTCCTAGTTTAGACCTGCTTTAGTCTTGGTTCAGACCTGGTTTAATCCTAGTTTAGACCTGGTTTAGTCCTAGTTTAGACCTGGTTTAGTCTTGGTTCAGACCTGGTTTAGTCCTAGTTCAGACCTGGTTTAGTCTCGGTTCAGACCTGGTTTAGTCCTAGTTTAGATCTGGTTTAGTCCTGCTTTAGCCCTGGTTCAGACCTGGTTTAGTCCCAGTCTTTCACATTGTTCTTGGGTGACTTTATTCCACTCCTGGTGCAAGAACTGAAGTAGCTCAGCTTTGTGTTTGTGTTGGAATTCAACAGACGCTGGAATGGAATGGCTGTAATACATGTAGAGATGCTGATTTCTGAAAAAAAATGCAAAAAATGCAGAAAAAATGCAGCTGCTCTCTCTCTCTCTGCCTTTGTCTTCAACACTTTGACTGGGAACAGTTCAACCTTCGTTGAGCTTGGACTGATCACACCTGTAACACTTTTTTTTTTACTATTATTTGAAATAAAAGGAACATTTAAAGAACATTTTACCATAGACTTCAGTGTAAACAGCTCCCTCTGCTAGCTCTTGTATTTTGTAGTCCAACAGGAGATGGTGCCTTTTATTTTCAATTCAGCACTTGTTAACTTCTCTTAATTAACTCTGGCGTGTCTGGTTAATATGACCCTGCAGGGGTTCAGCTATTTTGAGTTTAATGTTTTGTTACTGATTTGGATATCCTTGTTGTCTTGTTGTTGCTAAACTAAATTTAGTCGAGTCCTTGTTAGTGTTCAGTTCACATTTTAATAGCATACCCTTGCTTGTGTTGGAATTACAAGATTGTTGTTGTAAATGATTGAAATCCACCTGGACAAGTTAGTTTGTTTGTTCATTTGTTTTTTGTTTTTTGCTGATACAGTGGTACCTCACTTTATGAAATTAATTCGTTCCAGAAGTGGTTTCGTAATGTGAATTTTTCATAAGTTGAGTCGCTATTTCAATGGAAAAGGCCTGATTCGTTCCAAGTTTTTTTTATTTTTTTTTTATAGTGTAACATTTTTTTATAGTGTAACACTGTGTTCTGCGTAGAGACTGTAGACCCAGGACTAAACGTGGACTATACCAGGTCTAGACCAAGGTCTAAACCAGGACTGGACCAGGATTAACCTGGACTAAACCAGGACTGGACCAGGACTAAACCTGGACTAGACCAGGTGGATTAAAGCGCCGCGTGTGGGTCTATTTCCTGGTTTCGTTTTGAGTCACGGCTGAGGCGAACAGCAAGGACTCCCCTCGAGGCAGTCTGAGCGCATGAACGAACGCATGCAAGAGCCGCGGTGGTCTAATCCTGGTTTAGACCTGGTTTAGACCTGGCACGGTTTGAGCACGGGTCTCTGCTCGCAGCCCCGCGCCGGGTCATGCTGCGCTATCACACGTGTCAGAGCGCAGTTTTCTCCCCCCTCCTCCTTCCCCCCACACTTCACTATTAATAATTTTGTTGAAAATCTATGAAAGTTTGAGTGTTTAAACGAGAGACAAATGTGAGAAAAGTTTAAATCCAGTCTGAGAAAAGCGTATAATGTGTGTGGCTGAGCGCGCATTATTTGAATTTTTGAGATTTTGCATTTCGTAACTTGAATTTTCTTTCGTATCTAGAGATCAAAATTTAACGTAAAGGCGTTTCGTAACTTGAAATTTTCGTTTGTTGGGTCTTTCGTAAGGTGAGGTACCACTGTATTCTGACCTGCATGTTCCTGCTCCTGCTCATTTGTTACTCTTATTTGCGTATCCTTGTGGGCATTCACTACTACTACTACTTCGACTACTACGAAGTAACCATGCAGGTGTTGAGGTGTGAGTCAGATTTTCTTATCCTTGCTAGTCTTCAGTATGTTTCTTCTTTATTTCCTGGTTATTTACATTGTAGATTCTCACTGAAAGCATCAAAACTATGAATGAACACATGAAATGGTGTTAACAGAAGATAAACTCAGAAAACTTGTTTTAGATTTTAGACTTTTAAAAATACTCCCCCTCTGCTTTATTCAGCACTTTGCACTTGACACAGCACACATGTGAAGTGAAAACCATTTTAAATGTGTGTAGAATCTCTCTCTCGTCCAGGTAGAATCCACAGCAAAACGAGAAACTGAATTTGTCAACTGGACAAAAGTTTATTTGGTCAAATATGTTTCTCAGCTCATCCAAGCAGCTTCTTCAGTTCTGGTCAGACGCTGGAGGACACTGCCTATATCTGCCTGAAGGGAGGAGCTAACTACAATGAAATTACTCTTAAACTATCACATCTACGAGGGTCATTCAAAAAGTTCTAAGACAAACTAAAAAACAACTTTATTTTTGAAAGGAACAAAATTATTTTTCTACATAACGTCCACCAAGTCAATACACTTCCGCAAGCGATGCTTCTTTTTGTCTAGTCAACCTGGTCACAACCTCCCTCTTCAAGTATGGACTGAAATCTTGTTCTTTTTAAATGTTCCTTCAACTTTGGAAATAGGAAAAAACATTGTGCAAAGCTTCAGTAATTCCTTTAGGTTTCCATTGAAGTTTTGTTAGAAATTTAATGTTTGCTCGGACTTCAGATTGGCTCAAAAAAGTGGGTTGTGCAATATGTAACGTAACTCTTTGAATAACAAAGCTAGAATGCCGAAACTTGTCAAATGTGTTTATAAGTCATCAGCGGTACGATTCAGGGTCATTTTGTTGAATTAGTTCGACTCATTTTGAATTTATGGCATTTGTCTTAGAACTTTTTGAATGGCCCTCGTATTTGTTTGCAGTTTCTGTTAGTTAGGTAAGCCTATTCAATATCCAGTGGGGGTGGAGTGTGGGGTCTGGGTTGCAGAACCATTCAGGGTCATAATGGGTGTTTTCTCACCTCTGGACCTGACCTGCTGCCCTGTTGTTTTCTTTGTTTGCGAATTTCATGTGAAGTCATCAAGAAGCTCATAGAGAGAAAGCCAAAGGTTTGTCTACTTTGAGGATTTGAATTAAAAATATATCTATAAAAAGGTAGTTATTTAACTTTTTATTCTTTGCGTCACAATCCCGTATACAGTGGTACCTCACCTTACGAAATTAATTTGTTCCAGAAGTGGTTTCGTAACGTGAATTTTTTGTAAGTTGAGTAGCTATTTCAATGGAAAAAGCCTGATTCGTTCCAAGGCCCCGATCCAAGTTTTTTTTTATAGTGTAACTTTTTTTATAGTGTAACATTGTGTTCTGCGTAGAGACTGTAGACCCAGGACTAAACGTGGACTATACCAGGTCTAGACCAAGGACTAAACCAGGACTAACCCAGGACTAAACGTGGACTATACCAGGTCTAGACCAAGGACTAAACCAGGACTAAACCAGGACTAAACGTGGACTATACCAGGTCTAGACCAAGGACTAAACCAGGTGGATTAAAGCGCCGTGCGCGGGTCTATTTCCTGGTTTCGTTTCGAGTCACGGCTGAGGCGAGCAGCGAGGGGGACCGCACGCAGTCTGAGCGCATGAACGAGACCCGCGCTCAAACCGTGCCTCCTCTAGACCTCCTTTAGACCTGGTCTAGACCTGGTCTAGACCACCGCGGCTCTTGCATGCGTTCGTTCATGCGCTCAGACTGCGTGCGGTCCCCCTCGCTGCTCGCCTCAGCCGTGACTCGAAACGAAACCAGGAAATAGACCCGCGCGCGGCGCTTTAATCCACCTGGTCTAGTCCTGGTCTAGTCCTGGTCTAGTCCTGGTTTAGTCCTGGTTTAGTCCAGGTCTAGACCTGCTGGCAGCCCCGCGCCGGGTCATGCTGCGCTATCACACTTGTCAGAGTGCAGTTTTCTCCCCCCTCCTCCTTCCCCCCACACTTCACTATTAATAATTTTGTTGAAAATCTATGAAAGTTTGAGTGTTTAAACGAGAGACAAATGTGAGAAAAGTTTAAATCCAGTCTGAGAAAAGCGTATAATGTGTGTGGCTGAGCGCGCATTATTTGAATTTTTGAGATTTCGCGTTTCGTAACTTGAATTTTCTTTCGTATCTAGAGACCAAAATTTAACGTGAAGGCGTTTCGTAACTTGAAATTTTCGTTTGTTCGGTCTTTCGTAAGGTGAGGTACCACTGTATCTTGTTTCAAATATTTGATATTTTCTGTATAAAAATGTAGAAAGTGGTCAGCCTAATGAAAAAATACATTGAAAAAGAAGACGTGCCCAAACTTTTTTGATTGGCGTTTTATTTTTTATTTCTTTTGCTAGAATTGTGTTTTTTGTTGTTGTTTTTTTTCTATTTTTTCAGTTCAACAACCCTGCAGGTGTTCAGTTGTTCGTCTCATTTACGTTTCGCACCGGTGCTCAGATGGTGCACCTAGTGAGCTCACTTGTTTACCGCTCTCCTCTGTCCCTGAGGCCTCCCAGCTCCCCGAACGGATCATATCTGAGCCACTAAACAGTCTTAGCTTTATGAAAAGAAAAGAAGGCGAGCTCAAAATAGACCGCACATAATGGTTTGTTAAAGTGTTCTTAGAGTCTGTGCGCGTTGAGACACCGGGGCTTATTCCTTCAGTTAATACGAGCATTTAAATTCAGCGCGAGTCCCAGAGATTGCGGAAAGCTACACAGCAGGCTTTCTGAAGAGATAAACGAGACGCAAGAGGTTATGTTTTCATTATTGTGTTGCGGTCTAGAGTTAGTTTGGTGTCATAGTTCAGGGGTCGGCAAACCTAGGCACCCGGGCCATGTGGGGCGTTTTGAGTGGCCCTCAGCCCTAGGCCAGACAAAAAAATAAAAACTGAAATAATAATTTGTTTGGGTGCGTTAAAGAAGGCGTGTGATCGAGCTGGTGCTGCAGTCACTTATCAGAGCCATGCTTATTGACGTTCATCCTGCGGCATACCGTCATGTCCTCATTTAACCCTGTTCCTTCAGAAGATGCACTCATGGCTGAGTTGTCAAACAAAAAGCTAAAACCAGGGCATTTCATCGAGTGTTGAACAACATTTTGGGACAAACACGAGAAGACTTTCAAAGATGATTCAAATAAAGCAGAGCGTAGAAAACGTGCAGTGTCAAGGTACGGAAAACACGCTAGTCACGGCTAATAAGCATTCCAAGCATTCAAGCTGGTGTAACTATTGCATCTCTAACTGCATCGCTAAACGGGGCAAGCTGTTCACGGACGGGGAGTACATCACGGAGGGCTTTCTCAATCGCTCCAATGCATTATTTGAGGGGTTGCCAAACAAAAAGACAATTAAGTCAAGAATACCGGACATTCCTCTGCCTGCAAGAACAGTCGAGTAATGCGTCGCTGAGCTGGCTGAAAATGTGCACGAGCAGCAGGCAACAGCTCTCAAGGATGCCGCGGGTTTTAGCGTCGCACTGGATGTTAATGACATTGCGTGTTTGGCAGTCGCAAGACACTGCAACACCACCATCAGAGGAATTGTGCTGCTAGGGGTGAGGACTTAGCCACAGAATTTCTGAAACATTTGGACGAGCGGGGAGTTGACGTCGGTAAAATATTTTCCGTGACAACAGATAGCGCACCTGCTGTGGTAGGAAAGCAGAGAGGGGCAGTCAGTTTAATTCAGTGGTTCCCAACCTTTTTTGGCCTGTGACCCCATTTTGACATCACACATTCTGGTGACCACATACACTTTTTAAATTTTTAAATTTTTTTTAATCATGTTTCAGTCTGGTTTCAATGACGTTTTATCACCGAAATAAGGTCCAGATTGTAAAAACAATGATTTTCCTTTAAAGCCCCAGTGTGTAGGATTCGTGGCGCATAGGTGGATAGTCGCTATTGCACTTTCTGTTTTAGCTACAGCAGACCTCGAGGGACCCGCGCGCCGCGCAGTCCAGGTTTTTTTTTTTTTTCTCATGAAAACACACATTCCCGATCATGTACCATGACACTCTACACATCAAATGAAACCTTACAGTCTCCTCTTTTTGACTATGCAATTCATTTCCCTGCACAACAATCACTCCCCGAGCACATGGGGCTTTTATACGGAAAAGCACAAAATGAGGTTAGCTTACCTTAGAATGCTTTGCACAGGTCAAACTCTGTATTTCACCATAAACTTGCTCTCAATTTGTCCGTAAGGATCCAGCGAATAAAATCCAGTAAAACAATTTAGTCCAAAACACGTGTTAGATCCATTACGACGTCTGATCCGGCAGCATGCATGTCGTTGTTTACCCAAAACCACGAGCCTTGCCGAAGGCGAAGGCGGAGCCCAAATGTCCTTCTGCGGCTCTCGTATTCAAAATGGCTGCCTCTGCATGGGGAAGATCCCCCTTTTATGTGACTATATCTAAGTCCAAAAGAATACTTTGATTTCATGATGGAAGTGAAAAGGCTTGGAAAACAATGTATTTTTGAATGGGTATCTTCAATTTCAGTAATTAACTGGTAAAAATCTTACACACTGTCCCTTTAAGGATGACAATTTAAACTAAAATGTGTGTTAATACAGCACAAAATAATCAATATTAATGTTTTTGCCTCATATTTATACCTCATACTGGGCCAGGCCGCAGTGGCACATTCAGAGGCTTAAACTTTTTTCAGTTGGCACTCCGTGGTATAAAGTTTGCTGACCCTTGTCATAGACTCATTCATGAGGATAGAAGAAGAAAAAAAGCTTCTATCTGTAAGTTCATTTGATTTCTTTTTATCCGATCTGAAATTGGTCGGATTTTTCAGGTTTGGGGTTGCCACTAACAATACAATTGATTAGAAATGCCATCCATCCATTTTCTTCCGCTTATTTTTTTTAAATCTTTTATTATTTAAGTTACATATCACCAAAACCACAATAACATTCGCAAAGTACTCAGAAGACACAATGGGGGATGTGGGCACGGGAACAAACACCACTGGGTATAAGGGCCAAGGGGGGCAAGGGCGGAGGGGGGCAGGGGTCAGAAGTCCAACCGAGGGGAACCGGTTCGGGAGACGGAGAAAAGAGTATTGTCTGAGGTGAAGGAGCTGTGGAACTCCGCTTCTCTTGTGGAGTGGAGATGGTGAACGTGGGCGCTAAGGAGCGCCGTGAAGAGGGGCCAGTGCTCCGCTGCGCGGCCGTCGTGGAGGAGGTGGTTCCGTGCCACGAAGATAGAATACCTGGCCATGGACAGGACGAGGCGGGCGGCGTCCCAGTTGACCATGGCGGCGTCCGACCCCCGAGGCCGCTGCCGGACAGGTCCGAAGTGGCAGAACCAGAGCTCGGGGTCATCGATTCCATGGGCCGGCGGCGGTGGGAGCATCAACGCCAGCGTCCGAGCGAGAAGGTCCAGCAGGCGGGTCCAGAACCGCCGCACGACAGGACACCGGGCGGCCAGATGGAGGAGATCATCAGGCGCCTCACCGCATACCGGACAGTCACAGCTGTACCTGTCAGGGTGTATTGCGTGCAACCTGGTGCAGGTGTAAATGATCCTGTGTCTCAATTTAAAGGTCCCATGACATGGTACTTCTTGATGCTTTTATATGGCTCCTTAATGGTTCCCTAATACTGTAAATGAATCCTTCTTCAAAATCAACACTCAGTGCATGAGAAAGAGAGATAAGATGAGAAAGAGTCATAAATGTCACTCTGGAACACTCCATTATGGGCGTTGTTGCTTGAATGCAAATGAGGAGGACAGAGATGGCCTATAGTAGGGGGTGGGGGCGTGGCCAAGCTCTCCGCTCCGCTCTGTGACCCACTTCCGTGTTTTTGTACGGGGGGAGAGATGAGAAGCGTTCCATTGAAAAATAAACACATTTCCACAGAAAATAAAATTAAACCACTGCTGTTTCAGATATCCACAGGCTCAGATAAAGGACTTCCGAGCCTAGAAACACTCACAAGTTCCTCCAGGCAAATAAAAAAACGCATTTCGCATTGCGTAGCTCCTCCGCAGTCCAAACTCTCTGGGCGTGATTTACAGAGACGCTGAGTACAGACAGACGGGGGTGGAACTGCATTTGTATTTCTTTTTTCGAGCTGACGTCAATAAGTTTCCTTGTTCAAAATCGCCCGTTTGAGCTCTGATTTTTTCTAATGCAGAAAAGGATCACAAATGCTCAGTTTAGACATTTCGCAACTTTTAACCATGGGGGGGCTAAACAGGGTAGGGGAGCTCACATTAACGTTCAAAAACCTCAGAAAGTGAAAATTTCATGCCATGGGACCTTTAAAGTCAAAATTACTGACTTGGGGTGGGGTGAACCAATTATATATGTGGGCCCAGATGGAGGTAGTGTCATGTGTGGGAAATGTCTGCGACCATCTGTGTTCTGCAGAAGGGCGCCGAGCGACCCCGGCCACCAACAGCCGGTAGAAGGTGTGCGTTTTCGTCTCCGTCAGCCTCGTCATCCTCTCCCCCCACACACAATATCCGGGGCCAGGAGAGAACAGTCTAAGCAGAGACTCCCAGACTTCCTTCACCCCGACACTTCCTCCAGCTCCTCCGGGAAGACCCCAAGGTGTTCCCAGGCCAGCCAGGACACATAGTCCCTCCAGCGTGTCCTGGGTCTTCCCCGGGGCCTCCTCCCGGTGGGACGAGCCCGGAACACCTCTCGAGTGAGGCGTCCAGGAGGCATCCAGAACAGACGCCCGAACCACCTCGGCTGATTAGAAATGTTTTTACAGTAATAATAATAATAATGCATTAGTCTTAAAGTTGCACTGTGTAACTTTTGTTGGTGGAGGGTTTGCCACTTTCTTGTCTCCATGGTGCTGACATTGCTTTGCCTTATATGTTCCATTTTCATAGTATGAGGTTAAACTTGACTTCTGGCCTGGTGGTGTTACTTGCCTGTTAACATGGAAACAGATATGCTTAACGTCATACTGTGGGATATACCAGGCAATCAGATAGCATCTCCATGGAGACAAGATAGTGGCAGACCCTCCATCACAAAAGTTACACAGTGCACCTTTAAATCGCACTTTTTCCAACACTCAAAGTCATAACGTGGTGCATTTTTTAGTCACTCCATACTTGGCATTGGTGATTATTGTAGCCACAGCTGTCCTGGGGTAGACTGAGGAAGGCTGAGAAAGGCTGCCAATCTGTGCCATCTGTCTCTCTAGCCACCACCAACACTCACACACACACCACACTCATACTAGGCAGTGTGGGTGAATGTCTTGCCCAAGTACACAGCGACAGATTTTGCCGTGGTATTCCCAGCAGTCTCCCACCAGAGTCCCACCCAGACCTGGCCCTGCTTTTCTTGTGAGATGTGACGAGATCTGGCTTCGACGAGGAGGGTTGGCCACTGTTTCTGTGCATGCTGACATGTTAGGGAGTTGGTTTAGGGGAATGGTGTACACACATTTGTCTTGATATGTAAATCCTGAAGCCTCAAAGCCAATCTGTCTGTATTTGAAAAGCTTATTTTATGCCAGACGCCCCACCTAAGCCAAGCAGTGTAATACAGTAATGGATCTCTCAAGAACAAAACAACGGTGTTCAACGGTATATGCAACTGATTGTCTATAAGCTGCAGGTGTCCACATCTTCAAGATTTTTTTTTTCAAGAAAGTTCGGAGCATCTGCTTTTTTTTTTGCCTCTGAAAGCTTTTGTCGTCTTTTTGCGTTGAGTCAGTTTGTCATGCTGTCGTCGCCAGCGTCTCACCATCAAGTCATCGATGCAGCAGCTCTATTTCTTTGTTCGACAGCCAGATCGATTGCCTCTAGTTTAAAAGCTGCATCATATGCATTTCTTCGTGTTTTCCATGAGGAGGGGGTGTGCACAAAGCGCAAAATAATAGTTTAAAACAAAATCAAACTAGCATCTTCCTCGGCGCATCGTCTCTTCACCTGTTTGTCTTGCTCCTGCACCCCGTCATTTCACGCTCTACTGTGCATGTCTCCTGCAGAAAGAGCCGCTGTCCTGTCTGGGATCATGTCGGTGTCTGGGATCATATCGGTGTGTCTGGGATCATGTCGGTGTGTCTGGGATCATGTCGGTGTGTCTGGGATCATGTCGGTGTATGGGATCATGTCGGTGTGTCTGGGATCATGTCGGTGTGTCTGGGATCATGTCGGTGTGTCTGGGATCATGTCGGTGTGTCTGGGATCATGTCGGTGTGTCTGGGATCATGTCGGTGTGTCTGGGATCATGTCGGTGTGTCTGGGATCATGTCAGTGTGTCTGGGATCATGTCGGTGTCTGGATCATGTCAGTGTGTCTGGGATCATGGACACAACGACAGTTTTTGCAACTGGCGCCCCACTGTGGCACCTGGAATTCCCAGTGGTCTCCCATCCAAGTGCTAATCAGGCCGTGCCTTGCTTAGCTTCTGAGATCTGACGAGATCAGCAGGGATGAAAGAGTTCCGTTTTTTAGCGGATCTTCGCTTTTTTTTTCAGCCGCGGGGTATTTTTATTTTTTATTTGTTTTTACATCTGTGCAAATTCGTTGAGAAAGATTTTGGGTGTATATATATATATATATATATGTATAGTTGTGTTTAGGGTCGCCAACCGCCCCTTGAAAAACAGAATCGTCCCGTATTCAGAACAAAAGTACATGTCTCGTATTAAACTTCGGGCCGCGCGAGCCGTGCCTGGAGCCGTGGACCGAGCGAGCGAGCGCGCGCAGCTCTTTCGCAACAGCCTGTACCATTGCGTGTACACAGGTTAAACTTTATAAAACATCCTGTACCTCATCCTACCTGCCCGTGCCTCACTTAACGCGTCACTCCTCGCTTTTTCACCTGTGCCTTTTAGCGCATAAGCTCCTCCTCAATGCCTCTGATTAGACGAAGTGCAAAGCAAAAACAAATCCAATATATACTACTAGTAGGCCTACCTGTTAATAAAATGCGTTTTTTGTACTTTTATGTACAGTTTTACTTTATTGCTAACATATAGCATATAGAAATCCAAATTTCAGACTTTCCGCTTTTTTCATGATTGGCCACTTTCATCCCTGGATCAGGCTTTGACAAGCAGGTACGTCGGTGTCTCGTAGGATTTCAGCAGATTTCAGGCTCTCCCTGGGGGGCAGGGATAGGTGTATCGATCAGGTATGAGTGGATATCCGACTACTGAAGTTTGAGACGTTTCTTCTTGTCATTTATGCACTCACCTGCATTTAACACATACAGGCCATTAAGACGTATCCCACTCACTAATGTTCATTTAGCATCATAACTTATTTTATCCCATGGCGATAAACTGACCCCAGTGCTGGCTCGTGTTGTAACTTCATGTTAACCGCACAGACAGCGGTGCTTTCTCCACTCAGACTGCACCCACCCTGTGTTGATAAATGAATAATCCGTCCATACATTAGCCGCATTGTTGTATAAGCCGCAGGGTTCAAAGAGTGAGGAAAAAGTAGCGGCTTATAGTCCTTTTAGGCTTTAGGCTTCTTGTCATGTTAGAATACTGTTACTTCATCAAAAACATACCTGGAGTTGTGTTTCATTCACACATGTTTGAGTAATGTTGGATTATTAGTCCGTCTACATCTCCAAACCTGATCGTGTAATACTGGCAATTTAAAAATGGCGACTGAAAAACCCTGTTACTGTGATTTGCATGAAGTGGTGATTATGAATGCAGAGGAGTGCGATGGTCTAGAGATGAGGCGGTGTGCTCGTGCATATGTCAGGACCCGTCTGTACTACACTACGCTGTGACAAAAGGTTAAGATCCAACCACACAACACCGCACATTCCCCCGGGTCTGCTTTAATGACTCCTCGCTCTGTACGCCATCATCTGTGCAAGAAGAACATGGCTGATGTAGCAGGGGTAATAATGGCATATAATAATCCCATTAGATATATCCAGAGAATGTTTGCAAATTATGTGAACTGCGGTGGAACAAAATGTGAAGGATTTCTCAAGCTTAAGGACTTGGAGGTGGATAGAGTAACTTTCAGAGTACATGAAGTAAGATTTATAATGACTGGAGCAATATTAAATGCCTAAACTTTATACTCTTGTGAGCTTTAAGGCATGTTTTAATGTTTTAGAGTGAAACTGCCCTGCCTTTGTTGACTAGCTAACATTAAAAACGAAAAAAATAGTGCCAGATGACCACCGCTGAAACCTTCTTTACACAGAATCACGCCTGGACGAATGAGGGATTACGCCATCTCCTTAATGAGATGTGAGTTTTGATTTTCTAGTGACGTGACATTTCAGACCCCCCAGGATTTCGCGGGCATTTTTTGTGATTGTTGCGGCTAAAATGCCTGAATTTGCGTGAGCTTTTCCAAAAAGTTGTGATGAAAGTTGCGGTGCTTTTAAGGTTTTTGTTGCGATTTTGTTGCGGGAGGAAGTGAAAGTTGCGACAAATAGTTGCAATTTTTGCTTTTTGTAATTAAAATTGAGTAATATTTTGAATACTGAGTTATTACTGACAAAGAATAATACAAAGACACAGAGATCACAGATATGGTCCTAAAACAACCTTACCAACATCGAAAATAAATGACTACTAGGAGGGGAACTGTTTCGGTCTTTTGCTGTTATTTTTGTGGGCAAATGGCGCCGCAGACATGTTTCTTTGCCATTAGAAGCCGTGTCCCAATTCCCAGAGTGCGCGGCTCGGAGCGTGGCCCGAAGGGCATGTGCGTCACACATTTCGACAGAACACCGGCGCGACGACTGCTGTCCCACTTCTTTTTTGTCCCATGCGCAGTTAACACGCGGTCCGAAGACCGCAGTCGTTAAGCGGTCCGCGGACTGCAGTCGGGGCTGAGCAAGTGTGCACCTCCTTGACTGCAGTCTGAGCCCCCTTTGGGCCGCGCTCCGAGCTGTGCGCTCTGGGAACTGGGACACGGCCGCAGTTTCGTTTTGTCACACGTAAGTAAGGCAGAAGGAAGTTGGTCGGCGTTCAATACGTCGCCGATGACTAGTCAAAATTAGTAAAAATTGCGGAAAAGTTGCGGTGATTGGTCAAAATTGCAACACCGCCCTGAATACACGGGGATTGGCTGAAATTGCGTTGAAGTTGCAAATTGCAACATCGCGAATTCCTGGAGGGTCTGTCATTTGAACGGTTCCTTAAAGGTGCATTGTGTAACTTTTCTGGCAGAGGGTGCATCAAATGGTCTTCGTGGAGACCAAACCAGACCAAGTTACAGGACAGATCTGTGGAGAGGTAACCCTGTTTACAGTCAAAATATCTGTTTTTCTTGGTATTTTTGAGCTATAAAACCACCTGTAGTTGAGTACGTGTAAGGTAGATCTGTTTAATGTCATACTGTGGAACATTCGAAGCAGAGCAATAACCGCCCGACCAAAAAGTTACGCAGTGCATTAGTTCACATGAATGTGAACTGTTGGAATGTTCTAATTTGTATGCGTTTTTATCCTAATTAACGCTGAACCAACACAAGAATCAGAACAAAAACAAGTGAGAGCTTTGTGCCCAAAAACATATTTGGCATCATAATAGCAGGTAGTGTTTTAAATATTAATCTTGTACTGCAATCTTTTACTTATTTTTATGTTTATTTGGATAATTTCGAACGGCAAACTTCCACTCTCAGTTTGAACCTCTCTAAACAAATCTGAGTCTTGGTCATTTCTCTGTGAGTTTGCAGATAAAACAAGTTCTCACGTTGGCTTCTGTGATATAAATATAAAAAGAGCCGGTCTTTTGAATGGCTCTTTGAAATGAACAGATCCACAAGATTCGGATCCCATAAAAGAGCCGAAACTCTCATCACTGTGTCATTCGCTTTGCCCTCTGTATTACTCTTATTTATATTCCGTCTCCGATTGCCTGTATGCAGAATCTTATCACCCAATATCCCTTCTCCGTGGTCTGCATCTCTTAGAAGCATTCCCGCGCACGTTTGGTCACATAATAGGTCATCATCGAGTGAACGCTGTTGCATATTGCTCATTTGTCAGTGCTGTCAGTATGTCCGGAGCGTGGGCTGTGAATGCAGATGGAACAAATGAGCGCGCCCTTCACTGACCCCGGCATTGCTCGGGATGCCAGGCCTGCCCGAGTGACACTGCCGCGTTGGGGAATCATCGTGCCAGGCCTTCGCGGGGGAACTCATAAAGCGGACAATTGACTCGCTCCCAGTAGGTCAGTGTCAAATTCAGAATGGCAGATACAGGAAGGAAAGAGAAGAATATGGAGTCACTTGGGTTTGTTATGAGACTAAGACTGCGTCTCATTTCTCTGTCTTACCCCTTCGTCTTACCCCTAAATAATGCAATTTGAATCTCCGCGGGGCAAGCGCTTTACCTGAAATAGTTATACACGGTGAAGAAAAGGCCAGAGCTATGAAAACTTTGCTTGATGTTGCTTGAAAACAGATTGTTTGCCAAGAGACACAACAGTAATATGTGCGCAGTTAAGTTCCAAACTGTGTAAAGAAGTGGACTAAGGGAGTTTGACGTCACCAATAGCTCCAGTTAAATGAAGCTAGCGGTTATTAGAGCGAAATTAAACCAGAGTTCCATATTAGGAGCAATTGAAGGAGAATTAACATTTTTTACAATCTGATTTATGCCTTTGCCTTATTTCAGTTATAAAACAAGTTGTTTTACTCACCCATAGCACTTTGGTGTCATTTGGAGCATTTCTGGAGATGTTTCAGATGAGCGATATCCGTTAACGTGAGTGCTCAGGGCACGGCGTTGCAGTCTCCAAAATAGCACAAACTTTAGCACTTTTCAAATCACAGAAGCTCAATGTGTTAGTCTACACTTTCGTTTGAGTCAAAAGTGCCTCTAATCCGAGATTTATCCATAGTTTGGAGTAGATGAGGAGGACAGTGCTCATGTGCTCAGTCACAGCTGATTTGCAGATAAGAAGACGCTCAGAACTTTTCTGTTGCGAGCGACACCTGGCAGAAGATTGGGACTTTGAGGCTGAAGAGGACTTATGGAGGACTGAGGACTGAAGAGGAGTATACGGATGAGGAGACAGAATGGATACAGAAAGAATGAAGCGGAGACAGTTTTAGGAGCAGCAGAGAACAGCCATCGGTTTCACATTACTTCTCAGAATCGTGCGCTGAATCCGCTGGCCTTCTTTCTTTTCCTTTGCTGGTAAAAAATGGTCCTGACTGAAGTGGGTACTGCAAACACGATGGTCCAAACGTCTTACAGCTTTGCCTTTCATGTTTGGGTCCCGAGAGCTGAGAGCGAAATCAGCTGTGACTGAGCACATGTGCACTGTCCTCCTCATCTACTCCAAACTATGGATAAATCTCGGATTAGAGGCACTTTTGACTCAAACTAAAGTGTAGACTAAGACATTGAGCTTCTGTAATTTGAAAAGTGCTAAAGTTTGTGTTATTTTGGTGACTGCAACGTTGTGCCCCGAGAACTCACGTTAACTGATATCGCTAAACTAAAACATCTCCAGAACTGCTCCAAATGACACCAAAGTGCTATGGGTGAGTAAAACAACTTGTTTTATTACCGAAATAAGGCTCAGATTGTAAAAAACGGTAATTCTCCTTTTAAACCACCTGTAATACAATACATGTAAGGTTACTCTTCTTTCTGCTCCCTTTCATTCAATTTTTTTGTATGTCTAAGTATGCTTTACTTATCCGTTTTTATCGTTTTCTATAGCAAAGCGTGGGAGAGGCTGTGTATACCTTACCTTACCTTTAAAGCTCAGAAGTTGCATCAGGCCATTTCACTTACATTCCAGTCGTCGCTGTACTCCTGCTGCTTTTGCCGCCGCTCTGCTCTGCCACACGGAGTTGTTTCGTTCTTTCTCCACTGTTCTTCTCTGTGTTATTCTGCGTCTTTCTCTCTCTTCCTTTTCCATAGGTGCCCATCCTATTGCCGTTCTACAGTCATCTTCTCTGAGCCATGTCCATGATTTGTCACTGATTTTGTTCAGTCCTGTTAGTGTTTAAAGAGCCTATATTGACTGTTGTGAGCTTTGAGTCATGTTATAGTCTTGTCACCTCATCAAAAACATACCTGGATGTGCTCTGTCGCACCTTGTGATGTCATTCAGTTAGTACCTTTTACGTTTAATATTATTGGATAGATGTTGCTGCCAGCGGATTTTCAGTATTCTTCTTAGGTATTTGCTTTGAAATCCATTTTTATTTCATTTCTTCTTTCTTTGGGATCTTCCATGTTTCATATCGATGAGGTCACACTGCTCGAACAATGGCTATATACTTTAATCTTTGTTTTTCTTTGTTTCCTCGCGGACCACTCTTTTTGGAGAGGGCGTGTATAATGCCCAACAATACATTTGTCTGATGAAGGGCTAGTTTCCGAAATGTTGCTTGACTGTAAATAAAGCCAGGCCTGGACTGGCAATCGGGCATACCGGGCATTTTCCCGGTGGGCCGACAGTCCTAGGGGCTGATGCCGTTCTTTTTTTTTTTTCTTTCTTAGAGACAGGCCCACAATTTAGAACTGAACCAGGACTAAACCAGGACTAAAGTAGGACTAAATCAGGACTAAACCAGGACTAAACCAGGACTAAATCAGGATTGAACCAGGACTAAACCAGGACTAAACCAGGACTAAACTAGGACTAAATCAGGATTGAACCAGCACTAAACCAGGACTAAACCAGGACTAAACTAGGACTAAATCAGGATTGAACCAGCACTAAACTAGGACTAAATCAGGATTGAACCAGCACTAAACTAGGACTAAATCAGGATTGAACCAGGACTAAACCAGGACTAAACCAGGATTGAACCAGGACTAAACCAGGACTAAACCAGGGTTGAACCAGGACTAAATCAGGATTGAACCAGGACTAAATCAGGATTGAACCAGGACTAAACCAGGACTAAACTAGGACTAAACCAGGACTAAACTAGGACTAAATCAGGTTTGAACCAGGACTAAACCAGGACTAAACCAGGGTTACCAGGACTAAATCAGGATTGAACCAGGACTAAATCAGGATTGAACCAGGACTAAACCAGGACTAAACTAGGACTAAACCAGGACTAAACTAGGACTAAATCAGGTTTGAACCAGGACTAAACCAGGACTAAACCAGGGTTACCAGGACTAAATCAGGATTGAACCAGGACTAAACCAGGACTAAACTAGGACTAAACCAGGACTAAACTAGGACTAAATCAGGATTGAACCAGGACTAAACCAGGACTAAATCAGGATTGAACCAGGACTGAACCAGGACTAAACCAGGACTAAATCAGCTCTGAACCAGGACTAAACCAGGACTAAACCAGGACTAATCAGGTCTAAACCAGGACTAAATCAGGTCTGAACCAGGACTAAACCAGGACTAATCAGGTTTAAACCAGGACTAAATCAGGATTGAACCAGAACTAAATCAGGTCTGAACCAGAACTAAACCAGGACTAAATCAGGATAGAAGCAGGATTAAACCAGGACTAAATCAGGTCTGAACCAGGACTAAATCAGGGTTGAACCAGGACTAAACCAGGTCTGAACCAGGACTAAATCAGGACTAAATCAGGACTAAATCAGGACTAAATCAGGTCTGAACCAGGACTAAACCAGGACTAAATCAGGTCTGAACCAGGACTAAACCAGGTCTGAACCAGGACTAAATCAGGTCTGAACCAGGACTAAACCAGGACTAAATCAGGTCTGAACCAGGACTAAACCAGGTCTGAACCAGGACTAAATCAGGACTAAATCAGGACTAAATCAGGTCTGAACCAGGACTAAACCAGGACTAAATCAGGTCTGAACCAGGACTAAACCAGGTCTGAACCAGGACTAAATCAGGTCTGAACCAGGACTAAACCAGGACTAAATCAGGTCTGAACCAGGACTAAATCAGGTCTGAACCAGGACTAAACCAGGATTGAACCAGGATTGAACCAGGACTAAACCAGGACTAATTATGAGGGGCCGGTCTAAGCCAAAAATGCCAGGGCCGTTTTTTTTATCCCAGTCCAGCCCTGAATAAAGCTCTTTTCATTTGCAAGTAAGACAGAATGCGGGACTTTTTTCCAGCTTTTTATACTTCATTTATGAGGGAAATTCATTCTCTGCATTTGACCCATCTGTCAATCAGTGTCACTGGGGCAACTTGGGGACCCATCTCGGGGTTTTGAGCACAGCTTGGTTCGGATTTTAGCTGGAAAATGTATCGTACATGTCTGGGGACGTTTAAGTAGATATGGCACGATATTGAAATTTGGTGTCACTATTATCATTGCCAAAATAACTCCGATTAATGATTTATATCAGGATAATAATTAAAGTTGCTTTGACAGTTTAAAAATGTTATGGATAAGAATTAATTATAGTTTTAATATTATAAATAGGTTCAATATTTAAACAACTGTTAGAGTATTGTACTTTGTGAAAACAACAATCTAGAAGAGAACGTCATGGATAAGTAGTTTTTTTTTTCTGAAAAAATTGTGATTCTTAGTGATTAACACCATTATATCCTCCTGGGACCCGAAGAAAAAATCTAAATTATTATTATTTTAATTTTCTATTTGGAGGTAAATGAACACCTTAGCATTTACATTTTGTTAATTTTATTTTTATTCATAATGTCGTAACATGTCCTCTGTTATGGACCGTAATAGTGTTAAATCCATGTGAAGTTAACAACCTAAAAAAAAACATTTTTTCGGTCGGTTCTACAGTCGCCTCAAAAAAGTTTTTAGACTCCCTTTTATTTATTTATAATTTTTTATGTTTTATTTTTATTTTTTATATATTATTTATTTATGTACTTATTTATGTATTTTATTAATATATTTGTATTTATTATTATTATTATTATTATTATTATTAGGGCTGTCAGTTTAACGCGTTAATTAAAATTAACGCAATTAATTATGAGCGGCAATTCAATGCGCGCGCATTTTAAATTTGGCGGGGGGCCTTTGAACGGCGAGTTTATTGATAAAAAAGGTGACGGAGCAGGTCCCTCTTGTCCCTGGACAGCGATGACGCGATGAGAAATGCCGTGCTACCGTTGGTCGGCTACAGAGACGAATGCACTTCTAATAGGGGAGAGCACGTGAAGACACGCGAGCCCGTTTCCCTATCTGCTGCGCTCCACGCTGAACCATTTTCAATTCCCATAACCTCTCCAGCGTGTTCTGCCGCGACTAAGGGTGCACACTTAGAAGTTTTGACTTAGTCAGTTTTGCCCATCATGCTAAATCACGCTAAACCCGATCATTTACTCACCCCGCGCTGCTGCCTCCTCCCTCCTCCCGTGGTGCGATGGTCCGGACACATCCACACCGGGAGTTTAAATCCTCCTCACGGGTTCCGGGGGTGATGTGAGCCATGAGTAATTTTCACAGGCAATTATTTGTATTCTCTGTATATTTGAAGCCTTGTATATTGTAATGACTCCAGGCTTCTCTTAGTCTCCAATGAACTTTATTAAACAGAAGTTCGGACTCACTCAACATTAACACCCACACCTGTCCCACGCATGCGCCCAACAGCCAACCCCTTAAAGGCACAGACACCATTAACCCAGGTCATTACAATATTATTTATTGACGTTGCATGAAAGCTGCTGTACGTGCTCACCTTTTGGCACCAGAAATATTCGCCATGTATTAGTGGAATGGTGTAAATGAGCTTTCCAATGACTGTTACATAATGTGGGAGGGGGAATGGGGGTCTGCCAGCAGTCTTGTCATGTTTACAGTGGAGACAAAGAGAGTGAGTGAAAGACTTGGACTTAAAGGGGAAGTCTGCAGTCTTTTCACTGTACCACTATAAATCACACGTTTGACACCTTTTTTGCAATGTGGGAGAGCACAATAAACCACCTAAAAAAATTATTTAAAAAATGATTAATTAGATTAATTAATTACAAATCCTGTAATTAATTAGATTAATTTTTTTAATCGCCTGACAGCAATAATAATAATAATTATTATTATTTTGAATTATTCTTTTTTTTTTATCATAGTGCAGCCACAAACTCGAGTCTATCTCAAAACTTAAAAGATGTCCACTATAAAGGACACAAATGAATGGGCGGGTCTCAGGAGGATATAAAATGTTCCATGATAAGCGATACTGTTTATTGTCCCATCATTACGCGTGCCTGTAATTTGATGGCGTTTTGTGCTAATTCTGATATAGATCAAGATCATTCTAAAGGTACAACTTTGTTTATCTTTGCCCAACCTTAGGTGCTTGCAGGTTTTATTTTCTATACTCATGGATTAACATTAGTTTGTTGGTGAAACCGCTGATCCCTGAGGCAACCAGGATATTGTTGCTCTTTTCGAGCTTCCTGTGAAAAAATCTTTTACACTTTTATAGCTTTTCACTGGAACTACACAAGTTTAATCCGTTTTGTACTGACGAATCAGTATTTTATCATTAGATTGTTGGGAAAAGTGCTGATCCCTGAGGCAAATCATCAGGACTTTGAGCGATCATAACTCCATACAGAAGACTGAGACCAGCTATTGGTTATCTATTAGGTGTGATTTTTTTTACCTTCCTGTGAACATTTACCTTTATTTTTTATAGCTGTGAGGTTTTCTCAGTGAACACTTCCTACACCGGTTTAATGAGCTGTATTGAAGAATCATAATGTGTAAAAAAAATAATCATGGACACATAAAAGTTATTGTGCAGAATGAGTTTACAATTTCTTTTCAAGGCTAGATTAAATTTTGCAACTATATTTATGATGGACCCAGTGCCATATTGTTCAATGTACCTGTACACCGCCTTTTGTCCAATACTCCATTCATCGGTAGGAGCAGCAGCTAAGACCAGACCGCTAGTGTGAGTCTATAGCTTATAATACAAGTTTATATTTTGAAAAGGTATTACTGTAATCTTTTCATACACAGCAGTATCCACAGTATGGAGCAGCCTTGATCATTCTCTTTGCCGTCTGAAGAGTACACAATGGACAGTACTGATAGAGAACGCAAATGTTCAGTCATTGCGGAATTGAGGGGTTGTTATTGCTATTGCGCCAACATCATTTATTCTATACTGAAAAGATCAAAGGTCCTTTATTTAACAAAATTGACTGTTGTGAGCTTTAAGCCATGTTATGATACTATTACCTCTTCAAAAACATACCTGGAATTGTGTTTCGTTTAATTCGCACATCTCCAAAACTCAAAATGCTTTGTCGCACTTTGTGATATCATGTAGTGGTAGAGGTACCGTATTTTCCGGATTATAAGTCGCACCAGCCATAAAATGCATAATAAAGAAGGAAAAAACACATAAGTCGCATTTTTGGGGGAAATTTATTTGATAAAATCCAACTCCAAGAACAGACATGTCATCTTGAAAGGCAATTTAAAATAAAAATAAAAATAAAAATAGAATAGAGAACAACAGGCTGAATAAGTGTACGTAACATCCATCCATCCATCCATTTTCTTCCGCTTATCCGGGGCCGGGTCGCGGGGGCAAAAGTCTTAGCAGGGACTCCCAGACTTCCTCCACCCCGGACACTTCCTCCAGCTCCTCCGGGACGACCCCAAGGTGTTCCCAGGCCAGCCGAGAGACATAGTCCCTCCAGCGTGTCCTGGGTCTTCCCCGGGGCCTCCTCCCGGTGGGACATGCGCGGAACACCTCCTGAGGGAGGCGACCAGGAGGCGACCAGAACAGATGCCCGAGCCACCTCAGCTGCTCCTCTCGACGTGGAGAAGCAGCGGCTCTACTCCGAGCCCCTCCCGTGTGACTGAGCTCCTCACCCTATCTCTAAGGGTGCGCACAGCCACTCTGTGGAGGAAACTCATTTCGGCCGCTTGTATCCATGATCTCGTCCTTTCGGTCATTACCCAAAGCTCATGACCATAGGTGAGAGTAGGAACGTAGATTGACCGGTAAATTGAGAGCTTCACCTTTTGGCTCAGCTTCTTCTTCTTCTTCTTCTTCTTCTTCTTCTTCTTCTTCTTCTTCTTCTTCTTCTTCTTCTTCTTCTTCTTCTTCTTCTTCTTCTTCTTCTTCTTCTTCTTCATCTTCTTCTTCTTCTTCTCCTTCTTCTTCTTCTTCTTCTTCTTCTTCTTCTTCTTCTTCTTCTTCTTCTTCTTCTTCTTCTTCTTCTTCTTCTTCTTCTTCTTCTTCTTCTTCTTCTTCTTCTTCTTCTTCTTCTTAACGTAACATATTAAGAGTTATTCAGATAACTATAGCGTAAAGAACATGCTAACAAGTTTACCAAACCATCAGTGTCACTCCAAATCACTAAATCCAATGAAATCTTCAATCCACAGGCCTAGAGCGCCCTCTTGTGGTTTAATGTGAAAATAACACATGAAATGATATAATAATGTGTTATGTGTAATTTTACACATAAGTCGCTCCAGAGTACAAGTCGCACCCAAACTGAAAAAAACTGCGACTTATAATCCGAATAATACGGTAGTTTAAAGATTAAGAGCTTTTACTTTTTGTTCAGTAGAGATTGGTAATTCCAGGGTTGAAAGTATCCCTATGATTGTAGTGACGGTGTACGGAGTTTAAAAACAGGGTGTCATGACATCACAAGGTAGAACAGAGTGTTTTCTGTTTGAGACAAGAACTGTTTAAGCCTAAATGTGAAGGGTTTGTGTGATTAAACGTGTGTGAATGAAACAAAACACAACTCCAGGTATGTTTGATGATGAAACAACATTATAACATAGATCAGGAAATAGTGAAATTTGAGAATTTATCTGTTGGATCTTGGGGTTCATCTCCAGATTTCAAGCCAGGATTACCTCGTTGACTGATAGTTGCTGTTACATTTCTTCAGCACATTTTCCCCCTGTCATGGTTCTAGTGGATTAATCGGCAAACTCCAAATGGATATCCTGCTGACGAAAGGAGAGAGAGCGTGATGTTTTGCCAGACAACTTTTAAAAGTGTCTGAAGTAGTGGAAAAAAGCCAGATGCCAGCCAGTTTGAGCCAGAGAGTTTTAAAGGTCCTACATGACACTAAATCGACAAGCTTGTGAGTTTTAATACTATTACCTCATCAGAAACAGACCTGGAGTTGCATTATGTTTCATTTACACATGTTTGAGTTTTTTTTTTATTATTAGTCTATCTCCAAAGTCTATCTGTTCCCTTTAGTTCAATAGAGACTCTTGTTAGTTCAATAGAATCCTACAAATGATTCTAGTGAAGGTGTTTGGGGTTTAAAAACACAGTGAAGCACTTCCTGTATTACCACATGACATCACAAGGTGTAAGAGTGTTTTTGTATGTTGAGATGAACTCACCCTACTGCAGGATTTGTGTGTTAAACATGTACAAATGAAACAAATCGCAACTCCGGGTGTGTTTGTGATGAAGAAACAACATTAAAACATACAGTAGATTAGAAAATTACATAACATTGACCCTTTAAATTTACCATCTACAAGTTTATTAGATTTTTTTCATCAGTACATGGCTGATGTGAATCCCGTTCCTATGGTTTGCCCCGTTCTTATGGTTTGTTTTGGTTCCAACCAGGCCTGGACTGGAGCAAAAACACGGCCCTGGCATCTTTGGCTTAGACCGGCCCCTCATAATTAGCGGAGCACAACGACTAATTCATATGTGTTCACCGAAGCGAAGTATTTTACTATTGTTACATCTTGGCCGAGGGGAAACCAGGGCGCAATATTTAAAGGAAAAATCCAAGCTCCCAAAAACCACCAGCAAACTCGCAGTAACTACACATTCAATGGTTTATTGAATATGCGTCTTGCACACAAGGTCAGGAGTGCGTTGGCTGGCTGAAAGGTGAGCGATTTTTATGCCTGTCCATCACCTAAAAGTCCCGGTATTATCCTCACATTACTGCCTGCTGACCTGCTGTGCCTGTGCTACACTTCCCTGGTCACTCTGTCCCTCAGGTTCCCTCTACGAGTCCTGGTTTAGTCCTGGTTTAGACCTGGTTTCGTCCTGGTGTAATTCTGATTTAGTCCTGGTTTTGACCTGGCTTAGACCTGGTTTAGTCCTGGTTTAGTCCTGGTTTAGTCCTGGTGTAATTCTGATTTAGTCCTGGTTTTGACCTGGTTTAGAACTGGTTTAGTCCTGGTTTAGTCCTGGTTTAGTCCTGGTGTAATTCTGATTTAGTCCTGGTTTTGACCTGGTTTAGAACTGGTTTAGTCCTGGTTTAGTCCTGGTTTAGTCCTGGTTTAGACGTGGTTTAGACCCGGTTTAGTCCTGGTTTAGACCTGGTTTAGTCCTGGTTTAGACGCGGTTTAGACCCGGTTTAGTCCTGGTTTAGTCCTGGTTTAGACCTGGTTTAGTCCTGGTGTAATCCTGGTTTAGACCTGGTTTAGTCCTGGTTTAGACCTGGTTTAGTCATGGTTTAGTCCTGGTTTGGTCCTGGTTTAGACCTGGTTTAGTCCTGGTTTAGTCCTGGTTTAGACCTGGTTTAGACCTGGTTTAGACCTGGTTTAGTCCTGGTTTAGTCCTTGTTTAGACCTGGTTTAGTCCCGGTTTAGACGTGGCTTAGACCCAGTTTAGTCCTGGTTTAGTCCTGGTTTAGTCCTGGTTTAGTCCTGGTTTAGTCCTGGTTTAGTTCTGGTTTGGTCCTGGTTTAGACCTGGTTCAGTCCTGGTTTAGACCTGGTTTAGACCTGGTTTAGTCCTGGTTTAGTCCTGGTTTAGTCCTGGTTTGGTCCTGGTTTAGTCCTGGTTTGGTCCTGGTTTAGACCTGGTTTAGTCCTGGTTTAGTCTTAGTTCAGTTCTGTATAGTTGTAGTATAAATTTTAGACCTTGTGTTTGTGTGTTTTCTTCTGTGTGTGTGTGTTCTTTTCTTCCCTCGAGTTCCCTCGGGTTCGCTCGGGTTCCCTGTCCACAGTCTCTGGCTGCTCCTCTCCCTGTCCACCTTCAACCTGCAGAGGACGTGGAGGCTCCAGCCCCTCCAGAGAATATGTCTGTTATTTTAGAACATTTTGCAGCGTCTATAGTGAGATTTTTTAGTCTTTTTTGCCACTTCTCCATGTTTCCACACTCAACACTGAAACTGTCAGGATCAGCGCAGAGAAAGTGGTGGGACCACTCTCGTAAGCTACTATATCCTGATTGGTTTAGTCCACTGTCTGTATTGAAGATGGACCAATAGGTCGCCTCCTCTAAATTGTAGGCCGGTCTGAGGTGCTTGATTTTGATGCTGCTCAACGATGTGTCTTCACCTGCAATGTCGGATTACTATTTACCCATTTTCTCTTTATAAACCTCCAATTTCATCTCTCATAAAACAAAAATACAACTAAAATCACATTAAATTATCTGTGTTTTCCAGGTCTGATGGGGCACAATGGCTTCCCCAAACCGTGCGAGCATAAGTACTGCGGTCTTGGTCGTCACTGTGTGGTGGACGAGGGCACGGGTCTGGGGGAGTGCACGTGTCTGGACCAGTGTAAACCTCACTACAAACCGGTGTGTGGATCTGACGGACAGCTCTACCCCAACCACTGTGAGCTGCACCGGGCCTCGTGCCTGCGCGGACACAAGATCACCATCCTGCACAGCGAGGAGTGCTTCTACAAAGGTAAGGGAACCGTCGGCAGCTGATTTCGAAATTGCTGGTTTCTAAGCTCTGTCTAATGTCTAAAAAGCCTCTGCTATTTAATGGTGATGGTGATTTTTTTTACTGATTTTAATAGTAAATTTTGGTTTGCTCGAACCACAAACACGTTTTTTTCTTCAGTCCAGTTAAAAAAATGTAGTGGGCTAGAAAATGCAGATATCTTCTCTCAAATGTAGTGGATTAAAAGTAAAAAAAAAAAATCAAATTTTAAAACTATAGATACCTGTGCTTTGTTGAGCTATTTGTATGACGTTTATTGTTTTTTATCTTGTTTTTAATGTTGTACAACACTTTGGTCGGCTTTGGTTGTTGGAAGGTGCTACAGAAATAAAGTTTGATTGATTGACCTAAAATCTGTACTTTAGTGCAGTACTTTACTACTTACTTGTACTGTACTTGCGTTGCGTTCCACCTCATTCTAAAATTCATAAACGTTATACATAGGAAACATTAGTAAACGCATATTTCTTTTTTCTCTACATGTATTTTTGACAAAACTGATATTCCATTCATGTAACTTGGTTCAGGAAAAAGCTTTAGAGAAAACTTTATATTTCAGACCCTCCAGGAATTTGCGATGTTGCGATTTGCAACTTCAACGCAACTTCAGCCAATCCCCGTGAATTCAGGGCGGTGTTGCAATTTTGACCAATCACCGCAACTTTTCCGCAATTTTTTACTAATTTTGACCAATCATCGGCGACGTATTGAACGCCGACCAACTTCCTTCTGCTTTACTTCCGTGTGACAAAACGAAACTGCGGCCGTGTCCCAGTTCCCAGAGCGCACAGCTCGGAGCGCGGCCCGAAGGGGGCTCAGACTGCAGTCAAGGAGGTGCACACTTGCTCAGCCCCGACTGCAGTCCACGGACCGCTTAACGACTGCGGTCTTCGGACCGCGTGTTAACTGCGCATGGGACAAAAAAGAAGTGGGACAGCAGTCGTCGCGCCGGTGTACTGTCGAAATGTGTGACGCACATGCCCTTCGGGCCACGCTCCGAGCCGCGCGCTCTGGGAACTGGGACACGGCTTCTAATGGCAAAGAAACATGTCAGCGGCGCCATCTGCCCACAAAAATAACAGCAAAAGACCGAAACAGTTCCCCTCCTAGTAGTAATTTATTTTCGATGTTGGTAAGGTTGTTTTAGGACCATATCTGTGATCTCTGTGTCTTTGTATTATTCTTTGTCAGTAATAACTCAGTATTCAAAATATTACTCAATTTTAATTACAAAAAGCGAAAATCGCAACTATTTATCGCAACATTCACTTCCTCCCGCAACAAAATCGCAACAAAAACCTTAAAAGCACTGCAACTTTCATCGCAACTTTTTGGAAAAGCTCACGCAAATTCAGGCATTTTAGCCCGCAACAATCACAAAAAATGCCCGCGAAATCCTGGGGGGTCTGATATTTTATATCTGTAAGCGGTAAATTGGACAGGTACAAACTGCTGTCATGCTAATTCAACAAAAAGTAAGAAATATTGTCAAGCTGTTGTAATGGCGCTAGCTATTGTATCATTGACAGAGGCAGTCACACATACAACTGTTGGGTTTAGCCTGAATGGAATTTAAATATTGGTGCTGCACATCTAAAAATCACTCATTTCAAAATGTTGGTTAGTATTTTCATTGAAAGAGTACATGTATTTGAAAACATATACTGCAAAAGGCAATATCTACATAAGTTACAATGACTTACATTAAAGGTCCCATGGCATGAAATTTTCACTTTCTGAGGTTTTTGAACGTTAATGTTTAGGGCCCCCCCCCATGGTTAAAAGTTGCGAAATGTCTAAACTGAGCATTTGCGATCCTTTTCTGCGTTAGAAAAAAATCAGAGCTCAAACGGGCGATTTTGAACAAGGAAACTTATTGACGTCAGATCGAAAAAGAAATGCAAATGCAGTTCCACCCCCGTCTGTCTGTACTCAGCGTCTCTGTAAATCACGCCCAGAGAGTTTGGACTGCGGAGGAGCTACGCAATGCGGAATGCGTTTTTTTATTTGCCTGGAGGCACGTCCGAGTGTTTCTAGGCTTGGAAGTCCTTTATCTGAGCCTCTGGACCTTTGAACAGCAGTGGTTTAATTTTATTTTCTGTGGAAATGTGTTTATTTTTCAATGGAACGCTTCTCATCTCTTCTCCGCGCAAAAACGCGGAAATGGATTAGAGCGCACAGCTGAGAGCGGAGAGTTTGGCCACGCCCCCACCCTCTACTATAGGCCATCTCTTTTCTCCTCATTTGCATTCAAGCAACAACTCCAATAATGGAGTGTTCAGAGAGAGAAAAATTACTCTTTCTCATCTTATCTCTGTTTCTCATGCACTGAGTGTTGATTTTGAAGAAGGATTCATTTACAGTATTAGGGAACCATTAAGGAGCCATATAAAAGCATCAAGAAGTACCATGTCATGGGACCTTTAAGAACATTTCACTTTATTTGAGCAGATTCAAACTTTCTTAATTAAAGTCATTTGAACTTGGCTGGATTTGAGTTTTTTCAGTGTCCTGTCATAAGATCTCCCTTCTGTGGATTCGTGGTCACGTTTTACTGCACATTTGCACTGGTACTATATAAACGTCCCATAAGGCACAGCAGGAGTAATGGCTGCTTGAATCGTTTGCGAGGTATTACACATATAGGAGCTGTTCGTTCCCTCTGGCTGCACCCATGGGTGACAAACATCAGGCTGTGGGCAGTTTAATGCTACGCTTGACCTGTCAAATCACACGGGCTGCATGTAGGTTAGTTATGACCTGGAGGAATGGAGAATGAAAGGGAACTAAAGATAGGATGTAGCATACAAAATCTTTCCCGGGATCCAGAACACACACTTCTCCCGTACTTGCACCTGCATATTTGCTCTTAGAGAGGGGCTGTTTTACTTTTATGGGGTATTAAATGCAAACACATAACATATTTAGATCACTGTTAGCTTTTATTGTTTTTGAAAATGCTATACAGACGCTCCTATACATACAAACATTCGACTTACGAACATTCGGAGTTACGAACAGGGTCGAAAATTAAAAAAAAATGTTAAATGGGCAAAAGCGCTGTACACGTACGTAAGTGAGTTTTTGTATTTAGCGCCTATTCCGACTTCGGAGTACAGTACGTAGTGCGTATTTCCGCCGCTGACGCACAGGCAGGGCGCTGCGATCGTGTGCCCAGCATCCCCCAAGCATCACGCCCACTCAGTTGAAGTGTTCAGACGTACTTGCGGTGTTACGAATTTTGTTGTTTTATCTTGCATCCGTAATCCAATATGGTTTGGTGAAAAGCGAAAAGCTTCTAGTGAAAGTGGAAATGTGGAAAAGCGGCAAGACATCTCATTTGAAAAGAAGGTGGCGATTAATAAAGAAACTTGATGCTGGTGAGAAGATGGTGAATGTGGCACACGCGTACAACGTGAACCGTTCGACTATCGGTACAGTAAGCTAAACTTGCTTTTTTTTTAAATGGGCTACACACACACAGTCTCACACATACATTAAGTGACAAATACACACGCTTTCTCTCTTTGTCTCTCTCTCAGCTGACTGCGTCTGCCTCTGTGTCTCTCTTCTTTTTATCTCATCAGTTTTCCATATTTTTAAAAAGCATATTGTTTTGTTACTATTTAGTGTTATTTAAATGCAGTACAAATCCATATAGATTACTTATACAAGCCTTAAAGGTACAGTGTGTAGGATTTGTGGCGCATAGGTGGTGTAGGTACCATGCACTTCCTCTTTTGGCTACGGCAGACCTCGAGGGTCACCCGGGCGCGCCATAACGTGGACAGCTCGTGTACCCGCGCACCCGGCGCTGTGCGAGCCCTCGCCGACAACTACGGTATAAATAAGACGCGGCCCCGTTCACTGTTTTTTTTTTTCTTTCCGCATGAGAGCACACATTCCCGATCGTGTATCATGACAATCTACACATCAAATGAAATTGATGCAATTCATTTCCCGGCACAACAATCACTCCCCGAGCACATGGGGCTTTTATACGGAAAATGTTCATATTGCCCTATTATAACTTATAATTCTACAACCATACTGTATATATTGTATATACTGTATATATCGCACTTGCTGCTCCTTACACTTCTGATTAGACGCTAAACCTCATTTCGTTACCTGTATTTATACATGTGTAATGACAATAAAGTTGAATCTAATCTAATCTAATATTTAAAGGGATAGTGTTTTTTTTATATTAATCTGTATGGGTTTCCTTCTAAAAGTTCCGTGTGTTGACACCGGTTTACCTCTGACAGTCTCAGCTGATCCCGGTTCGGCTCGCTTTCTGGAGCCCACGTAAGTAGGTCCGGTAACTTCCCTGGAACATGAAATAAAGCTTGTTTTTCTTCTCAAAACAAAACATTTGTTAGAAAGGTGATATATTTGCGTTCCAAACAGTTTTCCACGAAACATCCAGCAGCGTATTTCGCATTCGCATATTCTCTCTCTCCCTTCGTATCACTTCGCCCATGTTAACTCTATCAGCCTGTTCACCTTCAGCGGATGTCTACGCCGAAGTTTACAAGTGAACAGGCTGATAGTGTCAGAGGTAAGCCGGTGTCAACACACGTAACTTTTAGAAGGAAACCCATACAGATTAACACAAAAAAAACCACTATCCCTTTAATAGGCCTACCTAACTAACAGAAACTGAAAACAAATATAATCACAAGTATAATCACCGGAATATCCAGGAGTTCAGATGGATGTGATTGACAGATGGATTAGCCAATCAGGGGCATGCACGCTCCGTCAGTATCAAACCAAATATGGCAGCTTGTGAGGGAAAAAAGAAAAGAAAGCAATATCACAGAAAAACATGAGTGAAATGAGTGAAAACTCCGTTAATCCGAGGGGAAAGAAATGTCATTTTGTTGCAAACGATAGGCGACCAATGAGCTCCTTCGTTTCACGTGAATCACTGAGATGGCTCAAGGTTAAGTTGATTTATAAAGCACATTTATTCATAGTAAATACGCATGCAAAGAAATAAAACAACTGGCAAAATTCATACAACTGCGGTACAATAAAACAGTAAAAAGAAGAAACATATGATAATAAAAAAGAAAAACAAATCTGATTGCATTGACGTGTTTGGGAGTATCTCAAGGTGCGCGCTGAATGGAGTAGTGACCAGACTGATAAATAAAATAATAATAAATAAACAAACTACAGCAAGATCTTTTTGGATTCAAATCAAGATGGGGGAGTAGCTCAAAGTGTGAGATTTTGTAGGAGAGAGTGTTACCATAATCTGAGAGTTGGCTGCTGAAACTGCGTGTTTATCAGTGACTCTGGCAGATAACCAACCGCCACAGGGCACATCTCCTTTAATTTTCTGCTACATGCACTTTCATTTGAACTGCTACAGAACGTGTTTTATGTACAACAACCAAGACTGAGATTTAGTGCGATGCTGTAGAAATGTTTAATCTCAAATGTGATAATTTTTTTTTTAAAGATTTAGTTTTTTTGTTTTTTATTTTGTGTAAGATGCAGGCAAGGGATGAATACTGATACATCTGCGCTGTAACAGTTTGGATTTTGAAATTAAATACCAAATTCTTCTTGCAGCGAATTGACAAACGTGTTGATGTACAGTAGTTATTTACATAAAACAAAACCCCTTTTTAAAATGTATGTAGCTGCAGTGCATAGCTGTCTAAGATGAGGTTACTCGTGCTGAAACTAACTATAAGTTCTTTTAAAACACCTTCTAGTTATTATTTACTCTTTTTTTAATATTCAAATTAGACCCTTAAAGGTCCCATGGCATGAAATTTTCACTTTCTGAGGTTTTTGAACGTTAATGTGAGCTCCCCTACCCTGTTTAGACCCCCCCCCCATGTTTAAAAGTTGTGAAATGTCTAAACTGAGCATTTGCGATCCTTTTCTGCGTTACAAAAAATCGGAGCTCAAACGGGCGATTTTGAACAAGGAAACTTATTGACGTCAGATCGAAAAAAGAAATGCAAATGCAGTTCCACCCCCGTCTGTCTGTACTCAGCGTCTCTGTAAATCACGCCCAGAGAGTTTGGACTGTGATCCGAGTGTTTCTAGGCTCGGAAGTCCTTTATCTGAGCCTCTGGACCTTTGAACAGCAGTGGTTTAATTTTATTTTCTGTGGAAATGTGTTTATTTTTCAATGGAACGCTTCAAATCTCTCCCCCCGTGCAAAAACAAGGAAATGGATCAGAGAGCGCTCAGAGCGAGAGCGGAGCGTTTGGCCACGCTCCCACCCTCTACTATTGGCCAGCTTTTTTCTCCTCATTTGCATTCAAGCAACAACGCCCATAATGGAGTGTTCAGAGAGAGAAAAATTACTCTTTCTCATCTTATCTCTGTTTCTCATGCACTGAGTGTTGATTTTGAAGAAGGATTCATTTACAGTATTAGGGAACCATTAAGGAGCCATATAAAAGCATCAAGAAGTATCATGTCATTGGATCTTTAAAAGGTCTCCTTTCCATCCTGCCTATGATTAAATTTTCCATTGTAATCGTAGCTAGTAATATCTAGTAAGATGGTTGTTTAGCTGCTATGACCAAAGATGCCATTTTTAAACACTGCTATAACTTACCAACCAGAACTGAAGAAGCAGCTTGGATGAGCTGCAAAACGAATTTGACCAAATAAACTTTTGTTCAGGCGATAAATTGAATTTCTCCTTTGGCTATGGATTTTACTTGCCTGGTTTACACCAGACCATATCACAGTGATATATGGTCTGGGAGCACCTACTGAATATCTCGTAGCGGAGGTGTGGTTTACGATCGCCAACGGCCGTTTATTGGGCGTTACGAATGTCTATCATTTGGCGTGTACGTAGTCCATAGCCAATCATGTCAGTTGTCAGTTCAAACTACAAGCTTCCGTTTGTCACGTAGTACGCGTCACCGTCTTTCCACCCCTCCCCGCTCTCTGATTGGCTCCCAAAATCAGGAGAGCTCACTTAGCCTAGTTGCCAGGCTGTCTTTGAGATCGAAACGAACGAAAGCAGCCTGGGATTTCCCAGGTTAGGATTCTACCTGGACGACTGAGGGATTCTACACACAACTTGACAGAGACATAACCACGACTAAATTCATTTTTGACTTGATAAAGAAAAATACAATCACCTTTATTTAACATATTCTTTTTGACATATGGAAAACCTTGGTGTTATTGCGATATATTGACTATCCCACTCCCATAGGGGTCCAATTCTAGTTGGCGCTGTTAAGTTGGTTCTCTTCGAGCATTTTCGCGATGCCCATTTGATCAAATTTCTATACCCTGTTGTGGGACTTTTCATCTATGGTCAAATTTTCCACTGTAAAAGTAGCTAGCAATATCTTCTAATGTTAGCTGGTTGTTTAAGCTGCCATGACCAAAGACTGCTATAAAACTTACCACCAAAGCCATACAAGCCACAACATCAATGACAATACAGTTCTGATAGCTCTTTTGATACTTTGCAGCTGATGTCATCCCCTGGGGTGTGTTGCTAACTGCAGGCACTGCTCTGTCTGAAGCTCTGTTACTCAAGTCTGAGCATTATTTTATTTTAGCTGGAACTACAACAACTGCAACAGGAGAGCTGATTTGTGCTGTTAAACAAGTCTCTCACGCATAAAATTACAGTCACAAGATAGCCAGCGTTAGCCAAATGTTTTTCTTTTAGTCACTCTCACCTTTTTGTTGAAAATCAAACACCTAAACAGGACCATGAACACTCGTATTGATCACAGACCCCTGAAAATGTGTTCTTTAAATCCATTTTGATTTTTTGGGGGGGTTGAATTTACAGAGGATCTTAAAACGTGTGCGAATGTGTGCATTGTGTCACCGGAGTAACTAACTTTCATCCAGTGGAGGGACATGTAGAACACCCACTGCATGATGTCAATGTACAGTACAGTCTTTTTAATTAGAACATATTCCGAAGTATGCGCTCACCTTCTCAGATTTAGTGCTGAATTAATTAAGCTCACTGTATCACAACAGCGTTAACAACACTCCAGGCATTAACGGCACTGTAGAATTTTAGAGTTCACATAATCAGATGTTTATTTTGAAGAGCTGACCCTTGTGGATACATTTTAGCTGGTAAAACAATGCTATTAATAAAACATTCTTGTTAGCTGGGCCACTGGGGACAATACTGCCAACAAAAGCAGGAACTGCCAATGGGCAAAATGCTAAATTATCAGCCAAAGAACAACAACAACTACTACTGCTGCTGTATTTCAAAACAGTAGCACACAAATATTTAAGTTTTATCCTATTGTACATCTAATGTATAAAGTAGCCTACAGAGTGGAATATTATAGTGTCACATGAACCCAAACTACCCATAATTACGGTGAAGGTACGGTCTTACCCTTTATTGTCCCCATAGGGTCATTTGTCCTCTTCATTTGACCCATCCTTTAATATGACTGGGTCAGGAGCAGGGCCGGATTACGGGGGGTCTGGGCCCCGGGGCCATGAGTTTGCAAAGGACTTTCATTCAAAACCCTTGGTAAATCAGAGGCCCTTTGTAAGAACATTTGTAATCAGAGGGCTCTCTTAACAGTATGCTCTCCCATTAGGGCTCTCCCTAGGGCCCCCACATAGCCAGAAGTCGCGACCCTTAGTAGGGGCTTTCATAATCATAGGGCCCTCTGAAAGCATTCTCCCCTACTTCCTTGAAACTCTAGTTGGTAAACGTTAGGGCTCCCATAGGACTATTCACGAGAGGCACTACAGCAGGACCATTCCGTCCCCCATAGCCCAGGGGCCCTCTGGCTGCCGCCCCCCATAGCCCAGGGGCCCTCTAACTGCCGTCCCCCATAGCCCAGGGGCCCTCTGGCTGCCATTCCCCATAGCCTAGGGGCCCTCTGGCTGCCGCCCCCATAGCCCAGGGGCCCTCTGGCTGCCGCCCCCATAGCCTCGGGGCCCTCTGGCTGCCATTCCCCATAGCCCAAGGGCCCTCTGGCTGCCGCCCCCCATAGCCCAGGGGCCCTCTAACTGCCGTCCCCCATAGCCCAGGGGCCCTCTGGCTGCCATTCCCCATAGCCCAGGGGCCCTCTGGCTGCCGCGCCCCATAGCCCAGGGGGACCTCTGGCTGCCATTCCCCATAGCCCAGGGGCCCTCTGGCTGCCGCCCCCCATAGCCCAATAGCCCAGGGGCCCTCTGGCTGCCATTCCCCATGGCCCAGGGGCCCTCTGATTGCCGTTCCCCATGTCCCAGGGGCCCTCTGATTGCCGCTTCTCCAACACCCCCCCCCTTGTGAGGAGCAGTGGGGAATTGCAGTGCCTCATCTGAAATCCGTGATGTTTTTCTGTGATATTGCTTTTCTTTCGTTTTTACTCATAAACAGTCATATTTGTTTTGCACCCATCTCCAGATCTTATTGCTGGTCTTGATCAGAACTTCCTTAGCTGAAGGATGTGACGTACGGGGCATGTTTTGGGGTTGATGATGGAAAGTGGAGTATCCTGTAGAAAACTTGCCCAGACACGGGGGAGAAACGTGCAAACTCTGCACAGAAAAGCTAAGGGAGTTGAACATGAAATCCTCTTGCAGTGAGGCTAGAGTACCAGCCACTCAGCCACCATGCCACCTCCTGAACATATGTAAGGCTGAAAATATAGTTGCTAGGTCAGGTCACGTGTGGAAATATGCAGATTCTTGTGGATTTTATGGATATACAGTGGCCCCTCACTATAACGCGGTTCACCTTTCGCGGCCTCGTTGTTTCACGAATTCCAATTTTTATAGTGTATCAACGTGCATTGTGTTCTGTGTCTTGATTGGCTAAGGGACTGTAGACCGTTGCTGATTGGTCAGTCATTCTCCTCCGTGCCGTGTCACCTGTACAATACAGAATGAGTTCAGTTTGCCAAATTTTTATAAATGTTCGATTGCTTCAGTGTGACTCTGAAGTGATGTACGTTTGCAAGTTTTCTCCCCCGACAAAACCCGAAACCCGAAAAGGGGCTCGGTCAGAGGAACTGTGAAATATGTTTAGGGCCTGAAAACAGGTTTTGATCTTTGGTTTCTTTCGATTATACTGTACTTATTTGTTGAAAATCTACAAAAGTTTGACTGTTTAAATAAGAGAAAAATGGGAGAAAATGTTAATACCAGTCTGAGAAAAGTGCATGAGAAAAGTGTGGTGAGGTATTTGCAGCCTAAAAACATGTATAATAATTGTAAAATATAAAGCTGACTACTTCGCGGATTTCGCCTGTTGCAGGTTATTTTTAGAACGTAACCACCAGGATAAACGAGGGACCACTGTACATCTCTATGACGGGACTACAGCGGGAGTGAGTCGTGCGTTTGGACTTTACAGATCGCTGAAAAGACTTCAGCGCGGCGATTGTGGACACAGCCCTCTGCTCTCACTACGTACTTAAGTGCAGCTCATCTAAGCGCTGTCATGTGGCGTCATATCATATCATATCAGTGCGTTTGGTAAATGCACGGTTTAGGGGAGCAGTAACGTAAGAATGATTCACACCTGAGTGCCTGAGAGAGTGGCAGCTGGGTTACAGTAGGTCCTTTGTCTATGTCTTAGTCTAACGTAGGCTAATTGCACCTAATTACTTTTTTTGAAGGATCTGACAAAACCACAGCGAGTGAGTTTTATTTCATATAGGAGGAGGCCTCAAATATACTGTAGCTCATTGTTTCTTGTTTTATCTCAGAGCTAGTTCTAGACTCAATATCAAAAATTCAATAAATAAGACTAGTTTAAAACAGGATCTAGCCATATGACAAGCCAGGGCTACTATGTTTTGCCCAAGGGCTTCCATAGGAAAAAGAAATCAGACTACAGAATGAAAGTTGTGCACAAAAGAGTTGCTTTTTGCTCACACCAGCCTAATGCTAAAATGCACCAGGAAAAACAAAACAAAACAGGGAAACAACAGCTTGATCCTGATTTGAACATAATCATAGCATAGCCATAATCATATATAAAGGATGTAAACAAAAATGTAATCGCACTAGCAAAAAAATAAGTCTACTTTCAGCTCTAGTTATCTAGTAGGCTACCTAACTAATAAGACAAGTTTCCAATCCACTATAATTCAAATAAAGAGATGTGCATGTTTTAAACCGGCTGGTTAGCTCAACTGGTAAGTCACTGACTTTCCCCCTGGGGGTTGTGGGTTCAAATCCCCCCCGGGCAATGAGCTAACCAGTGTGGGTCCTTGGGCAAGACCCTTCACGGTACTGTCCCCCGGGCGCCGAAAAAAGATGGCTGCTCACTGCTCCTGAAAAAAAGGATGGGTCAAATGCAGAAGTCAAATTTCTCCCGTGTGTCACTGTGTGTCATTGTGTGTGAGACCAATAAAGGCCAATAGGCCAAGGCTTCATCTTAATCTTAATCTTAATCTTAAAGGTCCCATGGCATGAAATTTTCTAACTAACACCCCCCTAACACACACACACACACACCTTAGTCCTGGTTCAGACCTGGTTTAGACTTGGTTTAGTCCTGGTTTAGACCTGGTTTTGTCCTGGTTTAGTCCTGGTTCAGACCTGGTTTAGACCTGGTTTAGACCTGGTTTAGACCTGGTTTAGTCCTGGTTTAGTCCTGGTTTACACCTGGTTTAGTCCCGGTTTAGTCCCGGGCCCTGCTGTCAGATAATCTGTCCCTTTGATGCAGAAATAACACGATAATCTGACTCACCCATAAGAACGCGGCCAGCTCCGTAGTAACAGTTTGCTGTGCTGTCGATAGTTCGTGTATCCACGTGTATCATGCTGTATATCCACAGACTTTAATTATCCAGAGCTCCGGAGAAAGGGACATACCCCGAACGTGGCGAATTTCGCATTAAGGTGAGGGATTTTCATGCCTGCAGTGAAGCGGCAAAGCAAGTACTACAGCAACTTGACTTGCGGTGACTTCCGTAAACATTGAGCATGCGCCCCGGAGGACACAACGAGGTCACACGCATGTGACCTCGTTGTGTCCTCCGGGGCGCATGCGCAAAAAATCGGATTTCAGAATAAAGTGTTTCAGAACCACATTTCTGAATAGGGCTGTCTTCAAGAGGCTCTCTCGTGCACTGAGGCTTGATTTTGAAGGAGGATTCATTTACAGTATTAGGGAACCACTAAGGAGCCATATAAAAGCATCAAGAAGTATCATGTCATGGGATCTTTAAGAACAATGGGGAAAAACAGACAATTAATATATTTATATTTTTTTTTAAAGAGCATTATACTATAAGTTTGCATAGGGCCCCCAAATTGCTAACTCCACCACTGCTCAGTGGTACTTCTTACAGAGTTTACAAAAGGAAGGATTTGTTTACAGCTACACCACACACACAAGACAACCACAAGTACATTTCTTTTGCAGAGTATGACGTTCAATATAAAGATGAGGAGATGGACTACAGGGAGCCGAGAAGGGCTATGTAAGCTTTTTGCTACAGTCGAGATCAATGATTTCCAATGTAGCGAGTCGGGTCGTGAAGGTGAGATGGGAAAGATTTGGGTTTGGTCGATGTGTGAATCCTCAGAAGAATATGTATGGAGGAATACAGGAGTTGAAAAGTTGTGTATTGAACATGCTGGCGTTGTAAAGTGAGAGTTCAAATTCAGGGCTATAGGTGGCTATATCAAAACTGCAAAAGACGAGATAAAAAGTCAAAGTTTTCGATGCAATTCAGAGGTTTCCGTCGTTTTGTAACTGTATTTTCCAATGATCTTTAGAGTTTACGGGGAGTAAGATAAGATACTGTAGATAAAGCAAACAAATTCTGCAAAATAGACTTATAGCTGTTTCCCCCTCACCATATACTCACCCATTCACAAGGTGTATTTGGAATGATTCATCCATGCTTGAGCAATCTCGCATTGCTTATTTTCAAGACATCGTATTGGCAATCAATCAAAATGAAACAAACAAAACAAACAAAAAAACAATCTGCTCGCTTCTCGCTAACATGACCTGCAGCTATCAGATCTGCTGACTCTTTGTTGTGATGCAGAAGTTCTTTTATTAAATCATTTTAGATGAATATTGCGATCGAAAATGTGCAAATTATAATGTAATGTCAGGAGGCTGAACTCTCACCTGAACTCTCACCTTACCCGTCTCCCACCCCCCACCCCCCATACTGGCATAACCTGTATTCCATAAAAAGACATATCACTCTAGACTAGGGATGCAAATTATCGATTAATTCATTAATTAATATTTGATTGACCTTATCGATCGATTAACGATTAACTGATAAGCGGCGTTTTTCACCTGAATTTTACTGTTTCAATAGGGTCTTTAAGAATATAAGCTATAGTAACATAACACTGAGTCATCAATATATCATAGTATTATTATATTGTATATTCCTCAATTAATTATTCCTTAGTAAAAAGCAGACAAATGTATTGATGCTGAATAACAAAATACAGTAATCCCTCGCTCTATCGCGGTTTGCAGTTTGTTTTTTGTTTTTTTCATTTTTTTTTTATAGTGTAACATTTTTTTATAGTGTAACATTGTGTTCTGTCCTGATTGGCTAAGAGACTAGACCAGGACTAAACGTCTAAACGACTAAACATAACCAGGTCTAGACCAGAACTAAACCAGGTCTAGACCAGGTCTAAACCTGGACACGACCTGGACTAAACCAGGACTCGACCAGGTCTAGACCTGGACTAAACCAGGATTAAACCACCACGTGCCGCTGCTGGTTTCGTGCGGCTGGCCCCGAGCCACAAGCCAGCCGCACGAAACCAGCAGCGGCACGTCCGGGCGCATTCCGGGCGCCGCGGTTCGATCTCGCCTCGCGCTTACACCGGGGCTGCTGAGCAGTGCCGTTGGCGCCTGTGGCCGGCTGTGAGTCGAGCTTGGCGCAGCGCGGTGCGCGGTTGCCTTGTTTCGTGACCACGCGGGTGCGCGTGTCCGTGATTAGCGATTAATTACAATTAATGCATTTTGTTCGACCAACGTCTTAATCAACAATTAATCGTTAATTGATTAATTGTTGACATCCCTACTCTAGACACTTTAAAAAACTGCTGCTAAGGACGACTGTTGCACTGTTGCACATTTACATTTACTACTGGAATTTTACTCCTGTTGCACTGTTGTTTACTCCTGTTATTGCACTAGAATTACTACTGTTGCACATTTATTTTATCTTAACTTCAATGCACATTCTACTGCTGTATCTTCCATTGCACATTTTTGATGCACACTGCACACTTTTGGACATCTGTAAATAGGTATTTATTTATTATGTTGCACTGCTTTCAGATTTTAGATCTTAGACTTTAGTTTAACTTTAGATCTCTGTCTTGGATAGTTTTTGTTGTGTTTTGTCTTTATATTGTATTTTGTACACTCTTTTTCCACTACTTGGCCAGAGAGAAACGAAATTTCGATTCACTGTATGTTGAACACATATGGCAGAATTGACAATAAAGCTGACTTTGATCTTTTGATTTTGTAATGATCCAAAATCAGATCTTGTAGAGACCAGTTTTTCTTAGACATTGTAGATTCTCACTGAAGACCTCAAAATGATGAAATAACATATGGAATGTAGTAAAGAAAAGAAAAAAACATAACCTGAAAACATCTTTCATCCACCCTTTGCTTTGATCCCTGCTTTGCAAACTCTTTTGTATTTCTTGACCCTGATGTGGTACAGCTGTGAAGTGAAAACCATTTCAGGACTTAGACTTAGATAAACTTTATTGATCCACAAGGGAAATTGTATTTAAGAGAGGAGGAAACTTCACCATGAAGCTCACTGAGAGATGGCCAAGGTTTTGTAGCACTGTCAACAAAAAATAAAAGGGGGTGGGGTAAAATTCCTTAATCTAATCATTAATCACTGTAAGGTGCTTTGTGTTACATTTTTTGTATGAAAAGCGCCTTATAAATAATGTTTGATTGATTGAAAATTGAATCTAAACATATTTAGAGATATACATACTTAAAGGTCCCATGACATGGTACTTCTTGATGCTTTTATATGGCGCCTTAATGGTTCCCTAATACTGTAAATGAATCCTTCTTCAAAATCAACACTCAGTGCATGAGAGAGCCTCATGAACACAGTCAGAGTCATAAATATGTCTCTGAAACGCTTTATTCTGGGCGTTGTTGCTTGAATGCAAATGAGGAGGACAGAGACAGGCCAGTGCAGCGGGTGGGGGTGTGGCCAAATACGCCGATGTTTCCTGGATTAGCGGTGCGCTGTGCGCTGTCCCCACTTCTGTGTTTTAAGAGCGGAGGAAGATATGAGACACTTTCCATTAAAAAAAACACATTTCCACAGAAAATAAAATTAAATCACTGCTGTTTCAGAGGTTCGGAGGCTCGGATAAAGGACATCCGAGCCTGGAAACACTCTCACGTGCCTCCAGGCAAATAAAAAAACGCATCTCGCATTTCGTAGCTCGTTTGCGGTCCAAACTCTCTGGGCGTGATTTCCAGAGACAGGGGGGTAGACATCCAGACGGGGGGTGGAAACCTTTCCCCGAGTGTGACGTCAGAAAGTTCCCTTGTTCAGAGTCGCCCGTTTGGGCTGTCTTTTTTTCAAACGCAGAAAAGGATCGCAAATGCTCAGTTTACACATTTTGCAACTTTTCGCCATGGGGGAGGGGCCTAAACAGGGTAGGGGAGCTCACATTAACGTTCAAAAACCTCAGAAAGTGAAAATTTCATGCCATGGGACCTTTAACATGTTTTCATTTGCTACGTAATGCCATTCCATTTTGTTTCATATATTTGATGTCTTCTGTATGTATCTACAATGTTAAAAGTAAAAAACATAAAAAAAAAAAAACTTTGAGAAGGTGTGTCGAAAAGATAATATTTAAAAAAATAACTTTGTCAGTGGTGATAGTTTCGTGTTGTAACTTTACTTCACAAGATTAACCAAAAGGACTGACGATGTTTAGCAGACATTATTGGTTACGGTTACATTATTAGATGAAAGAATTCTCCTTTTTGAGAAAAATAGTTGAAATCAACCTAGTATGTAAGTATGTCTCTGAGTTGTTGTCATGACGTCAGTAGCGCTGATGCCAGCTCCTGTCTCTGGGGATTGGAGTTGTGAAATGACATGTCTGCATTTGTTCTGTTGTTTTTCTCACTGGTAGAAAATGACACCGCTCCTGCATTTTGCCGTTCAGCGAGGGGTCCAAAGGGAAAAGTAAAAAAGAGAAGGATCAACACGACAAACAAAGCTTCTTAAGTGGTTCTCCTTAAACAGGGATATCGTTAAAGACACAACGAGATTTCACTTTGAATCTAAACGCAGCACACATTTATATTCTTTAATAAGGTAATGACGGGTTTGGAGTAACCATTTTACGCAAAATTGACTCTTGTATTATTTAAAGGTCCCATGACATGGTACTTCTTGATGCTTTTATATGGCGCCTTAATGGTTCCCTAATACTGTAAATGAATCCTTCTTCAAAATCAAGACTCAGTGCATGAGAGACACATGTACAGAGTCAGAGTCAGAATATCTCTCTCTGAACAACTCATTCTGGGCCTTGTTGCTTGAATGCAAATGAGAAGGACAAAGATAGGTTAGAGGAGCGGGTGGGGGGGGGCAAAATGCGCTGTGCGCTGTGTGCTGGCCCCACTTCCGTGTTTTAAGAGTGGAGGAGGAAAGAAGAGCCTTTTCAATGAAAAAAACACATTTTCACAGAAAATAAAATTAAACCACTGCTGTTCAGAGGTCCAGAGGCTCAGATAAAGGACTTCCGAGCCTAGAAACACTCGGACGTGCCTCCAGGCAAACAAAAAAACGCATTTCGCATTGCCTAGCGCATTCGCGGTCCAAACTCTCTGGGCGTGATTTACAGAGACGGTGGGTAGACATCCAGACGGGGGTGGAACTGCATTTTTCGATGTGACGTCACATAGTTGTCTTGTTCAGAATCGCCCGTTTGAGCTGTGTTTTTTTCTAACGCAGAAAAGGATCGCAAATGCTCAGTTTAGACATTTCGCAACTTTTAGCCATGGGGGGGGGGGCCTAAACAGGGTAGGGGAGCTCACATTAACATTCAAAAACCTCAGAAAGTGAAAATTTCATGCCATGGGACCTTTAAGCCTCAGTAAAATGCTGTTATCTCATCAAAAACAAACCTGAAGTTGCATTTTGTTTCATTCACACGTTTGAGTAGTCTTCTATTATTAGTCTGTCTGCATCTCCAAAGAGTCAAAATGTTCTGTTCCACCTTGTGATGTCTTAAAGCCATAGTTTTCAAGTTAACAGCTGCTTTTTACTTTTAGTTCAGTAGAGATGACAATTCCAGAGCTGAAATCATCCAAATGATTCTAGTGAATGTGATTTGAGTTTAAAAACACAGTGGAAAACTTTCTGTATTACCGCATGTCACAAGGTGGAACAGAGTGTTTTTTTTTTATTTAAGAACCCAGCCTAAATATGCAGGGTTTGTGGTAAACAAGTGAATTACAAAACACAACTCCAGGTCTGTTTGTGACGAGGAAACAACATTAGAACATTCCACAAAATATGTAGAGATATTTGTCTCCAACCCACATATTTCTGACTTTGTGATGTATTATAATTCTTGGTATAGTCATTTATGCTGCACAACAAGCAGCAAAATAAACTGCCAGCCTGTATACAGAGAATACTTAAACTTTCAGCACAGATGGGTGAAAAAAACAAAACGAAAGAATACATCATATTTCATGTGTACCTTTGTTCAGCTCTTTAGGCAGTCTTCAGTCTGTCTCGCTGATTGCATCACACATTGTAATGCACGGCTGTGGCTTATTTTGATTTTCTTGTCAACAGCGTGAAAGCTTTAAACAGTTATTTTAGTTTTTTCACAAGAGACGCAACACTCTACATGTACACGTTCTATATTGCGTAGGCATGTTCCATGGTGTAGCATTAAAAGTGCATTTATTGAATTATTATTGTTGAAAAGTGCTTTGAAAATTCTTACGGAGCGGGATTGCCCCTCCAGCAGGACTGACCTTGTAGTTTGACCTTGTAGCTTCAACTGCTTGAGATGCATAGAAGATGGAGAGAAGTTTAAAGGTCCAGTGTGTAGGATTCGTGGCGCATTGGTGGATGGTAGCTATTCCACTTTCTCTTTTGGCTACGGCAGACGTCGAGGGTCACCCGGGGGCGCCGTATCGCGGACAGCTCGCGTACCAGCGCGCACCCGGGCTTTGCGAGCCCTCGCCGACAAAACATGGTCCCGTTCACTGTTTTTTTTTTTTTTTTTTCGCATGAAAACACACATTCCCGATCGTGTACCATGACAATCTACACATCAAATGAAACCTTACAGTCTCTTCTTTTTGACTATCAATTCATTTCCCGGCACAACAATCACTCCCCAAGCACATGGGGCTTTTATACGGAAAAGCACAAAAAAGGTTTGTTACTTAGCTTACCTTTGAATGCTTTGCACAGGTCAAACTCAGTATTTCACCATAAACTTGCTCTCAATTTGTCCGTAAGGATCCAGCGAATAAAATCCAGTAAAACAATTTAGTCCAAAAAACGTGTTAGATCCATTACGACGTGTGATCCGGGACATGCTTGTCGTTGTTTACCCAAAACCACGAGCCTTGCCGAAGGCGGAGCCCAAATGTCCTTCTGCGGCTCTCGTATTCAAAATGGCTGCCTCTGCATGGGGAAGATCCCCCTTTTATGTGACTATATCTAAGTCCAAAAGAATACTTTGATTTCATGATGGAAGTGAAAAGGCTTGGAAAACAATGTATTTTTGAATGGGTATCTTCAATTTCGGTAATTAACGGGTAAAAATCTTACACACTGTCCCTTTAATGCCATAATGTAGAATATTCCAGGCGAAGTAATATCATCTCTGTGGAGACAAACAGCACAGCGTCCATTAAAAGGGGAGAAAATCAGGTGCCACAGGGGGGCGCCAGTCGCAACGACAGTCGCAGTCGTGTCCTTAGGCAAGACACTTCACCGACATTGCCTAGTATGAAAGTGGAGTGTGCGTGAGTGATGGTCGGGGGGGCCAATGGCGCAGATTGGCAGCCTCGCTTCTGTCAGTCTGCCCCAGTAGTTTACCACCACCGTGTATGAAGTGAATGAATAATGCTCTGTAAAGCGTCTTGGAGTGTCCAGAAAATTGCTATATAAAACTGATGCATTATTATTATTATAAAAAAATAAAATAAAATATGAAAACAGAATGCATATTTTAATAGTAGCAACATTTCAGTATTGACTTAACACATATTGTGCTTGAGCCTGCTAGTCATAAACTACGACGCCAGTGGTTCATTATGTTACATTTTAAATCACAATATTCATCTAAAACGACTTAATAAAAGAAACAAGCCCACTGACGTCCGTGTTAGAAAACTAAGGTGCCCAATGGGAGCTGAGGTTACAGTAAACATCGTCACATCAAAAAGTCAGCAACTCTGACAGACAGCTGCAGATCACGCCTGCGAGTAGTGGATTATTTTTTCATTTTATCCAAAATAAAAACGCGACACTGCCTAATTTTATGTGTATCACCAATTAAGGGAATAAAATTGGAGAAGGAAGTAAATACAGAGCAAGTGATCAGCAAGTGATTAAACATCACACAAACAGGCACCAATCACTCAGATACAGCTACGAGAGGGTAAATGAAAAGATTGCGTAAGTCTGCTTTAATGAGCAGTCGTACATGTCACAGTTAGGTCGTTTTCACACCTGCCTTGTTTGGTTCGATTAAAACGAACCAGAGTTTCGATCTGGAGCAAACAAGCGAACTGAGACCACCTAAAAAGCTCGGTCTCAGCACGGTCATTCGAACTCTGGTGCGGTTCATTTGAGGTGAGAATGCAGACCGGACTCGATCCGACACAGTTGGCTTTTTGTACTTAACGAGCTCCCGTCGTATGTCGAGCATTATGGGAAACCGAGGCTGACGAAACTAAACTTACGAGGCTTACTTACGTTTTGCGTGAAGAGCAAGAGTCAGAACTTGATGTGCACATGAGCGCTGTCCTCCGAAGTCGTCTTTCCCTGTGTCTTCGTCGTTTGGAAATTGATTGTAAAATAGTGTAAACCTCACGATGCTGCTCAAACATTTGTGCGAACTGTAAAAACTGAGCAAACCATATCGCTAAGGCTAGATTGAAAACAGCACGTAACACCATGATTCTCCTTCCGTGTTTGGACACGGCGTTTTGACACGGCTCATTTCTGTCCAATGTCTGAGCGACCTCAGCACACGTGGTTTTGTTTATAGATGTTGGTCCACTTGGGAAAAAAATGCAGTGTGAAAGCGAACCACACCAAAAAAAAAAAAAAAAAAATTGGTCCGGACCAAAGCAAGTGAACTATCGGACTTTCCTGGTGTGAAAACAACCTTAAAGTACTTTGTCCTCATGGCTACAGAAACTGCATTCACCCTAAACGAGCAGTAATTATAGGTAATCACCGTGTATTGCCATTTCCAATATTAAGTACAATACACGCCGCACTTCGACAGCTCCATCGACGACTACGAAAACAATAAGAAAGGCATTATCAATAATCTCCCCCCATAGTCACAATATTAACCAGATTGATCTCATTGTCGATAATTCTGTTAATGAGTTTACCCTGTCCCAACGCAGTGACCCCTACCCGACAGCAATCATATCAATGTGTGCAATGCATGCTGGGATATTTGACCAGTGTCTCCCAATCAATATTAGATCAACGCTAGCTAGCCTGAAGGAAGAACAAACTGGCTTTTCTTTTTTTCTCATTTTCATCTGTTCTTTCACTCTGTTCAAATGCCTTTTCTTCCTCTGTGACTGATATGTAATCAATTTCTCATTGGCTAGAGTTCACGGCGGAGGACACGGCGAGCGGCAAGCCTGATTAATTATCCCTGCCTGCGAGCTTTGTTTTCGTTTAACAAATACCAAAATAGTCCTGGCTGTTTTAAATATTTACCTGTGGTTAGACAGACTTCATTCTGACACGGCTACAAGGAATTAGTTGTTTTCCAAAAGGAGCGGTCGACAATCGGGGTGGATAATTGGAACGAGGTCTTAAATAGAAGATAGCGACATTGGATACTCACGATATTTACATGCAGGAAAACCGGATAACTGGCTAAGTTCAGTTTAAACACTAGGCTAGGAGAGGCATTCAGCTGCATGAGGTAAGTGAGAATTAGAGTTGGGCGGTATCCAAATTTTGATACCGTTAAACCGTGTCCACATTTTCCCGGGGTATACGGTATTACCGTTGCTAAGGCTAAAAAAATAAAAAAATAAATAAATAAACCACTTGGTAGCACTACAGTGGAGTCGCCTCGCCAAATGGCAGCTTGCACCTTTACCGTTCAGAAACAGAATAGCAAGCATTACATAGGCCTAATGATACTGAAAACATAACAAAACATGTACGAAATTAGTAACTTTTATTAACAAATGTTTAAAGTGCAAATACAGCAGCCAACCGACGGAACAAAATAACAAATTGTGGGCTAAAGCTAACAAACCAACAGGAATCATTATCAGAAGCAGTGACTTTATAACCAAGTGCTTAACAAAGAACTGAGCAAAACCCGCATGGCAAAGCTGTAACAACACAGTTAAGAAGGTGAATTATGCAAACATTCACGAGTGCACTACACTCGCGACAATATGCAGTTGCCTCTGCTTCTGCTCGCTCCTCCACAGTGCCGCTGTTATCTCTCGACGGGTAGGATGTTTCACCAGAACACCGCCACAGTCTGCATGCACATTTTACACACAGCCTCGTTGACATTTCCCGGCTCTCCCTTGTCATTTGGCCGAGATCCGAAATGCTGCCAAATTGCAGATGTTGTGTTTTTCTTTGGGACCAACTTAGCGTGGTCTGTCATGTTGTCTTTTCCGTCTCCCTTATGAGCGGTAATGTCACGTGACGACACAACATCCAGGAACTTCATCGAACGTCATCTCTCCGATAGTAATATTAGTTTTAAACTGTAATAGTATTAAATTAACAAACACAACCACACATACATAAGTGCTGGACAAACACTCTTTATTTAGGCATTAAATTAATTATAGTTAATATTATATTATATTATATTATATTATATATATATTTTTTTTAATGACGGTAATGAATCTGATACCGTTGCTATTTTTAGATTTACAGTATACCGTATTACCGCCCAACCCTAGTGAGAATGTTCAGACTGCAGCCTGAAGTGAACCAAATCCCATTTTTTCGCCCCTATGCAACCTGAATCTGATCTTCCAATGACAGTCTGAACATCACAGGTACGATTTTTTCAAATGCGACTGTACTGTCCTCACCAAAGTGCGAGAACCTTAGCGAGACAGTGAGCTAAACTCTTCCTTATCCGTGAAGTAAAGTCTTTATTGAAAATTCTTCACATCCACAAATGACAGGAAAAAGTGAAACTGAAAATAAAGTAGTGCAGAGCTTAGCTTCAAAGCTTTCAATACAGAATACAGAGATGCTAATAACCTTCAATTCCAATGCCTAAATCGAACTACAGCTAACGTTTTGCTGTTAACATTTTTAACCTTACTTTATCAACTCTTTAAATCGTTTTTACCACATGAATTTGACATAAAATGATAAACACATTGGTTATGAACTAGTAAAGATACATACAATGCTTCTGCTGGGCAACTATCAAATTAGATTTCTTCTAGAACTTTCCCCAGCATGTGCACACTGCATTGTCTTATTCCAACCCTCTACTTCCTATTTCCTGTTTACCCACTCCCAGACAGGAAGCACATCAAAATAAAAGCCTGATTTACTTCTACATGAAATATACATTAAATAAAAGTCCAAAAATGTTTCCAATATGCCTGAAGGGCAGCACAGCGACCCAGGCCACTTGGATATGTGGTCCTAAAACCGATACATATCCGATCTTTTGAGATGTGACTTCAGTCTGAACAGCCAGGTCGCTTTCATCCGAACTACACGTCATCAGCAAGCAAGTGTGGTACAAGTAGGCGCTCACAAATGTACACAAACGTTCTTCTCAGCATATAAAAATTGTGTATGAAGTCCATGTCAGTGAAGCGGCGAAGCACGTGGCAATCCCACCACTCTCAGCACCAACACGTTCCTTTCTACGGACGTTGCTGCCACTGCCCCACAAAACACCATGGCCAAAATCTTCCTTTATCCTTCTCCTCCTTAAAGGTCCCATGGCATGAAATTTTCACTTTCTTTGGTTTAATGTGAGCTCCCCTACCCTGTTTAGGCCCCCCCATGGCTAAAAGTTGCGAAATGTTTCTGCGTTTGAAAAAAAAAACAGCTCAAACGGGCGATTCTGAACAAGGGAACTTTCTGACGTTACACCCGTCTGGATGTCTACCCACCGTCTCTGGAAATCACGCCCAGAGAGTTTGGACCGCGAACGAGCTACGCAATGCAAGATGTGTTTTTTTATTTGCCTGGAGGCACGTGAGAGTGTTTCCAGGCTCGGATGTCCTTTATCCGAGCCTCCGAACCTCTGAAACAGCAGTGGTTTAATTTAATTTTTGTGGAAATGTGTTTTTTTTTATGCAACTCGTCTCATATCTTCCTCCGCTCTTAAAACACGGAAGTGGGTAACAGCGCACATCGCACCACTAATCCAGGAAGCAGCGGCGTATTTGGCCACACCCCCACCCACTGCACTGGCCTGTCTCTGTCCTCCTCATTTGCATTCAAGCAACAACGCCCAGAGTCTTGATTTTGAAGAAGGATTCATTTACAGTATTAGGGAACCACTAAGGCGCCATATAAAAGCATCAAGAAGTACCATGTCATGGGATCTTTAAAACAAATAAGTTGTTCATGTTCTGGCTCTGTTACGACAGCAACTTTAAAATCGCTCAATGCGTTCAAACGCTAGCATCCGTGTTAAGGCGACTTCTGTAAACACTGAGCACCCTCGCTGCACGTGACGTCGTCGTGTCCTCCAAGGCGCATGCGGGACACTTTTGGGGTGTTTAAAGTTCACACTGGAGATCACATACAAGTCGCATTTAACTGGAACTGTGAACGACCTCGCAAAAAAATCGGATTTCACAAAAAAAATCCGAATTGAGCGTTGAGCCTTGCAGTCTGAACGCAGCCTTAGACGTGTTCGGATGTGTACTCGCTCTCATTTTAGATGAGCAGCAATGACAAAGTTCAAAGCCCCTCCACCGCAAACAAGCACATGTTCTTTCATTGTTTTTGTGTGCTTCAGTGTGTTTATTTGTGCTGTGGGGAGCAAATAACTTGTGAGTAATGCACTTCCTGGCATGTCAAATGGTCAATAAAAATGAGATGCTTGAGTGAGTTGTTTATTGATGTCTGCCAAAAGTGTGGTTATGTGCATGAAAACTGTTCTATTAGGAAATATAGCAGTAATGACTATTCCCTATTAAACATCCTGTTGATCATCTTCACAAAAAAAAAAAAAAGAGACCACTGCATTTTTTCCTGAAATCAGCATCTCTACATGTATTACAGCCATTCCATTCCAGCGTCTGTTGAATTCCAACACAAACACAAAGCTGAGCTACTTCAGTTCTTGCACCAGGAGTGGAATAAAGTCACCCAAGAACCATGTGAAAGACTGGGACTAAACCAGGTCTGAACCAAGACTAAAGCAGGTTAAAAAGGGGACTAAACCAGGACTAAACTAGGATTAAATCAGGACTAAACTAAACTAGGATTAAACCAGATCTGAACCAGGACTAAACCAGGTTAAAACAGGGACTAAATCAGGACTAAACCCGGTCTGAACCAAGACTAAACCAGGTCTAAACTAGGACTAAACCAGATCTGAACCAGAGCTAAACCAGGTTAAAAAGGGGACTAAACCAGGACTAAACTAGGACTAAACCAGGTCTGAACCAAGACTAAACCAGGTCTAAACTAGGACTAAACCAGATCTGAACCAGAGCTAAACCAGTTAAAAAGGGGACTAAACCAGGACTAAACTAGGACTAAACCAGGTCTGAACCAAGACTAAACCAGGTCTAAACTAGGACTAAACCAGATCTGAACTAGGACAAAACCAGGTCTAAACTAGGACCCAAGAACACTGTGAAAGACTTGTGGAGAGCATGCCAAGACGCATGAAAGCTGTGATTAAAAATAAGGGTTATTGCACCAAATATTGATTTCTGAACTCTTCTTAAGTGTAAACATTAGTATTATGATGTTTTATAGGAATAATGCGTTTTTTGTTTTTTTTAATGTGAATCTGTATGGCGTCCACTTCAGCAGTGTCGTGCATTAACACTGGCTTACCGCTGACAGTGTCGCCTGAGCCTGGTTCTGTAGCTCACGAACGTAGGTCCGGTAAGTTAGCGGGGACATTTAGTAAAGCTTGTTTTTCTTCTCAAAACAATATTTGTCCAAAAAGTGATATATGTGACCGACCGCGGGATTTCAGGACACATAGGCTCCCTGAGGCATTTTGAGTTATTCAATTTCCGAAAGTACAGATTCTAAGCTTTCCAATGATGTCTTACACATGAAAATCTGACCATATTTGAAGAAGGTGTCGCTATTTGAAAGCAGGCACAGTAGATTTTCGAAAGCCCTGAAAAAAGCTCTCAAAGTTTTCTCTCTTCAGCCCACCTTGCGTCACAAACGGTTGTCCGCGAAAAATTCAGCAGTCTAATTCGCGTGGTGCTATTTTCTCTCGAGTCATATCACTGCGCGCCTATTAGTATTATTAGCCTGTTCACTTGTAAGCGGATGTTTACAACCGCACTATCCCTTTAAAATTAATTTAATCTTGTTTCTTTGCTTTGTTTGAGGTCTGAAAACATGTATCTTTTGTGTTATTTTGTCATTTTCTGCAAATAAACAATAATATTTTTATTTGGAATTTGGGGGAAATGTCAGTAGACTCAAACAAAAATGTTCCCTTTGCCCAGTAAAATCAGAAAAATGTATAATTTTGCAATGATCTCTTATTTTTTCCCAGAGCAGTAGAGCCATGCATGAACACAATTTGACAACAGAATGAGTTTGATTATGGTTAAACAGCTTAAAAAGTGCATAGAGGAAGACTGGATTTTTTACCTGCGACGCGACAATCCTGACAAAACACAAACATTTCTGTGTGCTCAGAGAAGAGGTGAATGATTATTACCGCATGAATGGAGCAAAAGTACAGGTATGTTTTTGATATAACATGATTAAAAGCCCAACATCAGTCCATTTTACCTACACAAAATGAGCTTGTGCCGCTTTTGGGGATGCTTTCTGGTATATTTGTATTGAAATATTGGCCATTCTTTCAGCCAAACCTTTTGAAAACATGTAAATAATCATCAATCTGGAAAAAAAAAAAAGTTGGTCCTGTTGAGCCTCGAGAATTTGTATTCTTTCTTTTAGCCAAACCGGATTGTTGAGTGCTCAGAGGAGACTGTTTTGAACGAATGAATTATTGAACCAAGCACGAACGAAGCAAAAATACAGGTGTGTTTCTGATGAAAAGACAACAACATAACACGATTACAAGCTTAACAAAGCCCGTTTTGTGAGCCCAATATATACTTGTGATCAAACAGACTTCACCCTGACACTACTTTGAGAAATGAGCAGTTTTCAAAGAGGAACATTTGACAGTAGGTTGGATAATTGCAAGCAGATCTCGTCGCGATTACGGTTCACGGGGCGGTAAATGGGTAAAACGGGAAGGCACACTTGATGGTGTGTTAAATGCATTGCTGATTACTTGTCCTCGAGCTAATGTTTCCAATCAAATCACCAATATGCGTGCCACATAATAATGAATTTCCAGCAGGGCAGCCGTAGGTAGGCTTGTCACGCTTGTGGGGTTACAGGCTCGTTAAAACGGGTCTGATCGATGGTTAGCGCCGCTGCAACAACAGAAAGTGTTCCAGATTTCTTAATTATCTACATGGTGTGTGTTATGGAATGAATAAAAAAGAAGAAAAATGCTAACATGTGTTCAGTTTCTGCAGAAAGACTTGAACACTTTATGATAACTGCACTTTAATTTGCCTTAAATGTGCACTATGTATGTTTTCTGGTAGTCTGCTTGTCTCCATGGAAACGTTACTGCTTTGCCTGGAATGTTTGTAATGTTTGTATTTATTAAAGGGCCCATATTACATTATTTTCTGAGCTGTATTATAATGGTGTTTTCTCATCACAGGCATACTTGGAGTTGTGTTTTGTTTTATTCACACAGATTGAACACATAAAACCTGCATACAACTCTGGAAAAAATAAGAGACCACTGCAAAATTATCACTTTTTCTGATTTGACTACTTATAGGTATGTGATTGAGCAAAAACAACATTTTTGTTTGAGTCTATAAACTACTGACAACATTTCCCCCAAATTCCAAATAAAAACATTATCGTTTATTATCGTCAGGGGGCCGTATCCAACCTACTTTGATCCCAAAAGGGCCGGATCAGAAAACTAATGCCAAATACACCCCAAAAATATAATCCGTTTATCTTCTGTCTTCTCAATTCTCTGTTCAAGTTCTTGTATTGTTCAAAACGCAGTGTCTCGTAGTGACGTTTAAGATCATATTCCTTGAGCACCGCCACTTGTTGCAAACACACCGAGCGTACAGGTTTTCCATTCACCAATGTGAACAAATAGGAATTAGTCAATTTTTCTTGGAAAATCCAGCACTCGGCGTCCACTTTTCTAATTTTTGACATTTTGCTGATGAGGGCGTCACGGTCGACAGTCAAAACGATGGTCCTTTAAGAGCGTTTGGAAAAAGGTGAGTCTTCATTTGTGCTGCTCTGGTGGGAGGGGCCATGCACAGAGGCGCTGGAGACGCTGCTTTGCCAAGGGCCAGATTAATGTCTTGGAGGGCCGGATCTGACACCCCTGGTTTAGAGCATTTACTTGTAGAAAATGACAAAATAACAAAAAAGATCCATGTTTTCAGAGCTCAAACAATGCAAAGAAACAAGATCAAATTCATTTTAAAACAACATAATACTAATGTTTACATGATAACAGGAGAAGTTCAATTTGTCAACTGGACCAAGTTTGTTTGGTTGAAAACGTTTCGCCGCTCATCCGAGAGGCTTCGTCAGCTCTAATAAGAATACTGGTAAGACCCTTGCTTATATCTTGCTGTAGGGAGGAGCTACCTAGCTAACTACTTTCCGGAACTATCTCATTGGTTTCGGTCTTTTGTTTCTCTGGCGTCTAGCTTAACGATCCCTATTCATCCCTACACGGCTGCTTTTTCACACCTCTGGCCCTGACCTGGCTAGCCCTATTGTTTTCCCTGTTTGTTTCACTGTCCTCAAAAGGACAGTGAGGTTCAGATCTTAGCCAGGGAAAAGAATTGGTTTGAGAGGGGAGTTAAAGAGGCTATTTTTGTCAAAAAAGAGAATCCTTCTCTGAACAGAAATGGTGGCGTAAGATATAATTTGCATCCCATCTACAATTCCATTATTAAGCCTAGATCAAACAAACAGGGAAACAATAGGGCTAGCCAGGTCAGGGCCAGAGGTGTGAAAAAGCAGCCGTGTAGGGATGAATAGGGATCGTTAAGCTAGACGCCAGAGAAACAAAAGACCGAAACCAATGAGATAGTTCCGGAAAGTAGTTAGCTAGGTAGCTCCTCCCTACAGCAAGATATAAGCAAGTGTCTTACCAGTATTCTTATTAGAGCTGACGAAGCCTCTCGGATGAGCGGCGAAACGTTTTCAACCAAACAAACTTGGTCCAGTTGACAAATTGAACTTCTCCTGTTATCATGGATTCTACCTGGACGACTGAGGGACTTTTCACGCACTAATGTTTACACTTAAAGGTCCCATGACATGGTACTTCTTGATGCTTTTATATGGCTCCTTAATGGTTCCCTAATACTGTAAATGAATCCTTCTTCAAAATCAACACTCGGTGCATGAGAAACAGAGATAAGATGAGAAAGAGTCATAAATGTCACTCTGGAACACTCCATTATGGGCGTTGTTGCTTGAATGCAAATGAGGAGGACAGAGATGGCCTATAGTAGGGGGTGGGGGCGTGGCCAAGCTCTCCGCTCCGCTCTGTGACCCACTTCCGTGTTTCTGCGCGGAGGGAGAGATGAGAAGCCTTCCATTGAAAAATAAACACATTTCCACAGAAAATAAAATTAAACCACTGCTGTTTCAGATATCCACAGGCTCAGATAAAGGACTTCCGAGCCTAGAAACACTCGCAAGTTCCTCCAGGCAAATAAAAAAACGTATTTCACATTGCGTAGCTCCTCCGCAGTCCAAACTCTCTGGGCGTGATTTACAGAGACGCTGAGTACAGACAGACGGGGGTGGAACTGCATTTGCATTTCTTTTTTCGAGCTGACGTCAATAAGTTTCCTTGTTCAAAATCGCACGTTTGAGCTCTGATTTTTTCTAACGCAGAAAAGGATCGCAAATGCTCAGTTTAGACATTTCGCAACTTTTAACCAGGGGGGGCTAAACAGGGTAGGGGAGCTCACAATAACGTTCAAAAACCTCAGAAAGTGAAAATTTCATGCCATGGGACCTTTAAGAAGAGTTCAGAAATCAATATTTGGTGCAATAACCCTTATTTTTAATCACAGCTTTCATGCGTCTTAGCATGTTCTCCACAAGTCTTTCACATTGTTCTTGGGTCCTAGTTTAGACCTGCTTTAGTCCTGGTTCAGACCTGGTTGAGTCCTGGTTCAGACCTGGTTTAGTCTTGGTTCAGACCTGGTTTAGTCCCAGTCTTTCACATTGTTCTTGGGTGACTTTATTCCACTCCTGGTGCAAGAACTGAAGTAGCTCAGCTTTGTGTTTGTGTTGGAATTCAACAGACGCTGGAATGGAATGGCTGTAATACATGTAGAGATGCTGATTTCAGAAAAAAAATCCAGTGGTCTCTTATTTTTTATTATTATTTTTTAGCTGTAATATGGTTTATTGGAGACTGACCTACAGTTCAGTGCTTGACTCAAGTCGACTTTCTTCAGTGGTCCAAAGTTATTCCTCACTTAACTTCTGCATTCAGATCATCCTAATTATTCACAGAGATGAGTTTACGTTTATGGCAGTAACGCTAACAACAACTACCATGCTAACATGCACCTCCTGTTTATCAAACAATAATATGTTTTCTAATGAGATACCGACAGCACGCAGCACTTATTTTTACTTCGAGACCTGCATATAGGAAAATATGTACTCAGGGAAGAAATTCTGCTCACCAAACTTCACACAACATATTGCTTATTTTAATTTCAGCCCGTTTTATTACCATCTGCCGTCGTGGTTTTCTCCATGAACAGTTAAATCAAGGCAGTGAGACTATACAGTATTCTACAGATGTTGCTTCCAAGTACGCCTCTGCTACTTTAACTTTTATAAATGTTTCTTGAATCCATTAGGGCCTGACACCTGTTTTTAATTTGGTGCTACCTGCGCAAGGTTCTACATGACTTGTTTTTCAATATAGTGAGGCTAATGAAGTTGAGGTGGTGGATTGTCTGTCTCTGTCATTAATCATCCTCACAGGGCCATCTTAATTGCACTGCTTACCGAGTATTTTTAAACTACGCACAATCCCATTTGGCCAGAACTTTCTGGAAATAAATGAGGAAAACATTGAAACTTCACCAAAAGTCATGCTGATGCCCATGAATTTGTATCATTAGCGAATTTTAGGGATTTACTGTACTGTTCCATTTTCTGGGGACACTTTCTGGCATATCTTCATTGAAATTCTTTCTTGGAGACACCTTTTCAAAAATAAAAAAAATTAAAAAAAATTCTCTCCAAAGTCAGGCTGATGTTTCTTCTGTTTGGTGGTTGGCAAAATTGGCCAAAAAAAAAAGTGGTTATTCTTTGTGCTCAACTTAAGATAAATAGAAATAAATCCCTCGAAAAGCCATGTTGATGCTTGTGTCATAAGCCGATTTTAGAAATGTGCCACGTTTGGTAATGCTGTTATGGGTCCCAGGTGTGGCGACCACAATAACAAAAAGAACAAAGGAGGAGTCAGAGAAATAACAACGGGAGCACTCATCTTTTTCCACATTATGTCTGTTATTTCAATATCAACACATGTTACATCAATACAGTTTACATTCAGTGCATTTACATGTCCTGCATACAAAACGGTCAAAATAAACTACTACTGGTGGCTGAGTGGGTAGCGCTCATGCTTCACAGCAAGAAGGTTCCGGGTTTGATCCCCGGGTCGCCTGGGCCTTTCTGTGTGGAGTTTGCATGTTCTCCCTGTGTCTGGGTGGGACTAGTGCCTTGTTACAGTGGTACCTCACCTTACGAAATTAATTCGTTCCAGAAGTGGTTTCGTAACATGAATTTTTCGTAAGTTGAGTAGCTATTTCAATGGAAAAAGCCTGATTCGTTCCAAGGCCCCGATCCAAGTTTTTTTTTAATAGTGTAACTTTTTTTATAGTGTAACATTGTGTTCTGCGTAGAGACTGTAGACCCAGGACTAAACGTGGACTATACCAGGTCTAGACCAAGGTCTAAACCTGGACTAAACCAGGACTAGACCAGGTGGATTAAAGCGCCGCGCGCGGGTCTATTTCCTGGTTTCGTTTCGAGTCACGGCTGAGGCGAGCAGCGGGGGGGACCGCACGCAGTCTGAGCGCATGAACGAGACCCGTGCTCAAACCGTGCCTCCTCTAGACCTCCTCTAGACCTGGTCTAGACCAGGTCTAGACCAGGTCTAGACCACCACGGCTCTTGCATGCGTTCGTTCATGCGCTCAGACTGCGTGCGGTCCCCCTCGCTGCTCACCTCAGCCGTGACTCGAAACGAAACCAGGAAATAGACCCGCGCGCGGCGCTTTAATCCACCTGGTCCAGTCCTGGTTTAGTCCTGGTCCAGTCCTGGTTTAGTCCAGGTCTAGACCTGCTGGCAGCCCCGCGCCGGGTCATGCTGCGCTATCACACGTGTCAGAGCGCAGTCTTCTCCCCCCTCCCTCTTCCCCCCCACACTTCACTATTAATAATTTTGTTGAAAATCTATGAAAGTTTGAGTGTTTAAACGAGAGACAAATGTGAGAAAAGTTTAAATTCAGTCTGAGAAAAGCGTATAATGTGTGTGGCTGAGCGCGCATTATTTGAATTTTTGAGATTTCGCATTTCGTAACTTGAATATTCGTATCTTTCGTATCTAGAGACCAAAATTTAACGTGAAGGCGTTTCGTAACTTGAAATTTTCGTTTGTTGGGTCTTTTGTAAGGTGAGGTACCACTGTATTACTCCTTTACTTTACAATATTTGTACAGATTTACCAATTATAAATGTAAAAATCATGTTGATGCCCAAGAATCTGCATCATTAGTGAATTTCAGGAATTTTGAACATTGAGTTGAAACTGGTCATATTTTAGACTAAATTAAAGGAAAAAAAAATAACAATGTTCTGTTAATGTCCAAGGCTTTCTGTCTTGACCAAACTTCAGGAATCTGTGCCTCTTTTGGTTTTTCTCTTGTTTTACAATTATTATTATTAAGTAAAAAATAATTTCTCCAAAACAATAATGGTGCTCAAAAACTACATTAGCAGGAACTTTCTGTGCCAAATCTACCAAGAGATGAGTCATTCTTTGTACTCAGTAAAAAAAAGTATTTAAATATGTAACATTAATAATAGTATTTAATAAAAACAACACTCCAAATGCCATGTTTATTCCTAAAACATATCATTAGCAAATTTAGTGAATGCCCTGTGTCACTTTTGTTGTTTCAGTCTGTCAAATTTGACTTGTAATTGGTCAACTTTTGATTCAGCTTTTTGAAAAATCTCCCAAAAACATGTCGATGCCTGACAGTTTGCTTCATTAGCGAATTTGAACAATCTTCCACGCCACTTTGGGGCTCTCTCCCTGCCAGAGTTGTGTCGAAACTGGCCGTTCTTTGTCTGCAAACTATTTTTTTTATCCGCGCGAAGAAGACAAGATGAAAAATGATAGCATGTGTTGATTGAAGCTTCTCATTAGAGGCAGTGGGAGCGTGTGACCCCTAGCTTGGCGGTACGGAGACTTAGCCGAAATGGAATCTGATTGAAAATTAAGTGGTGCACAAAAGCCTGTCCAATCTTCATCGGGAACATGGACGATTGCGAGACGGGGACAATTACGGCGAAGGTTGGTACAAGCCAGTGGACTCCATGCATACGCCGCATCCAATTATGTGAGAGATCATACGTTTAGGAAATGTGAGGGGCAGGAGCGTAAACAATATAAAAAAGTGGACTAAGCGAGTGTGACGTCACCCATAACGTGCTGCGCCGCTCAAATGAAGCTCGAGATGCTCACGGTTATAGGAGCGAATTTGGAGCATTATGAACAGGGTTTTTTTGGACAGACAAAAGAGTGAAAAAAACTAACACCGGCATCATGTAGAGTGGGTTAATACGAACATTTTAACGCCAAAACGACAAACGGCAGCAGTTATAGAGAGGGGCGACAATATTCCAGTGTAAGGCTGTGTCCAATTCCTCTGTCTTACCCCTTCGTCTTACCCCTACCCCTTGGTTTTGCTCATTCATGTGAGGGCAAGGGGTGTCCCGATTCTAATTTTGATCAAGGGCTAGAACCACGACCGAGGGCTACATACCTCTTGAAACGAAGTAAGCTCTCGACCAGACTTGGAACGAAGGGGTACGACTACAAGCTCAGGCAGGTTTTGGGATCAGGACAACAAGGACTAAACCGGAACTAAACCAGGACAAAACCAGGACTAAACCAGAACATAATGAGGACAAAACCTGAACTAAACCAGGACAAAACCAGGACAAAACCAGGTCTAAACCAGGACTAAACCTGGACTAGACCAGGACTAGACCAGGACTAGACCAGGTGGATTAAAGGTCTATTTCCTGGTTTCGTTTCGAGTCACAGCTGAGGCGAGCAGCAAGGGGGACCGCACGCAGTCTGAGCGCATGAACGAACGTATGCAAGAGCCGCGGTGGTCTAGACCAGGTCTAGACCAGGTCTAGACCACCTTGCTCTTGCATGCGTTCGTGGGTCTCGTTCATGCGCTCAGACTGCGTGCGGTCCTCAGCTGTGACTCGAAACGAAACCAGGAAATAGACCTTTAATCCACCTGGTTTAGTCCTGGTTTAGTCCAGGTCTAGACCTGCTGGCAGCCCCGCGCCGGGTCATGCTGCGCTATCACACGTGTCAGAGCGCAGTTTTCTCCCCCCTCCTCCTTCCCCCCACACTTCACTATTAATAATTTTGTTGAAAATCTATGAAAGTTTGAGTGTTTAAACGAGAGACAAATGTGAGAAAAGTTTAAATCCAGTCTGAGAAACCAATCAGGACGCAGAACACAATGTTACACTATAAAAAAAGTTGCACTATAAAAAAAAAAAACTTGGATCGGGGCCTTGGAACGAATCAGGCTTTTTCCATTGAAATAGCTACTCAATTTACGAATTTTTCACGTTACGAAACCACTTCTGGAACGAATTAATTTCGTAAGGTGAGGTACCACTATAGTTATAATAGAAATAGTAAATAAATGAATGTGATTTTCATTTTAGAATTCATTATTGTATTAAAATGTGTGTTCTTAGAACAACATTTTATGAGTAAAAAATGCAAGAAATAATATCTGATTTAAAAATGCATTATATGTAACTTTTCTACTGGAAGGTCCTGCTTGTGTCCAAGGAGGTGTTTTTGTTTTGCCTGGAATAATACGCAGTATTGCATTAAACTTATGTATCCCAACCATTAGGCCAAGTTACAGGTCAGATCTGGGGAGTGGAATGTATGTTTTCAAGATATTCATTCATAATTGATTGCAAATTAGCTAAGCGAAAGCCTGAAGTGCATCATTAAGTAGTAGGTTTAGGTAGATTAAGTAGGTAATATAAGAAAAAAGGTTTAAATTCACATAGTTAAACACTGGAAGAAAATAAATAAAACTATAACATTCCTTCTCACAATGACTAAACTTCTCACCATTTTGTTTTGCCTCTTTTTCTGGATAACAACAACACGCAATTAAGCAACCCACTGCAAACTCTTTGTATCTGTTGCTCCCCTGACATCACCACCTCTCAGTTTCAGCTCTCCCTTGGGTGCATCTCGGAAAAACAGATTCGCGCCGCATCACAGCTACGGCCCCGGCCTTAACGACGCAATGCACCCGTGGGACATCCCTCTCCTCTGAAGCTTTCCCTTGGGTGTCAGTACTGCTTTTTAATGACTTTGGGGTGGCCATTAGCAGGTCCGACCTCTGCTCCAGACCTAGTGTCGTGTTTCCAGCCTCGTGCCAAGGAACAAGAAAATGGGATCGTTGAGTTTGGAAGGACAGCCAAGCCATCGGATAAGGCTAAAATGTGTGCATCTTCTGGTGATTTACAGTAAAAGGGAGACTGCCGAACGGAGTATCAAAGTTTTACAGGGACTATAAAAAAGCGTATGATTTTTAATGAGCAAAAAATATGCGTAGCCTCTTCTTCCTCCCCATTTTATTTGAGTTAAGGGCTGTTAAAGTAAGTTTAAAGGTCCTATATTACACAAAACTGAGAGAATGTTGTGTTTTGTTTCTTTCACACATGTTGGAGTAATGCCTTATTATGAATCTAAAGCTCAAGAAGCTCTTTTTCCACCTTGTGCCACGATTCAGCTCATCCCCAAAACATTACTTCTTTACATACAGCTCCGCAGCTTAAGTAGCGACAAGGTTTGCTTCTCGTTCACAGCTGATTGGCGGAAAAAGAAAACAAAAGAGCGCTAATCGTCTCACCAATTTCACAGAGAAAATGTTTTTAAAGGTCCCATGGCATGAAATTTTCACTTTCTGAGGTTTTTGAACGTTAATGTGAGCTCCCCTACCCTGTTTAGCCCCCCCCCCATGGTTAAAAGTTGCGAAATGTCTAAACTGAGCATTTGCGATCCTTTTCTGTGTTTGAAAAAATCAGAGCTGAAACGGGCGATTCTGAACAAGGAAACTTATTGACGTCAGCTCGAAAAAAGAAATGCAAATGCAGTTCCACCCCCGTCTGTCTGTACTCAGCGTCTCTGTAAATCACGCCCAGAGAGTTTGGACTGCGGAGGAGCTACGCAATGCGAAATGCGTTTTTTTATTTGCCTGGAGGAACTTGCGAGTGTTTCTAGGCTCGGAAGTCCTTTATCTGAGCCTGTGGATATCTGAAACAGCAGTGGTTTAATTTTATTTTCTGTGGAAATGTGTTTATTTTTCAATGGAACGCTTCTCATCTCTCCCTCCGTGCAAAAACACGGAAGTGGGTCAGAGCGCACAGGGCACAGCTGAAAAGGAAAGAGCGGAGAGTTTGGCCACGCCCCCACCCCCTACTATAGGCCATCTCTGTCCTCCTCATTTGCATTCAAGCAACAACGCCCATAATGGAGTGTTCCAGAGTGACATTTATGACTCTTTCTCGTCTTATCTCTGTTTCTCATGCACTGAGTGTTGATTTTGAAGAAGGATTCATTTACAGTATTAGGGAACCATTAAGGAGCCATATAAAAGCATCAAGAAGTACCATGTCATGGGATCTTTAAAGCGACCAATGCTGTTATCTGAAAGATGCACTGCAAATTTCTCTGATCTGGCCAAGATTTTACTATGTATATCAAGTTATTTATCTTGTTTTCAGATTTATTATCTACTTTCTAGACCAAAGAGTGCATAATTCTAGCCTAGAGGTAGTTTATTTTAAGATAACTTGTCAAGTAAAATGATCTTGCTGCATGGACAGATAATTTCACTACTTTTAAGTCATTTTCTGATAGATTTAAGTGTTTATTTCTTAAATTTTGGCCAAGCTTTTTTGCAGTGCGGAGTGGCTTCTTCATGATCTCAACTCCCACATTTGGCAAAAAAAAAAAACTTCTAATGTGATTTTCTCCTGTTCCTCTGAGCGGCTTGTGGCGGGTTTTGCCGTAGTCGGTCACATATTCTGAAACACATTCTGAAACGCGTATGAAAAACATTATTTAGCTTAGGAAATACTTCACCACAGTATAATTGAACTAATTTGTTTTAACCTGAGACATATTTCACTGCTGTATAATATACAATAGTAATGACCGAAAGGACGAGATCGCGGATACAAGCGGCCGAAATGAGTTTCCTCCGTAGAGTGGCTGGGCGCACCCTTAGAGATAGGGTGAGGAGCTCAGTCACGCGGGAGGAGCTCGGAGTAGAGGCGCTGCTTCTCCACGTCGAGAGGAGCAGCTGAGGTGGCTCAGGCATCTGTTTCGGATGCCTCCTGGACGCATCCCTCGGGAGGTGTTCCGGGCATATCCCACCGGGAGGAGGCCCCGGGGAAGACCCAGGACGCGCTGGCGGGACTATGTGTCCCGGCTGGCCTGGGAACGCCTTGGGGTCCCCCCGGAGGAGCTGGAGGAAGTGTCCGGGGTGAAGGAGGTCTGGGCGTCCCTGCTTAGACCGTTGCCCCGGATAAGCGGAAGAAAATGGATGGATGGATGGATGGATAATATACAATACTGCTACATATACCACATATACTTTTGCCACAACATTTAAAATACAATAATCAATTTATGGTGGTGATGTGGCACATTCGTGGTCATATCAAGATGTAAGATCTTTCACTGAAAGCCTGAAGCACCATGTCAAGCACTATAAACTGTCACAGAAATGTCATGTAGTGGTAGTTTTGAAATTAACAGCTCCTTTTACCTTTTGTTCAGTAGAGATTGGAAATTTCATGGCTGAAATACTCCAAATGATTCTAGTGAAGGTGTGTGGAGTTTAAAAACGCAGTAGTGCACTGCTTGTATTACCACATGACATCACAAGGTGGAGTGTTTTCAGTCTGAGAGAACTCTTTGTGTGAATGAAACAAAACACAACTCCAGTTATGATGAGGAAACAACAGACCAGTTTCAAAGCTACCGCTGCCATAAAACCCCCAGCGAAGATATAGAAGAGAAGAACTCGAATAAAGAGAAACAGATGGACTAAATGATAGTTCATATCATTCAACTGACATACACACAAGTGAAGACCTGGGCAAATCACCCTAAACAAGCAGCATGATTAACTAGCAAGCACAGGACACCGCAAAGACATTAACCGGGTAACCTCTACGACAGACACATGTAAACGAACACGAATAACTTTGTTAAAATGCATGATAAGTTTTCGCATGACCATCATAAATGGCATCTGACATGACTGAGATCACATCTGTGACTTGTGAATTAAGTCGTAGTATGTTACTTACCCCGCAACCAAGTGCAGTTGGCGGTCAGAACGTAGCTTGTTGATGATAGCCCAAGCGTTGTACACGGTCGTATGTGTGGTGAGCTCCGCTAGGGCTGTCTTTGTTTGGTGTTTTTTTTTCGTTTTTTCTTTGAACTTTTTAGATTATTTTGGCTTTTCCCCTCCTTTCGGTTGTTAGTTCACCTCATCCCGGTATCCCAGCTGAGGGGGGGGGGGGCTTTCTCTTTTCCACGCAAGCTTTGCTCACCCCCGGGCGGACGGCGCGATGTCAGGCCCCACGGGGCCCCAGGCCGCGGCGGAGAAGCCGACTGGGAAAAGCCGGTAGTAGGAAGGAAGATACTACGGAGAAACTCCCCATCGATATCGTGGTATTTTACCTCCTGTACATGGCCACACACGGGAAACTGGTAGGCATCCATGGATTTGTATGCGTGCACTTTCTCTCTTGTATACACGATGGGCTTCTCCACTAAATAACAGTGAATATCTGTCCACTGTAAATCTGGCCACTTTCTGCGGTCGTACTGCCACTCCGTGATCGCATAAGGATCTGGTAGTCGAACCCCGTTGCTCAACGTGAGCTCTTGAATGTAGCTCTCCCTATCGTTCATATTTTTTTAAGGTTTTTAAGATTTAAGTCTTTATTTGGTCTCACACACAATGACACACAGTGACACAAGGGAGAAATTTGACTTCTGCATTTGACCCATCCTTTTCAGGAGCAGTGAGCAGCCGTCTTTTTCGGTGCCCGGGGGGCAGTACCGTGAAGGGTCTTGCCCAAGGACCCAAACTGGTTTGCTCATTGCCGGGGGGGGGGGTATTCAATAACTTGCAATAATCAGATACTCCGCTATGGTCCGCCATGATTGATTCTGGGTCAACAATGCGCGCGCATGCCGGTGACGTCACATCTGTTTACTAACGGTAAAGGGGTCTATTGTATAACAGATTAGAAAATTAGCATAATATGGGCAGTTTTGGGAGGATTTTTAAAAATAGTAATTAAGACATAATATTCGGAATTAGTAGTGTAGGTCATACATGGACCATTTGGAGGATTTTTTTTCTTATTCCAAAGATATAATATTTTGTTTTAAATTGTAGAGGCTTCAGCGGCGGTCATCTGGACACTATTTTTGTGAGCAAGATGTTTCGGCTCCCATCCAGAAGCCATTTTTAGTTTGATGGCCTGAGGCATTAGGATTTATACTACTCTGAGTTAACTATCATAGTAAACAAAGCCAGGGCAGTTTTTCTTTTCACTCTGAGGTTGGACGAAGTTGCCTAAGAGTAGTATAAATCTTAGTGCCCCAAGCCTTGTACGGTTAAAATGAAAATGGCTTCTGGATTGGAGCCGAAACATCTTGTGCCCAGGTGACCACCATTTAAACCTTCTCGAAATCTGTTCTTGCAATTATTCTCCTCGATGTGTTCATAAGCACTTTTCCACAACTTTCAGAAATTAACTAAAGCTAAGAACAACTAGCTTGGTAGCACGGCAGAATGCTTTATTTATTTACTTTTACTTCGACAGCACACAGTGGACATATTTTGACCCCCAGAGCTGCTTATTCAATGTATCTGAACTGGGTAAGACACATTTTGCTCAAATACATGGGGTGAAAAATCCTTTAAATGATAATTTTTAGTGGACTTTCAATTTATATTTATGACTCAAGTCTTGTCTCACACAGGGACAAGCCTAAAAGTAGCTATAAGCAAAACCACCATTTTTCTCTGCTTAGTTCTTCAAAAACATAGGTCTACAGCAAATATCTATATTTTGTATGCATAATATGTGTACCAGAATACAGTATATACAATATGATACTAATATTTTAAACTCAATTGTGTTACTAAGGGAAAAGCTGGATACTCAATACTAATTCTGGTGCCACAATAAATTAATTTTTCAGACAATAAATTGTAAAAAACATCAAAACAAATGAATACTACTTATGTTTTCATACATTAGTTCAAAGTTTAAAGTCAGCTTTATTGTCAAAAACCTTATGTACAGGTTGCACACAGGATTTGAAATTGCAGCGCCCCCTAGGCCCACAGTGAACGTAAAACATGTGATAAACAAGACAATAAACACCATGACTAAAACATACACCCATTTACCCACATTAACATCTCTCATTAGTTCTGATACGCTGTGGATCAGGGGTGCCCAACCGGTCGACCGCGGTCTACAAGTCGATCGCGGACCGAGTGTCAGTCGATTGCTGGGGCTTAATGCTCAATTCCGATTTTTTTGTGGTATCCGTTTTTTTGCGCATGCGCCCCGGAGGACACGATGAGGTCATGCGCAGCGAGCGTGCTCAATGTTTACGGAAGTCGCCTAAAGTTGCTGTCGTACCGGAGCCAGAACATTTACAGCTTATTTGTTTTAAGGAGGAGACGGAGAAGGATGAGGTTTTTGGCCACGGCGTTTTGCGGGACAGTCTGTAGAAATTAACGTGTTGGTGCGGAGTCGCAGACAAAAGTGGTGGGATTGCTACGTGCTTCGCCGCTTCACTGTGCCCAGTGGTGTTTATTCCCGTGCCCACATCCCCCGATGTGTCTTCTGAGGGCTTTGCGAATGTTATTGTGGTGTTAAAGGAAAAGTAACGTTTTTTACAATCTGTGCCTTATTTCGGTAATAAAACAAGTTGTTTTACTCACCCATAGCACTTTGGTGTCATATGGAGCACTTCCAGAGATGTTTTAGATTTGCGATCTCCATCACGTGAGTTCTCGGGGCACATGTTTGCGGTCTCCAAATAACACAAACTTTAGCACTTTTCAAATCATAGAAGCTCGATGTCTTAGCCTACGATTTTGTGTGGTCAAAAGTGGCCTGTAATCCGAGATTTAGCCATAGTTTCGAGTAGATGAGGAGGCCAGTGCGCATGTGCGGACTGTGCTCTCAGCTCCCGGGACCCAAACATGAAACGCAAAGCTGTAAACTGTGGATAAATCTCGGATTACAGGCCACTTTTGCTTCAAACGAAATCGTAGGCTAAGACATCGAGCTTCTATGATTTGAAAAGTGCTAAAGTTTGTGTTATTTGGAGCCCGCATGGGGCATATTACATGCTTGGGGAATATATTATATGCCCCAAGCTATGGCTAGAAGTCGCGCTAGGCTAACTGCAAATCTAAAACATCTCTGGAAGTGCTCCATATGACACCAAAGTGCTATGGGTGAGTAAAACAACTTGTTTTATTACCGAAATAAGGCTCAGATTGTAAAAAACGTTACTTTTCCTTTAAAATATGTGCCTTGTAATAATATTCGCCGATATGTGCGGGTGAGTCATATTATCGTATTATTTCTGCATCAAAGGGACAGATTAGCTGACAGCAGGGGCCCGGGACTAAACCGGGATCTAAACCAAGACTAAACCAGGACTAAACCAGTTCTAAACCAAGACTAAACCAGGTCTAAACCAGGATTTAACTAGGACTAAACCAGCTCTAAACCCGGTCTAATCCAGGACTAAACCAGGTCTAAACCAGGTCTGAACCACGACACCATCAACCTCAAAAGTAGATCCCGGTTAAAAAAAGGTTGAGCACCCCTGCTGTAGATCAAGACAAAGACTAAAACTAGTCAGGAAAAGTTACATTCCGTGATATTTTATATTTTTTACAGTATTTATTTAGTATCAGTTAGTATGTGGTTTAAGACCATAGACTGTTTATAGAAGTGTAATGTCATGCATAACATTGAGCTCAAATGCAGCTCACAGAAGTGTTATAGAAGTCAATCCGTTATAGAAGTGAGTTATGGAAGTGAATTTGGAGCAGAGTTCCAAATTAGGAATATTTATTTATTTACCGACAAAACAGCTAAATAAAAACACCGGGATCATGTAGAGCAGGGTAATGTGAACATTTTAAGAGCAAAATGACGAGGCTCATTGCAACAGTTGGATAGATTTTGAATGTAAAATCAACTGGAGCCAGAATCGATGGAGCCGGAAGTGCTCAGTTGGAACGCGGCGGCTAGAGGGTTAGCCATGTCCATCTGTATATGCAGTCTGTGGTTAAGATACTTTTGACAGCCTTACCAGAATACAGATTTTGTCACTTACTTTGCTCCAAAAGAGGCATGAGAAGCTCTCTGCATGCACCGTCCCAATCAATATTTGAGTGGCAAATTCGATCTTCACAAACCAGCTGAGCCGGAGGAGGTTTTCAATTGATTCTATCCCCTTCATTTTTTACTATGCCACCAGTCTGCCAAGTAACAATGTATTCCATATGTTTATGTATTATTGAATGTAGATGAAATGAGACAGATAGAACATATATTATCTCTGAGGAGCGAAGAGGAGGTTTTACAGAGACGTTAGTGAAGTAGGACATTTGAGAGCCCCGTGAACTCGCTGCAACACGGATCTAATGCGGAAGCCCGGAAGTATCCTGTCTCAAATCAAATCCATAGTACAGACACACCGGGATTACACAGCAATCTCTATGTAGGTAATTATGTCTTGTAGAGGGCAATGGATGCTTAGTTGGTAGAAACTTTAAACACTTTAAACACAGTGAATTTTTGTAACTTTTTGAGTTATAAAGTTGTGTTTTATAGTTTTCATGTTTAAGTCATTATATTTTGAAAATGCATACGGTACTTTTCGGACTATAGAGCGCGGCTAATTATAAGTCGCACCAACCAAATTTTTAAATTTTTTTTTAGATTTGTACATATATAAGCCGCACCTGAGTATAAGCCGAAAGTGTCCACATTGTAACTTGAGATATTTACACAGAAAGATGGTACATTAATTTTAATTAACGTAAATACGGTACATGCTTTTTTTGAACAGCGCCTACGGCAGTAACACGACAGAAACACGGCAGTAAAACAACTGTAAAATAGCCAGCCTGTATCCTCTGGAAGCCTTAAAATTAAGGGGCCGTTTAGACGAGGACGATTGCGACTGAAAACGACAAAATATTCTATCGGAAGTGTCTTTCGTTTACACGGCGGCGGCGCCGTCGGGCTCTGAAACCGCAAAAATCTGAAGACTCCTTCCAGAGTGTGGAGTTCTGAAGACGGCCCGGGTCGCGTCTCCGTCTAAACGGCAAGAAGCGCAAAACATGTTCACGTCACATACAGCTGATGTGCCAAGCCGGTAAAAATACGTCACAGGCGACAGAGGCGAGTTTGGACAAGACCGGGCAGAACCAGTCAGTGGTGGGACAATTTTGAGAATGGATTAGTTGCTGACAGTGCTTGGGTGGAAAACTTCAGAATGACTAAACAAGCTCTTGTTGTATTAAGCGAAGAGCTCCGACCCGACATCGAGGGCGAAACAACCGTAATGAGAGCCCCTGTCGGTGTCCTGAAAAAGGTAGCTCTGACATATTCAATCGAATTCGCCCAATTTTGCGTCTTCATATAAACAAACATTTCCTGTTGAGAACGCTCGTCTAAACGGGGATAAAAAATTGAAGACGAGACGCCACTTTTGCGTCTTCTCTTTTGATCGTCGCTGTATAAATGTAGCCAAAGTTTCAAGTTTAACTTTAAGGGTAAACCCTCAAACTCAATCTCACGGATCTGTTGATACCTGTAGGAGATTTTAAGTGACTAAAACAAGGCTTCACAAATTCATGAACTCTCCTCACTTATTTACTGTAGGTATTTTCGCCTACCAGAAGTGGAGCTCGGGTTACGCGCTACATTCGCTGTCTTGTATTGAATTAATCCATACATAAGCCGCACCTGACTATAAGCCGCAGGGTCCGAAGTGTGAGAAAAAAGTAGCGGTTTATAGTCCAGAAAGTACGGTAGTTACTGTGTTCTTACATGATCATGATTGCTGACCCATCAGAATAACCTTGTAATTATTAACAGTTTTTTAGATGACAAAAGGAGACATTCAATTTGTCAACTGGACATTTGGTCAAATAGGTTCATCCAAGCTGCTTCTTCAGTTCTGGTCAGATGCTGGAGGACACTGCCTGAAGGGAGGAGCTAACTACAGTGAAATTACTTTGAAACTACTACACCTATTTGTTTACAGTTTCTGTTAGTTAGGTGAGCCTATTCAATCTGCAGTGGGAGTGTGGGGTGTTGTTTAGCAGAACCATTCAGGACCATAATCCTGCTGCTGTCAGACTGTACAATGATCAATGCTAGTCATGTTCATCTCCATAGTAATAATTACATGTGCAATATTATTTAAAGTCACTTTACCTGCTACCTCTTTGTGTAACAACCACTGTCCAACCACTGTTGTAGTGATATTATATATTACTGAACTGGAGTCACTTTAACTGCTGTTTGTTCGCTGCTCAGAACCAAAGACATTTATTGTGCAGCGTTCCTGTGCATTTTAACCTTACACTGTTGTGTTTTTTTAGTTGATTGTACAGACTTATTATTATTTATCTTCATTTTTTATGCATGCTCTTTTTTCCAACTGTTTCTGAAACTTGCGTTGTGACACTGCAATTTCCCCATTGTGGGACAAATAAAGGATTATCTTAGCTCGGTTGGTAGAGCGTTTGCCTAGTGATCCAGGGGTTGGCGGTTCGAATCCCGCTCTTGACAGGTTGACCGCATGTGATCCCAGCTCCCACAGATGAGTGCTGCTGTTGTGTCCTTGGGCAAGACACTTAACCCCACCTCACCCCCAGTGTCTGTGGACATTGGTAGCCCCCATGGCAGAAGTACATCAAGGCCTGTTGTGACGTGAGCCGTCCTCCTGTGGACCCACCACCCACGGGAGGATTCATGGGGGCTGGTGCATTGTGTTCTGGGCAGTGGAACACTGCTTGGACTGCTGCCCCCGCGACCCAGAAAATGGAAAAAGTGGAAGAAGATGAATGAATGAATGAATCTTATCTTAATGGTGTTTTCACACGTCTGGACCTGACCTGCTGCACTATTGTTTTCTTTATTTTGATTTAGGTTTGAGGATAGAGTTGTAGATGGGAGACAAATGATGTCTGACACCTCCATTTCTGGAGAAAGGATTCTCTTTCTTGACAAAAATAGCCTCTTTAACTCCCCTCTCAAACCATTTTTTTCAGAGGTGTACTATTGATACTTTGCAACTGTCATCAATATTCACTGGGGTTGTGAGGCGAACTTTAGGCACTGCTCTGTTTGAGGCTCTTGATCTTAATCTGACTTTTGTTTTAACACAATCTGACCATAAAGGCCTTAGGTGGAACATTAAACTCCTAAACACGACCATGAACGCTCGTATTGATCACAGGCTCCTGAAAATGTGTTTTTTAAATGCATTTTGTATTTTGTCTTGAGTTTTCAGATGATCTTAAAGCTTTTGGCTGTGCTCGCTAATGTGTATATTGTGTCACCATGGTAACAACAGAAACATTTCCCCATAGAAATACATGTGGAACATCCCAAGCGTGACGTCACTGCAAAGTACTGCCTGCAGTCCTAAACTCCTCCTGATTTATTGCCAGAGCATTAAAGGAAAAGTAACGTTTTTTACAATCTGAGCCTTATTTCAATAATAAAACAAGTTGTTTTACTCACCCATAGCACTTTGGTGTCATATGGAGCACTTCCAGAGATGTTTTAGATTTGCGATCTCCATCATGTGAGTTCTCAGGGCACTTATTTGCGGTCTCCAAATAACACAAACTTTAGCACTTTTCAAATCATAGATGCCCGATGTCTTAGTCTACGATTTCGTGTGGTCAAAAGTGGCCTGTAATCCGAGATTTAGCCATAGTTTCGAGTAGATGAGGACGCCAGTGCGCATGTGCGGACTGTGCTCTCTGCTCCCGGGACCCAAACATGAAACCCAAAGCTGTAAACTATGGCTAAATCTCGGATTACAGGCCATTTTTGATTCAAACAAAATCGTAGACTAAGACATCGGGCTTCTATGATTTGAAAAGTGCTAAAGTTTGTGTTATTTGGAGCCCGCACGGGGCATATTACATGCTTTGGGAATATATTATATGCCCCGAGCTATGGCTAGGAGTCGCGCTAGGCTAACCGCAAATCTAAAACATCTCTGGAAGTGCTCCATATGACACCAAAGTGCTATGGGTGAGTAAAACAACTTGTTTTATTACCGAAATAAGGCTCAAATTGTAAAAAAACGTTACTTTTCCTTTAAGGCCGCCACATACTACAGGATTTTTCAGTTTTAAACACATTTTAAAAAGAAGAAAAGAGAATCTTATAAGATTTTAAAGCTCTGATCACAAAGACTACAGCGGGATATGGCTGCAGACCACAGGCTAAAGCTGTGAGCTCACCTCGCATCTGCTTTTTCCTGTCTGGAATAAAACAACTCGCTTTGAGACTCTTAAGTGTTCAAAAGATCAGAGCACTGCACTTTGTGAAATGTGCTGCAGTACATCAGATATATGATTTTTAAAGCATAAAATATTGGTCCTGAACGACACAGAAAGTAGAGTCACTGTTGCTAATCTGCAGCTTGCTTACGTGGATGTAAACAGACACACGTGAGGAACTACTCTGGCCTTTTTACTTTTAAAGAACGCTTCAGACTTGATTAGCTGCTCTGTTTTGTGGACTGGGCGTCATTATTTGCGGTTTAATTCTATGGTTCTATGTGCATGAGATGCTGCTGTTTAAATGTACAACTTTACACGAGGTTTACGTGAGTCACACCTCCCAGCGTGTGGCAGCCTTTAGTCAGCTAATTTAAAGGAGAATTAACGTTTTGTTTTTTTGTTTTTTTTACAATCTGAGCCTTATTTCGGTAATAAAACAAGTTGTTTTACTCACCCATATCACTTTGGTGTCATTTGGAGCATTTCCGGAGATGTTTTAGATTAGCGATATCCTTAAAGTGAGTGCTCGGGGCACGACGTTGCAGTCACCAAAATAACACAAACTTTAGCACTTTTCAAATCACAGAAGCTCAATGTCTTAGTCTACACTTTCGTTTGAGTCAAAAGTGCCTCTAATCTGAGATTTATCCATAGTTTGGAGTAGATGAGGAGGACAGTGCACATGTGCTCAGTCACAGCTGATTTACAGATAAGAAGACGCTCAGAACTTTTCTGTTTGGAGCGACACATGGCAGAAGATTGGGACTTTGAGGCTGAAGAGGACTTATGGAGGACTGAGGACTGAAGAGGAGTATACGGATGAGGAGACAGAATGGATACGGAAAGAATGAAGCGGAGACAGTTTTAGGAGCAGCAGAGAACAGCCATCGGTTTCACATTACTTCTCAGAATCGTGCGCTGAATCCGCTGGCCTTCTTTCTTTTCCTTTGCTGGTAAAAAATGGTCCTGACTGAAGTGGATACTGCAAACACGATGGTCCAAACGTCTTACAGCTTTGCCTTTCATGTTTGGGTCCCGAGAGCTGAGAGTGAAATCAGCTGTGACTCCGCACATGCGACTGTCCTCCTCATCTACTCCAAACTATGGATAAATCTCGGATTAGAGGCACTTTTGACTCAAACGAAAGTGTAAACTAAGACATTGAGCTTCTATGATTTGAAAAGTGCTAAAGTGCCCCGACCACTCACGTTAACGGATATCTAATCTAAAACATCTCTGGAAGTGCTCCATATGACACCAAAGTGCTATGGGTGAGTAAAACAACTTGTTTTATTACCGAAATAAGGCTCAGATTGTAAAAAATTCTCCTTTAAAATAAAAAATTCACATTCATATCTTCTGTCAATATTGGTAGCAGGAAGAAGATGTTGTAGACTCCACTTTCTTGCAATGAACCCTTAACCTTCTTGCTGAGAGACAGGACTATAAACTAGTTTATCCTTATGCATCCTCTTGACTATAAATACTGAGGCTTTGGGGGGACATGAGGTAAATGGTCATTCCCAAGGCAAGGACAGCGAAGAGGAGAAGGACAGAACAGGACACTGATAAACACCCAATCTTATATCTCCTGTCAGGACACGCTGGCAACCTCCATAAACAAAATGAACTGAAAATTTCAACATTTTAATTGGACACACAATGAAATATAGAATACAGAACATAGTAGTACTTGATACATGTTTATATAGCTATATATGTTGTTTATTTTTATTGTAATATTTATTATTTTATTTTAACTATAGAAATGGTTAAAATTATTACATTTAATGTAATAAAGTGAGTAGGAAAATCCTCAAATAATATGCAGTATTCTGGTCTATGATGACTAATATATTCTGCAAACAAGCTTTACATTCTGACAAATGCCTGGGAGCCAGAAAAGTGACCATTTATTAAGAAATGATGAAATCTCAGTCAGTGTAGTGCATGTTCACTGTTAGCATGAAGCTAATATTGTGGTATGAGCTTGAAATACATGATTACACTGACAGATATCATTTTTAAAAACCAGTAGGGGGTTTGATGATGATTGTATTAGTGTTTTACCTGCATTGGTGCGTTCTGCATCACTGCAAAATGATTTGATGAATGATGACTTTATGATTTAAAAAAGTTACTGCGCTAACACTAGCGCGAGCTGCGATACTAATTGCTAATGTGGTCAATGCCGTAATTACGTCTTGCCTGGTTTACACCAGACTATATCACAGTGACATATGGTCTGGAAGCACCTACTAAATATCTCGTAGCGGAGGTGTGGTTTACGATCGCCAACGGCCGTTTATTGCTTTGTAGCAAAAATTTGGCATATTTACATTTGTTTTATTCTTATGTTCATTAATGTGCATTGTCCCTATCAAATAAATAAATAAATAAATAAATATTGGGCATTACAAATGTCTATCATTTGGCGTATACGTAGCCCATAGCCAATCATGTCAGTTGTCATTTCAAACTACAAGTTTCCGTTTGTCGCGTAGTACGCGTCACCGTCTCTCCACCCCTCCCCGCTCTCTGATTGGCTCCCAAAATCGGGAGAGCTCGCTTAGCCTAGTTGCCAGGCTGTCTTTCAGATCGGAACAAACGAAAGCAGCCTGGGATTTCCCAGGTTAATTTAGGCCTGGGTTAGACTTACGATTGAGAAAACATGTGTTCTATGCACTGCAAATGGGTTCTTCTGATAGAAATACGGCCATTTCATGGTTCAAAGTTTAAAGCCTCAAAAAGATGGTTTTAGTTGTACATTCATAAATAATATGTAAATATGGTTAAAAATTAATGTTGTTGTTCATGTTAATTATGGTTAAAAACCAACAAAGTTAAAAGTGGATGATACATGATTCATTCTGATTAAGGGAACGTGGTTCTTTAAAGGTACACCTTCATTTATTTTGATACAATAGCTATACATCAGAATGGTAAATTCTAATGTCTCATGAGGATAAGAACTGGAACAGAATATTTATTTTATTCACACCTTTTGTGTACATTGATTTTAAAGTGATCTTGGAAAATCCTGATCCTGAGCCCGGCCCATGGTGACTGTGAGCGGTGCTGAACGGTATGGCCAGCCCCAGGATCCTCAGCAGGAGAACCACGTCTGAAATCTTTTCAAATTGGATCCAGATTAGACACAAATACACTTTGAACTATCTGGGGAGTCAACGGTTGCAACTAAGCGTAAAACAACCAAACTATTTTTAGGGAAAGAGCTTTATTTAATTTTGGTGTTGTATTTTGTTTTGAAATATTGCACACCTGCAAATGCGCTGTGTTTAAGGGGAAGTTTGTGACACATCAGGCTGTGTTATAAGTGCACCTGTTCGACCAGTTATTGTTGTTAGTCTTCAGGATCTTCATGAATGTACATTTTATAGAGTAAGTGCATTACACATCTGTAGAACTGTCATGTGTGTGTAAGTAAGTAAGTAAGTAAGTAAATTTTATTTATATAGCACATTTAAAAACAGTGAGAACTGGCCAAAGTCCTGTACAATGTCAAAAAGCTAAAAATAATAATAAATCGGCAGTGTCATTCATATTGTTTCTAGATGCATTATAATAACTACACAGACAATAACAGTCCTGAAGGCTCAGCTGCATAAATAAGGTGTAAGAGTAGAAACAAACAGCTCACAAATAGCCCTGTTTGTACAAAGAGGGTGTCAAACACTTGCCTGGAAGAATCCATGACTCATCGCTGTACCAGCGGCGAGTCTGGTAACGCTTGGTCCAGAATGCGCTGCCGTTGCGCGTAGACAGACAGCTAAGTGAACCAATCAGAGAACAGTTAACGGACAGAATCGTGAACCAAGCCGGTAGGAAGCAATACAAAAACATCTTTTTTGAAAAGAAAGGCCTCTAGAGCTGTCAGCTGCTGTGGTTTTAAGGAATCGATGTGTTTTAGGTCATTTAAGACCAATTTTACAGCTGAATGGAAGGGACGTTGCGGGCAAAGGCGGGTGCACTGACGTCACCATCTTTGAACGAATCAGAATCGCGGAGTCCGTTGTTAACCGGAGGAGCGAGGGTGGAGCGAGGGTGTCCAAATGGTATCGCGCTGTATAGCAAATACAGAGAGATATCATTTGGCTGGCCAGGTAACCAAACACAGTCCTTTATACATATAATAAACTATGTAGGCCTGGGTCTCTCTGATTTGACTCCAAAATGGTTCAGTACACATGTAGTTAATGTAAGTAAAAAAAAATATATATATATATTTTATGCAATGTAGTTTGCATAAAAAGTGGCATTATTAAATTGTTATTGACTATATATTGATGTCCGCCCAAGCTGCTTGCGTACCCGTAAAAGTCACCGCACACTACTGAGTTAATAATATTAGCTATGATAAAGTTATATATTAATATCTAATAAATAATACATAAACAGCTGATAAGTAATGAAATATGAAGAGTGATATTTTGTCTGAACCATGTATCCTGATTGGTTTTCTCTCATCTCTGGTGCAGCTGTGCATCAAATCAGTTTTCTAAAAGTTCTAGTATGCTGACTGCATTTGGAAGTGCGTTATGAAGTTTGCCCTTTTGTCTTTGTTGTGTGGATATCTGCTGGGCTAAATCAAAACTCTGTGCACCTCTCTGAAATTGAGTTAAAGAGGTCTGCCTTTCTCCTGCTCGCTCAGTTTTTGCATAATACATTGAGCAACTTCGATTACAGAATCTTGCTTGAGTATATATAGGTATAACACAATAGGTGTCCTTAGATCCACGAGTTATTTCAAAATATACAGTTGTAGGAAAAAGTTTGGGCACCCCTCTGAGGTTGCATAATAATCTGCGGTTGCATAATAATTAACTGCGTCTTCGCACAAAATGATCACAGTGGCATGTCATTCATTTTCACATAAAAGCCACCCTTGTCATTTTGTTGCTTTGAAAACCTGTAACTAATCAACACAGAGTAATTGGAACACAAAACTGGTTTGATGAGCTCATTAAGCCTTGAACTTCATAGACAGGGGCATCCAGTCATGACAAAAGGTATTTAAGGCGGCCAAATGCAAGTTATTCTTCTTCTCTTTGACTCTCCTCTGAAGAGTGGCAACATGGGGCCTCAAAACAACTCTCAAATGACCTGAAAACAAAGTTTGTTCAGCATTATGGTTTAGGGGAAGGTTACAAAAAGCTATCTCAAAGATTTCAGCTGTCAGTCTCCACTGTGAGGAACATCGTGAGGAAATGGAAGGCCACAGGCACAGTTCGTGTTAAGGCCAGAAGTGGCAGGCCGAGAAAAATATCAGAGAGGCAAAGACGAAGGATGATCAGAATGGGCAAAAACAACCCACAGACCACCTCCAAAGACCTGCAAGGTTGTTTTAGATGGTGTCAACAATACAGCACAATTTGCACAAGGAAAGGCTGTACGGGAGAGTGATGCAGAAGAAGCCTTTTCTTCACAGATGCCACAAACTGGGTCACTTGAGGTTTGCAAAAGCACATTTGGACAAACGAGCTTCATTTTGGAATAAGGTGCTGTGGACTGATGAAACCAACATTTAGTTATTTGGTCATACCAAGAGGCGACATGCATGGCGGCAAAAGAACACAGTTTTCCAAGAAAAACCCTTGCTACCCACAGTAAAAGTTGGTGGAGGTTCCATCCTGCTGTGGGGCTGTGGCCAGCGCCGGAACTGGGAATCTTGTTAAAGTTGAGGGTCGCATGGATTCCACTCAATATCAGCAGATTGTTGAGAATAATGTTCAACAATCTGTCGCAAACTTGAAGTTACGCTGGGGCTGGATATTTCCACAAGACAATCACCCAAAACACTGCTCAAAATCTACTCAGGCGTTCAGAGGAACAAGTCCAAAGTTCTGGAATGGCCATCCCAGTCCCTGGACTTGAATATCATTGAAAATCTGTGGGATGATTTGAAGGCTGTCCATGCTCGGCAACCATCAAACCTCACTGAAGTAGAGATGTTTTGTAAGAAGGAATGGTCCAGTATACCTTCATCCAGCATCCAGACACTCATTAGTGGTTATAGGAAGCATCTAGAGACTTTTATTTTTGCAAAAGGAGGCTCATCTAAATATTGATAAGATTTTTCTGTTAAGGTGCCCAAATTTATGCACCGGACTAATTTTGTTTTGATGCATATTGCAATTTCACTGCTAAAATGTTACTGTGTCCATTAGTTATTTCACAGAGCAAAATGACGTTGTGGACCCAAACACCCAGTGATTTATAAATGAAAATAATTGCAGTTGTCATGGGTGCCCGAACTTTTTCATACAACTGTAGATGTCCTAATCACAGTTTTTGAGCTTTTAACCATATTATAATATTGTTCTCTCATCGAAAACATACCATATCCTGCACGCTTGTTTGATGAATCCTTAAAACAATAAAAACTATTTTGAATTTGCCAGGATTATTACATCAAAGTCAAAAGTCCGGAGTCTTCTGTGCTGTTTTAAAGGGATAGTGCTTTTTTTTTTTTATGTTAATCTGTATGGGTTTCCTTCTAAAAGTTACGTGTGTTGACACCGGCTTACCTCTGACACTCTCAGCTGATCCTGGTTCGGCTCGCTTTCTGGAGCCCACGTAAGTAGGTCCGGTAACTTCCCTGGAACATGAAATAAAGCTTGTTTTTCTTCTCAAAACAAACATTTGTCCGAAAGGTGATATATTTGCGTCTGAAACAGTTGTCCACGAAACATCCATCAGCGTAGATTGCGTTCGCGTATTGCCTCTCCCGATTCGTATCACTGCGCGCATATTAGCTGTATTGGCCTGTTAACCTTTAGCGGAAGTGTACGGCAGATGCGGTCCACCGTAAGGGGAAGTTTACAAGTGAACAGGCTAATACAGCTAATATGCGCGCAGTGATGCAAATCGAGAGAGACAATACATGAACACAATCTACGCTGCTGGATGTTTCGATGACAACTGTTTGGGACGCAAATATATCACCTTTCAGAAAAAAAACAAAAACGCACTATCCCTTTAAGACCATAATCTAAATAATCACCAGACTAAGCGTTCCTAAAATCGTTCATTGCAACTGTGTGCTCGTGTTAAGAAAAGGTTCTTCACCCGAGCTGTGGTTAGTTTTTTCCAAAAGTAATTTCTTCTTTGAGTAGACGGCGTCCAGTATTGATAGAGCTGATGTCGTCACCATTCCCTGGGGGTGTGATGCTAACTGGAAGCACTTCTGTTAATCAAATTAGACTTTAATCAGAGCTTTATTTTAAGACAATCTGGCCAGAAACAGCTGATTTGTTTGGAACTACAAAAGGTAATTATAGAAATATTGTAACGTATAATTATGTGTCCTTCGTCACGGTTGTTTGGGTCCGAAGGTTGTGAGTAGGGTGACCACCAGCATGAAACAGGAAAGGAGGACACTTGTGTCCAAAAAGGAGGACAAAGGCCCTAAATTGAGGACACCTGTTTTTGTTTTTTTCCCTCGGGGAAAACAAAGAATGTGCGCTGAGAATGTGCACTGCTCGCACATTCTCAGCGCACAAGAAAACCTATGCAGCGCACTGTAAATCAGATATGAAAGAGCTTTTAGCGGATCTCCGCATTTTATTCAGCCGCGGGGTCTTTTTTTTTTTATATCTGCAAAGTGCGAGCTGCGCGAGGGGGGGTGGGGTGCATTTCGGATGTCGCGGACAGGAATTCCAAGTATTACTAGTCGCAAAATAATAATATTTTGTCTTTAGGGAACAAGGAGCAGACCACCCGGCTCATTGAGCTGAGGCGGGACTTGTTCCATTTCGCAGATGGCCATGCGGTCCACGGACTGCACTCAGGGCTCCGCGAGTATGCACCGCCTCGACTGCAGACTGAGACCACACTCCGAACCGTGCACTTTCTGAATTGGGAAACGGCGAACATCGCAGAGTAGCAAGTGTAAATAATGGGTGGGGATTTATGACGATTTATGCAACGAAAGGAGGACAAAACGTAAAAAAGGAGGACACATGACAGACGGCCGGACAGACAGCTCTAAAACCGGACTGTCCGGACGAAATCCGGACGAATGGTCACCCTAGTTGTGATCCTCCTGATGAATGAGAGACATATCAGAGAAGAGAAATTGTCGCACTAAATAATACCAGTCGACACACCTGTTTTTAACATTTGCTTTTGCTTGTTTGTTTTTTTTTAGGCTTCCATTATAATTTGAAAAATAATTTGATCGTTTTTAGTCTGAGATTGCTTTTGCGCCGCTTTATCTTTTTAAACAGCTTTTCTCAAAACCCTGGAGGAATTTAACATCAACCAAATGTTATCATAGCGGCACACATAAGGGCACTGATCCCGGAAGTACCAAAGACCATTAGTAATGCATAAAACCAAGAATAACTGCAGAATTTTCAATGGTCACCTCTGAGCCTGAGGATTGAGTTTGTGTATAAATACTGTAAGACTGTGGCCTCTCACTATGGCTTTTTACTTTTACAAACAAACTTCCCATGAGTATTTTCTAACTCAAAATAAGACTAATTTATTCCTCTTCAAGTGTACAGGGCCTTTTTGTTGTTGTTAATGTAAGTGTTTCTCCTCAGAGGCTTACATTATATTTGGATTATGTGTCATTTAACTGTGCTATAGACTTCGGTGTACAGATAATGCTGCAAGATTTATCGGGATCTCAATTTGAATGAACATAATCATCAAAATCACAAAAGCTTCATTTTTAAATATAGTGGGACTAAACACCTAAACTCTGCCCACAACTACATTTCCAATAAAGCTTCTAAATGTGTAATTTATTCTCCCAAGGCACTTCTGTACATCTATATAACCAAATTAACTGTTTCTAAATCTAATCTGTTTCTGTACAACAACTCACCCTTATGCAATAGATAATACTCCCTACAACTGTACATAGCTGGGATTGGACATCTTATTTGATATTGTATTTTATACTTTATTACGTACTTTTCTATCTAACTCTGATTTGTACATATACATTTATTATCTTTTTTTAATTTTTATAATTATGTCTCATCTGACACTGGTCTATTGCTCTTTGGTTGCTATTCCATCCATTCGTTACCCTCTGTTATATATTATATTTGATGAGTGAGTTAGTACACTAAACAATTCCCTTGTGGATTAATAAAATTTGTCTAAGGTCGTTTTCACAACTGCCTTGTTTGGTTCGTTTAAAACGAACCAGAGTTTCGATCCGGAGCAAACAAGCGAACTGAGGCCACCTAAAAAGCTCGGTCTCAGCACGGTTCCATTCGAACACTGGTGCGGTTCGTTTGAGGTGAGAATGCAGACCGGACTCGATCTGACACAAGTTGGCTTTTTGTACTTAACGAGCTCCCGTCGTAGGTCGAGCATTATGGGAAACCGAGGCTGACGAAATGAAACTAAACGAAACTAAACGAAACTTACGAGACTTACTTACGTTTTCCGTGAAGAACAAGAGTCAGAACTTGATGGGCACATGAGCACTGTCCTCCGTAGTCGTCTCGCCCTGTGTCTTCGTCGTTTGGAAATTGATTGTAAAACAGTGTAAACCTCACGATGCTGCTCAAACATTTGTGCGAACTGTAAAAACTGAGCAAACCATATCGCTAAGGCTAAATTGAAAACAACACGTAACACCATGATTCTCCTCCTTCCGTGTTTGGACACGGCGTTTGGCCTCTATCTGCCTGAAGGGAGGGGCTAACTACAATGAAATTACTCTGTGACTACCACACCTACTTGTTTACAGTTTCTGGTAGTTAGGTAGGCCTACTGAATATGCACAGTGTGGGGTCTTGTTAGCTGAACCATTCAGAAGAAGAACCTTTTTGACCAAGTAAACTTTTGTCCAGTTGAAAAATTGTATTTCTCCTCTTGCCTATAATGCCTTATTGTGGAACATTCCTGAACAGTTAAGTACATTGACACGGAGACTTGCATGTGGCATACAGTAATCCCTCGTTTATCGTGGGGGTTAGGTTCCAGAAATAACCCGTAATGAGTGAAATCCACGAAGTAGAACAACTTTATATTTTACAATTATTCTACATGTTTTAAGGCTGTAAACGCCTTAAAACACTGGAATTAACTTTTTCTCACATTTCTCTCTCGTTTAAACACTCCAACTTTCATAGATTTTCAACAAAATGTATTAATAGTGAAGCGTGGGGGCTCCGCCGGGAGCCCCGCCGGACGCGCGAGGAGTGCGGAGACATGAGTAATTGGATCCGCAGGAAGCACCGCGCTCATCCAACGGCACTGCCACGTCCCGGGACGCGAGGCGCACCAACCCCGTGGAGAAGTGCGCGACACGTGCACCCCTCATCGTGGTCAAATCCGTGACAGAGCAGCACGACCGGGGGCGGGGCTGCAAACACGAGATCGAACCGCGGCGCCCGGACCATGCCTCCCCCTCGGGACCGCGTCCTCGCAGCCCAAGCCACAAACCAAACACGCACAAACGAACGCAAGAGCCGCACGAAACAGTGATTTAATCCTGGTTTAGACCTGGTTTAGTCCACGTTTAGTCCTGGTCTAGTCCTGGTCCCCCCGTGTCCCCCATTGATCAATCGGCAAAGGTCTACAGTCTCTTAGCCAATCAGGACGGAGAACACAATGTTACACTATTAAAAAAAAAAAAAATCCGAAACAGCGAGGCCGCGAAAAGTGAACCGCGATAGAGCGAGGGACCACTGTACCCTCCCCAAGAAAAGTTAGGCACGCAGTGAACGTTTAAGTAGTAGTAATTTAAAGCAAACGATAAAATATCCTATATATACTGTATGTCTTTTGACACGTCTAAAATGGAAAATTTGAACAGAAATCTACTGTTAAAACATAAATCAAATTGTAATTGCATTTTGTTTGTTTTTTTCAAAATCATGCAGTCCTTTTTAAGACAGAATTTAGTAAGTTACACCAAAATATTGACTTGTGGCATCACCTGGTTGTTTCCATGGCGATACATTATGTTAAATGCCATACTGTTTCCAGGCAAATGTATAGCATCTCTATTCAGACAAGCAGGGGACAGACCGTAAAGTTACACAGTGCATCTTTAACGTTGCGCTCCTTCATTAAAGTCAGCGTTTGAAATTAGAGCCGGCAGTCAAATCTTTATGTTTACTGCCATTGTAAATTTTAACAACCATATAAACAACATCCATTTGTTTCTACAGGCCACAAACATTAAAATTAATGCTTTTTATTTTTGTGGCTCGTTAAAATGAATGGGCTAACGTTAATCACCGTACCAGTCCGTGTGCCCCGCTGTTCTAAACATATTACCGAAACAGTCAGTATATTTCAAATGTACGTAAATCCCACATTGGGAACGTCGCATCTGGAGGCTGAACAGAACTGGTTAATTTTAAACGGTGTGCACCAGTCCTGTTCCTCAATTAAAGGTCGTCTAGAGGATTTTCCAAGGAAGAAGAAATCCAGCGACTGTTTGTCCTTTTTCAAATGTTGTGCCTGCGTAAAACCACCACCCTGCTCCACAGCTCCCAAAACGCCTCCTCCTTACGCCGCTTGTTTATCGCTGTTGCTGCTGTAACTATACTGTATGTTTTCAAATGAGAAGCAGAAGTTTCCTGTCCAGAAGTAATTTAGCAACCAACGCTGCAGTCTTTAGATCAGGGGTGTCAAACTCATTATGGTCCAGGGGCCATATCCAACCTACTTTGATCCCAAAGGGGCCGGATCAGAAAACTCATGGCAAATATACCCCAAAAATAGCAATAAGTCCAAATATTTGTGCAGAGAAACACAAATCTATTACAGAAGTCTTTTTTATTTGATGAACTCTTTCTTTTACAAAATATTATAATACAGGGGGTCCTCGGGTTATGACGGTCTCGACTTACACCGTTTCGTGGTTACGAACGCGCCCCCATAAATTTTTTTTTTAAATTACGCGTCATTCTGTCTTACGCGGTTTAGCGTGGTAAGCGGCGTAAACAAACGCGAACGGCGCGCGGCGCACGGTGGAAGAATACGCTTTGTTGTGGTTGTAGGGCGAAGAAGACAGCCTCGTGTGCGTGCCCAATGTGGGCGGAAGTACCTGATGTGGACTCTGATCTGCTCCTATGAAAGCGGCAGTGATAACCAAGCAGCGTAGTGGTCTAATTATTGAGATGGAAAGGTTATTGGTGTTTTGGTTGGAAGATCAAAATCAAATTTCGACTTACGACGAAATTCAGGTTACGACGCATCTTAAGAACGGATCAACGTCGTAACCAGAGGACCCCCTGTATTATGAACAACCTGACACTTTAAGAAAAATGCTATTTCAACACAAGCGTACAGGTTTCCCATTCACCTCCGTCAACAAATAGGAATTAGTAAATTTTTCTTGGAAAATCCTGCACTCTGCGTCCACTTTTCTCATTTTTGACATTTTGCTGATGAGGGTGTCACGGTCGACAGTCAAAACGATGGTCCTTTAAGAGCGTTTGGAAAGAGGTGAGTCTTCATTTGTGCTGCTCTGGTGGGAGGGGCCACGTACAGAGGCGCTGGAGACGCTGCTATGTTAAACTGCGCAGAAAAGAGGCCAAATTACCAATATTTTAATAGAAAATTAAAATATTATTAAAGTATTTTAATATAAAATCAGCTGAGGGCCAGGTTAAAGGTCTTGGAGGGCCGGATCTGGCCCCCGAGCCGCATGTTTAACACCCCTGCTTTAGCGCTGCCATCGCTGGAAGGAATCTCTGAGAATCACCTTAGTTTGGCTTCACTCTTTTTCCCCTTTTCTTCTTTCAATGAGCTCAAAAACAAACTTTCTTTTGCGGCTAACTGGTAGTAGATTCCTGTCTGCCATCGCAACAAACTTTGTGCTAATTGCGAGGAAGCTACAGCTGGAAAAAAACGCTAAGAACCGCTGCGTTGGTTGAGTAAACAGCGTCTTGCATCTGGAATGCGTAAGAGGCGAACCTAAACCATGTAATCCCAGTGCGCCGTCAAGTCATTTACGCTAGAAACTTAGAGAGTTTGACAACCTAACAGCCAATAGATAACAAGGTAGCCTCATTTTCTATTGGCTAATGTTTATCTGGCCCCACCATGTCCACGGTTGATGGATTTTCATTCTTTTTTTTTGGTAATTATAATTACAAGGCTGCTGCATCTCTATAATGCCACCATTGACAATCTGAAACAAACAAACAAACAAAATCCTCCATACAACTTTTATGGTAGCATTTTGCCATAGCATGCTACCTGTTGGGATTAACGCTAACAGCAGACTTCCTGATTGGAGATGGTACCCAGCAGTCTTTTTTTTTTACCTCTTATTTCGAGCTGTTTTTATGATCTGTACTGGGGAAAGACAGATGTTCCACAAATACATAGGAGAAAAATCAGGTACAGGCCATTTAAATTGATAAATAAATACAATGTGTAAATATTGTATGGAATTCTGTGTATTAAAATATACCAGGCTTTATTCTACTTAATGTAATTTTGGAAGAGGTTTGCTACCTACTTGTCTGGAGATTGTTTTGCTTTGTCTTTAAAGATCTTAAATTATGCAAAATTTCCTCTAATGAGATATAAGTGATGTTATAAAATACCTTATAACATCACTGTTTCGTTTCATTCATAAATGTTTGTGTAACCCATTATTATTATTATTAGTTTGTCTACATCTCCAAACCTCAAAATGCTCTGTTCCACCTTGTGATGTCATGTAGTGGTAGTTTTCATCTGCCTTTTACCTTTTGTTAGTGATTGGAAATTCCAGGGCTGAAATTATCCAAATCAATCAGTCAATATTTATAAAGCGCTTTTCATACAAAAATGTAACACAAAGCGCCTTACAGTGGTTAAGGATTAGAAGACTGACTTTTATTGATCTCACACAGGAGAAATTGTTTCTACATTTGACCAGGGACCATCCCCATGATTTTATTGTTTAGGTTTGGTCAGGACCTCAGCTGGAGGATTTTACCTGGAGCATGTTTGTGTTGATGGGGGAAACCGGAGTGCCCGGAGGATACCCACCCAGACACGGGGAGAACATGCAAACTCCACACAGAAAGGCTCGGGCGACCCGAACCTTCTTGCTGTGAAGCATGAGTGCTAGCCACTCAGCCACCGTGCTGCCAGAGTAAGAAAAAAAAGAAAAAAGAACAAACAAACAAACAGACAAACAAACGGACAGATGGACAAACAAACAGACGGACAAACAAACAGACGAACAAACAAACAAACAGACGAACAAACAAACAAACAGACGAACAAACAAACAGACGAACAAACAAACAGACGAACAAACAAACAGACGATCAAACAAACAGACAAACAAACAGACGAACAAACAAACAGACGAACAAACAAACAGACGGACAAACAAACAGCCGGGCAAACAAACAGACGGACAAACAAACAGACAGACAAACAAACAGACGGACAAACAAACAGACGGACACACAAACAGACGGACACACAAACAGACGGACAAACAAACAGACGGACAAACAAACAGACGGACAAACAAACAGACGGACGAACAAACAGACGGACGAACAAACAAACAAACAGACGGACAAACAAACAAACAGACGGACAAACAAACAGACGGACAAACAGACAGACGAACAAACAAACAAAACAAAAGAACAAATGAAAGACAAGCAAACAGACGACCGAAGTCAATCAAAGGCCAAACTAAACAGGTGAGTCTTGAGCCCACTCTTAAAAACATAAACGTTGATTGATTGTGAATGTGTATGGAGTTAAAAACACAGTGGAGTACTTCCTGTATTGCCACATGACATCACCAGGTGGAACAGAGTGTTTTCTGTTTGAGGGAAGAACTCAGCTGAAATACACAGGGTTTATGTGTTAAACATGTGAATGAAACAAAACAAAATAGTGTAATATAGGCCCTTTAAATCAAATAAACACAAGTACACATGCTCCATACAATAGCGTTACGTACGCAATAACAAATTTGGCTGTGGCTATTTTGTTTACCATTCACTCTGAGCGATGATGGATGGTATTTACCCAACAATCTGACACCCAACTTTTAACTGGGACAGCCGTGGCTCCAATTAAATACACTAATAGATTTATCTGGAGCCAATACTGTGTGGAGAGCGCAGGTTAGCCTATCAGAAGAGCTGTTGATGGATGCGTGTTTTGACTAAAATGGCCTGATTTGCGTGTTTGTCATAGGCACAAAATGGCATATTATTCCATCAAAGGAGCTGGCAGCGGACCCCAACAATCACAAGACAAATGAGCCCATTAAAAAGAATCTGATGCCCCGGTCTTCAGTGGGATTAAAATGGCGTCTGACTGAGAGGAAAGCTTTGGGTGTACGGGAAACCAAAATTAACCTAGAAAAACAAGGCTAATTATGTACAGAGCAGTGCTAAAGTCAAAACACTGTGTGGTTTTGTGGTAAAGGGAGAAATTCAATTAATCTTAAAAACAGAACCACAAAAAAACAAAAAAACAAACATGAATTCTTATTGTGAATGGGGTTGCCTCTCCACAGATCCAACCTGTAATTTGGCTTGCAAGTCTCTGTTGAAATTCTGCGGCTCAGTACAGTGGTCCTTCGTTTATCACGGGGGTTACGTTAAAAAATAACCCACAATGGGCGAAATCCGTGAAGTCGTCAGCTTTATATTTTACAATTATTCTCCATGTTTTAAGGCTGTAAACGCTTCACCACACACATTCTACACTTTTCTCAGACTGGAATTAACGTTTTCTCACATTTCTCTCATTTAAACACTCAAACTTTCGTAGATTTTCAACAAAAAAAGCACAGTATTATAGAACGAAAACAAAGATCCAAACCTGTTTTCAGGCCCTAAACATATGTGTATTTCACAGTTCCTCTGACCAATCAGGACGCAGAAATGCGCGTTGATACATTATAAAAAAAATTGGAATAACAAAATCCGCGAAACAGCGAGGCCACAAAAGGTGAACCGCAATATAGTGAGGGACCACTGTATTTAATTAAAATGTATTTTATTTTAATAATACATTTTAATAATAATACATTTTATTTATTAGGCGCCTTTCTGGACACTCAAGGTCGCCTTACAACAAGTTTTAGTTCATTTTCAAAATATAATTCTATGGCGCAAAGGCAAAAAAACAAAACAAAACAAAAACAAAAACAAAAAAAAAGAAACATTATATGCAGTGTTATTTCATTTTAAATTTCAAAAGGGTTTTGTGGCTCCCAGTGTTTTCTTTACTGTGTGAAACGGCTCCAAACGGCTCTTTGAGTGGTAAAGGTTGCCGACCCCTGTTCTAGGCACATCTCCATGGAGACAAGTTACACAGAGCTCCTTTAACCAACTATACTGCCCATTTTTTTCTCTTCTTTTTTCTGAAGCACTAGAGTTGACACAGTTGTGTACAATTTCATTATAATATCATCCAAAAGTCGCAAAGAGCAAAATTAACTTTTAAAAAGGAAAACTGAAACTTGACTTTTTCCTTTGTAAAATATTATTCCAATAGAAAATGAATGTGTCTGTCTTTACAAATGGGAAATTTCCTGTTCTGCTCAGTTTGACAATGTTTCTTCTTTTGTACCAAATTGGACTCAAACTTCAAAACCATATTCCATTAAAGGCCTGTACCCAATTTTTTTCATGTATTTAAACAAAATTTGTCCTGCCCCAGTACAGATATGGTATATATTGTTCAGTTGTTCAGGAAGTACATGTAAGCATGCTAGTTGTTGTTAGATTTACAACAGAAAAACAACAGAAAGTACTGATAAACTCATCAATGTTCAGAATGTAAAATCAAATGAGTAAAATCAGATAGAGCCACTTTAAGGAACTACATTTCTGCCCTTATTGCACATTGGTCTTTTTGTATTATTGTTTTTAATTTAAACTTGCATAAACTTATTATATACACTATTTGAGTGTTATTTTTTATGGGAACTAGACTCAGAACAGCAATGTTATACAGTATGAATCAGTAACAAATCCACTTTTCATACAAAAAAGCTGGAAAGTTTTTCAAAATCACTACAAATTTACTTTTTCCTTGGCATTTGACTAAAACACACAAAATTATAAATCTAGCTTAAAAATATTTAAATTTGTGATTTTTTTTTTTTACTTCCTGGTTGGAAATCATGACATCACACTAAGGAATTCCATAACTGATACAAAACAACCATGTAGTACACTGGGCTAACACTAATGTACCCAGAAATTATTATATAACAAATAAAAATATAAGAAAACACCTTTATTTAGTTGAAATAAAAAAATGTGTGCAAATTGTGCCGACCTTTTGGAAAGAATGACTCATTTTCTCATGATTTTTCAACTTTTCTTCACAAATTGCTTTATGATTGGTCTAAAAAACGTAGTATCCCACTGAATTAAGTCAAAATTTGAGAATCATACTAACCTCTCGTACGCACTTCAGCATAGCAAATCTTAACAATTTTATCAACCTTTAAAATTCAACATTCCCCAAACTTCAATATTTCTGCTTTCGTACCAAATTGAACTCTTATTTTCCCATATTCCTACTATTCCATTAAAAGGCGCATTGTGTAACTTTTCTGGTAGCGGGTCCGTCAAATGCTTTTCTTCATGGAGATGTTACAGGTCAGATCTGTGGAGAGGCAACCCCACACAGACATAATACCCTACATTATTTTTATAGGTGTTTTTGAGCAATAAAACCACCTGTAATTGAGTAAATGTAACGTAGAGCTGTTAAATGTCATATTGTGGAACATTCCAGGCAGAGAAATGACATATCCATAGAAACACGAAAGCTGACAGATCCTTAAAGGAGGATTAACGTTTTTTTTTTACAATCTGAGCCTTATTTCGGTGATAAAACAAGTTGTTTTACTCACCCATAGCATTTTGGTGTCATATGGAGCACTTCCGGAGATGTTTTAGATTAGTGATCTCCGTTAACGTGAGTTCTCGGGGCATATGTTTGCGGTCTCCAAATAACACAAACTTTAGCACTTTTCAAATCATAGAAGCTCAATGTCTTAGTCTACACTTTCGTTTGAGTCAAAAGTGCCTCTAATCCGAGATTTATCCATAGTTTGGAGTAGATGAGGAGGACAGTGCGCATGTGCGGAGTCACAGCTGATTTCGCTCTCAGCTCTCGGGACCCAAACATGAAAGGCAAAGCTGTAAGACGTTTGGACCATCGTGTTTGCAGTACCCACTTCAGTCAGGACCATTTTTTACCAGCAAAGGAAAAGAAAGAAGGCCAGCGGATTCAGCGCACGATTCTGAGAAGTAATGTGAAACCGATGGCTGTTCTCTGCTGCTCCTAAAACTGTCTCCGCTTCATTCTTTCCGTATCCATTCTGTCTCCTCATCCGTATACTCCTCTTCAGTCCTCAGTCCTCCATAAGTCCTCTTCAGCCTCAAAGTCCCAATCTTCTGCCATGTGTCGCTCACAACAGAAAAGTTCTGAGCATCTTCTTATCTGCAAATCAGCCGTGACTGAGCACATGTGCACTGTCCTCCTCATCTACTCCAAACTATGGATAAATCTCGGATTAGAGGCACTTTTGACTCAAACGAAAGTGTAGACTAAGACATTGAGCTTCTATGAGTTGAAAAGTGCTAAAATTTGTGTTATTTTGGTGACTGCAACGTCGTGCCCGACCACTCAAAACATCTCTGGAAATGCTCCAAATGACACCAAAGTGCTATGGGTGAGTAAAACAACTTGTTTTATTACCGAAATAAGGCTCAGATTGTTAAAAAAAAACCCAGTTAATTCTCCTTTAACCACAAAGTTACACACTTTTAAGGTATCTTTTTAATCATTTATACTGTGCTCTACAGGCCCCTCCCTTTTTGGCCTCTTCTCTTCTTTTGTCTCCCTCGTTTTCTCCGTCTGGACCTTCAGTCTCAGAGCAATTTGGTAAAATCAGCCTCACCGCTGGCTGCCAAGTTAGCTTTGAGGATTGTGCGCCTCTGACTGAATTACTTAGACACAAAGAAACAAGCGTACTCACCGTATCCGCCATGAGACCACCTAATGTGATGGATTTGACTATACTTCACACAGTCCGGGGACCCTAAATCTGCCTCTGAGATGTTCATGTCACTCTGCAATAAATAGCTACACAGTTATAAAACGGAAATCTTTTTGTATTTAAAAGCTTGATATTATGAATTACATACAACTTTAATAAAGGTGCACTGTGTAACTTTTTGTTTTGGTGGCCGTCACCTGCGTGTTTCTATGGATACGTCATTGCTATGCTTAAAATAATCCACAGTATGAGATTAAACAGATCTACCTTAAATTCATTCAACTACAGGTGGTTTTATTGCTCAAAAATACCTTGAAAAAAGGATGTCTGACGATAGAAAGGTTCAAATACCATACTGTGAAGGAAAGCATTTGATTGGCCCTCCACCAGAAAAGTTACACAATGCAGCTTTAAACTAGATCTCTGCGAGCGACTACGCAAAGTGCAAGAGTCGGGAGTTGCCACAGAAGAGCTTGGACTGTTGGAGCGGTTTGTTTCAAGCCTTTTTCTTCAGTTTTTCACTCACCTTTTGTTTAAAATCAAACACGTAAACAGGAAAATGTGTCGTTTAAAGATCCCATGACATGGTACTTCTTGATGCTTTTATATGGCGCCTTAATGGTTCCCTAATACTGTAAATGAATCCTTCAAAATCAAGCCTCAGTGCATGAGAGAGCCTCATGAAGACAGGCAGAGTCATAAACATGTCTCTGAAACACTTTATTCTCGGCGTCGTCGCTTGAATGCAAATGAGGAGGACAGAGACAGGCCAGTGCAGCGGGTGGGGGTGTGGCCAAATACGCCGCTGTTTCCTGGATTAGCGGTGCGCTGTCCTTACTTCCGTGTTTTAAGAGTGGAGGAAGATATGAGACGATTTCCATAAAAAATCAAATAAAATTAAACCACTGCTGTTTCAGAGGTTCGGAGGCTCGGATAAAGGACATCCGAGCCTGGAAACACTCTCACGTGTCTCCAGGCAAATAAAAAAACACATCTCGCATTTCGTAGCTCGTTTGCGGTCCAAACTCTCTGGGCGTGATTTCCAGAGACGGTGGGTAGACATCCAGACAGGGGTGGAAAACCTTCGGAGTGTGACGTCAGAAAGTTCCCTTTTCAGAATCGCCCGTTTGGGTTGTGTTTTTTTCAAACGCAGAAAAGGATCACAAATGCTCAGTTTACACATTTTGCAACTTTTAGCCATTGGGGGGGCCTAAACAGGGTAGGGGAGCTCACATTAACGTTCAAAAACCTCAGAAAGTGAAAATTTCATGCCATGGGACCTTTAAATTAGTTTTGTGTTAACTTTTTTTTTAACTGTGGCCATTGTACCTGCTGATTGTACCTGCTTTTATTGACTATCGCCCTGTTGCACTGACCCCCATCATCATGAAGTGCTTTGAACGGCTAGTCATGGCACACATCAAATCCATCCTCCCCCCCACCCTAGACCCATACCAGTTTGCATACCGGGCCAACCGCTCTACCGAGGATGCAATCTGTTCTGCACTTCACCCGGCTCTCACCCACCTAGACAATAAAGACTCATATGTGAGAATGCTGTTCATAGATTTCAGTTCAGCATTCAACACTATAATCCCTCAGCAGCTCATTATCAAACTAGACCACCTGGGGCTTCAGACCTCACTCTGTGATTGGCTGCTGGACTTCCTCAGTGAGAGGCCACAGGCAGTGCGGGTCGGCAGAAACACCTCAAGCTGCATTAGACTGAGCACAGGAGCCCCCCAGGGCTGTGTGCTCAGTCCGATGCTCTTCACTCTGCTGACCCACGACTGCTCACCAGCGTTCAGCACCAATCACATAGTGAAGTTTGCGGACGATACGACTGTGGTGGGTCTCATCTCTAATAACGATGAGACAAACTACAGGAGTGAGGTGAGCCTTCTGACCCAGTGGTGCAGCAATAACAATCTCCTTCTTAATGTTGAAAAGACCAAGGAGATTGTTATTGACTTCCGGAGAGGCCCTACCCAGCACCCCCCACTGTCCATCAATGGTGCTGCTGTAGAGAGGGTGAGCAGCACCAAATTCCTGGGGGTGCACATCAGTGAGGACCTCTCCTGGACAGTGAATACTGTATCACTGGCAAAGAGGGCTCAGAAGCGCCTCTATTTCCTCCGCAAACTGAGGAGAGCTGGAGCCCCTCCACCCATTATGACCACCTTCTACCGAGGCACCATTGAGAGCGTCCTGACCAGCTGCATCACTGTGTGGTACGGGAGCTGCACTGAACAGAACAGGAAAGCCCTGCAGCGCATAGTGAATGCAGCTGGGAGGATCGCTGGTGTCTCTCTCCCCTCCCTCCTAGACATTTTTAACACCCGGCTCACCCGCAGAGCGTCCAGCATTGTGGGTGACCCGAGCCACCCCGCACATAGCCTGTTCAGCCTCCTGCCCTCGGGGAGAAGGTACCGGAGTCTCCGGGCCCACTCCACCAGGCTTTCAAACAGCTTCATCCACCAGGCTGTCAGGAGGCTGAACTCACACCCGAACTCACACCCGAACTCCCACCTTACCCATCTCCCACCCCCCACCCCCCATATTGGCATAACCTGTATTCCATAAAAAGACCTATCACTCTAGACACTTTAAAAAAAAAAAAAAAAACTGCTGCTAAGGACTACTGTTGCACTGTTGCACATTTACATTTACTACTGGATTTTACTCCTGTTGCACTGTTGTTTACTACTGTTATTGCACACTTACATTTACTACTGGAATTTTTAGTACTGTTGTTTACTCCTGTTATTGAATTTTACCCCCGTTGCACTGTTGTTTACTACTGTTATTGCACATTTACTACTGGAATTTTTAGTACTGTTGTTTACTCCTGTTGCACTAGAATTACTACTGTTGCACATTTATTTTTATCTTAACTCCAATGCACATTCTACTGCACATGACCAATTCACTGCTGTATCTTCCATTGCACATTTTGATGCACACTGCACACTTTGGAAATCTGTATATAGTATAGGTTATTTGTTATTTATTATGTTGCACTGTTTTAAGATTTTAGACCGTAGACTTTAGTTTTAACTTAGATCTCTGTCTTAGATAGTTTTTGTTGTGTTTTGTCTTCATGTTGTATTCTGTACACTGTCTTTTTGCACTTGGCCAGAGAGAAACGAAATTTCGATTCACTGTATGTTGAACACATATGGCAGAATTGACAATAAAGCTGACTTTGAACTTGAACTTTGAACTTTGAACTTGATTCTGCCACATGTAGAACAGCCCCAGCCTGATGTCACTGCAAAGTATCAATAGTAGCTTACCATCACCGAGAATGGAGTGAACGAATGACGCACAGAATTGTAAAGTGACTTTCAGTGCTACTGTAAACTTCTCTAAATCTTGTGGAGGTGAAGCATTAAAACTGAAATGTGAAATGTTACGAGGAGGAGACAAACCCCGGCCTTCAGATTCTATAACCGTTATACAACCACGAGATGACTTCCACAATTCTTCGTATATCTCAAGAAAAGAATGAAGTAAATACAGAGACATTTTCAGAGCAATGGTGCCAAATGTATGACAATAAAGATTACTCAGGTTTGATAGTCGTCCAGTCCCACTACATTTCGAAGAACAAGTTTCCAGTCTCCCATAGTAAAAGACAGTTTAAGTGCATATTTAGCGTTGAAAAAGTGAAATAACTTTACAATGACTGCCAAAATTGATTTGGAACTAAATCAGTTTGTCACTTTTCCTGACAGTTAATTTGACATCAACATTTTCCAGTTGATTAAAATGTGATTATCGTTGAAAGCAGTGTTTCTATTGTCATTAAATCTAATTACCACGCAGTCATTTGTTTTCACACTAATCAAATCTATCCAATTAATATAAGGACTTCTTTGGTAAAGCAGATGCGTAAAAATGTAAATAAATAAAAATAGAAAAAAAGGACAACTGTATTTAAAGATAATAGCAGCGTACGGTGGTTTTATTAGTTCCACGGATTTCAGAATGATTAAAAGGGTCCATATTATGCCATTTTCTGATCTGTTATTATGTTGTTTCCTCATCAAAAAACAAACCTGGAGAATCATTTGGATAATGAACTAAAGGTAAAGGCTGTTAACTTGAAAACTACGCTTCATGACATCAAGGTGGAACAGAGCATTTTGAGATTTGAGGTGTAGATACACTGAGGGTTACTCAAACATGTGAATGAAACAAAATACAACTCCAGGAATGTTTTTGATCAGGTAACCGCATTCTAACATGGCTTAAAGGTCCCATGGCATGAAATTTTCACTTTCTGAGGTTTTTGAACGTTAATGTGAGCTCCCCTACCCTGTTTAGCCCCCCCCAATAGCTAAAAGTTGCGAAATGTGTAAACTGAGCATTTGCGATCCTTTTCTGCGTTTGAAAAAAACACAGCTCAAACGGGCGATTCTGGACAAGGCACCTTATTGACGTCAGATCGAAAAAAGAAATGCAAATGCAGTTCCACCATCGTCTGGATCTCCACCTCCTGTCTCTGGAAATCACGCCCAGAGAGTTTGGACCGCGGAGGAGCTACGCAATGCGAAATGCGTTTTTTTATTTGCCTGGAGGCACGTGCGAGTGTTTCTAGGCTCGGAAGTCCTTTACCCGACCCTCTGGACCTCTGAAACAGCAGTGGTTTAATTTTATTTTCTGTGGAAATGTGTTTTTTTCACTGAAATGGCTCTCCTTTCTGTCTTCGTGCTTCAAACGCGGAAGTTGGGAGACAGCGCAGAGCAGCGCTCCAGCGGCTTAGAGGAGCGGGGGGGGGGTCTACGAAAGTGTAGACTAAAACATCGGGCTTCTATGATTTGAAAAGTGCTAAAGTTTGTGTTATTTGGAGACCGCAAACATTTGCCCCGAGAACTCACGTTATGGATTTCGCTAATCTAAAACATCTCTGGAAGTGCTCCATATGACACCAAAGTGCTATGGGTGAGTAAAACAACTTGTTTTATTACCGAAATAAGGCTCAGATTGTAAAAAATTCTAATTTTGTTAATTTTGCGTAATGTAGGACCTTTAAAAACTTGGAAAAATGGCACTGTAACAGAAAGCTGAAATCCATGAATAGTGCATGCATGTAAATGTAAATCCAATTACCCACTATGCAAAATACTATAACTACTACTATATTAGTACTATGTCTTCTAAATACCTCTTAAATATAAGCCTGTGATGCACCCTCAGGCTGATTTCTGTGGAAACCTGGCGCCCCATCAGTTGTGAATGAGAATCTGTCAAAGGCAGGATTGAGTGAGCTGTGTGCCAATACTCCACACAGGGCCATATGTCACGCAGATTTCCGTCTGACAAAACAGCAGCCAGGAGGATGTATGTCCCTGCCACAGAGTGAAGGCCTGACTAGAACTGACCACAGACAGGGGCAGATGCCATTAAAGCCTGTGGAAAAAGAATGTATTTGTGTGGAAGAAGAATAGGTGACGTCGCTGACATCACACCTTTCAAAATTCTAGTATGAAAGCTGTAAAAGCTCAAAACTAAAATGTGAAAGAGCTGCTACGGTACAGTTTAAAAAAGGTCCTATCAGGGCTCGAGGCGAACACTGCCGTTTTCCAGGGGACGGTAAAAATTGAGGTGTGACGATCAGAGCTTTTCACCCGGACAGACGCAGCCGGACCTCTCCCCTATCACAGTTATGCAAATGTTTGGACACGCGGCATCAGCTCGTTTATCATGCACTTATGATATTGTCGTTTTTAAAGGGCTTTAAACTGTTTCTATCGCTCTTTTACTGAGAGCCCCATGCTTCAAGGTCCCATGACATGGTACTTCTTGATGCTTTTATATGGCTCCTTAATGGTTCCCTAATACTGTAAATGAATCCTTCTTCAAAATCAACACTCAGTGCATGAGAAAGAGAGATGAGATGAAAAAGAGTCATAAATGTCACTCTGGAACACTCCATTACGGGCGTTGTTCTGCCCTCACTGTTAAGACAGGTACAGCTATGCAGATAGATAAACTCCTGGACAACTGACAGGTGTATTGTCTTCTTTAATGACGTTACCTTCAATTATCCACAGAGTGAAACTACGATAGAAAAGAAATAACAGTATTTAGACTGTATACTGATCCAAATACACACATATTACATCTTAAATCCAGCTAACATTTGCCAAACTCGATCCAACAAAAGGTATTAATTTTCAGTACAAACATGCACAAATAATTACAAAATATAGTCCAACACTCTCATTTAACATGAAATACTCACAAGCAATGCTTTCTGTAGAACAACAAAAAAGGATGGATATGGATTACATTGGACAACATGTAAAGTCAGCCATTTTACAAGGTGTGCTGCACTTTCTAACTCTACAGCAATTAAGGGTGAACATTAACATTTAACAAACACAGTGCCTCCTGCTGGTGGAGGGAAAACTACGCCAGCACACTCCCCGTCTGACATTCATAGGATGTCACACCACTATTACTTGGAACTAATGTCTTTATTAGTATTACGCAAGAGGAGTACAGTCTCTGTAACTGGTCTCAGGAAGGTTTTGCAGGTTCTTTCTGAAGCAACCTTCACTTCAATCTTTCGAACTCGTCCATCTTGACTGGGAAAAGTCTCGACTACAACCCCCATGGGCCAATGGTTTCTTTTAGCTTGGTTGTCTTTTAGAAGAACAAGATCTCCCTTTTGTAGATTTGGACTTTCTGACTGCCATTTCCTACGTTCTTGAAGTGTCGGCAGGTATTGCGTTCTCCAGCGATGCCAGAAGACGTTCGAGAGATGTTGCACCTGCCTCCACTGGCGTCCAAACAGGTCGTTCTTGTCGAAGTTTCCAGGAGGTATCGGTGGTGATCCAGTTTTTTGGGTGAGTAGGGTAGCAGGTGTGAGAATGAACGGACAGTTTGGATCTGATGAGACTGGAATAAGCGGTCGAGAGTTCACAATGGCGGTTACCTCTGCTAAAAGAGTAACAAGAACTTCATGGGTCAGTACACAAATTGGGCTGGTAGTTAGCATCGAATCCAATATGCGCTTCACAATCCCAATCATGCGCTCCCAACTTCCTCCCATATGAGAGCCATGAGGAGGGTTAAAGATCCATGTGCATTCATTTTTGGACAAGAAATCCTGAATTTCCTTGTTGTTGCAGTGCTTTGAAGTTATTCCAAGTTCCTTGGATGCCCCCAGAAAGTTGGTTCCACAATCAGATCTCAGCTGCTTTATGGGTCCACGAATGGAGATGAATCGTCGCAGGGCATTGATGAAACTTGATGACTCCATTGACTCGATGACCTCGACATGAATGGCCCTGGTACCTAAGCAGGTAAAAATGACAGCCCAGCGTTTGCTGTTGGCAAGGCCTCCACGTGTTCTGCGAGAGCCAACTGTCCAAGGTCCAAAGACATCAACTCCAACGTAAGTGAATGGTGGGCAGACTGTCACACGATCATTGGGCAAGTCTGACATTTTTTGTGTCTCTGTGTTCCGTCTGAGTTTACGGCAAGTAACGCAGTGATGAATGACTGAGCTGATGCTACGCTTTCCGCCAACAATCCAGAAGCCAGCCGACCTCGCAGCGCCCTCTGTGAAATGGCGTCCCTGGTGCTGTACTTGTTGGTGGTAATGCCGTATTAATAGAGTGGAGAGGTGGTGGTTGCCAGGAATGATGAAAGGGTGAGCTTCATCGCTTGGCATGTTGGCTTGTGAAAGACGACCTCCAACTCTGAGGCAATCTGCCTCATCCTTGAAAGGAGACAGTTTTCTGAGAGGGTTTTGTTTAGAAATCTCCCTTTGGGCTTCAAGACTTGTGAAGACGTCCGAATATGTCTTGTGTTGAACACAGCTCAGGATGACACTTTTTGCTCTACTGTAGTCCTCTGGGGTGAGTTCTTTACAGATATGCCAGCCTCGACACTTGTCTCCATAAATGTTTCCTTTGAAGCTTCTGGCGATATGTACAAGCCTTGCCATAGTCCTTAGCAGTGACCCCCAGATAGAGAATGACTCGAAGCGTCTTGGATCGAGAAAAGAGTCTATGAGGTGAGTTGAGAAAGTTGTCACTGTAGGACGGATCTCGGGGTCAGATTCAGGGTTGACTAGATCAAAGGAGGATTCAGTCTGTTCTGTGTTCGACCTCAACAAGAAGTCTGGCCCTTTAAGCCACATACTTGATGTGAGAGCATTTGCTGGGATTGACCTTGAAGCGATATCGGCTGGGTTAAGGTCTGTAGGAACATAGCTCCACTGATCTGGGCTGGATGACTTTCGAATCCTTTGTACTCGGTTACACACGTAGATGTAGAACCTTCTTGATTCATTCCGTATGTATCCAAGCACTACCCTGCTGTCTGTGAAGAACCTTGTAGAATGGAAAGGGACATCTATCTCTTCTGAAATGATGTCAGCAATCTCAACGGCAAGAACGGCCGCACATAGTTCAAGCCTGGGAATTGTTATTTCTTGTTGCGGAGCGAGCTTTGCCTTGCCGAACATGAATCCGAGTTCACTCTTGCCTTCTGAACCTGTGAGCTTGACATAAGCTACTGCGGCAATCGCTTTGGTTGAGGCGTCGCAGAATATACAGAGCTCCCTTTTTGCTGCACCAGAGAAGGATATGGAGGTATACATTCTTGGTATTTTGACCTCTTCAAGATGTTTCAGGGACTCTTTCCACATGCTCCACTCTTCGAGCAGCTTTTCTGGAAGTGGATCGTCCCATTCACATGTATCTGTGGAGAGTTCTCTCAGGAGTGCCCTGCCCTTGATGCTGACTGGAGCTGCGAAGCCAAGAGGGTCATACAAACTGTTGACAACAGACAGGACCCCTCTGCGAGTGTAGGGTTTCTCGGTCGTAGAGACTTGAAAGGTGAAATCGTCCGTTGCGATATCCCAACTTATCCCGAGACTCCTTTGCATTGGTGGGAGGTCTGCTCCTAGGTCAAGATCTTTTAGACCCTTGGCTAGGTCATCTTTGGGGAATGCCTTCATCACTGTGACATCGTTGGAAGCAAACTTGTGTAACTTTAGATTAGATGAGGCCAAAGTTTCTTGAGCTCTCTGCATAACTGAGATGGCTTTGGTGCTTGACGGGAAGGAGACAAGACCGTCATCCACGTAGAAATGGCGTTCCACCAGATGGCGTGTGGTGGTGTCCTCCTTTGCTTGATCGTCTGATGCCCTTCTGAGTCCATAGATTGCAACCGCAGGTGATGGACTGTTGCCGAAGACATGTACTGTCATCCGGTATTCGACTACTGGCTGGCCCATGTCATTATTTTGATGCCAGAGGAATCGAAGAAAGTTCCGGTGGTCCTCCCTGACTACAAAGCAATGGAACATTTGTTTGATGTCAGCTGTGACTGCCACCTTTTCTTCACGAAGTCTCATCAGCACACCCACCAGGCTGTTATTGAGGTTGGGCCCAGTAAGCAGAACGTCATTGAGGGATACTCCGTTATGCCGTGCACTTGAGTCGAAGACTATTCGTATTTGGTCTAATTTGCGGGGGTGGTACACTCCGAAGAAGGGTAGGTACCAACACTCATCGTTTTCACTGAGAGGTGGCGCTTTCTCTGCATGGCCGTTGTCAAACAAAGTTTGCATGAAGTCCTGAAACTGACCTTTCATTTGAGGACGTTTGTTCAGCATATGACGAATTGAGGCGAGGCGCTGGATTGCTTGCTGCTTGTTGTTTGGAAGGCGTGGCCTTGGTGAACGAAAAGGCAGAGGAGCAACCCAACCGTTTGTGCTGTCCTGGTAGACTTCCTCATCCATTATCTTCAGGAAGGCTCTTTCTTCCTGGGAGTAGCCAGGTCTTTCGTCCATGCTTGTTTGCTGGAAAACGGTTTCTCCGATGGAGGAGTTCCTTGTCCCATTAGGACTGACCTTGTTGTAGCCTTGAGTGATGAGACTTTCTTTCACTTGAAATGTGTTTCCACATGGCAGGAAGTGACTAGGTCGACCATTGTCTAAAATGTTCGTTTTAGAAACACTTGCAAGTGCGGGTTTGTGAGCTCGACCCAGGCAAACGTTCCCAATGATCACCCATCCTAGAGCTAGCTTCTGTGCGAAAGGTGCATTAGGAGGGCCGTTGCGTTGGTCGAGAACCTTGTGTGCCTGAATGACATCCCTTCCAATGAGAAGCAAGATGTGGGCGTTGGGGTCAAGATCTGGGATTTCAGTTGCAATTCCTTGAAGGTGAGAGTGGTTTCGAGCAGCTTCAGGGGTGGGAATCTCATTGCGATTGTCAGGCAGCATGTCACACTCAATAAGTGTTTGGAGCTCTAGACGTGACTTGCAATCTGCTGATTCCACAATGAAGTTGTTTCCTCTCCTCCCTCTTGTTTCCTCCAACCCAGCACAGGTTCTCAGTTTATATGGGAAGGAGTTCTTGGTGATGCCAAATGTGTCAAAAACTGATGATCTGGCAAGTGACCTATTGCTTTGGTCATCCAAGATGGCATAGACTTTGAGTTTCTTCTCCGGTGAACCTTTTGGATAAACAAACACAAGACAGATCTTGGCACATGAGTGACTTTCAACTTCACTGCCGCAGACTTGTGTGCAGTTAGAGGTGGCTGTGGGCAATGCCACGTTGCACTCCCCGCCATTAACTGTTGCGGGCTGTGTTGCAGGTTCTGTGGCGGTAGCTGACAGTGCAGGTCCTGGGTGAAGAGCTGTGATGTGCGAGTTGGAATTACACTCTGAGCATGAAATCTCTGCTTTGCACACCTTAGCTTGGTGGTTTGTGGAGGCACAACATCTAAAGCATATCATATTCTTCTTTAAATAGGCCTTTCTCTCTTCCAGAGGCATCTCTCTAAATGCTCTACATTTTTTGAGCGCGTGAGGTTTTTTGTGGATAGGGCATTCTTTACTTGGGTCCTCAACATTTACTACTTCTGTCCTGATAACTGAGATGGGTTCTTTCCCCGTGTGCCGTTCATGATATTTGACTGTCTTAGTGGGAGCAAAAGGTGGCTTAACAGAATGCCTAAAGCTGGGATCATTGCGCATTTTTGATTCCTTGCTGATGAATGCCACGAATGCGGAGAATGGGGGAAACGACACATAATGTTCCTCTTTGTATCTAGACCCGTAGTTCATCCACTTTTCTTGGATGCCAAAGGGTAGTTTTTCCACCACAGGATGAATGCCTCTTGCTGTGTCAAGGTACAGTAGGCCTGGGATGTACCCTTCACTCTTTGCAGCATTTATCTCCAAAAGCAAGTCCTCTAATTCTCTCAAGAGGTGTGGCTCTTTGTTTGAGATCCTTGGGAAATGTTCCAATTTGTCGAGCAGTGCCTTTTCTAGAGCTTCAGGGGAGCCATAACACTCATTGAGTCTTTCCCACACTTTAACGAGTCCCTCGGACGGATTGTTAATATACACTGCTCTTAGGCGGTTTGCATATCGAACGGATTCTGCTCCAAGCCATTTTATTAACAAATCAAGTTCTTCTCTGGCAGTTAGATTTAAGTCACAAATCACACTTTCGAAGGAGGATTTCCATCCCCAGTAGTCTCCAGCCTTGTCACTGAACTTTTGGAGGCCACCAGTGAGCAACTCACGTCTTGCGAGAAATCTGGCAATGTCAGATATGTTGTCTTGTTGCGTGTTTACCTTATGTTTAAATCTTGGTGATGCTCCTGGTGATGTTTTTCGTGTGTAGATGCTTTTAGGAGGCTGGTGAAAGTCTTCGTGTTTGTTGGCACTAAGGGGTTGCAGGACGTATTCTTTTAGAGTGTCTGAGGACTTGGCTGGTTCGTGTTTTGGTTTGTAGAATGTAACATTTGGTGTTGGCATTGCATTGTATTCAGTGTTATCGAATGGACCTGTACTATCTTTAAGGATGAATTGATCTTTCACATAGTTAAAGGTGCGGTCCAATGAATCAACTTTCTGAGGCACCCATCCACGTTCTTCTTCTAGATCACTGGCTGCGGTCTCAAACACAATTGCCTCTGCGTGTGCTGCTTCTGCATCACGTTCCTGCTGGAGAGCCTGTAGTGTGGCCTCTAGGCGTATTTCCTCAACTTTAAGCTCTGCTTTCTTAACTTGCATTTCAATTTCCTTTTTAGCATATTCTGCTCTTTTGCGGGCTGCTTCAGCTTTGGCTCGAGCGTTTAAAGCGGCCATAGTTGCGGATGACTTACTTGATGCGTGTGATTTCTCAGAGCGGACTGATTGTGCTTTTCCATCAGACATGTTTGCTGCGGCTGATGTAACATCCAATTGTTGTCCCGTAGTAAGGTGCTTTTTCACTGTTCTGCCCTCACTGTTAAGACAGGTACAGCTATGCAGATAGATAAACTCCTGGACAACTGACAGGTGTATTGTCTTCTTTAATGACGTTACCTTCAATTATCCACAGAGTGAAACTACGATAGAAAAGAAATAACAGTATTTAGACTGTATACTGATCCAAATACACACATATTACATCTTAAATCCAGCTAACATTTGCCAAACTCGATCCAACAAAAGGTATTAATTTTCAGTACAAACATGCACAAATAATTACAAAATATAGTCCAACACTCTCATTTAACATGAAATACTCACAAGCAATGCTTTCTGTAGAACAACAAAAAAGGATGGATATGGATTACATTGGACAACATGTAAAGTCAGCCATTTTACAAGGTGTGCTGCACTTTCTAACTCTACAGCAATTAAGGGTGAACATTAACATTTAACAAACACAGTGCCTCCTGCTGGTGGAGGGAAAAACTACGCCAGCACAGGCGTTGTTGCTTGAATGCAAATGAGGAGGACAGAGATGGCCTATAGTAGGGGGTGGGGGCGTGGCCAAACTCTCCGCTCTTTCCTTTTCAGCTGTGCCCTGTGCGCTCTGACCCACTTCTGTGTTTTTGCACGGAAGGAGAGATGAAAAGCATTCCATTGAAAAATAAACACATTTCCACAGAAAATAAAATTAAACCACTGCTGTTTGTAAGGATGCTCCAAACGCAATTTCGTTGTACTTGTGACAATGACAATAAATATTCTGAATCTCTGTTTCAGATATCTAGAGGCTCAGATAAAGGACTTCCGAGCCTAGAAACACTCGCAAGTTCCTCCAGGCAAATAAAAAAACGTATTTCGCATTGGACTGCGGAGGAGCTACGCAAACTCTCTGGGTGTGATTTACAGAGACGCTGAGTACAGACAGACGGGGGTGGAACTGCATTTGCATTTCTTTTTTCGATCTGACGTAACAAAGTTTCCTTGTTCAAAATCGCCCGTTTCAGCTCTGATTTTTTCTAACGCAGATAAGGATCGCAAATGCTCAGTTTAGACATTTCACAACTTTTAACCATGGGGGGAATGCCTAAACAGGGTAGAGGAGCTCACATTAACGTTCAAAAACCTCAGAAAGTGAAAATTTCATGCCATGGGACCTTTCAGCCTGTCTCGGTTCTTCACTCACCCTGGAGCGGAAGGACACACGGGGCAGGCTGCTGCTGCTGCTGCATCTGCGTACTCTGCACTAGACCTGTTCATTGTGCCCATCAGCCCTGTGGAAGATTTATTTACCTCAGACCTATTGGAGGCTTTATTTGATTCACTTTTGAGTTTCCAGGAAACGGCTAAGAGCTACCCTTTTCCCCTTAGACTGGACACAAGCTAAGTAAGCAGTGCACAGTCACAGCGGAGAAAGTACTTTCAGTTTTGATAAAGCCATTTTGAGCCCGCATCCCCTAAAAATGAAAAGAACATGGATAAAGATTAGGCCAAAGAAAGCAAAAAACATTTCTGTTATGCTGCCCAGACTTCTGCCACTTTGTGCCACAATGTTGAGGGGCATTTTTCAAATAAAATGTCACTGCATAACCTCTATATGGTCCATTTGAACTTTTACAGAGCCATTATTCTACTGTGCAATTAATGTCAATGAGGGGCAGGATTAAATGCCATGTGTGCTCTTTATGTTATACTGAAAGGCATAATTTAATAATATAAATGTCTGCTACATTATCAGCATTCAGCAAAGGTCTGCTGTGTAATACATTTCAATTAAATAATAATTCTTTGACTTAAAAATCATCTGAACTTATGCTATACTGCCATAGACTGTATTTAGCCTACTTTCTGGTTGGATAATTGTTTTGAGAACTAACAAACAATTTAGCCATCAATGTCCAATATTTCGGTAATAAATCAGCATTATTATGGAATTTATGTAAAAGTAGAAAGAGCCTTACACGTGAGTTTCTTATTTTGGTTGCCAGTTTCAGCTCTGAAATCCAGCTGGTTTAAACTGAAAAGGACTCTGATCTGAATGCCCACTACCTAAACCCCAGCACCTACAGTCAGGCATGAATCAGTGCTAGTGCAGCCTGTGCTGAACAAAAGGTAAAAGGAGCTGTGAACTTGAAAACTACTGCTTCATGACATCACAAGGTGGAACAGAGCATTTAGATTTTAACTTCTTGGGTTCTTACAGTAATGTGTATTTCAAACCACAAACATGCTCCATAGGTAAAAATCCTCCAGCTTAAAGATCCCATGACATGGTACTTCTTGATGCTTTTATATGGCTCCTTAATGGTTCCCTAATACTGTAAATGAATCCTTCTTCAAAATCAACACTCAGTGCATGAGAAACAGAGATAAGATGAGAAAGAGTCATAAATGTCACTCTGGAACACTCCATTATGGGCGTTGTTGCTTGAATGCAAATGAGGAGGACAGAGATGGCCTATAGTAGCGGGTGGGGGCGTGGCCAAGCTCTCCACTCTCTCCTCTTCAGCTGTGCGCTCTGGCTCAGACTGGCTGGCTCCCGCTTCCGCGTTTTTGCGCGGAGGAGGAGATGAGAAGCGTTCCATTGAAAAATAAACACATTTCCACAGAAAATAAAATTAAGCCACTGCTGTTTCAGAGGTCCAGAGGGTCGGGTAAAGAACTTCCGAGCCTAGAAACACTCGCAAGTTCCTCCAGGCAAATAAAAAAACGCATTTCGCATTGCGTAGCTCCTCTGCAGTCCAAACTCTATGGGCGTGATATACAGAGACGCTGAGTAGAGACACAGACGGGGGTGAAGCTGCATTTTTCGAGCTGACGTCAATAAGTTTCCTTGTTCAAAATCGCCCGTTTGAGCTGTGTTTTTTTCTAACGCAGAAAAGGATCGCAAATGCTCAGTTTAGACATTTCGCAACTTTTAACCATGGGGGGGGGCTAAACAGGGTAGGGGAGCTCACATTAACGTTCAAAAACCTCAGAAAGTGAAAATTTCATGTCATGGGACCTTTAAGTCCTGACCAAGACTAAGCAATCATGGAGATGGTCCCCGGGTGCAGTAATGTGCTGCCCACTGCTCCTAATAACAGGATGGGTCAAATGCAGAGGACAATTTCTCCTGTGTGAGATCAATAATGTCACTTCTTCTTCTTGTACAACAAACACTGTTAACCTGTCATTCAACTTTATCTACACTACATTATTCAACTACACTCTAGAGTCTATTTTTAAGTCTATTTTTAAATTATTTTAAGCCATTATTTATTATCTTGTTTTAGTGCATGCTACATTTTCCTGCTGTTCTTGATCTGTGTGTTGCAACATTGGAATTTCCCCACTGTGGGACTAATAAAGGCATGTTTTGGCTGCTCGCTGCAAACCATCTTCAGAACTGTCACCGGTGTTGGCGGTGACGTGTCGTATATCAGCTGTTGTTACTTCCTGTAGGAGTGGTCAGCCTGATGGACCTGGCAGGTTGCTCAGACTGACCACGCCTCCCGTTGCCCGGTGATGAAAGTAATATATATATACACCCTCTGGAGGAGGGTGTCCCAGGTGTGTGATGGGGGGAACGCTCCGTCATCACCGTTAATGCTCTCCATGCCTCGTTTCCTGATTTCAATGGCTGCTCTGATCCAACGTTTGAACTTGTTGTTTTCCGATCTAATGACCCATGCCCTGGCCCAATCCATAAAGTGGTTAGAGCATTTCAAGCTTTGGGGATGTAGACAGACTAATAAAGGGCTACTCAAATGTGTGAATGAAACAAAACACAACTCCGGCTATCTCCTTGAGGAGTTAACAGCAGTGTATAATGTATATAATGTTGTCTATAATGTACAGTGCCTATTTATGATGGGTATGAATGGGTATGCTAAACTAGACGCCAGAGAGAAACTGAAAAAACAAAAGACAGAAAGCTAAAAACAAAGAGGCGGGATAGTTTCAGAATAATTTCAGTGTAGTTAGCTCCTCCCTGCAGCGAGATATAAGCAGTGTCCTTCAGCACTCTAATCAGAACCGATGAAGCAACTCGGATGAGCTGCGAAACGTTTTTGACCAAATAAACTTTGTCCAGTTGACAAATTGAATTTCTCCTTTTACCATGGATTCAACCTGGACGACTGAGGGATTCTTCACACTATTTATGATGCTTTTTATCTTTATGCTTCTGTTTTATTTTTATACTTCTGTAGCTGGGAGTCCATCAAAATTTCGTTATACAGTGGTACCTCACCTTACGAAATTAATTCATTCCAGAAGTGGTTTCGTAATGTGAATTTTTCGTAAGTTGAGTTGCTATTTCAATGGAAAAAGCCTGATTCGTTCCAAGGCCCCGATCCAAGTTTTTTTTTTTTATAGTGTAACTTTTTTTTATAGTGTAACATTGTGTTCTGCGTAGAGACTGTAGACCCAGGACTAAACTGGACTATACCAGGTCTAGACCAAGGTCTAAACCTGGACTAAACCTGGACTAAACCAGGACTAGACCAGGTGGATTAAAGCGCCGCGCGCGGGTCTATTTCCTGGTTTTGTTTCGAGTCATGGCTGAGGCGAGCAGCGAGGAGGACCGCACGCAGTCTGAGCGCATGAACGAGACCCGTGCTCAAACCATGCCTCCTCTAGACCTGGTCTAGACTGGTCGAGTCTAGACCACCGCGGCTCTTGCATGTGTTCGTTCATGCGCTCAGACTGCGTGCGGTCCCCCTCGCTGCTCGCCTCAGCCGTGACTCGAAACGAAACCAGGAAATAGACCCGCACACGGCACTTTAATCCACCTGGTCTAGTCCTGGCTTAGTCCAGGTTTTGTCCTGGTCCAGTCCTGGTTTAGTCCAGGTCTAGACCTGCTGGCAGCCCCGCGCCGGGTCATGCTGCGCTATCACACGTGTCAGAGCGCAGTTTTCTCCCCCTTCCCCCCACACTTCACTATTAATAATTTTGTTGAAAATCTATGAAAGTTTGAGTGTTTAAACGAGAGACAAATGTGAGAAAAGTTTAAATTCAGTCTGAGAAAAGCGTATAATGTGTGTGGCTGAGCGCGCATTATTTGAATTTTTGAGATTTCGCGTTTCGTAACTTGAATTTTCTTTCGTATCTAGAGACCAAAATTTAACGTGAAGGCGTTTCGTAACTTGAAATTTTCGTTTGTTGGGTCTTTCGTAAGGTGAGTTACCACTGTACTTGCATAATGACAAGAATCTTGAATATAACTTATTCAGTCACATACTATCCTACCCATTTGACATCTCCATCCGTCGCCAAGTCACACCCCATAGCCATCAGGCAGTAAAATGACTGGGCCTCCTGTGTGTCCGCGCCCGTCTGTTGCTCGTGAACTCCGCGTCTTTATGTCCTAATCAATAGAGGCTGTAGCACATCCTATATGTGTGACTGTGGACTTATGGGAATTGTAGTCTTTATAGTTACTGCCACATGTCAAAGACCCAGACAGATGATAATAAAGTCCTTTAACCCAGCGCTGACCCTAGCTGCGGATGAAAGCATTGCTCTTGGGGGCATCATGGTAATGCACTAGCAACGGTCAGAGCAAGGGAACAGCTCATGTACTGCCCGCTGCATTACTTTACGTTACATGGGGTTCTATATAGCAAATAATATGGAAGAAGAAGTGTTAGCTATGCAGTGTTCATACTGTAATTCGCTAGGCTCCAGCAGCTGTAGGGACCAAAATAAATTCTATGTTGGATGTATAAAGTATGTGAAACATTTATGAAGCTAGGCCATCTCGAAGCGCAAGACTGGTTTTCCATACAGTATTATGCCGTTACGCACTTACCAGCAACAAAGGTTAAAAACAGAATTCATGAGGGAATTAAAGAGTGTGGACGTATATAATGTTTTATGTATCAAGTCGGTTTATTGTGTAGTAGTAAAAGCGGGTGCAGGAAGTTGAGTGTATCTCCCTGAACCAGAATATAAGGTTGAATATAATCCAAGCACGGTAACCCAGTGAAGAAACATCCTGTTGTTTCTTCACCCTTAAAGGGACAGTGTGTAAGATTTTTACCCGTTAATTACCGAAATTGAAGATACCCATTCAAAAATACAGTGTTTTCCAAGCATTTTCACTTCCATCATGAAATCAAAGTGTTGGACTTGGATATACCTGCATAAAAGGGGGATCTTCCCCATACAGAGGCAGCCATTTTAATTACGAGAGCCGCAGAAGGACATTTGGGCTCCGCCTTCGCCGTTTTCTTTATACAGCAGTTGTCAAAGGGCTCGTGGGTTTCACACAACGAGATAGTACGCGTTTGGATAAACAACGACAAGCATGTTGCCGGATCACACTTACTCCGCACATACATCGCAGGAGCAAGCACCTTCATCTAAGGAAAAGAAGAAGGACATAGTACCTACCGCGGCTGGGGCTTTGTCGCAGCGCGGGCCCACACTCCGGGTTCAGGCTACGTTTAAACGGCGACGATCAAAAGAGAAGACGCAAAAGTGGCGTCTCGTCTTCAATTTTTTATCCCCGTTTAGACTAGCGTTCTCAACAGGAAATGTTTGTTTATACGAAGACGCAAAAGTGGGCGAATTCGATTGAATATGCATGCCAGGCCACTAATATAATGTCAGAGCTACATTTTTCAGGACACCGACAGGGGCTCTCATGAGGACACGTGTTCGAAGAAAGATGATACCGACGACGCAGAGAAATCGTCTGAGCGCAACACAACTAGATTACACCATTTGGATTCACCATGTAGAAATGGTTTCACATTTGTCCTAATGCTATCCGCTGATTTAATGACTTAATAACGCCATTGCCCAGTGAGGGAAAAAGAAAGGATGATCCAAAGAAATGAATCCATTTTATTCTCTATAATTGAAAGCTAATATTACATTTAATTTAACATTTTACGCAGAATTGGAATGAGAAATAAGTCATATATTTTATAATGTGTTTTATGGTTCCGCGTAGTATTAATTTTCATATCTGTTAGTTTTAATTTTATTCCACTGTGGACTATGTGATGAATGAAATCTGTACATTTAAAAAGGAACTGTATGTAGTCTGCACTCCTGCTGGCTAAAGAAAACTGACGCTTTTACAGTTTAAGTTTAAGTATCTGCTGATAGCCGATATTAACCAATACCAGAAAATTGCACCTGTTTCCTTAAAACAGTTAACTTAAAGGTCCCATGGCATTAAATTTTCACTTTCTGAGGTTTTTGAACGTTAATGTGAGCTCCCCTACCCTGTTTAGGCCCCTCCAATGGCTAAAAGTTGCAAAATGTCTAAACTGAGCATTTGCGATCCTTTTCTGCGTTTGAAAAAAAACACACCTCAAACGGGCGATTCTGGACAAGGCACCTTTGTTACGTAACATCGAAAAAAGAAATGCAAATGCAGTTCCACCACCGTCTGGATCTCCACCCCCTTTCTCTGGAAATCACGCCCAGAGAGTTTGGACTGCGGAGGAGCTACGCAATGCGAAATGTGTTTTTTTATTTGCCTGGAGGCACATGCGAGTGTTTCTAGGCTCGGAAGTCCTTTACCCGACCCTCTGGACCTCTGAAACAGCAGTGGTTTCATTTTATTTTCTGTGAAAATGTGTTTTTTTTCACTGAAATGGCTCTCCTTTCTGTCTTCAAACGCGGAAATGGGAGACAGCACAGAGCAGCGCTCCAGCATCTTAGGTCGTTTTCACACCTGCCTTGTTTGGTTCGTTTAAAACGAACCAGAGTTCGTTTGCTCCTTTGATTTGGACCTTTTGTTCTGGTGTGAATAAAAACCAAAAGTCTCGATCCGGAGCAAACAACCGGACCGAGACCACCTAAAAAGGTCGGTCTCGGTCCGGTTCCATACGAACTCTGGTGCGGTTCGCTTGAGGTGAGAATGCAGACCGGACTCGATCCGACACAAGTTGGCTTTTTGTACTTAACGAGCTCCCGTCGTATGTCGAGCATTATGGGAAACTGAGGCTTATGAAACTAAACGAAACAAAACAAAACGAAACTTACGAGTCTTACTTACGTTTTGCGTGAAGAGCAAGAGTCAGAACTTGATGCTCACATGAGTTCTGTCCTCCGTAGCCGTCTTGCCCTGTGACTTCGTCATTTGGAAATTGATTGTAAAATAGTGTAAACCTCACGATGCTGCTCAAACATTTGTGCGAACTGTAAAAACTGAGTAAACCATATCGCTAAGGCTAGATTGAAAACAGCACGTAACACCATTATTCTCCTCCTTCCGGGTTTGGACACCGACAGGGCTCATTCTGTCCAATGGCTGAGCGACCTCAGCACATGTGCTTTTGTTTATAGACTTTAGTTCGCTTGGGGAAAAACTGCAGTGTGAAAGCGAACCGCACCAAAATAAAAAAATAAAAAAAATGTTTGGTCCGGACCAAAGCAAGTGAACTATCGGACTTTCCTGGTGTGAAAACGACCTTAGAGGAGCGGGTGAGGGGCCAATCTGTGTCCTCATTTGCATTCAAGCCAGAAGGCCCAGAATGAGTCGTTCAGAGAGTGAATTTTTGACCATGTCTGTGTAAATGGGTCTTTCTCATGTGAGTGTTGATTTTGAAGAAGGATTCATTTACAGTATTAGGGAACCATTAAGGCGCCATATAAAAGCATCAAGAAGAACCATGTCATGGGACCTTTAATATACTGTACATGAGGTCCCATTGTGTAATGTAATGTACGTAACTGTTATATCACACAGGCAAATTGGACTCAAATGTAACACAAAATGAGCGGCAGCTGCAGGAAAAACAGGGAGGAAGCAAAAGGGATCAGGCTACGAAATGGAGCTGGACTGGGGATAAACATGTAAACCAGGGGTGTCAAACTGTTCCAGAAAGTGGCCGATGTAGCTGCAGGTTTTCTTTCCGACTAACCAAGTCCACACCTTCAACTGTGTGAAGACTGAGATCAGTTTATTAAATAAGTCAAGTCTGGTGTGCTGCTGCTTGGATGGAAAGAAAACCTGCAGCCACAACGGCCCCTTTTTGGGGGCAGGTTGACACCCCTGATGTAAACAAAAGGCAAAACTGTGACATGTTATTTATCCTTCAAATAACTAGTGAACAGTTTTGTATGAATAAAAGTTAATAATAATAATAATTCATTGGATTTATATAGCGCCTTTCATGACACCCAAAGCGCTTTACAGTTCATTGTTCATTCACTCCACACTTGGTGGTGGTAAGCTACTTTCTGTAGCCACAGCTGCCCTGGGGCAGACTGATGGAAGTGAGGCTGCAAATCAGCGCCATCGGCCCCTCCGACCACCTCCAACACTCATGCACACGCCACTTTCATACTAGGCAAATGTGGATAAAGTGTCTTGCATAAGGACACAGCAACAGTATTTTTTGCAACTGGCGCCCCCTGTGGCTCACTTCAAGTTCACTTCACTTCTTCTCCTGGAATTCCCAGTGGTCTCCCATCCAAGTACTAACTAGGCCCTGCCTTGCTTAGCTTCTGAGATCTGACGGGATCAGGCTTTGACAGGCAGGTATGGCCACTTCAAACATTATGACAAACATTATGACACATTCCAGGCCAAAATCAGCCTCTAAATAGTCTTACTACAGACCCAATCAGGATAACGACTGATACCCGATACAGCACATATTTCAATACAGTTGCCGATATCCAATACCAGTATCAGTATCAGTGCATCCTTGCCTGGTTTACACCAGACCATATCACAGTGATATTTGGTCTGGGAGCACCTACTTAATATCTCGTAGTGGAGGTGTGGTTTACAATCGCCAACGGCCGTTTATTGGGCGTTACGAATGTCTATCATTTGGCGTATACGTAGCCCATAGCCAATCATGTCAGTCGTCAGTTCAAACTACAAGCTTCCGTTTGTCGCATAGTACGTGTCACCGTCTTTCCACCCCTCCTCGCTCTCTGATTGGCTCCCAGAATTGGGAGAGCTCGCTTGCCATAGTTGCCAGGCTGTGTTTCAGATCTGAACGAACGAAAGCAGCCTGGGATTTCCCAGTATCGGTGCATCCCTAGAAAACCTGCAGGTAGAGGACAAATAGAAGTCAATCTCAGTAAACTTCTTACCCTAATGTAAGACTGTTGCATAGGCTGTATAAAGAAGTGGACTAAGGGAGTGTGACGTCACCCATAGTGTTCAGCTCCAGTCAAATGAAGCTCACAGAGGTTAGCAGTTTATGTTTTGAGCCTGAATAGAAATAGATTTGCAGAAAATATAGCAAAATAAAAACACTAGGACCATGTAAAGGTGGTTAATACAAACATTTTTAAGACCAAAACGAGGAGCTTGTCCATACTATCTATGGACATGCAAGGCTCATTTTGCTTTCTGATTGGATAATTATCTTAAACCAAAACACCAAATTATAGCATAAACAACTTAGCTTTCATCTTCATTGTTCTTGTAATTAAATTAAATAAATCAAGACTACAATTGTAATCAGTAAAAGTGGACTGAACAGCGATTTGAACATGTGTACCTCATATTAAGACATGTTTATGAAATTTAGAATCAAAATACATACAGTTCTTTTAAGATGACTTCATAGGCCATGCGCCATCTGCTGGTACTGCGTAATCAAGGCTAATCTTACATACATATTACATTAATTAACAATGCTAACACACCCCAAATGCACACATGGGGAAGCTGAAACTAAACAAGTACTGACATCTTTCTTGCCTCCTACACAACGAGCCAATTTTGTTTGTGGAGTTTTTCTCTTTTCTTTTTTGTACCTGCGATGCTAACAGCTAAATTCGATCACACCTCACCTATACAATGTTGTTTCCCAGAACATGACACTAGATGCAAACAACAGCTGGCACCATGATACTGTAAACGAGATACTTTTCTTCCAGTTTTCAAGTGACAGAAGACAAAATTAGATTAGAACTCGGCTTGAACAGATTCACACATAAAAGGTGAAAACTATACATTCTGTAGCGCTGTCACAATGCTAACATTTCAAACTTGATTTCAGTACCACCATGATAATAAATCTTTATTTAGACAATAGAATGTGATCGTCAACCTTAAAGGAAAAGTAAAAAATTTTTTTTACAATTTGAGCCTTATTTCGGTAATAAAACAAGTTGTTTTACTCACCCATAGCACTTTGGTGTCATATGGAGCATTTCCGGAGATGTTTTAGATTAGCGCGACTTATAGCCATAGCTTGGGGCATTCCCCGAGCATGTAATATGGTAATGGTCACATCTTTATATAGCGCTTTTCCACCTTCAAGGTACCCAAAGCGCTTTACAACAAGGAACCAATCACCCATTCACACACCACTGTACGCAGACACCGGGGGCGAGATGGGTTAAGTGTCTTGCCCAAGGACACAACGGCAGCATTCATCTGTGGGAGCTGGAATCGTACCAACCAACCCGTGGGTCAGTGGATCTGACCGCTCAACCACTGATGTTTCTTATGTCAAGAGCGGGATTTGAACCGCCAACCTTTGGATCAGTGGACAAACGCTCTACCAACTGAGCTACTGCCGCCCTATAATATGCCCCGTGCGGGCTCCAAATAACACAAACTTTAGCACTTTTCAAATCATAGAAGCTCGATGTCTTGATGTCGATGAATCAAAAGTGGCCTGTAATCCGAGATTTAGCCATAGTTTACAGCTTTGCGTTTCATGTTTGGGTCCCGGGAGCTGAGAGCACAGTCCGCACATGCGCACTGGCCTCCTCATCTACTCGAAACTATGGCTAAATCTCGGATTACAGGCCACTTTTGACCACACGAAATCGTAGACTAAGACATCGAGCTTCTATGATTTGAAAAGTGCTCAAGTTTGTGTTATTTGGAGACCGCACGGGGCATATTACATGCTCGGGGAATGCCCCGAGCTATGGCTATAAGTCACGCTAGGCTAACGGCGTTAGCCTAATGCTAATCTAAAACATCTCCGGAAATGCTCCATATGACACCAAAGTGCTATGGGTGAGTAAAACAACTTGTTTTATTACCGAAATAAGGCTCAAATTGTAAAAAACATTACTTTTCCTTTAAATGGTTGCACTGTCTTTTATATTACCTTGTGGGCTTGTATCTGTATTCTTCATTTATCCAGGTTCTACAGTTTTCCGTGGGTGTATACTCATTTATTTGGTCTTACACTGTGTTCTGATACAGCTCAGGATCATTCTAAAGCTTTGATAGTTTTGGCAACCCTAACAATATACTATAATGAATTACAATCTTTAGGCAGCGTCCCATTTCTCTGTCTTTTCCCCTTCGTCTTACCCCTACCCCTTGGTTTTGCGCGTTCATATGAGGGCAAGGGGTGTCCCGATTCTAATTTTGATCAAGGGCTATGGCCACGACTGAGGGCTACAGTACATACCCTTTGAAACGAAGTAAGCTCTCGACCAGACTTGGAACGAAGGGGTACGCCTACAAGCTCAGGCAGGTTTTGGGATCAGGATGGCAGCGTCACATCGACCAGCCGAGGAGTCTCATAAATGTATTTTCAGCAGTTGTAATTATCGATTAACAGTTTAGCAGGTTTACAATGATGACGCTTATGTTCTACGTTACTTTTAGTGAACTGTTGTTGCGGTTTTAATTGTAGTGATGTCTCTTTAGCTGACGTTATCGTTTTCATCGAACTTTCATGTATAAACAAGCTAGTTTTTGTCGAGCTGAGGTACCCGATAATCTTTGACATTTGTTTACGTTTGTTTGCGTCAGTTGTTGTCGCCTCTGTAGACGTAGCAGCTCAGGTAGAGGCAAAGGATGATGACACAAACGGTAATCGAGTGATGTCCCGTTTCGTAGGGGAACATTCGTACCCCGAGCCCTCTCAGCTCATTATCGAAGGGCAAGACAAAGACGTAGACAACGGGGTAGGGGAAGGGGTAAGACAGAGTAATGGGACGCAGCCTTAGTTTGGCTGGAGAAGGGGAGATGGGGAGGTTGATGAGGCTTACAGTTCTGCTGTGGCAGTGGATCAGATGTACAGAGTTATCAGGGTTGGATGAATAATGGAATGCATTTAACTTGAATGTTTTGAGAGATGATTGGTTGGGAGGCAAAATTAGCTACTTGTGATTGGCTTACGCTTCATATAAAAGCATGTTGGAACAAACTTTTGAATTGTACCTTATGTGGTAAACGTATTTCACACTGATAAATTACTGTGTCAAGTGCGTACAAAAGTATTCTCGCCTGAGGTCCTGTCTAAATGGAGGTCCACACTTGAGTGAAAGGAGGGCAGATGCTCCCTGTCCATGTGCACTATTCTCAGGTGACCGATAGGCGCAGGTGGAGAGTCAGTCCATCGCACAGCTCTAGGCCAAATATGACCCGGACTCCAAATACATACAGTTTTATACTTACAGTAACTTTGGAAAGGTATCTAATCTTGTTATCAGCAGTAAAGTGTTTTGTTTTTTTTTCTTTTTTAAGGGAATACCATTTATTACATTATCTGGTAAACACTAAAGGTGTGTAACAGATATTACATGGTACTGAATTCCACTTGTCATTACTCTTTTTGGGCTAATCCATTTTGGTTGAGTAGCGCCCTCTTGTGATGACCGGTAGAGATAAGTACCCCTGGCGCTGTGAGCATGTTGTCAGTTCATGGGAGATGGGCCCGAGGTGTGTCACTGATTTTAGCTCTGTCAGTAAAAATCGGTCATGAGCTCTGGGTATTGACCGAAAGGACAAGATTGCTGGTACAAGCGGCCGAAATGAGTTTCCTCCGCAGAGTGGCTGGGCGCACCCTTACAGATGAGTGAGGAGGTGAGGTGAGGAGCTCAGTCACACGGGAGGGGCTCGGAGTAGAGCCGCTGCTCCTCCAGGTGGAGAGGAGCAGCTGAGGTGGCTCGAGCATCTGTTCCGGATGCCTCCTGGTCGCCTCCCTCAGGAGGTGTTCCGGGCACGTCCCACCGGGAGGAGGCCCTGGGGAAGACCCAGAACACACTGGAGGGACTATGTCTCCCGGCTGGCCTGGGAACGCCTTGGGCTCCCCCCGGAGGAGCTGGAGGAAGTGTCCGGGGTGAAGGAAGTCTGGGAGTCCCTGCTTAGACTGTTACCCCCGTGACCCGGCCCCGGATAAGAGGAAGAAAATGGATGGATGGATGGACAGTAAAAATCGGTTATTGCTGTTTAATTATTCATTACATGATTCCTGCCTAATTGTACACCCTGTTTATGTCATTTGGGACATTTATGAGCTAACATTTTGTACAATGAATGAGTTATTACACACAGGGCTCTCAAGTCTCACGCTTTGAGAGTGTGACACACGCAATTCAACATGTTCACACGCTCACACGCCACACATGGTGTTTCTCACGCTGAAATTTTGTTAAGCAATTCAAAACTGTAGCCACTGTTCACAGCGCATTTTCATATAATTATATAGGTCAGTTCAGCGACTTGTATATGTTTTTTCCTTCTTTATTATGCATTTTATGGCTGGTGCGACTTATACTCTGGAAAATACAGTAAATTATAATACATTAGTCTTGCGTGGAACTTTTCCAGCTGCTCAGAGTTGCTTTACGAGTTTTTACCACTAGCGCCCGTCTGATATTCCCTGTGGTCTCCCATCCAAGAACTAACCGTGCCCGGCCTTGCTTATTTTCTGAGATCGGATGAGATTGGGCATTGATAAGAAGGTATGACCCCATAACATGCAACTCTCCATCAAGCTGTAACTTCTCACACCCTCACTGACTCTTCCCCCATCCCTCCACTAAACTCCTTCCACCCTTCCTCTGTATCTTCTCCAGTGAGTCGAAGCCTGCCGGTCTGTCCTGTAGTTTTATATTGTATGGCTCTGTGCTCTGGCCTTTCCCCGGCTCATATCCATCGCACGTGCAGTCAGGTGAGGAGCCGCTGACACCTCTGCTTGCTCTTTAAAGATCGCAATCAGTGACCTGTGATTTGGCTAGCCCCTCGCTACAGTGCACCGCTGCTGCCTTGATGTATTGTGATGGCGCAAGAGAGAAAGAGGGAGAAAGAGGGAGGCTCTAGGGAGGATGAAATGAGACAGTTTTAGCCTAGTTTCTGCTTAGTTGCGTTTTTTTCTACAAATGCAGTAAATAGTGGTGCGTTTAAAGGGCACCTGGAGTGGAGAGGTCTTTGAAGGGAAGTTTATCTAAAGTGTCTGGCTGTAGGTTTCTACTTCCTGTTTAAAGGCAACATTTTGAGGACTTTTGTAAATTCAAACGATGTAATATACATACTGAGTTGTTTATTGCTAAGGCAACAGTGTTATTTTGAGGACCTTTCTCCAGTCAGAAGATAGCATTTAGTATTTAATTGTTTATTGTTATGACAGTGGTGATAATTTTACATAGCTCTGAACGCCCTTGATATACATGCTTGATTTGAAACTATTCCTGGGTTTTATTTTTATTTATTTACTTGTTTATTTGAAGGACAATGTGCAGGTACATTAAAAAGATGGCTGCACCAGATTTAGCAGAATGCTAATTTCCATCTGTAGTCCTTAGCAAACATTAAAAACATTAAAAACAATTACATATAAAAGGTGCAATACAAAAAGACAATATACAGGCGTGCAAAATTTCAGATTTTCAATACATAGTGCAATTTTCGATACCTAGTACAAACTACAAGGTATTAAAGTGCAAGACATATAAAATGCAATAAATATCAGAATAAATACAGTGTTGTCGCTATCAGATGATACCCACAAGGGTAGCATCCGATAGCTCCGTACCTTATTGGTATTATAAATGTAAACAAGACAGTAATATGACACTAATGATCTTGGTATTCTAGTAGCCATCAGATGGTACCCACGAGGGTAACATCTGATGGCCAAATACCCGTTTGGTATTTTTAGTGTGAGCAGGACTGATGGTCAAGAAGCCAGTTTTTAACAGCCCGTGACAGCCCGTTTTAAAGGTGACATTTTGCGGGCATTGGCTATGCAAAAGATGGAAGAAGACGTGACTCACACAGGAGAAATTCTTCTCTGCATTTAACCCATCCTGTTATTAGGAGCAGTGGGCAGCTCGTCTTTCAGGCGCCCGGGGACCATCTCCATGATCTTATTGCTTCAGTTTGGTCAGGACCTAAGCTGGAGGATTTTTACCTGGTGCATGTTTTGGGTTGGTGGGGGAAACCAGAGTGCCCGGAGGAAACCCACCCAGACACGGGGAGAACATGCAAACTCCACACAGAAAGGCCCGTGCGACCCGGGGATCGAACCCAGAACCTTCTTGCTGTGAAGCATGAGCGCTAGCCACCAAACATACCGCCGTTTGTTTGGTTTTAAATTGTTAAAGATCCCATGACATGGTACTTCTTGATGCTTTTATATGGCTCCTTAATGGTTCCCTAATACTGTAAATGAATCCTTCTTCAAAATCAACACTCAGTGCATGAGAAACAGAGATAAGATGAGAAAGAGTCATAAATGTCACTCTGGAACACTCCATTATGGGCGTTGTTGCTTGAATGCAAATGAGGAGGACAGAGATGGCCTATAGTAGCGAGTGGGGGCGTGGCCAAACTCTCCACTCTTTCCTTTTCAGCTGTGCCCTGTGCGCTCTGACCCACTTCCGTGTTTTTGCGCGGAGGGAGAGATGAGAAGCGTTCCATTGAAAAATAAACACATTTCCACAGAAAATAAAATTAAACCACTGCTGTTTCAGATATCCACAGGCTCAGATAAAGGACTTCCGAGCCTAGAAACACTCGCAAGTTCCTCCAGGCAAATAAAAAAAAACGCATTTCGCATTGCGTAGCTCCTCCGCAGTCCAAACTCTCTGGGCGTGATTTACAGAGACGCTGAGTACAGACAGACGGGGGTGGAACTGCATTTGCATTTCTTTTTTCGATCTGACGTCAATAAGTTTCCTTGTTCAAAATCGCCCGTTTGAGCTCTGATTTTTTCTAACGCAGAAAAGGATCGCAAATGCTCAGATTAGACATTTCGCAACTTTTAGCCATGGGGGGATGGGCCTAAACAGGGTAGGGGAGCTCACATTAACGTTCAAAAACCTCCGAAAGTGAAAATTTCATGCCATGGGATGGGAACCGTACAAAATTTTCATCACTTGATTTGAAACAGTTGAGTTTCTGCTTCCTGTTTAAATATGACCTTTAAGCCATTGGACCATTTAAAGGATATAATATGCATTTTGAGTTGTTTATTGCTATGGCAACGGTGATCATTTTAACATCACTTTGAAACCCATGGACAGACATGAATCATTTTTGGGTCTGATGGAAGTGCAGTTTTTGTTTGATCCCATTTTTCTGGGGCAGGCACAGGATTTAGTTATTTATTTTTTATGTCAGATGCCCTCCCATTCACAGCTACCATCATTCATATTGTACTTTGAGTGGCCGTTGTGGTTGAGATGTGGTAACGTAGTATAGTTGAAAATATTTTAGATTGTATGAAGTGGAACATTTGTATTATATACAGGTCTGGAAAAAAAAATAACAGAATTTTTTCTGGAATCGGCATCTCTACATGTATTACAGCCATTCCATTCCAGCGTCTGTTGAATTCCAACACAAACACAAAGCTGAGCTACTTCAGTTCTTGCACCAGGAGTGGAATAAAGTCACCCAAGAACAATGTGAAAGACTGGGACTAAACCAGGTCTTGAACCAATGTTCCCTCTAAGGTGCGCGCATGCGCAATCGCGCACTGCCCAGACGTTCAGCGCGCACATCAAATCCTTTTCAGCGCATAAAATAAAATCTAACCTGAACTCAGCGCTGGTTTGACACACGGAATCCAGTCTGATAGATTCAGTTTGCACATGTGAATGTGCACATGCTTTAGGGACAAGCCAACTACAAACAGATTCATTTCGCTCGCATTTCGCTCGCTTCCTTCAGTAAGAGTTGTCGTGCGCATCGCCGTGGGTCAGAGCGGCAGGTCCGCACCAGCCGACGGGAGCGCCGCCCGCACATAAGAGGAGACGGGTAGAGCCATAATGTAATCCTCGGCTGTTTTCTTTGTTTCTGTCCAAGCCATAGGTTTTTGTGAGCAAAAAGACGGGACTTTCTGTGTGAAGTGTGAATCCTCTCCCCAGAGCGTTAAACCACAGAGCTCTGTCACTCTCACAGAATTACTTAAACTAGGTAATGATTAAAAAGCAAGATATAAACTGATAAAAATGTATACTTATTTTGGAGATTATTATTTTGAGAAAGACCCATCTTATAGTGTCCTATAGGTCCTACAATCATCCCTAAAAAATCTGCAGCTACATGTAGACTATATTTATCAAGCTGAAAAAATCTCATGTGGTTTTACAGGTTTATACACAGGCATATACACAGGTTATTTTTCAAAATATTGTAATGTTCAATGTTTCACTGACCACAGCAGGACCCTCACACTGACATACAACATGTACAAAGTTCATGAAAAGATTTTTGAGAAGTGGACCAAAAAATCAGTTATATTAAAAGTAATCTAACAGTAATCTAACAGCAGTAATTTGATTCATAAGCTTTGTAACTTGCCATGATCTCAGGTGTGATACTGGTGTGGCCACAGTGTGCATGTCGGATGTCGCTCACAGGAGTCCAAGGAGCGCTCAGGGAGTTTGTGTGTTTGCTCAGACACATGAAAAATTAGGGGGAACATTGGTCTGAACCAAGACTAAACCAGGATGAACCAGAACTAAACCAGGTTAAAAAGGGGACTAAACCAGGACTAAACTAAATTTAGACTGAACCAGGTCTAAACTAGGACTAAACCAGATCTGAACCAGGACTAAATCAGGGATGAACCAGGACTAAACCAGGTTAAAAATGTGACTAAACCAGGACTAAATTAAGACTAAACCCAGTCTGAACCAAGACTAAACCAGGTCTAAACTAGGGCCCAAGAACAATGTGAAAGACTTGTGGAGAACATGCCAAGACGCATGAAAGCTGTGATTAAAAATAAGGGTTATTGCACCAAATATTGATTTGTGAACTCTTCTTAAGTGTAAACATTAGTATTATGTTGTTTTAAAATGAATTTGATCTTGTTTCTTTGCATTGTTTGAGCTCTGAAAACATGGATCTTTTTTGTTATTTTGACCGTTTGTCATTTTCTGCAAATAAATGCTCTAAACCATAATATTTTTATTTGGAATTTGGGGGAAATGTTGTCAGTAGTTTATAGACTCAAACAAAAATGTTCCTTTTGCCCAAACACATACCTATCAGGCATGTTCAAACTATGGCCCGTGGGCCAAATGCGGCCCTCAGACAAATTTTTCTTGGTCCAAATTGCCTTGAGCAGAACTTATGACTTCAAGTTTTTTAAAAATCTACCTTGATAAGACAATATTTAGTATTTATTGTGTGGTTTTGAGGATCATAGCACGAATAAAGGACGGATGGCTCATTCTAACGTGTTAAACATGCACATATTTTAATTATTCACTGTACTGAGCACCAGTCGATCGGAAATGTGCTTCGTTTGTGTTTAGATATGTGACCCTTGATGAAAAAAGTTTGGAAACCCCTGCTATAAGTATAAAATCAGAAAAACAGATCATTTTGTAGTGGTCTCTTATTTTTTTCCAGAGCTGTATTTATGGGCTATTCCCACTTTCCGGAAGACGTTTGGAAACATACGGATGACGAATGGGTAGTTACCCACACTCAGGGCATGTGATAAAACCGTGGATTCAGCAGCACCTGCCAAAGCTTTCCATGGGGGACGTGACTCTAATCACAGCTTCACTTACAGGCAGCTCGTTGTAACTGTTGATCTGCCAAACATAACAGAACTGATCATCTGCCAAACACAACAATGACATCTTTTTTTTTTTTTTTGGTTAGGCAAATTATATTACACGAATTACCAGGCAATTTTTAAAAGGAAAAAGGAAAGAATACAATGACAGATGAAGAAAAACTAGACACTTTTCCCAGATTTTTAGTTACTACTGCCAACAGATGTTTCCAAACATCTGCGTGAATAGAGCCTATTCAGCCGATATTCTGTTTGGACATAATAAATTGATGTAATAAGATTATTTAAAGGCTGTAGTTGGCCCAAAATGTCTCATAATGTTTGAATCTGTTTTTATACAAAGCTGTTTCATGGTTACTTGAGAGATAAAACAACATCTCTATCCTCCAGAGACCCGCACATACATTTGTGTCCTTTATAGTGGACGTCTTTGAAGTTTTGAGATAGACTAGTTTGTGGCTGCACTATGATTAAAAAAAAACAAAACAAAAAAACAATAATGATAATAATAATAATAATAATAATAATGAATTCAAAAATCTAAAATATATAAATAAAATACATAAAAAATAAAAAAATATATAAATAAAATACATAAAAAATAAATATATATATATATATATAAAATAAAATACATAAATAAATAAATAATACATAAAAAATTTAAATAAAACAAAAAATAATAAATAAAAATAAATAAATAAATAAAATAAATAAATAATGATATTGAATTCAAAAATCAAAAATATATAAATAAAATATATAAAAAATAAAATAAATATATATAAATAAAATGCAATAAATAAGTAAATAAGTAAATAAATAATACGTAAAAAATGTAAATAAAACATAAAAAAATAATAAAAATAAATAAATTAATAAATAAAATAAAATAAATTAATAAAAAAAAAAAAAAAAAAAGTCTAAAAACTTTTTGAGGCGACTGTAAAACTGACCGAAAAAAGGTTTTTGTCAGGTTTAGGTTAGGTGAACTTCACATGGATTTAACACTATTACAGTCCATTACAGAGGACATGTTACAAAAATATGAATAAAAATAAAATTAACAAAATGTAAATGCTAAGGTGTTCATTTACCTCCAAATAAAAAATTAAAATAATAATAATAATAATAATTTAGATACACTTTTTTTCTTCGGGTCCCAGGAGGACATAACACATTTGATAAGATAAGATAAGAGATAAGATAAGACTTTATTGATCTCACACAGGAGAAATTTACTCGCCACAGTAGCTCCAGGACAATTGGACAGGAGGGAAAAAGTGCATGCAGGCAGGGAGGGGATAAAGTAAGAGCACTTTTGGAGCACTTTTGTCTTATTTTATTTTTGTTTAAAGGTAATAAATAGAGTTTGATAGGTGATATTGGGGATCAGCAGACATTTAAAGCTATCGTATCGAACTCAGCACCAGAACTGAAAAAGCTGGTTCGTTGTGTCCCTCATTTGAATAATAAAAGAAAAAAAAACTGTTGCATGTCTTAGTGTGTCATGAATCGCTTATGTAACATTAACTTGCAAGTCACTACGTCATATTACTGTACTTACAACCTCCCCCCATCTGTCATATCAGAAAACTGTACGGCAAATAACACTGACCTCTTCTCATCCCTGGACCTTTACACATGATACGCTCTGTGACAAGCCCATCTGTTCATTGTTTACACTGAGCCGAATGACTGACACGTTCATTAGGAAATGATTACCGTGGCGCAGAAGGCTGAAAAAAACTGTGTTGAGATCTACAATTATGAATCTATTTGTCGTAAGATTATTTGTAGCAATCTGCAGCACGTTGGAGCATAGCCAGAGAGGTGTCAGATGGAAAAGAAGCGAGTTTGGTTTCATCATCTTGTGTTATGTATTATGCGGATTCGTAAAACCACCTTGAGCTCTTTTCATATACAGACATCACATACTTTTCTGTTCATTGTAAACTGCAATGCTGATTAAAAACAACTTGAATGGTCACATCTTTATACAGCGCTTTTCCACCTTCAAGCGCTTCACAACAAGGAACTCGCACATTCACACCCCAGTGTACGCAGACACTGTGGGTCAGTGGATCTGACCGCTCAACCAATGATGTTTTTTATGTCGAGAGCGAGATTCGAACTGCCAACCTTTGGATCAGTGGACAAACGCTCTACCAACTGAGCGACTGCCGCCCATAAAGAACAGATATGCATTATTTTTGATCGTTATTAGCCTTTCTGTAAACGTGCTCTTGATTATCTTTACTTTGGAATTTCATGTTTAACGATTTTCTTTAGGGATGCACGATATATCGGCATTAACGATATTGCCAAAATTTTAACATATCGGTATTGGCCCGATGTGTAAAAATGGGCCGATATTAATGACCGATATTTGTCAGTACAGTAATCCCTCGAATTAACGTTTTCTCACATTTCTCTCTTGTTTAAACACTCAAACTTTCGTAGATTTTCAACAAAATTATTAATAGTGAAGCATGGGGGGGGGGGGGGGGGTGCGTGTGGACACGGGCGCTCATCGTGCTCAAATCCGTGATATCACAGCATGACCGGTGCGAGACCGCACGTCCCACCCAGGGCTGCGAGCACGAGACCCGTGCCCAAACCGTGCCTCCTCCTCAGGACCGTGGACGCCGTCCTGAGGAGGAGGCACGCAGTCTGAGCACATCAAACCTCGACATGAACAAACGCAAGAGCCGCACGCTGTGGTTTAATCCTGGTCTAGTCCTTGTTTAGTCCAGGTGTAGACCTGGTCCAGTCCTGGTTTAGTCCACGTTTAGTCCTGGTCTAGTCCCCCCCCCCCGTCCCCCGTCCCCGTCCCCCATCTATAACATCAATCGGCAAAGGTCCCTTAGCCAATTAGGAAGCAGAACACAATGTTACAAAAAAAAAAAATTTGAAGAAAAAAAAAAAAAAAATCAGTCAAAACAAGTTTTGAAAATAAAAGAAGACATTTAAAAATTCATTTTTCATGATTTTCAGTCTGTATAAAATATTATCTCAGAATTAAAAGTAAATAAATATTAATATCGGATATCAGTATTGGCTAAAAATTTTCACATTGGTGCATCCCTGATTTTCTTCTTCTTGTATGTGCACCTCCTGTGAGTGAGTAGGACATTTCAAACAACCTAAATCAGAGGTCTTCAACAGGGGGGTCACGACCCCTAAGGGGGTCGCGGAGGTACTGCAGGGGGGTCGCGAAATCTTTTGATTTCACTTTAAAATAATATAATTTTATATTTTATAGTGTAAAATACAGTATTAACCTGTGTATTATTTCCTTGTATTGGATGTACCATAACAGAGTAGCAATGTTTATACATGACACTAAGCTCAATTTAATATAAAACACAATTCTATGCCGTATATATAGTAGGGGGTCCCTGGCCCAGTTCGCCATCTGTTTGGGGGTCCCTGGTCTGAAAAACATTGAAGACCCCTGACCTAAATAGTACGCTTGAGTGTAAATAGTCAAAGTCATACTCAACTTTCAAGATCGAGATGTGTTCAAGATTGTTTATTTGTCATATTCAGAATCAACACAGGGTCAACAATGCAATGAAATGTTTAGGATCAGAAGAACCGTTGACTTGCTGAGATAGTCAGAAGTACTAATAGCAGCAATAATAGTACATGGTAAAAAAAAAAAAAAAAAAAGTGTTGCAAAAGTGCAGGGGAAGAAGTAAACAATATAATAAAAATATGTCATAAAATGTAATAAATTAAATAAATTATTGCCAATTCTGCCATATGTGTTCGACATACAGTGAATCGAAATTCCGTTTCCCCCTGTCCAAGCAGACGGTGTACAAAATACAATATAAAGACAATACAAAAACTATCTAAGGACAAAAATCTAAGAGCAGTGCAAAGAATAAATACCTATTTACAGATGTCAAATAGTAAAGCGAAGGGTGATTCTAACACATTACGCAAACGCAGATACATCGGCTAGCTGCAGTGGCGCACAAACAGTGACGGACTGGAATAAAAAAAAAACGGCCCTGGCATTTTGCACCTACAAGCGGCCCCGTACCCGTAGACCGTGGAACGGAGGGGGGGTCTTAGGTCTGACAACGCCATACATGAAGCATTTATACATGAAGCATTTATGGACACGCGCAATACCATACATTACGCTCTGATTAACCCATCAATCGAGACTTTAGTCCACAACCACAACATGCCAGCACAGAACCGCGCAGAATAAAATACCAAAACAGTGGGCTACACGCATTAAACAACTGCATTAAAATCATGGAAATCAATGCTCAACCCAGCCATAATTTAAAAACAAAAAGTGTCTTACCTTCATGCCGTTAATAAATGCTCTTCTCCGCAACCCGATTGCTCCCCCCTTGTGTGGTTTATTGCCTCCTCCTCGATTCATTTGACTAAACTATAATACTAAGTATCCGAGCGTCCGTCTGTCTCCTCTTCTACTTTGACTAACTTGACCACACGACCACAATCTTCACCGTTCTATTCCTCATGAAAGTGATTCAATGTTGTGTTGTACTAACTTCCTCCAAAAGGTTTACTATTGTCTTCCGTATAAAGTGTTTTCCACTTCATATGCGAGCGAGACCAATTCTTGGCAGCAACTAGTGCCGTGATTGGTCAAATCTTGGTAGCATCTCGCGGGGTTGGGTCAGGTCCCAACATTTGAACCCATTTGCTCAGAGCCACATAAACATGAATCGGTTCATGGTAGAATAGTAAAATAATGCCAGTATGTGCATGGAGCCTCATTAAAATGTGGTTACTGCGTTCACCTGAACCCTCGTGCGGTGTGATTATTACTATGGCAATATTGCGGTTACCACGACAGTCTTAGTCCAATTTAAATAGTTTTTTCTGTGCATTTTTCAGTGAATCCTTTATATGTTTTGCTGTTTTGCTTATACTCCCAACAAGTCTTTTTGAAGTAGCCGTTTTTCTTTTTAAATTGATTACAGTTGGACATGTTGATCAAATTGAAGTCCTGATGTGTTTCTGTGTTTGTCTCAGTGGACACACACCGAACTCCATTTTCATGTCACATAAATCAAGTCACTGCTGTGATTAGTTTGTCATCTGAACTAAAGTTGGCTTCAAAAGTACTTTCCTGTCATATTTGAACTATTTTATTCTAAGATAAAAGGAGAAATTCAATTTGTCAACTGGACAAACTGAATTTCTTCTACCTGGACGACTGAGGGACTCTTCATGTATTTTATTCTAACTTATGTGAAGAAATCTGAAGACAGCGGACGTTTGTGTGTTTGAGTTCAGTGCGTTAAATGTAACGTCCGTAGTGTAAACGGGCGACACCAGATAACCGTGTCATGCACACGTATTACTGTCAAAAAATCTCACAAATATATCCACGGTCCTCTTCCCTCTATCCTACCGCTTTTCCTCACCGCTTATTGCTCCCCTCTTTCCTCCTCCTTTTCCTCATCTCTCCTCCTCCTCCTCCTCACCTGTTGCCCTCCTTCCTCTCTCTCTTCCGCCTCCTCACCTCTCCCTTCTCTCCTCCTCCATCTCCTCATTCCCCACTTTCCTCCTCCTTCTCCTCACCTCTCCACCTCTTCTCACCTATCCTCCCCTCTCTTCTGCCTGCTTCTCATCACTCCATTCTCTCCTCCTCCATCTTCTCACCCCTCTCTCCTCCTCATTCTCCTCACTTTGTCCCCCTCTTCTCACCTATCTCTTCTCCTCCCTTTACTCTCTACTCCTCATTCGCCTCACCTCTTCCCCTTCTCCTCCGTCTCCTTACCTCACTTTCATTTCCTCCCTCCTCCTCCCTCTCTTCATCTCTCCTCCCTCTCCTCACCTCCCCACCTCTTCTCACCTATCCTCCCTCTTCTTCCTCCCCTCTCTTCTCTTCTGCCTGCTTCTCATCACTCCATTCTCTCCTCCTCCATCTTCTCACCCCTCTCTCCTCCTCATTCTCCTCACTTCTCCCCCTCTTCTCACCTATCCCTCCCTTCTCTTTTCCCTTCCCTCTCCTCCTCCATCTTCTTACCTCTCTTCCATTTCCTCCCTCCTCCTCCCTCCTCCTCCCTCTCCTCCTCCGTCTCCTTACCTCTCCTCTGTTTCCTTCCTCCCTCCTCCTTCTCTTTACCTCTCCTCCCTCTTCTCTCCATCCTTCTCCTCACCTCTTGCCCTCTTCTCACCTTGTCCTCCTTCCTCTCTCTCTTCCGCCTTCTCACCTCTCCCTCCTCCTCCCTCTCCTCATTCCCCACTTTCCTCCTCCTTCTCCTCACCTCTCCACCTCTTCTCACCTATCCTCCCCTCTCTTCTGCCTGCTTCTCATCACTCCATTCTCTCCTCCTCCATCTTCTCACCCCTCTCTCCTCCTCATTCTCCTCACTTCTCCCCCTCTTCTCACCTATCCCTTCTCTTCTCCCTTCCCTCTTCTCCTCCGTCTCCTTACCTCTCCTCCATTTCCTCCCTCCCTCCTCCTGCTTCTCTTTACCTCTCCTCCCTCTTCTCTCCATCCTTCTACCCCTCCTCCTCTCGTCTCCCCTCTCATCATCCCTCCATCAGAGCGCCCACAGCTCTGACCTCCGCAGAGCGTGATGGGTCTGGGGTGGAGGGTGATGAGCGACAGTGGCTTTAGCGGGAGTCAGAGTGCACAGATGGAGCCTGGCGAGATCATCCATCCTCCTCACTCACAACAAGGTCATGGAACAGGCGCAGGTTCAGTTCACGCTCTCCAGTATCACCACGTCACAGTTTTAGACGAAGGACGGGGACTAAAGTTACTGTATGAGACGCACTGTTGGAGACGGAAGATAAAGATTTCATTCTGTCCATTGGAAAGTTTTAAAGGGCCTGTTTTACATTATTTTTTGGTCTATGTTGTAATCAGGCCTGGACTGGTAATCTGGCATACCGGGCATTTTCCCGCTGGGCCGACTGTCCCAGGGGCCAGTGCTTTTACTTAGAGACCGGCCCACAATTTAGAGGAGGCGTCCCATTGGTTCATCTTCAATATAGACAGTGGACTAAACCAATCAGGATATAGAAGCTTACGAGATCGGTCCCGCCCCTTTCTCTGCACTGATCCCCGACAGTTTCAGTGTTGAGCGTGGAAACATGGAGAAGCGGCAGAAAAGGGATTCGGAGAAGTTAAAAAATCTCATTATAGACGCTGCAAAATGTGTCCCACCACGGAAGCTGAGGGCGCATATCGGCATTACAGATTCTCAGGAAATGCGTTTTTTGTGGGGTTTTTTTTTCAAAATTTTAAAATAAGGTGGACAGGGAGAGGAGCAGCTAGAGACTGGGAACCCAAGGGGAACCCGAGGGATCCTGAGGGACAGAGTGACCAGGGAAGTGTCGCACAGGCACAGCAGGTCAGCAGGCAGTAATGTGAGGATAATACCGGGACTTTTAGGTGATGGACAGGCATGAAAATCGCTCAGCTTTCTGCAAAATTCGCCATTTTGAAGCCAAAACAGGTGACCTACGTGAATCATGTCAATTCAATGAGAAAAGTAGTGTTTTAAATAAACCATTGAATGTTTTACTGGGAGTTTGCTGGTGGTTTTTGGGAGCTGGGATTTTTCCTTTAAATGTTGCGCCCTGGTTTCCCCTCGGCCAAGACGTAACAATAGTAAAATACTTTGCTTCAGTGAACACAAACATAAATTAGTCTGTTGTGCTCCTACGAGATGCTGGTCTAAGCCAAAAATGCCAAGGCCGGATTTTTGTCCCAGGCCAGCCCTGGTTGTAATGTTGTTTCCTCATGTCTTCTGTTTCATTCACATGTTTATCACACAAACCTGAATATGATAAAAGACGAAATTCAATTTGTCAACTGGACAAAGTTTGTTTGGTCGAAAACATTTCGCTGCTCATCCGAGAGGCTTCATCAGTTCTGATTCGAGTGCTGGTAAGACCCTGCTTATATCTCGCTGCAGGGAGGAGCTCACTACACTAAATTCTTCTGAAACTATCTCAACTAATTTGTATTGCAATTCTCTCTTTTGTATTTCGAATTTCTCTGGCGTCTAGTTTAGCATATCTATTCACCCTAACGATCGTCCCCACCCTCTGGCCCTGACCTGCCTGCCCTTTTTGGTTTAAGAATGCAGTGTCTTACCAGCACTCGAATCAGAACTGACGAAGCCTCTCGGATGAGCGGCGAAACGTTTTCGACCAAACAAACTTTGTCCAGTTGACAAATTGAATTTCGTCTTTTATCATGGATTCTACCTGGACGACTGAGGGACTCTTCACACAAACCTGCATATTTAAACATATTTAGTTCTTCTCTGTTCCACCTTGTGATGTCGTACGGTAACGCAGAAAGTGCTCCATACACCTTCACTGGAATCATTTGGATAATTTCAGCTCTTTACTGAACAAAAGGTAAAAGGTAGCTGTTAACTTGAAAACAGGGCTGGACTGGAACAAAAAAACGGCCCTGGCAGTTTTGGTTTAGACCGGCCCCTCATAATTAGCAAAGCACAACGGACTGATTTATGTTTGTGTTCCGCGAAGCAAAGTATTTTACTGTTGTTACGTCTTGGCCGAGGGAAAACCAGGGCGCAACATTTAAAGGAAAAATCCCAGCTCCCAAAAACACATGTACAGACACACACCAAAACTTTCTTATCAAATCTACACGATTCATGTACTGTAGGTCACCTGTTTTGGCTTCAAAATGGCGAATTTCTCCGAAAGGTGATTTTCATGCCTGTCCATCACCTAAAAGTCCCGATATTACATTACTAACTGCTGTGCCTGTGCAACACTTCCCTGGTCACTCGGGTTCCCTCAGGTTCCCTCGGGTTCCCTCGGGTTCCCTGTCCACAGTCTCTGGCTGCTCCTCTCCCTGTCCACCTTCAACCTGCAGAGGACGTGGAGGCTCCAGCCCCTCCAGAGAATATGTCTCTTATTTTAGAACATTTTGCAGCGTCTGTAGTGAGATTTTTAAAAATCTTTTAGCTCACAAGTATTGGACAAAAAGCCCGCAAGTTACCACCATCGTAGAATTCTGGACAAATATAAATTTCTTAATTGGGACAACACCATCAAATATGCAGATTTAATTTTGGTTTACAAAGTTTTTAATAATCTTGCTCCACCTCCTTTAAAAGAGTTTGTGAAAAGAAATACAAATCGCACAACAAGAGCCGGTTCTAGAGGTGACTGCTCTGTGCCGTTAAGGAAAAGCGCTTTTGGACAGTCGTCTTTTGTTTATCGAGCAGGTCAAACATGGAACACACTGCCTGCTCACATACGAGAGCTTCCAACACTGGCAGCATTTTCTAAAGCTGTAAAACAGTGGCTGTCCACTAGTCAAATATGTAACCATATTTAACAAAATTGAAATATATTGAGGGGTTATTGGTTTAACTCTTAGACTCTTGACTTGAACTGTCTGAATTGTGTGTACAGTGAGTGCTGGTTTTATGTACTTTTGTGTGATTGTTGTTGCACTTTTCCCTGTCCCTGATTTGACATCAACCTGCCGAGGGACTGAAGATGGAAATTAGCCCCGCTAGCTATAATCTTTACATATTTACATTTTAAATGTTCATTCATATGTGCTGTCCCTTTACAAATAAATAAATACAAATACAAATAAATACAACTTCTCCTTTCCTGCCGCTTCTCCATGTTTCCACGCTCAACACTGAAACTGTCGGGGATCAGTGCAGAGAAAGGGGCGGGACCGCTCTCGTAAGCTACTATATCCTGATTAGTTTAGTCCACTGTCTGTATTGAAGATGGACCAATGGGACGCCTCCTCTAAATTGTGGGCTGGTCTCTAAGCAGCCCACAATCGGCCCCTCGGCCCATCGGCCCCTCGGACTGTCGGCCCAGCGGGAGAACGCCCGGTATGCCCGATTACCAGTCCAGGCCTGCTTGAAAACTACCTCTTCATGACCATCACAAGGAGGAACAGGGCATTTTGGATGTTCTATTTGGTTGAAAACAAACCGTACGTCCTTAATGTGAGTGAACTTCCATTTCCACAAACCTGACTCTTACCTGACAAAGAAGAGGGCCTTGTCTTGTTTGTTTCCATGGAAATGTTGCTCCTTAGGCGAAGATAATCTACATTTTTAAAACAGTATCTCCATGGAAAATGTTCCTAACTATGGATTTAGCTTTCCACTTCCTTAGGATCATACGTCTATAAAGTTACGCAGTGTTACATATGAAAGTGACTTATTATCTCTTAAAAGCTTTTGTTCAGTTGACAGAAGCTATTTTCTTTTGCTATGGACCCCAGGTTAAGGAAATACAAACACAAAATGAAAAATGAAATCTTGCAGTGTTGCATCTGATAATCTTAGCAGCATAAACGTGCTTTTGGCGAAACGTGGCCTACAATCCTGTCTTTATGATGGAATATGATCAATCTTTCATAGGCCCAAGTCTTTTGTGAAGAGAACTCAGTCCTGTTTTATTATTTGCACTGACAGACCAAAAATCCATCTTGTAAAGTTCTGCTGATAGTGCTCAAGGACTGGGACTTTGGACAAAGAAACGGTAATGGCAAAGCTGAACAACATGATACTGCATATTTACCTTGATAAATATTTGTTGTTTTAGTATCTTAGCTCTTTGTTGTTCAGCTAAATTATCTGAGATGTTTCCGATCCACATGATTTCCAAGTAGCCTCTCCAGATTATTACTGAAATGTCCTTAAACGTGCACGGAGTAACTTTTTGGTTGGGGTCCGTCATCTGCATGTTTCTATGAATATATCACTGCTCTGCCTGGAATGTCCCATAATAAGACATTAACTCATTTTATGTTACATTTACTCAATTACGGGTGGTTTTATCGCTCAAAAATACCTAACCTATCCATATATCGGACTGTAACTTGGTCTGGTTTGGTCTCCATGAAGGTAGAAAGCTTAGACTTAGACAAACTTTATTAATCCACAAGGGAAATTGTTTTGGGTACAGTAACTCACTCAACAGAGTGTAACGAAAAATCGATGGAATAGCAACCAAAGAGCAATAGACCAGTGTCAAATGAGTCATAATTATACAAATAAAATAATGATAATAAATGTATTTGTACAAATCAGAATAAAATAGAAAATATCAAATAAGACAATATCAAATAAGATGTCCAGTCCCAGCTATGTACAGTTATAGGGAGTGTGAAGAATCCCTCCGTCATCCAGGTAGAATCAGTTCTGAAGAAGCAGCTTGGATGAGCTGCGAAACATATTCGACCAAATAAACTTTCTCCAGTTGACAAATTGAATTTCTCCTTTTGCCAGTTGTAGGAAGTATTATCTAGAGAGTATTACCGTACTTTTTGTACTATAAGCCGCAAGTGTCCACATTGTAACTTGAGATATTTACGCATAAAGGTACACAAAATGATTTTTTATTGTAAATACCGGTATGTGAAGAATCCGTCAGTCGTCCAGGTAGAATCCATGGTAAAAGGAGAAATGTAATTTGTCAATTGGACAAAGTTTATTTGGTCTAAAACGTTTCGCAGCTCATCCGAGAACTGACGAAGCAACTCGGATGAGCGTCTAGGGCAGTAAAACGGCAGAAACACGGCAGTAAAACAACTGTAAAATGGCCAGTCTGTACCCTCTGGAAGCCTTAAAGGTCCCATGACATGGTACTTCTTGATGCTTTTATATGGCTCCTTAATGGTTCCCTAATACTGTAAATGAATCCTTCTTCAAAATCAACACTCAGTGCATGAGAAACAGAGATATGATGAGAAAGAGTCATAAATGTCACTCTGGAACACTCCATTATGGGCGTTGTTGCTTGAATGCAAATGAGGAGGACAGAGATGGCCTATAGTAGGGGGTGGGGGCGTGGCCAAACTCTCCACTCTTTCCTTTTCAGCTGTGCCTGTGCGCTCTGACCCACTTCCGTGTTTTTGCGCGGAGGGAGAGATGAGAAGAGTTCCATTGAAAAATAAACACATTTCCACAGAAAATAAAATTAAACCACTGCTGTTTCAGATATCCACAGGCTCAGATAAAGGACTTCCGAGCCTAGAAACACTCGCAAGTTCCTCCAGGCAAATAAAAAAAACGCATTTCGCATTGCGTAGCTCCTCCGCAGTCCAAACTCTCTGGGCGTGATTTACAGAGACGCTGAGTACAGACAGACGGGGGTGGAACTGCATTTGCATTTCTTTTTTTCGAGCTGACGTCAATAAGTTTCCTTGTTCAAAATCGCCCGTTTGAGCTCTGATTTTTTCTAACGCAGAAAAGGATCGCAAATGCTCAGTTTAGACATTTCGCAACTTTTAGCCATGGGGGGGGGGCCTAAACAGGGTAGGGGAGCTCACATTAACGTTCAAAAACCTCAGAAAGTGAAAATTTCATGCCATGGGACCTTTAAAATAAAGTTTCAAGTTAAACTTTAAGGGTAAACCCTCAAACTCAATCTCACGGAACTGTTGATACCTGTAGGAGATTTTAAGTGGCTAAAACAAGGATTCACTAATTCATGAACTCTCCTCACTTATTTGATAAGGTCTTGATAAAGAATTAATCCATACATAAGCTGCACCTGACTATGTTCTCCCCGTGTCTGGGTGGGTTTCCTCCGGGCACTCCGGCTTCCCCCACCAACCCAAAAACATGCACCATAGTTACTCCAGCTTAGGTCCTGACCAAGCCGAAGCAAGAAGATCATGGAGATGGTCCCCGGGCGCCCTAATGTGTGCTGCCCACTGCTCCTAATATATGTATATATATATATAGGATGGGTTAAAATGCAGAGAAGAATTTCTCCAGTGTGAGATCAATAAAGTTCACTTCTTCTTCTTCTTCTTCTTCTTCTTCTTCTTCTTCTATAAGCCGCAGGGTCTGAAGTGTGAGGAAAAAGTAGCGGCTTATAGTCCGAAAAGTACAGTACCTATTGCTTTAATACCATCCCAAACAAAGCAATAACATCTCCATGGAGAAAAGCATTTGACAGATCCTCCACCTGAAAAGTTACTCAATGCGCCTTTAAAGGGCCTGTACCCAGTGTTTCACAATGTGGAAAAAAACAGCCTGAGTTTGAAGTATTTTCTCCGCTGACTCAGACTCGTGCCACTGCTGTTGAACATGACAGGACAGTGACAGGCAGCTGCTTCTATGGTTCTGATTGGATTACACTGTGCAGTTGTTTCCTACAAAAACTCCCAACAAAAACGCATTTTAAAAAGTTTAAGCCAGTTACAGTCTCTTTAAAGCAGTGCTTCTCAAATAGTGGGGCGGGCCCCCCTGGGGGGGCACGGTGTGATGCCAGGGGGGGCACGTGTGACCCTGAGAGAAACATGCTTTTTTGCCGTACTGTACTAGAACTAAGTGTAATTGCACATCAACAACAGTAGTTGGCAGTGGCGCTCTCATTGTCGCTCTGGCAACCTTAAATACGCGATATACAGAACAGACTCACCATCAGCAGAACATCCTCTGTCACAGGAAAAACACGTATATTCCACTGAGTCGTGTCCTTTAGTCCGACAGAAGCTGACGCATCAGCGGCACAAGGAGAGAGCTTTTTTTTCAGCGCTTTGAGTTTATGAAAATGGACCATGTGATTTTAAGTTTTGTTTCTGTAAAACAGAAACAAATATGCGCAAAGCTGCATTAAAAACACATTAATATTTGAGTCCTCAGTGCAAAAAGACAGTGCAGTCTTTGTTGGACGTTTCTTTCTTTTTTGTTTTTAATGTCAATAAAGGATACAGTGTTATGCAGAGGTGTACTAATAACAATTTTCTAGACAAATAATACTCTTTATAGTCGCGCGCAGGGAGGGGGGCGTGAAATTTTTTCTTCTTCCTAGGGGGGGGCGTCACAGAAAATAATTGAGAAGCACTGATTTAAAGCAACAGAGTGTAACTTTCTGGAGGTGTCATGTCACCTGCAAAAGAACATCCTCCACAAAGATAAATTTTATGTCCTACTGTGGAAAACGAAAGCCAAAGAAACAACTTTTCCATGGAAACAAGCAAAGCAGGCCTTGGAGATAGTACACGCCTGCTCACAGTAAGGATGCATGTTTTTATGCTTTTTTCCCTGCAACCAAACAACCAAAATGTGAAAACAATACATATAGTTTTATAATTCTATTTTCTGTCTATTTTGTTGTCTAAAAAGTTACACAATAGGGCTTTAAACTGAATAAAGACAGAGATATATGATGTATTTGACATTCAAACATTATTCAAACATTAACAACTGATTAAACCATATAAATATCTAAAGTTTGGACACACTTTTTCAGATTTACTACTTTCTACATTTCACCTATATGGAACACATTAAATACAGTTCTGAAAAAAAGATAAGTTTTTCTGATTTTACTACTTATAGGTCTGTGTTTGGGCAAAAGGAACATTTTTGTTTGAGTCTATAAACTACTGACAACATTTCCCCCAAATTCCAAATAAAAATATTATCGTTTAGAGCATTTATTTGCAGAAAATGACAAATGGTCAAAATAACAAAAAAGTTACATGTTTTCAGAGCTCAAACAAAGCAAAGAAACAAGATCAAATTCATTTTAAAACAACATAATACTAATGTTTACACTTAAGAAGAGTTCAGAAATCAATATTTGGTGCAGGCAGGGTATGGCCGTAAGATTTGGGTCGCCTGGGCTTTTCTGTGTGGAGTTTGCATGTTCTTCCCGTGTCTGGGTGGGTTTCCTCCGGTTTCCCCCATCAACCCAAAACATGCTCCAGGTAAAATCCTCCAGCTGAAGTCCTGACCAAGACTAAGCAATAAGATCATGGAGATGGTCCCCGGGCGCAGTCTTGTACTGCCCACTGCTCCTGATAACAGGATGGGTCAAATGTAGAGGACAAATTCTCCTGTGTGAGATCAATAAAGTCAATCTTCATCTTCATCTTCAATAACGCTTATGCGTCTTGACATGCTCTCCACAAGTCTTTCACATTGTTCTTGGGTGACTTTATTCCACTCCTGGTGCAAGAACTGAAGTAGCTCAGCTTTGTGTTTGTGTTGGAATTCACCAGACGCTGGAATGGAATGACTGTAATACATGTAGAGATGCTGATTTCAGAAAAAAATGCAGCGGTCTCTTATATTTTCCACAGCTGTATATGATAAGATATATGGGATTATTATTATTATTAATATTATTATTAAGAAAATAAGTTAAAGAGATAGTGTTTTTTTTTTTTTTTAATGTTAATCTGTATGGGTTTCCTTCTAAAAGTGTTGTGCGGTAACACTGACTTACCTCTGACAGTCTTGTCTCAGCCCGGTTCTGCTCTCGTTCTGGAGCTCACGTAAGTAGGTCCAGTAAGAAGAAGAAGTAGTGACTTTATTGATCTCACACAGGAGAAATTCTTCTCTGCATTTAACCCATCCTGTTATTAGGAGCAGTGGGCAGCCCGGGGACCATCTCCATGATCTTCTTGCTTGTAATTTCGCGGGGACAGTTAATAAAGCTTGTTTTTCTTCTCAAAACAACATTTGTCCAAAAAGTGATATATATTTCCATTACAGACAGTTGTCCAAAAGAATCCAGCAGCCGAATTCACATTCACATATTTTCTCTAGATTTGTATCACTCCACCCACGTTAGCTCTATTAGCCTGTTCACTTGTAACCGGATGTTTACGGCAGATGCAGTACGGCGACATCCGCCGTAAACGGATGTTTACAAGTGAACAGGCTAGGCTAGGCTACGCGCACCGTGATACAACTCAGAGAGAAAAGAGCACCATGCGAATTAGGCAGCAGGATTTTTTCGGAAAACTGTTTGTGACGGAAATATATATCACTTTTTGGACAAATGCTGTTTTGTGAAGAAAAACAAGCTTTATTAACTGTCCCCGCGAACTTACCAGAGCTACTTACGTGAGCTCCAGAACCCGAGCAGAACATTTTTAGAAGGAAACCCATACAGATTAACATAAAAAACACACACTATCCCTTTAATAACTCAACTAAACAGTATGTTTTAAATGAATATGCAGAAAGTCGCCTCCCTTTGCTTTGTTGACAAGACTGCAAACCCTTGGCCTTCTCTTCTCTCAATGAGCTTCTTGATGAAGTCTCCTGAGATGGTTCTCACTTCGCAGATGTACCGCGTCAAGGGGTCAAGAAACACCGAGAATGCAAACGAGTGATCAAAGAAAAAGGTGGTTATTTTTTCTAAATCTAAATCTAAAACAAGATTTGCGTCGCTTTTTTTTATTCTGTGCTTGTTCACTCCTAGTTTTGATACCTTCAGTGAGAATCTACAATGTCAAAATAGTCATGAAAATAAAGAAAATGAAAAAGTGTATTCAAATCTTTAACTGCAAAACTAACAGCCAAGTGCCAAGAACCTTCTCCGCGGGTCAAATAACTACAGAGACAATGAAATCCACTATTCTTTGCACTGGGTGAGGAGAAATATTCAAATCTGTGAAAGAAAGACCGTGCTCGTGAATAAATGTGTGACAATACAACTCCACAAAGCCACAGCAGTTAGTCCCAGTCTCTCGTCCTCTATTTTGGCTGTTAAAAGCTTTCCCGGAGCTGTCCCGGGGGAAGGACGCATGATGGTAGTACATCTGACACTCACATTGTTTTCTCTTGTAATGTGTTTATCTGGCTTCATAATTTTTTTATATTATTATTTTTAAACCAGTAAGAGGACTGTCTTCTTTTGTGACACCAAAACTACACTCCATTTCCATTTCAGCAGCTCCCATTCTTACGGGGGTCTGTTTCAGCGTGGCAATTTTCTGTCGCCACTGTTTAAAATTAGGTATTTGATGGAAAAAAACAACAAAAACAAGTACTTTTGCTTCACGACAAGTGTTAAAGTGGAGTATTAATTACCACATAGCGTACTTGGATCACCATGTAACCTTTTATTGCTGAAAATGCTATAAAACGGCGAATTAATTAGTTTCAGGATAGTTTTTCACACTTTGAGAAGCGGGCGTTTTGTCACTTCCCATTCGGAGCACTATTGCAGCACACTCACAGTAGGCATGCAGCATTTTGTGACCCGCACTCACACCTGCACAACCGTGACTGACGTCACCACATAGCGCTGCTTGTTAGACTTAGACAAACTTTATTGATCCACAAGGGAAATTGTTTTGGGTACGGTAGCTCACTCATCAAATATAAAACAGTGGTACCTCACCTTATGAAATTAATTTGTTCCAGAAGTGGTTTCGTAACGTGAATTTTTCGTAAGTTGAGTAGCTATTTCAATGGAAAAGGCCTGATTCGTTCCAAGGCCCCGATCCAAGTTTTTTTTTTTTATAGTGTAACATTGTGTTCTGTGTCCTGATTGGTTTCTCAGACTGGATTTAAACTTTTCTCACATTTGTCTCTCGTTTAAACACTCAAACTTTAATAGATTTTCAACAAAATTATTAATAGTGAAGTGTGGGGGGAAGGAGGAGGGGGGGGGTGTGTGTGCGCAGACACGTGTGATAGCGCAGCATGACCCGGCGCGGGGCTGCCAGCAGGTCTAGACCTGGACTAAACCAGGACTAAACCAGGACTAGACCAGGTGGATTAAAGCGCCGCGCGCGGGTCTATTTCCTGGTTTCGTTTCGAGTCACGGCTGAGGCGAGCAGCGAGGGGGACCGCACGCAGTCTGAGCGCATGAACGAGACCCGTGCTGGTCTAGACCAGGTCTAGAGCAGGTCCAGACCACCGCGGCTCTTGTATGCGTTCGTGGGTCTCGTTCATGCGCTCAGACTGCGTGCGGTCCCGAGGGGAGTCCTCGCTGCTCGCCTCAGCTGTGACTCGAAACAAAACCAGGAAATAGACCCGCGCGCGGCGCTTTAATCCACCTGGTCTAGTCCTGGTCTAGTCCTGGTCTAGTCCAGGTTTAGTCCTGGTTTAGTCCAGGTTTAGTCCAGGTTTAGTCCTGGTCCAGTCCTGGTTTAGTCCAGGTCTAGACCTGCTGTCAGCCCTGCGCCGGGTCATGCTGCGCTATCACACGTGTCAGAGCGCACTCTTCTCCCCCCTCCCCCTTCCCCCCACACTTCACTATTAATAATTTTGTTGAAAATCTATGAAAGTTTGAGTGTTTAAACGAGAGACAAATGTGAGAAAAGTTTAAATTCAGTCTGAGAAAAGCGTATAATGTGTGTGGCTGAGCGCGCATTATTTGAATTTTTGAGATTTCGCGTTTCGTAACTTGAATTTTCTTTCGTATCTAGAGACCAAAATTTAACGTGAAGGCGTTTCGTAACTTGAAATTTTCGTTTGTTGGGTCTTTCGTAAGGTGAGGTACCACTGTATACAATATAACACAGAGGGTAAAATAACAGAAAGAAAGATAGAGGGAAAAGCAACCAAAGCAACATGTCGCTGTTGCTGAAATGGAGAAAATAACCCAGCAAAATCTCTTAAACAGTGAAACAGATCTGAGTCCTGTTGTGGCACGCTCCTGGGCACACTTTAGGGTCTTTCCACGGTTGGACACAGTTTAATTGGGCTAGTGTGAGCACCCCCGATGTAAGGAAATTCACCCTCTGCATTCCTCAGACTACCAACTTATGCTGCTAATTAGAATTAAAGCTGTTAAGTAAATTCTAATTATGGTTTTATAATGTCTTATTTATTTATTTGTTTATTTGGAAGGGACAATGCATATTAATAAACTCAAAGATCACACAAACCGGCATAGACGTAAATATGCCGGATTTAGCACAGTGCTAATTTCCATCCGCAGTCCCAGACATAAAGTTTTGGTTTTCAGTTGCAGCGTACCCACTTCTTGCTTCCTGTCTCTTCCATTTCGAGCACTTTCCACATGTTATATATTCTTATCTTAGAAGAAGAAGAAGAAGAAATCTTAGAAGTGACAGAGTAAAAAAGTGAACTTGGTTTTGAGTTTTCATTTGTAAAGTTATTGTGATTTCAGAATTGGTGGGTTGTTAGACTTTGAAAGTGTGTAACATTTCTAGTGGAGGGTCCGCCACCTTCTGTCGCCATAGAAATGTCATTGCCTTGTCTAGAATGTTCCACAGTATAGATTAAACCTCTCCATCACAAGGGAGACAAGCAGGGTACGGCTCTACGCTCCATTACTGTTTAGATCTGGAGAGACTCGCGCCTATTCACAGAAGGAATTATTGTATTTTTGAGCAATAGAAACAGTCTTTCGTTTCAGGAAAGGCAGTAACATCTCCATGGAGACAGTCAGGTGGCAGAGTGCACCTTTAATCTGAACTTTGCTTGACCAGAAGGAACTGAAATAGTTGCTTTGTTACATGTCGCTGTTGCTGAAATGGAGAAAATAACCAAGCAAAATCTCTAAAAGGAAAAGTAACGTTTTTACAATCTGGACCTTATTTCGGTGATAAAACAATGTCATTTACTCACCCATTGTACTTTGGTGTCATTTGGAGATTTTGGAGTTTAGCAATATCCGTTTAACATGAGTGGTCGGGGCATGCTGTTGCGGTCACCAAATAACACAAACTTTAGCACTTTTCAAATGACAAAAGCTCAATGTGTTAGGTTGTTTTCACATCTGCCTTGTTTGGTTCGTTTAAAATGAACCAGAGTTCGTTTGCTCCTTTGATTCGGACCTTTTGTTCTGGTGTGAATAAAAACCAAAAATCTAGATCCGGAGCAAACAAGCGAACCGAGACCACCTAAAAAGCTCGGTCTCGGCACGGTTCCTGGTGCGAACTCTGGTGTGGTTCGTTTGAGGTGAGAATGCAGACCGGACTCGATCCGACACAAGTTGGCTTTTTGTACTTAACGAGCTCCCGTCGTATGTCGAGCATTATGGGAAACCGAGGCTGATGAAACTAAACTAAACGAAACTTATGAGGCTTACTTATGTTTTGCTTGAAGAGCAAGAGTCAGAACTTGATGCTCACATGAGTTCTGTCCTCCGTAGTCGTCTTGCCCTGTGTCTTCGTCATTTGTAAATTGATTGTAAAATAGTGTAAACCTCACGATGCTGCTCAAACATTTGTGCGAACTGTAAAAACTGAGCAAACCATATCGCTAAGACGACACTGAAAACAGCACGCAACACCGTTATTCTCCTCCTTCTGTGTTTGGACACGGCTCATTTCTGTCCAATGTCTGAGCGACCTCAGCACATGTGGTTTTGTTTATAGATGTTGGTCCACTTGGGAAAAAACTGCAGTGTGAAAGCGAACCGCACCAAAATAAAATAATTTTTTTTTTTTTAAATTGGTCCGGACCAAAGCAAGTGAACTATCGGACTTTCCTGGTGTGAAAACCACCTTAGTCTACACTTTCGTTTGAGTCAAAAGTGGCCTGTAATCCGATATCTAGCCATGGTTCCGATTGGATGACGTCATCGAGGACCGCGCGCATATACTCCAAATGACGCCAAAGTACAATAGGTGAGTAAATGACATTGTTGTATCACCGAAATAAGGTCCAGATTGTAAAAAAAAACATGTTACTTTTCCTTTAAACGGTGAAGACGTGTTGTGACACGCTCCTGGGCACACTTTAGGCACTTTCCACGGTTGGACACAGTTTAATTGGACTAGTGTGAACACCCCCTATGTAAGTAAATTCGTCCTCTGCATTCTTTAGACTACCAAATTATGTTGCTAATTACAATTAAAGCTGTTAAGTAAATTCTAATTATGGTTTAAAAAGAAAACTTCGTGCTCAGTTTTCGGTTTTCAGTCGCAGCGTACCCACTTCTTGCTTCCTGTCTCTTCCGTTTCGAGCACTTTCCACATGTTATATAGTCTGACTTAGTTCCCAGCCCCTCACCAGCCTCCCACACAGTGTCACCCTCCGTTTGCCTGATCTCTCATATCCACAGTGAGTATAGCCTTATGACACCCTATTACCTTCAACTGTCTCCATGGCATCCGGCTTCATACATGCTTGTTTATTAATGCTGTAGTTTGGATATTCAGACATGTTTTTTCAGCACCTATCTGCAGAATGCCTGAGCGGTATATCCCTGGAGAGAGTGTGCTTCTTTGACACGCTGACCTTCATGTCTCTTGGGTTTGCCAGCAGCTCTTTATCTTTTATTCATAGTGCCATTTGTGACCGGGGAGCCTTATGCCACCGACACTTGTCAAAACACACCAGGTCCCAGGATAGGCAGGGGCCACACCACTGCGCTTGTGTGGAGCTGGTTGGAGGGATGGCTTTCCAAATGTATTATTCAAATAGATCGAGTTAGGACGGGTGATTGATGAAGGGTGTGTTTTAGCTCACACTAGATTAATGGAAAGACTGATATGTGTAGCACTTTGAATTGAGTTCTACACATAAGGAAGTGTAAGTCTGAGGAAACAGTGGAAATATCCAGTGGAAAATGCTGCTATGGTGTTTTATACAGCTCTGGAAAACAATAAGAGACCCCTGCAAAATTATCCCTTTTTCTGATTTTACTTCTTATAGGTATGTGTTTGGGCAAAAGGAACATTTTTGTTTGAGTCTATAAACTACTGACAACATTTCCCCCAAATTCCAAATAAAAATATTATGGTTTAGAGCATTTATTTGCAGAAAATGACAAATGGTCAAAATAACAAAAAAGATACGTACATAAAGACTTCAGCAAAGTAAATTCCTGGGGGTAATGATTGATGAAAAACTAAACTGGAAATCACATATTAAATATATCCAATCTAAATTATCCAAGAGCATTGCAGTATTCAGACCCTCCAGGAATTTGCGATGTTGCGATTTGCAACTTCAACACAACTTCAGCCAATCCCCGTGAATTCAGGGTGGTGTTGCAATTTTGACCAATTTTGACCAATCATCGGCGACGTATTGAACTCACGTCGACAAACTTCCTTCTGCCTTACTTCCGTGGGACGAAACAAAACTGTGGCCGTGTCCCCAGTTCGGAGCGTGGTTTGAAGGGGGCTCAGACTGCAGTCAAGGCGGTGCACACTTGACATGGCCGTCTGCGAAATGCGACAGGTCTCGCAACTACGGGAAGCAGCCGCCGACTCCATTTTCTCCCATAGAAGAAGTAACGCGCGGTGCATGCTGGGATATATGAGTGTGCGAAGTGTGCTTTTTCACGCGCTTGGTCCACGCCCCAATTTCCATGGAAACGACTGCGGTCTACGAACGCGTGTTAACTGTGCATGGGACAAAAAAGAAATGACGCACATGCCCTTCAAACCACGCTTCGAACTGTGCACTCTGGGAATTGGGACACGGCTTCTAATGGCAAAGAAACATGTCTGCGGCGCCATTTGCCCACAAAAATAACAGCAAAAGACCGAAACAGTTCCCCTCCTAGTAGTAATTTATTTTCGATGTTGGTAAGGTTGTTTTAGGACCATATCTGTGATCTCTGTGTCTTTGTATTATTCTTTGTCAGTAATAACTCAGTATTCAAAATTTGAATTACAAAAAGGGAAAATCGCAACTATTTATTGCAACTTTCACTTCCTCCCGCAACAAAATCGCAACAAAAACCTTAAAAGCACCGCAACTTTCATCGCAACTTTTTGGAAAAGCTCACGTAAATTCAGGCATTTTAGTCCGCAACAATCACAAAAAATGCCCGCGAAATCCTGGGGGGTCTGAGTATTGGCAAAGGCAAGACAAGAGCTACATAAAAAGTCTCTTCAGCAAGATAAAAGGAGAAGTTCAATTTGTCAACTGGACAAAGTTTGTTTGGTTGAAAACGTTTCGCCGCTCATCCAAGAGGCTTCTTCAGTTCTGGTCAGATGCTGGAGGACACTGCCTAAGGAAGGAGCTAACTACGATGAAATTACTCTGAAACTACCACACCTACTACTACTACACCTAAAAAGGCCCATCTGAATGGCTCTGCTAACAAGACCCCACACTCCACTCCCACTGCAGATCTAATAGGCTCACCTAACTAACAGAAACGGAAAACAAACAGGTGTGGTAGTTTCAGAGTAATTTCATTGTAGTTAGCTCCTCCCTTCAGGCAGATATAAGGCAGTGTCCACCAGCGTCTGACCAGAACTGAAGAACTGTTTTGAACTGTTTACCCTATAGTTGTTGGAGTGAATGCTTAACCCACTGCGCCACCGTTGTCTCAAATACAGACAATGATTGCGTTCCTAAATACACCTCTAGAGCTCTAGCTGAGTAGAACGGGCTCAGGCGATGAGTTTTGTTCACAGGTAAAGTTTATCTCAGCGTCTGTTTGACAGGTCTGTGAGCCTGTCGGAGCGCCGGTGACAGGTGGAGAAACCAAACCCAACATGGCTCCACAACACTCTGCTCCACCTGCTGAGAGCAAACTGCACTTCAACACAACAATCGTGTGCTGCAAAAATCTTAGACGCGACGGATAGGGTAAAAAAAGTGAACTTGGTTTTGAGTTTTCATTTGTAAAGTTTTTGTGATTTCAGAATTGGTGGGTGATCGGTGGGTTGTTAGACTTTGAAGGTGCACTGTGGAACATTTCTAGTGGAGGGTCCACCACCTTCTATCGCCATAGAAATGTCATTGCCATGTCTAGAATGTTCCACAGTATAGATTAAACTTCTCCATCGCAAGGGAGACAAGCAGGCTACAGCACTACGCTCCATTACTGCTCAGATCTGCGGAGAGTCGCGCCTATTCACAGAAGGAATTATTGTATTTTTGAGCTATCGAGAAACAGCCTTAAAGATAAAAAATGCTAAACGAATATGCTTAAAGGTCCCATGGCATGAAATTTTCACTTTCTGAGGTTTTTGAACGTTAATGTGAGCTCCCCTACCCTGTTTAGGCCCCCCCCCCCCATGGTTAAAAGTTGCGAAATGTCTAAACTGAGCATTTGCGATCCTTTTCTGCGTTACAAAAAATCGGAGCACAAACGGGCGATTTTGAACAAAGAAACTTATTGACGTCAGATCGAAAAAAGAAATGCAAATGCAGTTCCACCCCCGTCTGTCTGTACTCAGCGTCTCTGTAAATCACGCCCAGAGAGTTTGGACTGCGAATGCGCTAGGCAATGCGAAATGCGTTTTTTTATTTGCCTGGAGGCACGTCCGAGTGTTTCTAGGCTCAGAAGTCCTTTATCTGAGCCTCTGGACCTTTGAACAGCAGTGGTTTAATTTTATTTTCTGTGGAAATGTGTATTGGAACACTTCTCATCTCTTCTCCCCGCAAAAACGCGGAAATGGATCAGAGCGGACAGCTGAGAGCTGAGAGCGGAGAGTTTGGCCACACCCCCACCCTCTACTATAGGCCATCTCTGTCCTCCTCATTTGCATTCAAGCAACAACGCCCATTATGGAGTGTTCAGAGAGAAAAAATTTCTCTTTCTCATCTTATCTCTGTTTCTCATGCACTGAGTGTTGATTTTGAAGAAGGATTCATTTACAGTATTAGGGAACCATTAAGGAGCCATATAAAAGCATCAAGAAGTACCATGTCATGGGACCTTTAAAGTAGGGCTGTCAGTTTAACGCGTTAATTAGATTCATTAATTTCACTGCAAATTAACACGTTATAAAAATTAACGCAATTCATTATGAGTGGCAATTCAATGCGCTTGCATTTTAAATTTGGCGTGCGGCGAGCAAATCACTGCCAGGGCCTTTGAACGGCGAGTTTATTTATAAAAAGAATGAAGACGGGACGATCAACAAGAACGTGGTGATTTGTAGCTTTTGTCAAAAAGAATTTTCCAATCACCGAAGCTGCTCCAGCCTGACGGCTCATTTAAACCAGGCATGTCCAAACTATGGCCCGTGGGCCAAATGCGGCCCTCAGACAAATTTTTCTTGGCCCTCAGGCTTCCAGGTGAATTCGCCCAAATTACCTTAAGCAGAACTTTTGGCTGCAAGTTTTTTTGAAAATCTACCTTGATAAGACAATATTTAATATTTATTGTGTGGTTTTGAGGATCTTAGCATGAATAAAGGACAGATAGTTTATTCTAATGTGTTAAACATGCAGATATTTCAATTAGTCACTGCACTGAGCACCAGTCGATCGGCCCTCTGCTTCGTCTGTTTTTAGATATGTGGTCCTTGATGAAAAAAAGTTTGGACACCCCTGATTTAAACGATAAACACGTCCGGACAAGTTCCATTATTACTGGTGATAGAGCGAGCGTGAGCGCACTTCAACAAACCACCAAACCAACAAACCAACAAACCAACAAACCACCAAACCAACAAACCAACAAACCAACAAACCACCAAACCAACAAACCACCAAACCAACAAACCAACAAACCATCAAACCATCAAACCACCAAAACACCAAACCAGCAAACCACCAAACCAACAACCCACCAAACCAACAAACCAACAAACCAACAAACCAACAAACCAACAAACCATCAAACCAACAAACCAACAAACCATCAAACCAACAAACCAACAAACCAACAAACCACCAAACCAACAAACCATCAAACCAACAAACCAACAAACCAACAAACCACCAAACCACCAAACCACCAAACCAACAAACCAACAAACCAACAAACCACACTCGCAGAATTTGGGAAACCAATGGGCAAAGCAACCACAGAAAAACTGACAAACTTAATAGCAAAGTGGGATGCCTCGCTCTCTCTCTCTCTCTCATGAGATTAAAATGCAATTAATTAGATTAATTAATTAAAAATCCTGTAATTAATTAGATTATTTGTTTTATTCGCCTGACAGCACTAGTTTAAAGTCATACCATGGAACATTCCAGGAAAGGCAGTAACATCTCCATGGAGACAGTCAGGTGGCAGACACTCCAACAGAAAAGTTGCAGAGTGCACCTTTAATCTGAGCTTTGCTTGAACACAACTTGTCCAGAAGGAACTGAATTAGCTGGAACAACAACAGATGAGCTGCTCTGGGCCGTTAAACAAGCCTCTCACAGAGCGAATTACAGTCACAAGTTATTTCGCATTAGCCAAAGGTCAACAGTCCCTCTTGTCTTTTTTATTGAAAATCAAACTCCTAAAAAGGACCATAAACACTTGTATTGATCACAAGCTTCTGAAAATGTTTTCTTTGAATCCATTTAGTATTTTTCGGACAAAACATTTGCTTTGCTAATGTGTGTGTATTGTGTCTCTATGGCAACTGCTGAACATTCCACCATAGAAATACATGTAGAACTCCCCCAACATGATGTCACGTAGCGCTTCCTGAATGCTACCTGTGAACATCCTACGATTCATATGCACCGGGATCATCTGTTATACTAATAGGGTGACCACCGGCATGAAACAGGAAAGGAGGCTACTTGTGTCCAAAAAGGAGGACAAAGACCCTAAAGTGAGGACACCTTGTTTTTTTGTTTGTTTTTTGTTTTCCCTCGGGGAAAACAAAGAATGTGCGCTGAGAATGCGCACTGCTCGCACATTCTCAGCGCACAAGAAAACCTATGCAGCGCACTGTAAATCAGATATGAAAGAGCTTTTAGCGAATCTCCGCATTTTATTCAGCCGCGGGGTCATTTTTTTTTATATCTGCAAAGTGCGGGGGGGGGGGCATTTCGGATGTCGCGCACATGAATTCCAAGTATTACTAATCGCAAAAGAATAATATTTTGTCTTTAGGGAACAAGGAGCAGACCACCCGGCTCATTGAGCTGAGGCGGGACCTGTTCCATCTCGCAGATGGCCATGCGGTCCACGAACTGCACTCACGGCTGAGCGAGTATGCACCGCCTCGACTGCAGACTGAGACCACACTCCGAACCGTGCACTTTCTGAATTGGGAAACGGCGAACATCGCAGAGTAGCAAGTGTAAATAATGGGTGGGGATTTATGACGATTTATGCAACGAAAGGAGGACAAAACGTAAAAAAGGAGGACACGTGACAGACGGCCGGACAGACAGCTCTACAACCGGACTGTCCGGACGAAATCCGGACGAATGGTCACCCTATATACTATTGTAGCCGACAACACGCAAAAATCCACTTATTGCCAATCACACTTAAAATTCTCTAGTTGCAATTTAACTTGAGTTTTGGTTCCTCTTCCCCCTGTGAATAATAAATGACTGAAGATGATTTCTTGCACTGCTTGTCAGGTCTGATTTACTTATTTTACTACTCATTTTCTGTTTTTACTGTTTCTGTTCTTTGAAAATACCAGATTCGGTGCATCATTTTTATAAACTTTCAGATTATATTATGTTATTCTTACTATTCTGCCTCCACTAGTGTTTAGGAACTAGCTTTACAGAGAGCAAACAGTTTCTACAATAAACACCCAGGAAGTTTCTGCTGTTTTGGACGTTTACTGAAGAGTTGACTGTAAAACTGTAACAGACAAAAAAATAAATGCATATTACAGTTATGTTTTCACATTCAAATGAACGGAGGATATGTAGAGCTACATAAAACAATGTAGAGCAGCTTATTACAATTTAATATATGCATAACAATCGCTTAACATTAGCTGAACTTCCTAAAAACATCTATAAAACAAGTGGTTAGCATGATGCTAGCATCAATGGAAATTCCCATGCTAGCTCCATTAGCATCATACATTTTAGCCGGAATTTGAAGCGTAAAACAACTTAAAGAAGCCTCATAAAAGTTTACAGAGTGAATTAACATCTTATAATACTTACAGACAGATATTTTCACGGGCCAGAAAACAGTTTACAGGATTTAAACACTGGCAAGTAACAGAACAGTAGAAAAGTTTAGCACAATATGACGGCTAAGATAGCTCAGAGTAGACAAAACAGATAAACTCAAAACAAAAATATTCTCCACTTTCTCCACTGGGGCAGAACACTTACATTTTTTCTTACTTGAGCAGTAGTTTGCTCAAATACCTTAAAAACACACAAAAACAAACATTATTATTGTGAAGTAACTGTACTTTTCCCTGATTACAATTTCTGCTGCTCTACCCAACTCCATTTGCAATAGATTTATACTTAATCTTATTGATTAAGTATAAAAAACAGCAGAAATCTATCATCTATAAACAAAAAAATTCACAGAAAAACAGCCACAATTTTTGGAGTAACATTATCGCTGTGAAAATAGTGGCTCAGTGTGTCATTTTTTCCACCCTTGGCCATTGTTCTCCATCAGAATTTGTACCAAATTTGTGAACATGACCACAACCTATTATTTCAAACACTTCCAATTTGTTGCAGTGTTTCAAATTTGACTCCAATTTCCATTATAATTCCCCGAGCCACTTGCAGAATACCAACACAGCAGTATCGCATTTTATAACCTTGATTTTACTCTTAGATTTCGAAGTGGAACAGAGCCAAGGATGCTGATAAAACGTTGCAATCCTCTTGTCGATATCTTGGTGTGAGGCAGGAGGGAGAATGGACCCAAAATGACTTCTTAGCCTTGCTGAGTTCTTCCAGGTTTTCCCTCTCACACACGGCACACACTCTCTCATGTTCAAATGATGGACTGTAAATCAAAAGATGGAAGTGCAGTGTGATTACTTAAAGGTCCAGTGTGTAGGATTCGTGGCGCATAGGTGGTGTAGGTACCATGCACTTCCTCTTTTGGCTACGGCAGACCTCGAGGGTCACCTGGGCATGCCGTAACGCGGGCAGCTCGCGTACCCGCGCACCCGGCGCTGTGTGAGCTCTCGCCGACAACTACTGTATTAATAAAACGCGGTCCCGTTCACTGTTTTTTTTTTCTTTTTGCATGAAAACACACATTCCCGATCGTGTACCATGACAATCTACACATCAAATGAAACCTTACAGTCTCCTCTTTTTGACTATGCAATTCATTTCCCGGCACAACAATCACTCCCCGAGCACATGGGGCTTTTATACGGAAAAGCACAAAACGAGGTTTGTTACTTAGCTTACCTTTGAAGGCTCTGGACAGGTCAAACTCTGTATTTCACCATAAACTTGCTCTCAATCTGTCCGTAAGGATAAATTGTTTTACTGGATTTAATTCGCTATAAAATCCAGTAAAACAATTTAGTCCAAAACACGTGTTAGATCCATTACGGCGTGTGATCCGGCAACATGCTTGTGTTGTTTACCCAAAACCACGAGCCTTGCCGAAGGCGGAGCCCAAATGTCCTTCTGCGGCTCTCGTATTCAAAATGGCTGCCTCTGCATGGGGAAGATCCCCCTTTTATGTGACTATATCTAAGTCCAACAGAATACTTTGATTTCATGATGGAAGTGAAAAGGCTTGGAAAACACTGTATTTTTGAATGGGTATCTTCAATTTCGGTAATTAATGGGTAAAAATCTTACACACTGTCCCTTTAAGCAGTTTGGCATGATCTTGTGGCAGAAATGTGAATCTGCATTTTTAAAAACAAAGGACATGTTAACTTCAGGGGGCGGCAGTAGCTCAGTCGGTAGAGCTGATCCGGGGGTTGGTGGTTCGAATCCCGCTCTTGACATTACATCATTGGTTGAGAGGTCAAATCCACTGACCCACAGGTTGGCGGTACAATTCCAGCTCCCACAGATGAATGCTGCCGTTGTGTCCTTGGGCAAAAAACTGAACCCCACCTTGCCCCCAGTGTCTGGGTACACTGGTAGAGAGCCCCCATGACAGAAGATACATCAAGGCCGGTTGCGTCAAGGGAAGTGGGGGCCGTCCTCCCGTGGACTTTACCTGGTTTACACCAGACCACATCACAAGTGATATATGGTCTGGGAGCACCTACTGAATATCTCTTAGTGGAGGTGTGGTTTACGTTTATTGGGCGTTACGAATGTCTATCATTTGGCATATACGTAGCCCAGAGCCAATCATGTCAGTTGTCAGTTCAAACTACAAGTTTCCGTTTGTCGCGTAGTACGTGTCACCGTCTTTCCACCGTCTTTCCACCCCTCCCCGCTCTCTGATTGGCTCCCAGAATCAGGAGAGCTCTCTTACCATAGTTGCCAGGCTGTCTTTCAGATCGGAACGAACGAAAGCAGCCTGGGATTTCCCAGGTTACCGTGGACCCACCACCTGCAGGAGGATCCATGGGGGCTGGTGCATTGAGATCTGTCTGCTGTCCTGTGACCCGAACTCGGAAAAAGCGGAAGAAAATGGATGGATGGATATTCAGTAAAATGGACTCTATGAGATCTTAACAATATTATAATGGTGTCAGACTTATGTTTTGATTCCTTCCATTTAGATTTCATGAAATAAAATAACTAAAATACTAAAACTAAACTAAAATAACAAAATAACTATCAATCAACTTTTTGTCACTCCAGGGAGTATTTTCCTGAACTAGAAAACCTGTACCATTACCTTTCTCCTGCTATGCCTGTTTTTGGTTGGAACTCACAAAATTGCCCTGAAACTGAACCTAATATTATAATAATATTTTGTCAGAACAGCTAGCCACATTTGCTGACATCCAGTAAAGAAATCCATTAGAGTTAGATGCCTACCTGTTGGACTAAACAGGACGGATCACTTTTGTTTCAACAACTATTCAGCATGTTCATACATCAGTATTGACAATATGCTGCAGTTAGTTAACTTTAGCTGTGTACAGAATGATCCTGCACAACTCTCATGTCCTTGATTCCCGAGTGTGATTTTGTTGCTTGTCAAGTCATAATTATACAACATGGCGTTAGTCTAGAACCATATTTTCTCTCAACGATTTATAGTGTGAGTGAATGACTGATGGATTGACCTGTCAGAGAAACACGTGGTCCATTGTTCCAGCACATGTGGTCTGGATACAGCATGTGTTTTGGAATGGAATGGAAAGCTTTATTGTCATTGTAAATGAGATGAGATTGAAAAGGACGGGTCCATGGACCTTAAAGCAGCCGACATGAGGGCGCTAACGTCCCGCCTCTCTCTTCAGCGATACAAGAACATAAACAGAATAGAAAATAGTCACATCTTTATATAGCGCTTTTCCACCTTCAAGGCACCCAAAGCGCTTTACAACAAGGAACCAATCACCCATTCACACACACATTCACACACCAGTGTACGCAGACACTGGGGGCGAGGAGGGTTAAGTGTCTTGCCCAAGGACACAACGGCAGCATTCATCTGTGGGAGCTGGAATCGTACCAACCAACCTGTGGGTCAGTGGATCTGACCGCACATGTTTCTTATGTCAAGAGCGGGATTTAAACCGCCAACCTTTGGATCAGTGGACAAACGCTCTACCAACTGAGCTACTGCCGCCCAGCTACTGCAGATACAATCACAGTAGTCACAAACACATATGACGTAATACAGTGGAACGGCAAACACTGAGGTCTTTTTTTGCTTGGAAATACAAAACGAGATGGAAAAACAGAGAAATATGTGTCCAACCGCAGGAAAACCAATACCAAGTTGTCGTGGAGGCGTTTTGACTTATTCACAGATTCTGAAAGTACAGGTTCTAAGCTTTCCAATGATGTCTTACATGTGAAAATCTGACCATATTTTAAAAAGTTATCTCTATTTGCCACAAATTCCAGAAACGGCCTCAGTTTGGTCTCTTCAGCCCTACCTGCCTAACAAGCATTTTTAAAATTAAAAATGTATGTTTTTAACATCACTAATGCTGTTATCTGGAAACATGGAGAGGCTTCTTCATGATCACAACTAGCACATTATGCAAAAAACCACAAAAAACGCATTTCCTGAGAATCTGTAATGCCGACATGTGCCCTCAGCTTCCGTGGTGGCACACATATATTACTGACAAACTGAGGCGGCAGACTGTGTGAGAGGGGAGAGTGTTTTTATAAGTACATGTCATCGTGACGTAGCCAATCTACGTTCTTTTGATATCATGTGCTGTGACCTTGGAGTGTCCAGTGCAAGAGCCATAGTCAAAACAAAACACAGCAGCCCTGCTATTGTAGATTCCAAGGAGAATTAATTAAACCAGGGGAGAATGCACATAATCAATACACTTTAGAACTCAGATGAACGGACAATTAGTCCGAAAAACTGGTTCTGCTAAGTCCCCAACTTCATGTCACCAAGCCGGGCTGTTGAGACTCTCCAGTCCTCTCCTCCTGGCACGTAGATGACTGCGGACTGAGCCGCTTGTTTCGCACAGTTCCACAAACATATTCGTGACGGTATCCAAGCGTCAGCGGGGTATCCACAGATTGGAGATGGTACAATTCCTCAATCTGTGTCTCCTTCTGATGCAGACCTTCCCTGGTCTTCAACGGCTCCACTGTGGTGTAGAATGACAGCTGACAGCTCGGGGGCTCTTTGTCCGCTGCCGGCATCCCAATTCTGCGATGGATCAGAAAACATCCCCCAGGCCAATTCAGATGTCCTGCCATCAAAAATCCAAATAGTAAATAGTTCCGATCGGCTCTCCCGAACCCACATTTCTTCGTGAAAAATGCCAATTGCGTTGGGACCAGCTTCAATTCCATAATGTAGAATTCGAAAATCTACTCCAACAGGAGAAATATGCACAAAAACAAGAGAAAGGTACGCTGACACAGAGTAGAGTAGAGTAGATAAGGGAGCAAAAAAACAAGCAGCCGCCTTTGAGCAAGGACAGAAAGAGAGAGTTTTATGAGTTTATTCACAGTTTTCCTGTTGTGAGCTACATAACCTGATGGGCTTGTAGACAAAGTCGTGCATGTATGCGAATACAAGCAACCATGATGTTCTTCGGCCCACTTATTCAACCAAACATACCACTTTTAGAGGGTTTTCCATGCTTGGATTTGGTTCAACTGGGCTAGAGTGCACACTTATGAAGATAGTTGCTTTGTTGCTTGGTTTTCTTCTCAAAGTTTGCAGTTGCTTTTACCTTTTTCTTCCTCAGCATTTCCCAAGACAGGCCTCATTACCCCTCTTCATTTTAATGTGATCCACATCTGCTTACATCTTCTGACACGGTTTTCACATTTCTCTTTTTAAACAGGTGATCACATCGTAGCATATGGAACACCGCACTCCCCTGTGACGCTCAACTGCAACTCTGCACCACAGATTCTCTTTTCTCCTGCTTGTTTTATCTAACATAAGTATTATTAATACAGCAGCATCTAACGGCAGCAAGTTGACATGAGCCAGCCCTTACTTCTAGTCATTATTCTCTCTTTGCTGCGACTTCACTTCCCCAGACCCTTCATGTACCCAAGTAGACTGGAAGCCTTGTGTTGTCTCTAGCTGTCACACCGGGTTTTCACACACGCTTGATGGATTTGTTGTTGTTTTATTTGTTGTTGAGATGCTAACTAGCGCCGTGACTGACACTGCTTCGGGAAAAAAAGCTCTTGTATTACAGGGAAGAAGTGGAAGTTGAATAGGGAATTTGCGAAAAGATGAACAAGTGTATGAAAATTTTGATGGAATTTATTTAAATGTTGTTTTAATGATCAGGAGTTCAATGGTAATATGTCATAAAAAAAACATTATTGGCAGTTTTTCAGTTTTGAAGATAAGTTGTTAAAGGAATATTAACGTTTTTTACATTCTGAAGCTTATTTCAGTAATAAAACAAGTTGTTTTACTCACCCATAGCACTTTGGTGTTATTTGGAGCAGTTTCGTAGATGTTTTAGTTTGGCGATATCCGTTAACGTGAGTGCTCGGGCCAGGCGATCGCAGTCACCAAATAACACAAACTTTATCACTTTTCAAATTACAGAATCTCAATGTCTTAATCTACACTTTCGTTTGAGTCAAAAGCGCCTCTAATCCGAGATTTATCCATAGTTTGGAGTAGATGAGGAGGACAGTGCACATGTGCTCAGTCACAGCTGATTTGCAGATAAGAAGACGCTCAGAACTTTTCTGTTGCGAGCGACACATGGCAGAAGATTTGGACTTTGAGGCTGAAGAGGACTTATGGAGGACTGAGGACTGAAGAGGAGTATACGGATGAGGAGACAGAATGGATACAGAAAGAATGAAGCGGAGACAGTTTTAGGAGCAGCAGAGAACAGCCATCGGTTTCACGTTACTTCTCAGAATCGTGCGCTGAATCCGCTGGCCTTCTTTCTTTTCCTTTGCTGGTAAAAAATGGTCCTGACTGAAGTGGGTACTGCAAACACGATGGTCCAAACGTCTTACAGCTTTGCCTTTCATGTTTGGGTCCCGAGAGCTGAGAGCGAAATCAGCTATGACTGAGCACATGCGACTGTCCTCCTCATCTACTCCAAACTATGGAGAAATCTCGGATTAGAGGCACTTTTGACTCAAACGAAAGTGTAGACTAAGACATTGAGCTTCTGTAATTTGAAAAGTGCTAAAGTTTGTGTTATTTGGTGACTGCAATCGCCTCCCCCAAGCACTCACGCTAATGGATATCGCTAAACTAAAACATCTACACAAGTGCTCCAAGTACGGGTGAGTAAAACAACTTGTTTTATTACCGAAATAAGGTTCAGGTTAATATTCCTTTAAGTGTTTCAAAAAGATGGCTAGAATATGGCTCAAAGTGCGGTTCTTGTTGGTTGTTTTTGGTCTACAGTTGTTAAATTACAGCTGGTTTGAATTGAATAGCTGCATCAAAAGTTCTGATCATTGTGTTGAACAGGGGTCTCCAACCTTCATCCCCTTTCCACTAGCTCATCAAGGGATTTCTTTCTACTCTTAAAGGAAAAGTAACGTTTGTTTTTTTTTACAATCTGAGCCTTCTTTTGGCAATAAAACAAGTAGTTTTACTCACCCATAGCAGTTTGGTGTCATTTTGAGCAGTTTCGTAGAAGTTATGTTGTAGCGAATCCGTTAACTTGAGTGCTCGGGGCACATGTTTGCGGTCTCCAAATAACACAAACTTTAGCACTTTTCAAATCATAGAAGCTCGATGTCTTAGTCTACGATTTCGTTTGGTCAAAAGTGGCCTGTAATCCGAGATTTAGCCATAGTTTCAAGTAGATGAGGAGGCCAGTGCGCATGTGCGGACTGTGCTCTCAGCTCCCGGGACCCAAACATGAAACGCAAAGCTGTAAACTATGGATAAATCTCGGATTACAGGCCACTTTTGATTCAAATGAAATCGTAGACTAAGACATCGGGCTTCTATGATTTGAAAAGTGCTAAAGTTTGTGCTATTTGGAGCCCGCACGGGGCATATTACATGCTCGGGGAATATATTATATGCCCCGAGCTATGGCTAGAAGTTGCGCTAGGCTAACGCTAATCTAAAACATCTCTGGAAGTGCTCCATATGACACCAAAGTGCTATGGGTGAGTAAAACAACTTGTTTTATTGCCGAAATAAGGCTCAGATTGTAAAAAAAAGTTACTTTTCCTTTAAGTAACAACTTAAGTAACAAAATTGAGTACTCGTTCTTCCACCACTGGAAATTGGAGAAACTGGATTGTCAAAATGTGTCAGGCAAGGTATTCACAAGACATATCTGAAATGTAAATTAGCAGATGTCGAACCTGTTCATTTTGTATAGCGACTAAACTACAGTTGCTATATCACAACAGACACCTAGCCTACATTTTAACATTTAACATAATATCTTCCATGCATATTCATGAACATACTTGTAAATACGCCAGAATTAGCCCAAAGACTACTTTACATCTGTACTCCCTAGAAGGTCAGAGCGATTAAAAACAACATCAAGTCTGTCTGTCCTCCGTATCTATCTTCTTATCGGGCTGGAGAATGTTGTGACGTCATCTGAAACCTATAAAATGTGCAAATAATTAGAGCTACAACTAAAGATTGCTCTGCTAATAGATTAATGTTATTATTCTTTGACTTCATGCCTATAAGTTGCTAAGTGTTTCAAAAAGATGCCTAGAATATGGCTCAAAGTGCAGTTCTTGTTGGTTGTTTTTGGTCTACAGTGGTTAAATTACAGCTGGCTTGGACTGAATAGCTGCATCAAAAGTTCTGATCATTGTGTAGAACAGGGGTCTCCAACCTCCAAGACCCGGATTTCTGAATTGTATTGCGCTGAATAACTCCTAATTGCCTAATTTTCTGCACTGATAACTGGATAATGGGTTATGTTTTATAGACATCTGACTGTACCCCATCTACGGCTTGTCATGGCTCTTACATTTATTCCATTTTTGGCGACTGCTAAAATGAGTAGCTCTCGGGCATTTTCGTTTTACAAAAAGTGGCTCACAGAAGGAAAAAGGTCATAATGTTCGTGTAGTCATCTTATTCGGGAAGTTGCTGTGGGCGCTGCCATCGTCATTGGGATTGTTCAGCGTTATTTTGCATGGGGCTGCTGGTCTTGACAGCAAATACTTTCTTTATGGACTATAAAGCCGTTTTAAAGCCGGAGAATTAGACTTAGATTTAGACAAACGTTATTGCTCCACAGGGGAAATGACTTTGAATCGGTGTTGACCTGTTGGTGCACATGAACATTGAACATTTTACACAAATCGACCTACTTTATATCAAATTCTCCCTTTAAATGAATGGGATTCCCGCTGAGCCAGAAGCGCCACCACAAAGAAAGTGTGGTTTGGTCAGCTGGTAAAGTGCAGTATATTAGTTCATTGCATCGGCATAGGGTCAATATTGTGGTACTAGTATCACTTGGAATTCGTCAAAAATTGTCCAAAATGTCTTCCAATCATGTAACTGTAGATCTGACCTTAAAATACTGGTCATTTTACTGCTTCAGTAAATAGTTTGCCTATCTCAGGGTTAGACTGCTATGTGTTAAGGTACATTTTATTGGGCTTGGGCTTGGGCAGGTTGGGAATTTCTGTATATTTTGGCTTGTTGGAGAGAGATAATTTATTGATCCCAAGGGAAATTCAAGTTTTAATGCGGTAGAAATCCCCGGGTCTGCATTTCTCAGTTTCATAGACAGGTCTTGGTTCAGTTTTTACAGGTGTAAAAACTGTGTAAAGTTTACAGTGACAAAGAACATGCAGATAATGAATTCATAATATGATATATATATGTACATTTTTATAAGATAACAGGACCGTTTTATTCACGTTTCTTGTGTGCGTCTTATTCCAGATGACAACTGCAGACTGAGCGACTACCGGCGTCTGAAGAACAAGGTGTTGGATCTCCATGAGAAGCGCTACATGGGCTACAGCACCCACGGGAGTCACCGGGATGACATGGGTGCCAGGAAGCAGCTGGTGGATGTGATGTTCAAACGCTTCGACGCTGATAACGGAGGAAGGATAGACGCCAGTGAGATCTCACAGGTACGATGAGATTAACTGACTGAGAGTTTATTGTGTTGGTATAATAATAATAATAATAATAATAATAATAATAATAATAATAATAAATATAATAATAATAATAATAATAATAATAATAAATATAATAATAATAATAAATAATACATCAGACGTGAGTAGCGCTTTTTTGGACGCTCAAAGATGCTTTACACACAAAACAGAAAGTAACACTGTAGAAAACGGGGGAATCATGGAGGGAATGCAGCTTGAACTAGGGATGCAAATTATCAATTAATTTATTAATCTATAGTTGATTGACCTTATCGATCGACTTACGATTAACTGATAAGCGGCGTTTTTCACCTGAATTTTATTGTTTCAATAGTGTCTTTAAGAATATAAGCTATAGTATACATACGGTGACCATTCATCCGGATTTCGTCCGGACAGTCCGGTTTTAGAGCTGTCTGTCCGGCCGTCTGTCCTCCTTTTTTACATTTTGTCGTCCTTTCGGACCCTCGTCGCCCACCGTTGCATAAATCGTCATAAATCCCCACCCATTATTTACACTTGCTAGTAGCAAGTATTCTTATTATTTTTTAACATATCTTAGATGAGATCTATGGTTATGCGGTGGCACAGAGTGAGACTTCACACAGAAACATCAACGCGTGCGGCATGACACGATATTGGTTAAATACACAGAAGCAGCTCGAAGCACAAAGCTCGAGTACAGAGAGGAGACAAGAAGAGCGTTATAATGAGCTCTATAAGAACACTATAATGTTTGGCGAGTATGCCTGCGGTCTAGAAATACTATATATGACGCCATAGAATTGTGTTTTATTAAATTGAGCTTAGTGTCATGTATAAACATTGCTACTCTGTTATGGTACATCCAATACAAGGAAATAATACAGCGAGGTTAATAATAATAATAATAATAATAATAATAATAATAATAATAATAATAATAATAATAATAATAATAATAATAATAATTAGACTGGAATTTTCCCCCCCGAGGGGAAAAAAAAAAAAAAAACAAGAAAAAAAAAACAAGGTGTCCTCACTTTAGGGCCTTTGTCCTCCTTTTTGGACACAAGTGTCCTCCTTTCCTGTTTCATGCCGGTGGTCACCCTAAGTATACATAACACTGAGTCATAAATATATCATAGTATTATTATATTGTATATTCCTCAATTAATTATTCCTTAGTAAAAAGCAGACAAATGTATTGATGCTGAATAACAAAATACATTCTTTATTGAAAATAAATGGAGGACTGGCTCAGTTGTTGCACTTGCAGCATGGAAATCTTGAAATGAAAAGGAACAGAAGAAATTAAATAACAGAATGTTATTTAGTCTACATATTATGGTGAAACCAGTGAATCAAGGCTATTTTTAGGACATTCTCAACATTTATTTTGAACTAAGGCATCAACAATATTTCTCTCCCTTAATCTGTGAAGGGTTACAGTACAAAATATACATTTCACAGGGCCCCTGGACACAGCATAAAACATTACAGGGCCTCAAACCAGAACAATCAAGAAATGATAAAAGCATGTAAGTTACATGTTTTATAATTTCAAAAATATATGGTTCTAGGTCCAGCTCTACTGTGAGTTGTACGGCAACATCCAGAGAGGAAAGGGTTACATGATGTAACGCTATGGTCTTTCTCGCGAGTGGGTTCACATCTCGTGTTCACGTTCCAGAGTAGCGCCCTCTAGCGATTAGTTACAATTAATGCATTTTGTTCGGCCAACGTCTTGATCGACAATTAATGTAAGTCGATTAATTGTTGACATCCCTAGCTTGAACAGGTGAGTTTTTTTGGCAGCACGGTAGCTGAGTGGCTAGCACTCATGCTTCACAGCAAGAAGGTTCCGGGTTCGATCCCCGGGTCGCCCAGGCCTTTCTGTGTGTGTTCTGTGTGGAGTTTGCATGCATGGTCTGGGTTCGATCCCCGGGTCACCCGAGCCTTTCTGTGTGGAGTTTGCATGTTCTCCCCGTGTCTGGGTGGGTTTCCTCCGGGCACTCCAGTTTCCCCCACCAACCCAAAACATGCACCGTAGGTACCTCCAGCTTAGGTCCTGACCAAGCCGAAGCAAGAAGATCATGGAGATGGTCCCCGGGTGCAGTAATGTGCTGCCCACTGCTCCTGATAACAGGATGGGTTAAATGCAGAACTGGAATTTCCCCACTGTGGGACTAATAAAGGCATAGCTTTCTTTCTTTCTTTTAGTACTGATTTGAAGTGCTGCAGTGAGTCTGAGTTCCTGATGAATTTTGGGAGAGTTCCAGAGTGAAGGGGCGGCACCGGCAAATGCTCGGTCCCCCAAGGTCCGGTGCTGATCTGAGGCGGCGGGTGGGACAGTACAGTACAGTTACATGCTTAATACGGGTGATCATTTTGAAATGCTTTGCTTTCAAAAGTCCCCTCGTAAAGGTGAAAAGCTCTGTGTCCTTGTGCTCAAACTGCATCAAACTTTAAACTAGTTAAAAGAAAGAAAAACATTTTCAAATTTAAAAGCGAAATCTCATGAATAAATAAATAAAACAAAACAAGCAAACAAAAGCTCAGAGCATAAAAGGAAGCGTATGTGACCTATGCTCTTACAGGTTTTACAAAAGCGATTCAAATCAGAACTGAACCTGGGTGACCATCCTCAGTATACAGCTCTGACACCACTGCAAAATTATCAGTTTTTCTGATTTTACTACTTATAGGTATGTGTTTGGGCAAAAGGAACATTTTTGTTTGATTCTATAAACTACTGACAACATTTCCCCCAAATTCCAAATAAAAATATAATCGTTTAGAGCATTTATTTGCAGAAAATGACAAATGGTCAAAATAACAAAACAGATCCATGTTTTCAGACCTCAAACAATGCAAAGAAACAAGATCAAATTCATTTTAAAACAACATAAAAATACTAATGTTTACACTTTACACAGAAATCAATATTTGGTGCAATAACTCTTATTTTTAATCACAACTTTCATGCGTCTTGGCATGCTCTCCACAAGTCTTTACATTGTTCTTGGGTGACTTTATTCCACTCCTGGTACAAGAACTGAAGTAGCTCAGCTTTGTGTTTGTGTTGGAATTCAACAGACGCTGGAATGGAATGGCTGTGATACATGTAGAGATGCTGATTTCAGGGAAAAAAAATGCAGTGTTTTTTTTTTCCAGAGCTGTATATTGAAAACCAAAACAATAAATGATATCATATATGAAAACGACACCATGTCCAGTAAAATGTATACAGTAATCCCTCGTTTATCGCAGGGGTTAGGTTCCAGAAATAACCTGCAGTAAGAGAAATCTGCGAAGTAGGACAACTTTATATTTTACAATTATTCTACATGTTTTAAGGCTGTAAATGCCTCACCACACACATTATACGCTTTTCTCAGACTGGAATTAACCTTTTCTCACATTTGTTCTCTTTTAAACACTCAAACTTTCATAGATTTTGAACAAAATGTATTAATACACGTGGGGGGAGACACGGCCCCGGAAGCCCCGCCGGACGCGCGAGGAGCACTGCCACGTCCCTGGACGCGAAGCGACGTGCACCAACCCCTTGGAGAAGCTCCACACGTGCACCCCTCATCGTGGACAAATCCGTGACAGAAACGTGACCGGCGCGAGGCCGCGAGCACGAGATAGAACCGCCGCGCCCGGACCGCGTGCTCTCAGCCCGAGCCACAAACCAGCCACACGAAACCAGCAAAGAGCAGCACGTGGTGGTTTAATCCTGGTTTAGACCTGGTCTAGTCCCGGTTTAGTTCTGGTCTAGTCCCGGTTTAGTCCAGGGCCAGTCCAGGTTTAGACCTGGTCTAGACCTGGTTTAGTTCTGGTCTAGACCTGGTTTAGTTCTGGTCTAGACCTGGTTTAGTCCACGTTTAGTCCTGGTCTAGTCTCTTAGCCAATCAGGATGCAGAACACAATGTTACACTATAAAAAAAAAATTGAAAAATGAAAAAATTGAAAAAAAATCAGCGAAACAGCGAGGCCACGAACAGTGAACGGCGATAGAGCGACGGTTCACTGTATTTGATTTGAACAAATTTATCTTGAAATTTAAAATCAAAATCTTCCTTTCAAATGTTAGAATACCCAGGAAAAATATAGTGCAGAAGGAACACGACCAAACACGCCCAAAATAGAAACAAAATCCACATTATGTATTATGTGTTTGTATACATTATACATTAGGCATTATAATAGTGGCTATACTTGCTAGTACAATTTGGCTTGTATTCTAGTGCTGGATAGAAGAACATTATTCTGACCTTGAAGGTCTCTGGCACCGGGGCTATTGAATCTACACAATCCCCGTACTTCAGTGGCTTTCTGCTTCATTCAAATGCTCCAGGAAAAAAGTTATTTTCAAATATCCATCATAAAGTAGAGTTAAAAGCAGCGGTGAACTTTCAAATAACTCCTTTGATCAGACCCGTGGCCTGTAGCCTTGTGTGCTGCTCGAGTGATGTGGGTCAGAGGAGAGAGAGAACAAAGAAGCAGAGGGAGAGGTAGAGAGAGGGAAAGAGAAAGAGAAAGAATAAAGAGAGAGAGAGAACATGCATAAGAAATGCAGTGGACCTCAGGACTGGCTTAAGATAGAATGTATATGAATAAATAAACATACAACCGGCAATACTTCCCAAAATGGCCGTCTTGGTGCTGGAAAGAAATATGTACCTGATGTGAGATGCAGTTAGGAGTTCGATATATTTTTGGCTGTGATTAAATATAACAAGGGTCAATGAAGGCAATTCAGATAACCATTCCCACGTCATCTCTTCCTCATTCAGCAGTGTTTCTGATTCACTGCGTGCACATGGACGAGTGGAATCCGATTGCAAACGGATTGGAATCGTATTGAATTCATGTGCACAGGCTAAGGATCGTATAGGGATTGGTTTCCCCAATCCGATTGGAACCCCTGGCTTAGGCCGATAGTAATCCGCTCGGTGCCGCCTTGTGCACGATATCGGATCGGATTGGCGTACTGCGCATGCGCGGGAATTTTCACCAGGGATTTCACCTGGAAGTGGCAGGAGGCGCCGACGCCGTCATAAGTAGCGACTGTTGCCAGAAAAGTCAGACGAAATCATGACTGCGAAGAAAGAACACGTACACCAATGCTGCTCCGTCAAACTAGTCCAGGTTTAGTCCAGGTTCAGTCTAGGTTTAGTCCAGGTTTAGTCCAGGTTTAGTCTCATATTAGTCCAGTTTTAGTCCAGGTTTAGTCCAGGTTTAGTCTCATATTAGTCCAGTTTTAGTCCAGTTTTAGTCCAGGTTTAGTCCAGGTTGACTCTAGGTTTAGTCCAGGTTTAGTCCTGATTTAGTCCAGGTTGAGTCCAGGTTTAGTCCAGGTTTAGTCCAGGTTATGTCCAGGTTCAGTCTCATATTAGTCCTGATTTAGTCCAGGCTGAGTCCAGGTTTAGTCCAGGTTCAGTCTCATATTAGTCCTGATTTAGTCCAGGCTGAGTCCAGGTTTAGTCCAGGTTAAGTCCAGGTTCAGTCTCATATTAGTCCTGATTTAGTCCAGGCTGAGTCTAGGTTTAGTCCAGGTTAAGTCCAGGTTCAGTCTCATATTAGTCCTGATTTAGTCCAGGCTGAGTCTAGGTTTAGTCCAGGTTAAGTCCAGGTTCAGTCTCATATTAGTCCTGATTTAGTCCAGGCTGAGTCTAGGTTTAGTCCAGGTTAAGTCCAGGTTCAGTCTCATATTAGTCCTGATTTAGTCCAGGTTGAGTCCAGGTTTAGTCCAGGTTGAGTCCAGGTTTAGTCCAGGTTAAGTCCAGGTTCAGTCTCATATTAGTCCTGATTTAGTCCAGGCTGAGTCCAGGTTTAGTCCAGGTTCAGTCTCATATTAGTCCTGATTTAGTCCAGGCTGAGTCCAGGTTTAGTCCAGGTTTAGTCCAGGTTGAGTCCAGGTTTAGTCCAGGTTTAGTCCAGGTTCAGTCTCATATTAGTCCGTCAAACTCCTCGAGCGCCATCTTTGTATACCGCCACATAGTTTGTTGTGTTTTTATTGAGTAGCCATCACCCGGAAGTAGTTGGACGACAGCGCCACATAGCGTAGCGGAGCCGGCCAGGTCGCTGACCATTATCCGATTACACGAGCTTCATGTGCACTCGGATTGGACGACAGACCACCCGCCGAGTGACGGGATCGGATTTGGAGAAATCCAATCCGATCTTACCATGTGCCCGCACTGATTGTTCAAAGTAGTTGCTTCCTTATGGTTCTCACTTGCTAATTTATTGGCAATTAATTTTTTCTCACCAATAACTGCTTTCACAATATACTGTACACTGTGTTTTCCTGAACTACATGAAATAAAAATCAGGTAAAAGTCTGAAATGATTCATCGGGTTTAGTGGTACGGTTTAGTCAGAGGTGGAAGAGGAGCCACAAATTGTACTTAAAGGAAAAGTAATGTTACTTCATAATATTACTCAAGTAGAAGTACACAGTAATGGTCCAAGAAAAACTAGAGTACAAATGTATTTGTAAAAACTACGACTCAGGTAAGAGGAACATAAAGAGTAACTTTCAGGATGTTACATCTGATTTAATAATACTTTCCATCAGTTTTTTTTTTTTTTTTTTCCTGTGGACCCACCACATGCGGGGCGATCCATGGGGGCTGGTGCGCTGTGATCTGAACTGTTGCCCCCGCGACCCGAAAATATGGAGAAAAATGAATACATAAATAATAAATAAATAAATAAATAAATAAATAATAATAATGCATCAGTTTTATACAGTAATCCCTCGTTTATCGCGGGGGTTAGGTTCCAGAAATAGCCCACAATAAGTGAAATCCGCAAAGTAGGACAACTTTATATTTTACAATTATTCTACATGTTTTAAAGCTGTAAATGCCTCACCACACACATTATACACTTTTCTCAGACTGGAATTAACATTTTCTCACATTTGTCTCTAGTTTAAACACTCATCATGGACAAATCCGTGACAGTGCGCGACCAGGACTTGACCAGGTGGATTAAAGCGCAGCGCGCGGGTCTATTTCCTGGTTTCGTTTCGAGTCACGGCTGAGGCGAGCAGCGAGGAGGACCGCACGCAGTCTGGTCTAGTCCTGGTTTAGTCCTGGTCTAGTCCTGGTCTAGTCCTGGTTTAGTCATGGTCCAGTCCTGGTTTAGTCCAGGTTTAGTCCTGGTCCAGTCCAGGTTTAGTCCTGGTCCAGTCCAGGTTTAGTCCAGGTTTAGTCCAGGTTTAGTCCTGGTTTAGTCCAGGTTTATTCCAGGTTTAGTCCTGGTCCAGTCCTGGTTTAGTCCTGGTCTAGACCTGCTGGCAGCCCCGCGCCGGGTCATGCCATATCACACTTGTCAGAGCGCAGTTTTCTCCCCCCTCCCCCTTCCCCCCACACTTCACTATTAATAATTTTGTTGAAAATCTATGAAAGTTTGAGTGTTTAAACGAGAGACAAATGTGAGAAAAGTTTAAATTCAGGCTGAGAAAAGCGTATAATGTGTGTGGCTGAGCGCGCATTATTTGAATTTTTGAGATTTCGCGTTTCGTAACTTGAATTTTCTTTCGTATCTAGAGACCAAAATTTAACGTGAAGGCGTTTCATAACTTGAAATTTTCGTTTGTTGGGTCTTTCGTAAGGTGAGGTACCACTGTATATGTACAAGTCAAAATAAAATAGAAAAATAAGTCATAAAATAAAATATAAAATCGGCAGTGCAATGATATGCTGATTGACAGGGCATAATTCCTGTAAAATAATATATATGTACTGTTAATATTTCTATAAGAAGTATGAGTTTAATATTGTTCAGTCACCTTGGTTTAGCTCTGTCAAACTCTTGCACTTAATTCTATTCTTAGTTGAAAAACAAAGCATTTCCATCCTATTAACATACTCCATGCGTTTACATGAATAATATAACACAATCCCAATCTTTGCTTCCTTGTTTTGCAGCCTTCTGTCAAATAACTATGTCAGGCATGTGCGGATTTGAATATGCCCTTTACACATGAACAAACAAACACAGCAACACCTCTCTCTCGTAATTTTCACTTTTCCCACTGCCACAGAAGGAAGGAGCCACAGAGTCAGTCATAATTAACCAGCAGATGGAAAACGGTGCTTTCAGGTGCTTCTCGGGGGTGGTTTTTTCTTTGTTTTTGAGTCTTTTTATGTGCGAGACATATGGAGAAGTCTTGGCACAGTTAATACGATGTCAGCAAGAAGGAATCTAAACAAAAGAGAGTTTGAAAAGACGGCGAGATGCCGGCTGAGTGAGCGGTTTGCAGATTTCGAAGATTTGCCGGTTGACGTTTTGACTGTCTTTGCAGATTGCGTTTGAAAGAAGACAGAAGTTAGAAACGGGTGGGCTTGCTGTGTCAACAGTAGCTTCAAAATAACTGTATGAATAATTTATATAAACAGTTTTGCGGCAATGACCCGTGACTCTGAGAGAAAAGATCTGAAACGTGATAATGTTTTTTTTTGAACAGTTAAGTAAATACAAGTAACAGTGGCACAGTGGGTCTAGTGTTTGCCCTTCAATCAGACGGTGCTTAGTGTAAACCCAGTCCAGAGTGCAGACTGTTGTTATGTCCTTGAGCAATACACCTCAACTTCATTGCTCATTATAGAAACAGTCTATGTTAGTGCTGTCAGGTGATTAAAAAATATTAATCTAATTAATTACAGGATTTGTAATTAATGAATCACATTTTAATCTTATGAGAGCGAGAGGGAGAGAGACTGAAAGAGAGGTAACCCATTTTGCGATTGAGTTTGTCAGTTTTTCTGTGCTCACTTTGGTCATTCGTTTCCCAAATTCTGCAGTGGGGTTTGGTGGTTTGTTGAAGGTTTGGTTGGCTCAAAATTTCTTGAACCTCAATGAGACCAAGACTGAGGTGATAGTGTGCGGGCCCGGTGGCAGTGCCAGCTCTTTGTCCGACTTGGGTCCTCTCAGACAGCACACAAAATCAACAGCCACCAACCTCAGCGTCATTATGGACTCTGATTTTAAACTTGATAAACAAGTTAATGCGGTCTTGAAATCCAGTTTTTATCACCTTCGTCTTTTAGCCAAAATTAAACCTTTTTTATTCTTTTCAGATTTTGAGCGCGTCATGCATGCTTTTATTTCTTCTCGTCTGGACTACTGCAACGCACTTTATTCTGGAATGAATCAAAGCGCACTTTATCGATTGCAGTTAGTCCAGAATGCTGCTGCGCGCCTTTTAACAGGACGGAAGAAATATGAGCACATCTCCCCTGTTCTTGTGTCTTTGCACTGGCTTCCTGTTCGTTTTAGGATTGATTTTAAGATTTTATTGTTTGTTTTTAAAGCTTTGAATGGACTGGCCCCAAAATACATCTCTGACCTCATCCAAATCTACAGACCGGTGTGCGCTCTGAGGTCAGAGGGCCAGCTCCAGCTCGTGGGCCCTAAGACTAGACTTAAAACTCGGGGGCCCAGGGCTTTCTCTCTGGTTGGCCCCAAGTTATGGAACGCTCTGCCCCCTCATGTCAAAACAGCCCCCACACTGGAGAGTTTTAAGTCTCGTCTTAAGACCCACTTTTATTCTCTGGCTTTTAATACCGCGTGAGTTGTGTGCTCCTCTGTGTTTTTTATAATTGCTTTTGTTTTTAGTTATTTTATTATTCAAAGTTCAAGTTCAAAGTCAGCTTTATTGTCAATTCTGCCATATGTGTTCAACATACAGTGAATCGAAATTTTGTTTCTCTCTGGCCAGGTAGTGCAAAAAGACAGTGTACAAAATACAATATGAAGACAAAACACAACAAAAACTATCTAAGACAGAGATCTAAAGTTAAAACTAAAGTCTACGGTCTAAAATCTTAAAACAGTGCAACATAATAAATAACAAATAACCTATACTATATACAGATTTCCAAAGTGTGCAGTGTGCATCAAAATGTGCAATGGAAGATACAGCAGTGACTTGGTCATGTGAAGTAGAATGTGCATTGGAGTTAAGATAAATAAAAATAAGTGTGCAACAGTAGTAATTCTAGTGCAACAGGAGTAAACAACAGTACTAAAAATTCCAGTAGTAAATGTGCAATAACAGTAGTAAACAGCAGTGCAACGGGGGTAAAAATCAATAACAGGAGTAAACAACAGTACTAAAATTATCACTTATCACTTTATTTATTGCTTTTCTAGTAATGTTTTTATAAATGATTTTGTTTTTAGTTATTTTATTATTATCACTTTATTGCTATTTTAGTAGTTATTAAGTTCTATTGAATTTTATGTGCAGCACTTTGGAAACTGTCTCTGTTTATAAAATGTGCTATAGAAATAAAGTTGGATTGGATTGGATTGGAAGTGCGCTCACGCTCGCTCTATCACCGGTAACAATGGAACTTGTCCGTACGTGTTTATCGTTCAATTGATCCGTCAGGCTGGAGCAGCTTCAGTGATTGGAAAATTCTTCTTGACAAAAGCTCCAAATCACCACGTTCTTGTTGATCGTCCCGTCTTCATTCTTTTTATAAATAAACTTGCCATTCAAAGGCCTGAGCAACGATTTGCTCGCCGCACGCCAAATTTAAAATGTGCGCATTATCGAATTGCCACTCATAATTAATTGCGTTCATTTTTACAACGCGTTAATTAGCAGTGTAATTAATTAATCTAAGGAACGCGTTAAACTGACAGCCCTAGTGTATATAGTTTGAATTATGAAGGTCATCTGGTGTCCATGAAAGCACAAAATTGGGTCTTGCCAATATAGCCTCAGTTGTCATTAGCTGGCAGGTGGTCAATAATTTGTTTACGTATCTTGGGCGTCCCTGCTTAGACTGTTGCCCCCGCGACCCGGCCCCGGATAAGCGGAAGAAAATGGATGGATGGATGGATGTTCAAACAGCCAAAACATGGTAAAACATAACATTGTACTACTGCTACTGCTACTACTACTACTACAACTACTACTACCATTTCTGCACTTTAGAAGGTTGACCAAGGTATTAGTCATTTTTAAATTTATGCCAAATAAGATACTAATGTAATACAGGCCTGCCACTACTGTAGCCACAGCTGCCCTGGACTAGAGAGACGACAGCGAGGCTGCCAATCTGTGCTACGAATCACCACCAATTATTTACGCACTCAACACAATGCTACACAGGCATAGTTAAATGTCTTGCCCAAGAGCATGATGACAATCCCCTCTGATATGAACGGTAATTGAACCACCAGCCATATTATCATTTCTAGACATGCAAAAATGACGCTTTTTCAGAACAGATACAGATATCGATACTTTGACTTTAAGTATCTGCTGATGCCCGATGGTAACTGATGAGTGTCCGTGTGTATAGAATCCCCAGTCGTCCAGGTTGAATCCATGGGAAAAGAATTCAACCTGGACGACTGAGGGATTCTATACCAAATAAACTTTTGTCCATATGGTCGAATACGTTTCACAGCTCTTTTTTTTTTTTCATTGCATTTATATAGCGCCTTTCATGACATGCCTTTTCATCCCAAAGCGCTCCACAGTTCACGGTTCATTCACTCCACACTTGGTGGTGGTAAGCTACTTTCTGTAGCCACAGCTGCCCTGGGGCAGGCTGACAGAAGCGAGGCTGCCAATCTGCGCCAGCGGCCCCTCCGACCACCTCCAATACTCATGCACACTCCAGTTTCATACTAGGCAAATGTGGGTAAAGTGTCTTGCCTAAGGACACAGCGACAGTTTTTTTGCAACTGGCGCCCCAATTGTGGCACCTGGAATTCCCAGCGGTCTCCCATCCAAGTACTAACCAGGCCCTGCCCTGCTTAGCTTCTGAGATCTGACGGGATCAGGCTTTGACAGGCAGGTATGGCCTGTCAAAGTAGTGTCAAAGAAGTAGCTCATCCAAGCTACTTCTTCAGTTCTGGCTAGAGTGTTCAAGGACACTGTTTATAACTGCCTGCAGGGCATAGTAATTTCATTGTAGTTAGCTCCCCCCTGCAGGCAGTTCTAAGCAGGGTCCACCAGCACTCTAGCCAGAACTGAAGAAGCAGCTTGGATGAGCTGCGAAACATATTCGACCAAATAAACTTTTGTCCAGTTGACAAATTGAATTTCTTCTTTTGCCATGATAAGTGTAGAGATTGAGAATGGCATTTCCCCCAAAAAACACAGTTAGCTTATTACAAAATGCATCCAATTGTGCTATGTAATTGTTATTTATCCAGCAAGTAACTAAAGAACAGCGTTGTGTGACGAAAAGTTCAAACATTATGAGATGCTGTAGGCCAAAATCAGCCAGTAAATATTCGAATTACATCAAAATAAAGGCTCAACCAGCATATCAACTGAACCAATGTTATGGGACTGATATCCGATTCAGCTAAACTTCCTAGATCAACACTAATATCTGACACCAGTATTGGTACGAGTGCATCCCTAATTATTTCTGTTAATGGTAGATCGCCAGCTTATCAAACTACGTTATGCATTTGCTCATGTCAGGAAACTGCACTATGCTTCATCAGTGTATTTTTCTAACTTATCGCTCATACATATATTCAGAATGGCAAGCTTCAACTCCTCCTTGGTACGACATTACAGAACATCAATCTGAATATACATTGTTGGTTGGCATATAGTGTTAAATGAATGATATGCACACTTATGGACCCGCGTCACACCATCTCCCGGGATATAATGGATAGACCTGCATAAACCGCCAGTCATTTAGCAGCAGGGTGTTTGGTGGTATACCCGTATATAGTGATGGAAGATAATTGAATACACCGCATAATCCACACCACAAAATACATCGATGTCGCTCTGCATTCTGAATCAGCATACAGGTGACAAGATCGAGATGAGCCCCCAAATGACACTGCCCATCAAGACCCGAAGAAAAATCATTCATTGTTGTTCATAGCAGCAGCTGTATGCTCGGTCGAGAAATGTCATACGGACTGTTGTTTCATTCATATTTGTTTAACAAACGCTCTTTATTTAGGTTGAGTTCTTCTAGCAAACAGAAAACACCTTGTGATGCAATGAGATATTACAGAAAGTGCACCACTGTGTTTAAACTCCATACACCTTCACTTGAGCTTGATGTTGACAGAATAAAGGATAATAAAGGATTACTCAAACAACAATAAAGAAACCATACAAAAGTCCAGGTATGTTTTTGAGGAGGTAACAGCATTAGAACAGGGCTTAAATTTATAATTGTATTTCCTGACTAGACACGGGCAGCAGATACACTATATTGCCAAAAGTATTTGCTTGCCTGCCTTAATTTACTTATGAACTTAAGTGACATCCTATTCTTAATCCATAGGGTTTAATATGATGTCAGTCCACCCTTTGCAGCTTCAACTCTTCTGGGAAGGCTGTCCACAAGATTTAGGAGTGTGTTTATGGAAATGTTTGACCACATTCCAGAAGCGAATTTGTGAGGTCACACACTGACGTTGGACGAAAAGGCCTGGCTAATTCATCCCAAAGGTGTTCTGTCGGGTTGAGGTCAGGACTCTGTGCAGGCCAGTCAAGTTCATCCACACCAAACTCTCTCATCCATGTCTTTATGGATCTTGCTTTGTGCACTGGTGCAGTCATGTTGAAGAGGAAGGGGCCATCTCCAAACTGTTCTCACAAAGTTAGGAGTGTGGAATTGTCCAAAATCTCTTGGTTTGCTGAAGCTTTCAGAGTTCCTTTTACTGGAACTAAGGCGCCAAGGCCCGCTCCTAAAAAACAACCCCACACCATAATCCCCCCTCCACCAAACATTACACTTGGCACAATGCAGTCTGACATGCATCCACTGACCTACTCCGTCAGTTTATGTGGTCTACCACTTCGTGGCTGAGTTGCTGTTGTTCCCAATCACTTTCCAATCCACTTTGTCATAATACCACTGACAGTTGACTGTAGAATATACAGGAGCGAGGAAATTTCATGACTGGACTTGTTGCACAGGTGACATCCTATCACAGTACCACACTGGAATTCACTGAGCTCCCGAGAGCGACCCATTCTTTGACAAAATTTGTGAATGTTTGTATGAACAGTCTGCAGGCCTAGGTGCTTGATTTTATACCCCTGTGGTCATGGAAGTGATTGGAACACCTGATTTCCATTATTTGGATGGGTGAGTGAAGTGAGGCTAGAACACTCAGCAATGATCTCCAGTCACACAGTCTCTCAGTGCCAGAACATTGGGTCTGCTCTGTTCACACATAACCTGGCGTTTGGCTCTCTGTGCTCTCTTTTATAAGTGCTGCTGCAACTTTTAAACTGAATGAGAATGGACTATAACAATATAGCGTAACCAAGCTTGTAACCAGAAAACCAAACTAGTAACCAAGAAAATTAAGCTTGTAACCAAGGAAACCAAGTAATATTTCCTGTCTTACTTCACATGTAATCTTTCCCTGTATATTCCCAGTAATTTAACCAGGAAAATAAAAAATACAGGGAAATCATTTCTGGCTTTGTTCACACATGACTTTGTTCTGGCAAAATGCTGGTAAATTCCCAGTTCAGGCTGCATGTGTGAATGGGGATTTATAGGTACCACATAGCTGATTGGCCCCAGCATGCTTTTATTTTGTTGTTCTTGTTGTTGTTTTTTATTTATCTATTTCATTTTCATTAATTTATTTTTGTGGAAAATTTCAAGCTATGGCAATCCTCCATAGTCATAGCAATTAAGTAATTAAAAACAAAATATTCTATCTTCTGAATAGGGAAATGTGTAATGGGTTCTCCCAAAGTCCTTCAAACCGGGAATTGTTTTCTTAATTCTGACTTGCTTTGGTGGGGTAGTACCTGTGGTAAATATTTATCATAGTTTCACGTCAGTAAAGTTTATGGTAAAAAAAAATAAAAAAGTTGAGACAAAAAGTAGATAAAATACAGGAAGTACTAGTGAGTTGTAAAACAGAATCCCTCTACTTACGTATGTCATCAACACTGAAAATTCCATTCAAAATACAGGGACAATTTACAGACAAGGACTTTTTCTGACATTCATTTAACAAAATAAACGTGTTCATCTATTTTTTATTAGTCTAAACATAACTTCTGTACATACTGTATGTGTGAATGAGTCTTTATACACATAGCGTTCTGAATGTACACTACAGTGCACATACATTATTCAGTGTGCAGGAGTGTGGCTGCTTGTTAGACTGTGATCTGAGTTAAAGTCGAGTTGTGCTAGCTTAAAGAGTTCATTATCACACGGATGTTTTATCTGAACATCCAGGCAGTGTTCCATCAGCTCTACAAATGAGGCATCCATTTGAATCAAACACACTTTGCACTTAGATATCAAGTAGACACTCGATTACTCTCAACACACTGCAAGCATGTTATGAAGTGGAGCCACAAGAGGAGTAACCTAGTTTCACATTATTGGAATGTGCACATTGCATGGCAAAGCAGTGTGCAGTTTTTAGGCCTGGGCCCCAGCTGCTATTCAATCCAAAAATTTAATTTATATTTTTCATGCTAGTTTTTTGGTCAAAATATATACACTTTTCCCCCCAAAATGGACTTAGACTTAGACAAAGGGAAGTTATTTGGACGCAGTAGCTCACTCATCACTATATATTATAATAACAAAGAGTAAAAAAACAATAAAATGGTAATAAGAAATTCTAATTTTTTTGTAAAAAAGATAGTAAGAGACAAGTGGTAAAAGGAGAAATTCAATATGTCAACTGGACAAAGTTTGTTTGGTCGAAAACGTTTCGCTGCTCATCCGAAAGGCTTCGTCAGTTGCAAGGGGGAGCTCACTACACCGGAAAAGTTCTGAACCAATCCCAGCTAATCTGCTATCTTTTGTTTTCCTCTGGCGTCTCGTTTAGCAGATCTATTCAGCCCTCAGATGAGCTCACTACCCTGGAATAGTTCTGTAACTATCTCAACTAATTGCTCCTTTTGTTTTTCGAATGGCGAATAGTTTAGCCTCTCTGTTCAAACTGACGACCATCTCCACCCCTCTGCCCCTGACTTGTCTGCCCTAATGCTTTCGTTCGTCTGTTCTGACTTGGTTTAAGAATCGAATTATAAATGGGAGACAAGTTATGTCTAACTCGACGACGGATTCTCTTTTTTGACAAAAATAGCCTCTTTAACTCACCTCTCAAACCAGTTCTTTTCCCCTGGCTAAGATCTGAACCTCACTGTCCTCAAAAGAATGGCCCGTGGCTTCTAGGTGAAGATGTACGGCAGAAGACGGTCCACTCTGACACGCCCGTCTGTGTTAGTACATCCTCTTGTGAAGTGGCTGTTTGGTTTCTCCAGTGTAGCGCTCACTGCAGTCTTCACTACACTGAATGGAGTACACCACATTGCTTTGTTTGTGGCTCGGTGTTTTATCATGGATTCTACCTGGACAACTGAGGGTCTTTTCACGCATCTTAAGAGACAAGTGACAAATAAGGCATAATTATATAAATATATATGTACAAGTCAAAAATGCAAAAATGATAGATGATTGACAGGACATAGGGGTGGGTTGTTGTACAGTTGTACATTTGTAGGGGCTGTACTACCTTTGTGTATGATGTAAAATCCACTTATTGGGGCTTTCTATGTTATATGTTCTTCCATGTTAGCTGCCATCCATGCTTAGACTTAGACAAACTTTACTGATCCACAAGGGAAATTGTTTGCATACAGTAGCTCACACATCAGATGTAATATCTAACAGAGGGTAATGAAAAATAGATGGAATAGCAAAAAAAAAAAGAGCAAGAGACTGGTGTCAAACGAGATATAATTTTAAAAATAAAATAAAAAATAAATGTATATGTACAAATCAGAATAAAATAGAAAAATAAGTAATACAATATAAAATGCAATATCAAATAAGATATCCAATCACAGCTATATACTGTTATAGGGAGTATTATCTGTTACATAAGGGTGAGTTGTTGTAAAGTTGTAGGGAGTATTATCTCCTCTGTCCCTCTATAGTCTGGTGCAGTGGGTGAGCACTCATCTGTGGGAGCTGGAATCGTACCACCAACCTGTGGGTCAGTGGATCTGACCGCTCAACCAGTGATGTTTCGGGATTTGAACCGCCAGCCTTGCGATCAGTGGACAAACGCTCTACTAACTGAGCTACTGCCGCTAACCGCCGACGAAATATGTTGTGAGATTCATTCTTCATACATTTGAAAACTCATATTCTGTGTTAAGTATTCTGTGAAAACTGTGTTGCTCAACCTGGACGGTTTCCATAGGTTGGTGTAATGGGACATCCACCTGCTCCTATACGTCAACTATTGGTAAACTCCTCTTCTGTTATTGGCTAGCTGTGGGAGCTTATGCCATGGCATACCACTATATACAGTATGTGACTGAATACGCGGAAATAGGCCGCATGTCGGCATTAGTGAAACCCAGATAAACGAGTATTTAGTAAATTTTTCTAAATTTGTGATTTTAGTTTTTTTGCAGAATGTGCTAGTTGAGATAATGAAGAACCCACTCCATGTTTCACATAACAGCATCGGCTGCTTAGAAAGCATACATTTTGTCTGTGAATTTGGCTTGTTTTTCAGAAAAAATCAGGGCGTGTGTAAATTACCATCCTGCCGCTGCGGACCAATCATGTGACATTAGCGCTCTTTTGTTTTCTTTTTCCCGCCTATCAGCTGTGAGCAACTCGTGAATATGTAGCTGCATTTCAACAGGATTTGTAACTTTAAAAATCCGTAACTTTGACTGTAAATGCTACATAAGAAGGAAGGAGTCTCCCCTCGGGACAACTTTACGAGCTGTTTTCACCCCTTAGCAAAATCCCATGTGCTGCTTTCAAATGGCCTTCAAATGTTGTCAGATTTCCATGTGTAAGGCAACATTGGAAAGCTTAGAATCTACACTTTCAGAATCTGTAACTCAAAATGCCCCAGGGATGACTTGAGTCCTGTTTTGCTGTGGTCAGTCACATATAGGTGGTCAGTTCTGTGTGTGTGTGGGGCCAAGGGGATGTGCCCACATGAAGAGATGACTGATGCCATCATTACGTTTGTACATCTGCCTAATTCAACATTAAATGCTAATAATCTCAATCTTTAGTTTTTGCCCTTTTTCCGATCCCTTTCTGAAACTCACAATGTCTGCTGGCAGTTAATATTCCATAGAAGTATAATATCCCCTCTTCAAACACAGCTTTATTGCACTATAAGGTTTGTGGTCATAATGGAAAGTGCTTGCCTAAAACGTGATGCCATTCATGACAAACAATATTTCTGATGTGACCCAACGCCCACCCCTAAAGACATGTATCACATATAGTAACAGAGAACTTAAAGGCAAATTAACGTTTTTTTTACAATCTGAGCCTTCTTTCGGCAATAAAACAAGTAGTTTTACTCACCCATAGCATTTTTCTGTCAATTGGAGCAGTATCGCAGAACTTATGTTGAGCCGTTCTGTTCTAGTAATGATCCCGTATCCTTAACATGGTGCTGTATCATTTGCTCGGGGCATTACTTTGCGGTCTCCAAATAACACAAACTTTAGCACTTTTCAAATCATAGAAGCCCGATGTCTTAATGTAAGAAATCGTTTGAAGCAAAAGTGGCCTGTAATCCGAGATTTAGCCATAGTTTCGAGTAGATGAGGACGCCAGTACGCATGCGCGGACTGTGCTCTCAGCTCCCGGGACCCAAACATGAAACGCAAAGCTGAAAACTATGGATAAATCTCGGATTACAGGCCACTTTTGCTTCAAACGATTTCTTACATTAAGACATCGGGATTCTATGATTTGAAAAGTGCTAAAGTTTGTGTTATTTGGACACCGCAAAGTAATGCCCCGAATACAAATGCTAATGGTTACGCTACAACATAACTTTCTTCAAACAGCTCCAAATGACACGAACGTGATATGGGTGAGTCAAACGACTTGTTTTATTACCGAAAGAAGGCTCAGATTGTAAAATAACGTTATTTTGCCTTTAAAGGTCCCATTTTTTTTTTATTTGCCTGGAGGCACGTCCGAGTGTTTCTAGGCTCGGAAGTCCTTTATCTGAGCCTCTGGACCTTTGAACAGCAGTGGTTTAATTTTATTTTCTGTGGAAATGTGTTTATTTTTCAATGGAACGCTTCCCATCTCCCCCCCCCGTGCAAAAACGCGGAAATGGATCAGAGCGGACAGCTGAGAGCTGAGAGCGGAGAGTTTGGCCACGCCCCCACCCTCTACTATAGGCCATCTCTTTTCTCCTCATTTGCATTCAAGCAACAACGCGAGTGTTGATTTTGAAGGATTCATTTACAGTATTAGGGAACCATTAAGGAGCCATATAAAAGCATCAAGAAGTACCATGTCATGGGATCTTTAACTAACTTCAACAATACTCAACATATGTAATTAAACATCAAGACATGACCTCGACAGCACAGCTTTCCTTTCCATAACCGACACTGTCTTGTCCGTCAAAACACAGGGATAAATATATGATTACAGATGACTTCTGAATTCCCTTTTGAGTGGAAGTTTAGTGATCCGGGAGATGCCGCGTCATGTATAAAACTGTCAGGTGCCATCGGTGTTCTGACAGGTGAAGGAGGGTGATGGATGCTCCGGTGCCTTGAGGGCCGTGTGCGGAGGGGCCCAGATGAGAGGCCCCGGTTCAGCCACAGTGACAAAATCTAGCGCTATGTGACAGCTAATCCTGGTGTGTGTCATTAACAGTGGCACCAGCCCAGCGCTTCAGTAGACACAATGCAAATATACGGTGATGGATGGGGAATGTAATGCCAGGTGTAGTTTATTAAGTCCAAGTGTCAGGCCCTGCAACAGTTTCATAAGGGTTTGAATTGGAGGAAGAGGAGAGAATTTGGATAGAGCTACATTAGCTGGGAGCACTTTTACAGCAGAGTAGAGTGCGGTAATAGCATGGAAATAGCACAAGAGCTAATGCCCATATTATCTTAAAGATCCCATGACATGGTACTTCTTGATGCTTTTATATGGCTCCTTAATGGTTCCCTAATACTGTAAATGAATCCTTCTTCAAAATCAAAACTCAGTGCATGAGAAACAGAGATAAGATGAGAAAGAGTATTTTTTCTCCCTCAGAACAGGTCATAATGGGCGTTGTTGCTTGAATGCAAATGAGGAGAAAAGAGCTGGCCAATAGTAGAGGGTGGGGGCGTGGCCAAACTCTCCACTCTCCGCTATCAGCTGTGCCCTGTGATCCGTTTCAGTGTTTTTGCACGGGGGAGAGATTTGAAGCGTTCCATTGAAAAATAAACACATTTCCACAGAAAATAAAATTAAACCACTGCTGTTCAAAGGTCCAGAGGCTCAGATAAAGGACTTCCGAGCCTAGAAACACTCGGACGTGCCTCCAGGCAAATAAAAAAACGCATTTGGCATTGCCTAGCGCATTCGCAGTCCAAACTCTCTGGGCGTGATTTACAGAGACGCTGAGTTCAGACAGACGGGGGTGGAACTGCATTTGCATTTCTTTTTTTGATCTGACATCAATCAGGTGCCTTGTTCAAAATCGCCCGTTTGAGCTCTGATTTTTTTGTAACGCAGAAAAGGATCGCAAATGCTCAGTTTAGACATTTCGCAACTTTTAAAGGCAAATTAACGTTTTTTTACAGTCTGAGCCTTCTTTCGGCAATAAAACAAGTAGTTTTACTCACCCATAGCATTTTTCTGTCAATTGGAGCAGTATCGCAGAACTTATGTTGAGCCGTTCTGTTCTAGTAATGATCCCGTATCCGTTAACATGGTGCTGTATCATATGCTCGGGGCATTACTTTGCGGTCTCCAAATAACACAAACTTTAGCACTTTTCAAATCATAGAAGCCCGATGTCTTAATGAAAGATTTCGTTTAAAGCAAAAGTGGCCTGTAATCCGAGATTTAGCCATAGTTTCGAGTAGATGAGGAGGCCAGTGCGCATGTGCGGACTGTGCTCTCAGCTCCCGGGACCCAAACATGAAACGCAAAGCTGAAAACTATGGATAAATCTCGGATTACAGGCCACTTTTGCTTCAAACGAAATCTTTCCTTAAGACATCAGGCTTCTATGATTTGAAAAGTGCTAAAGTTTGTGTTATTTGGAGACCGCAAAGTAATGCCCCGAATACAAATGCTAACGGATGCGCTACAACATAACTTTCTTCAAACAGCTCCAAATGACACGAACGTGATATGGGTGAGTCAAACGACTTGTTTTATTACCGAAAGAAGGCTCAGATTGTAAAATAACGTTACTTTTCCTTTAACCATGGGGGGGGCCTAAACAGGGTAGGGGAGCTCACATTAACGTTCAAAAACCTCAGAAAGTGAAAATTTCATGCCATGGGACCTTTAAAGATATGAGAAATCGATTTTTGCTTGTTCCCTCATCAAAAATATGCTGAAAAGGTTTTAGGCTAAGTTCAGACTGCAGGGCTTAAAGCTCAATTCGGATTTTTTTTGTGAAATCCAATTTTTTTTGCGAGGTCGTTCACATTTCTAATTAAATGTGACTTGTATTTGTGAACTTTAAACGCCCCAAACGTGTCCCACATGCGCCTCGGAGGAAGAGAGCGTGCTCAGTGTTTACGGAAGTCGCCTAAACACGGACACTAGCATTGAGCACCTGAAGATTGCTGTCGTACCAGAGCCAGAACATGTACAACTTACTTCTTTAAAGGATGAGACTGAGAAGGAGAAGGACAAGGTTTTTGGCCTTTGGCGTTTTGTGGGGCAGTGGCAGCAACGTCCGTAGAAAGGAACATGTTGGTGCTGAGAGTGGTGGGATTGCGATGTGCTTCGCTGCTTCACTGACATGGACTTCATACATAATTTTTGTATGACGAGAAGAACGTTTGTGAGCGCCTCCTCGTACCACTCTCGCTTGTTGATGGTCGGATGAATGCGACCTGGCTGTTCAGACTGAAATCGCATGTCAAAGATCGGATATGTATCGGTTTTGTACTACATATCCAAGTGGCCTGGGTCGCTTTTGAAAAAAATGTACGAGGGCCATTCAAAAAGTTCAAATGACAAATGCCATAAATTCAAAATGAGTCGAACTAGTTCAACAAAATGACCTTGAATCGTACCATTGATGACTTATATTTGACAAGTTTCGGAATTATAGCTTTGTTATTCAAAGAGTTACGTTACATATTGCACAACCCACTTTTTTGACCCTCCAAAATGAGCCAATCTGAAGTCCGAGCAAACATCAAAACTGAAGAGATTATTGAAGCTTTGCACAATGTTTATGGATGTTTTTTTCCTATTTCCAAAGTTGAAGGAACATTTAAAAGGAGCAACATTTCCGTCCATACTTGAAGCGAAGAGGGAGGTTGTGACCTGGTCGACTAGACAAGCTCCAGAATTCTATCAAGAAGGAATTTTTCGGTGGAAACATCGCTCGCAGAAGTGTATTGACTTAGGTGGATGTTATGTAGAAAAATAATTTTGTTACTTTCAAAAATAAAGTTGTTTTTTAATTTGACTTAGAACTTTTTGAATAACCCTTGTATCTGTGTCATTCTGACTGTCATTAAAAGATCAGATACAGGTTGCATAGAGGCAAAAAAAAAAAAAATCAGATTTGGGTCACTTCAGGCTGCAGATGCCATACATGCACGTTTCAGTAATTTAGCGATCTGTCCTTGGTCCTATTTGAACCCTTTTTGCGCTTAGCTGTAAGATTCTGTCCAATGTTCAGCCCACAACCTTCATTATCATGCTCCCGCACAACAATTCTCCATAAATATACAAAAGCATGAAACAAAACACACAAAAACTTGACAAACCTAATGGAGTAGTTTCATTAGCGGAATGGATGCTGATCGTGTTGTGCGGTCACTTTGAAGGAGGAGTGTCTTAATGTGGGGAGCAAAGGTAGGGGGGACTCAAAGTGAATACCCAATCTTGTCTTAGATGCCGTAATCGCGCTGCGGTGGCTCAGTGGTCAGAGCGTTCGTCCAGCAGACCATTCCATACCATGATCATGTCCACCCAAGACACCCATTTTTCCTCCAATGTTGAAGCTGGAGCTGGAATTGAACTGAAAACTTTTGGGCTTGAGGGCAAATGCTACAACAGGAAGACATACATGCTAACTTAATGAAAAACAAGTACATATTTTGATTGAACTAGCTAATTCTAAGCGCCATGTGTATTTCTGTTGCAGGTGATCAAACAGGAGGGTCTGTCCAAAGAGAAAAGTGACTGCTCTTTATTCGACCTCCTCAAGTACAACGACATGAATGATGATGAGCACCTGACCAGAGAGGAGTTCTACACCGCTTTTGGTACGTCCATATCACTACAATACCCCAATACTTCTGACAAGCATCACGATTGCGATTAGATTTGCCATTAATGTTTTAATTGGTGGTTTTTAACCAAATTTGATCATGTCAGAAACCCAGATGAGCGCTGTTATCAGGAGATTATGGTTCATAAGAAGTTTAATAATATCAGGATGCTCCATGTTACATCTTCACCAGCTAATCCCAGAGAGGCCGAGACAAAAGAGACCATCAGCATTTATAGTTTATGATAACGAGTAGAATGGACGTGTACACATGAATTCTTGGTACAGGGAATATACATATAAGGCAAAAGTACGTATACAAAAACAGGAGGCAGCTGTAGGTGCTCAAATAGAACAGGGAGAATGGAAATGTCAGTTGTACATCCATCCATCCATTCATTTCCTTCCACTTATCACGAGGGAGGCGTCCAGGAGGCATCCGGAACAGATGCCCAAGCCACATCAGCTGCTCCTCTCGACATGGAGGAGCAGCGGCTCTACTCCGAGCTCCTCCCGTGTGACTGAGCTCAGCCCAGCCACTCTGCGGAGGAAACTCATTTCAGGTGTTTGTATCCGCGATCTTGTCCTTTCGGTCATTACCCAAAGCTCATGATCATAGGTGAGGGTAGGAACGTAGATTGACGGTAAATCCAGAGCTTTGCCTTTCGGCTCAGCTCCCTCTTCACCACAACGGTCCGGTACAGCGACCGCATCACTGCCGACGCCGCACCGATCCGCCTGTCAATCTCACGCTCCACCCTCCCGTCACTCGTGAACAAGACCCCAAAATACTTGAACTCCTCCACTTGTTTTTCCGGTCAAGAACTGAACCATGGCCTTGGATTTGGAGGAACTGATTCTCATCCCAGTAGCTTCACATCATTTAACAAAAACGTGAACTCTTATAGCCACTGGAAACTCCCTTATTGCTGCATTGTTGCAAATCTAACGCACACTTGGAGGAGAGGACCATTTCATACAGGTGCAAGAGTCAGTTTTTCCTAATATTGTTAGAGATGCACCGATCCAGCTTTATCTCAATCAATCAATCAAACAATATTTATAAAGCGCTTTTCATACAAAATTGTAGCACAAAGCGCCTTACAGTGGTTAAGGATTAGGAGATTGACCTTTATTGATCTCACACAGGAGAAGTTGTTTCTATATTTGACCCGGGGACCATCCCCATGATTTTATTATTTAGGCCTGGTCAGGACCTCAGCTGGAGGATTTTAGCTATGGCGCATGTTTGGGTTGTTATCTGTCCTGATAACAATGAAGATACTTTGACTTTGAGTATCCGCCGATAACCAGTATCAACCAATACAAGGGCAGAGACTAAATAAAGTAAAGCTATAATTTATAGTAAAAAAAATCATCCAAATGTGTTTTATTATGTTGTTAGGTTATTTAACATTTGATGTAACTACAGAACAACTCTAAATAATATTACAAGGTGTTTGGGCCAACATTGTCCAATAAATCATCTTATTACACAAATTTATAGATGTGTGAAGAATCCCTCAGTCATCCAGGTAGAATCCATGATAAAAGCAACTGGACAAAGTTTGTTTGGTCGAAAACGTTTCGCCGCTCATCCGAGAGGCTTCGTCAGTTCTGGTTAGAATGCTGGTAAGACACCAGGTGCTGGTAAGACATCGCTGCAGGGAGGAGCTAACTAGCTAACTACTTTCCGAAACTATCTCGCCTATTGGTTTCAGTCTTTTGTTTCTCTGGCGTCTAGATTAGCATACCTATTCATCCCTACACGACTGTTTTTCACACCTCTGGCCCTGACCTGTCTGTCCTATTGTTTCTTTTGTTTGTTTGATCTAGGTTTAAGAATGGAATTATAGATGGGAGACAAATTATGTCTGACTCCACCATTTCTGTTTAAAGAAGGATTCTCTTTTTTGACAAAAATAGCCTCTTTAACTCCTCCTCTCAAACCAGTTCTTTTCCCTGGCCAAGATCTGAACCTCACTGTCCTTAAATGTCAGACATAATTTGTCATACATAATTTGTCTCCCATCTATAATTCCATTCTTAAACCTAGATCAAACAAACAAAAGAAACAATAGGGCTAGCCAGGTCAGGGCCAGAAGTGTGAAAAACAGTCGTGTAGGGATGAATAGGTATGCTAAACTAGACGCCAGAGAAACAAAAGACAGAAACCAATAGGCGAGATAGTTTTGGAAAGTAGTTAGCTAGTTAGCTCCTCCCTGCAGCGAGATATAAGCAAGTGTCTTACCAGCACTCTAACCAGAACTGACGAAGCCTCTCGGATGAGCGGCGAAACGTTTTCGACCAAATAAACTTTGTCCAGTTAACAAACTGAATTTCTGCTTTTATCAGAAATTTATAGACCAAAAATGGGATATCGACTGAACTGATATTGTCTGAACCAATATCCGATCCATCAAAATTTCCACTATTACCACTGATATCCGATGCCAGTACCGTATCGGTGCATCCCTAAACATTGTATTATGTCATGAAATGCCCAAAAGGTAATGCACAAGTGTTGAACCTGATCATTTCTATTAGTGATTAGACCCTAGACCTCATATTACTCAAAAGACCTGCATTTTAATATGATTTTTAGCTGCCCCCATCTATATTAAATATTATTTCCCTATAAAAGGTTGTAGTATCATCTGAAGAAATAGTAGGATTCTATTCAAAGTTCACATTTTAAACACAGAAGTAGTGACAAAGACTAATACTAGCACAAACTAATAGATGAATCACATTTCAGAACAGGTTTGTCCAGCTCTAATTTACAGGGTTGGCAGTTTTTATGCATAATAAGGTTGAATATTTTGTTGTTTATGAAGGAAATTATGGTATTTCAATGACAGCCTTTTTCAATTTACTAACAGCGTGCGTTCAAATTGCAATTTTCCATTTGATTACGATTTATCTTGTCGCCCTATTCCATACCATCGAATTCTATTCAACTTAACTTAACTGTGGCGCTTACATATTCAATATGCAGAAGACATCAATACCTCTCGCAGATTGGTTTGATTAGAATATTCAAAGGATGCTCTGATAATTAAAGAAAAGTTGGTATCGAAGTACAAAGGTCAGACAACTAAAGAAAAATGTGCACCTTTTCTGTATGATTGCACTGAGTAGCAGATGAAAATGGCTCCTGATTTAACGTTGATTTATATATTTATATATGATTCATTTTCTATTTCAGCGAGTCGTCTAAGGTGATGGTGGCAGCTGCGAATAGGGTTGTCAAAAGTATTTTGTTACTTTTGATCAGATACTACTCAATACTGAAACTAGATACTCATTTTAGCAGGTACTGATACTAAAAAAGCAGATTCACAGGACAGAAATGAGCCTTTCTTGAACAGATTTAGAATAATCTTGAGCTCGGTATTGAGTATCGAGTCTATTCCTTAGTATCAAAATAGAGTTTAAATTATTTAGCAGAGACAATATCAGTACCAAAGAGAATTCATCAATAATTTGACGTTGTGCTAAATCAGATAAGGTAATGCCTTGGTGGAATACTGGTTTGCACTCTCGCCTCACATCAATAAGGTTCCTGGTTTTGGAATTGTGTAATCTTTGAATATTCTCCCTGTGTCTATGCACCTAATTCAGCGATAGTTGTCCAATACTCCAGCAAGGTACTCCTGATCCAGATCCTATCTTAATACAGTTAGCATAACTTCCTGAGACCCAGCCCATTATTTTGTGTCCTTTATAGTGGACATGGAGTTAACCAGTTGATCTTTTAAGTGACTCTAGTTTGTGGCTACACTATGATAATTAAATATATAAACAAAAAATGAACAAAACAAACTAGGATTAAACCAGAACTAAATCAGAACCAAATCAGGAATAAACCAAGACAAAACAGGACTAAACCAGGTCTAAGTCAGGTCTAAACCACATCTAAACCAGGTCTGAACCAAATTTGAGTCAGGTTTAAACCAGGTCTACACCAGGTTTAAACCAGGTTTAAACCAGATCTAAACCAGGTCTAAACCATGACTAAGAGAGGTCTAAACCAGATCTAAACCAGGTCTAAACCATGACTAAAAGAAGTCTAAACCAGGTCTAAACCAGGTCTAAATCAGGTCTAAACCATGACTAAAAGAGGTCTAAACCAGGTCTAAACCAGGTCTAAACCATGACTAAAAGAGGTCTAAACCAGGTCTAAACCAGGTCTAAACCATGACTAAAAGAGGTCTAAACCAGGTCTAAACCAGGTCTAAACCATGACTAAAAGAGGTCTAAACCAGGTCTAAACCATGACTAAAAGAAGTCTAAACCAGGTCTAAACCAGGTCTAAATCAGGTCTAAACCATGACTAAAAGAGGTCTAAACCAGGTCTAAACCAGGTCTAAACCATGACTAAAAGAGGTCTAAACCAGGTCTAAACCATGACTAAAAGAAGTCTAAACCAGGTCTAAACCAGGTCTAAATCAGGTCTAAACCATGACTAAAAGAGGTCTAAACCAGGTCTAAACCAGGTCTAAACCAGGTCTAAACCAGGTCTAAACCAGGTCTAAACCATGACTAAAAGAGGTCTAAAGCAGGTCTAAACCAGGTCTAAATCAGGTCTAAACCATGACTAAAAGAGGTCTAAAGCAGGTCTAAACCAGGTCTAAATCAGGTCTAAACCATGACTAAAAGAGGTCTAAAGCAGGTCTAAACCAGGTCTAAACCATGACTAAAAGAGGTCTAAACCAGGTCTAAATCAGGTCTAAACCAGGTCTAAACCAGGTCTAAACCAGGTCTAAACCATGACTAAAAGAGGTCTAAAGCAGGTCTAAACCAGGTCTAAACCAGGTCTAAATCAGGTCTAAACCATGACTAAAAGAGGTCTAAAGCAGGTCTAAACCAGGTCTAAATCAGGTCTAAACCATGACTAAAAGAGGTCTAAAGCAGGTCTAAACCAGGTCTAAACCAGGTCTAAACCATGACTAAAAGAGGTCTAAACCATGTCTAAATCAGGTCTAAACCAGGTCTAAACCAGGTCTAAACCATTTCAATGCATAAATAATAATATAATAAATAAATACACAAGAAATTAAAAGGGAGCCAGAGAAAAAAAATGTTTTCGTTGTTAACTTCACATGGATTCAACACTATTACAGAGGACATGTTACAATATTATGAATAAAAACAAAATTAACAAAATGTAAATGCTAAGGTGTTCATTTACCTCCAAATAGAAAAAAAAAAGTATTGAAATACACTTTTTTCTTCAGGTCCCAGGAGGATATACATGTATTGAATGTGCCCCAGTACAGATATATTATATAAGCAGCTGATACTGTGAAATTTACTGGATCAGATATTGGCTTCTAAATATCGGTTCAGTCAATATCTTGGTTGGACTATTTACTGGTCATAGTTGGCCCAGAAAATCTCATAATGTTTCTTTTTCTTTTTTTATTTACAAAATTGTTCTGTCATTACTTTAAAAGAAATACATTTTATCGTTCGAGAATCAGGAAGTAAACAGTTAGCATGCCAGCTGTTAGCATTAACATGATAACAAACCACTGAAAATAGTTTAAAATGAACTAGCTCTATTTTAAGACTGCAAAAATCCTATACAGTATCTTTAAGTCATCTACCAGACAAAGTTTGACATCTTCAGCTCATATCCGTAGTTGAAATATTTTTTGAAACGGTCCAATGAAAGTTATTATTTACTTTTTATTACATCTTTAACTTTCAAGAGTGCTCCATAGCCTGACCTCTCAGACTTTTGTGGAAATAGGCCTTTTCCGTAGTCTTTGATTGCTCTCAAAGTTTGCTCTCTTCAGATTGTTGACTGGTGTTGTTGATTTAGACTGTTTGATGCCACGGTGTAAACACAGAAATCAGTTCAGAGCCGAGCATCTGCCAATAGAACAAGGTCAGACGCCTGTTTGGAAGTCATGCTAACATTTCCTCAACCTCATTAGCAGACAGACCAAAGCCTTCTCAGTATATGGACAGTCCGTGCCTCATGTGAAAGCTGAGAACCTCCAGAATTCACTCACGGAGCTGCAGAGGCTGCACAAGCACTGAGTCATGACTGACTGCAGGTGCTGGAGTTAAGTAGTGACCAATCAGATCAGAGAGAGGCATTTTAGGGTTAAAACCACTGGATTTCAGCATCAGTAAAAGCTATGTTTGATTTGAACTTCTTTACCTGGCATCTGGGGATGGCTCACACCCAGTAGTCGAGTTGTAAAATGAAACCAGGGGGGAAAGGAACTCATTTGCCTGACATTAAGCTAAGACCTCCCAGAATTAGAAGGTACTTTGTTAAAATAGAAATGCTTTTATAACAAAAAAGTCCATATAATCATTCAATAATTCAATAATACACAGGATATAACCTTAGTCCTGGTTTAGTCCCGGTTTAGTCCTGGCTTAGTCCCGGTTTAAACCTGGTTTAGACCTGGTTTAGAACTGGTTTAGACCTGTTTTAGTCCTGGCTTAGTCTTGGTTTGGACCTGGTTTAGGTTTGGTTTAGACCCGGTTTAGACCTGGTTTAGTCTTGGCTTAGTCCTGGTTTGGACCTGGTTTAGTCCTGGTTTAGACCTGGTTTAGTCTTGGTTTAGTCCTGGTTTAGACCTGGTTTAGTCTTGGTTTAGTCCTGGTTTAGTGCCGAAATAGATGCAGAAATAATCTGATAATATGACTCACCCATAAGAATGCGGTCAGATCCATTCTAACAGTTTGCCGTGTTGTCTTTAATCATCCGGAGCTCCGGAGAAAAGGACATAATCCCGAACGTATCCCGTGTCCCGAGGCGAGAGTTCCTTCTTACGTAGCATTAACGTAGCAAGTTAAGGATTCTTCTTCTCTTGGAAATGCCACGTAAACATTCACGCGGCTCGCTCACAGCTGATCGGCGAACAGGCGCAAACACAACAGCGGTAATCGTCATGATTGGCGGGAGCGCATATCGGTGCGTAATTATGCTGCAACATGATTGGAAGCTGGAGCGCAGTTCGGCCTATGATTGGCTCTTGGGCACTGGCCATTTTGACTTAAAAACGGCGAAATTCGACAAAAGTTTAGGGATTTTCATGCCTGATTGATAAAATGCCATAAGGGATGGAAGAAGGGATGCCCCCTCAACTCGAGTACTGCTCACACCTGATTCAAATGTGTCACACTGAATTGAGTTCTATTATCAATGTCGAACAGCTCTCCCTGAAAGCGATTGGAAAACATGGAACTTCATGACGACTGTTTGAATCTGATGGGTCGAACCATCAGCAGGTCCTCAATTTCCACCATGGGCCGATTTGAGAGAAGTCTGAAATATGAACTGAAAAACTAGAATCTTTCTTAACATCTGTAGAGGTCTAAAATCTGAACTTCAACCAGATACAAGATTTTTTTCTTTACAGACATGGACATTTTATTATCTAAATAACATCAGTGTTTGATAATTGATTTGATAATTGCAGGGACTCAAATATTCCTTTTGATGAGACTGTGACATGTAGTGTAGTTTTTTTCAGGCGTGGTTCCATACTGTTGACATTTGTGTGCAGCTGAATAGCCCGTGCAGACGGGAGATCCTGTGACATTTGGCAGCCCCTGCACGTTCACACGAGTAGAGAATTCAAAATTGACCTTCATCTTCCCAGACTTCAGGGTTTAAGGCAGATCTTAGACTGGGAGAGGAAAGAGAAGGGACTTTCACATAGTATTCACGTACATTTAGTTAATTAAAGAGGCTGCACCAGATTTTGTAATGTAATAAAGTCTAATTAGTCTTGCCCTAGTCCAGATATTTTGTAAAAGCAGATCTTGAGGTCAAAATGAGACTACAGTGTTATTTCTGTACATTTCTGTGCATTTTTATTATTTGTGAACCAGGATGTGCACTGTTAACATGCTAGTTTTTCCTAGCATTAATGTGGCCAAAAATCTGTGACAGAAAAAATGTTGAGAAAAGAACCCATTGCGGAATAGATGCTAGAAATGCTGATGACTATGGGTTTCAATCTCATGATTATTATACATGATATATACAGTATATACAGTGTTGGGAAAGTTCTTTTTCTACATGAACTAGTTCAAAGTTCAGTTCACACATTTCAAAATGAACTAGTTCGTTCATAGTTCATAATTGTTTATAGTTCTATAGTTCTTTTTTTTTTCCAATAAATTGCTGCGAGCTATTATTTTTCAATATCATTGCCAAAGCCCATATAGAACCATAGACAGCAATTATATCAGTTTTAACAATCAAACCATGTGTTATTCATGTGTTATCTCCATCTGCATATCCAATTTCACATCCTTATCCAACTATAAATAATGGTCCCCGTAATGATAAAACACTTGCAATTCAACATAATAAAGTACACATGGATGGATCTGAATTTCAGATGGATGGATCAGAAATCTGAGACCCTATTGAACGAAGTTAAAGAGATAGCGCGTGTCGTTCACAGACACCAAAATGAACTCGTTCACAGTTCGTTCATCAGGCAGTAATACAATATTATATATATATATATATATATATATATATATATATATATATATATATATATATATATATGTATAAAATAGGAATTTAAAAAAACTTGAAACGGTTCCCCACTAGTGCCAAGATAATCTTTACACAATGCATATTAAGCCCATAAATATTGTTCCTTCACATATTGAACGATAAGTCGATATTGCAGTTATTGTGGGAGGCCTCCCTGACTACGGTTGTCAAAGGTGTCAAAAATCAGATATTAATCGATACTAAAACCAATACATAAACTGGATGAAACTGGACCTTTCTTGAAGTTTCATCTGGAGTTTTATCAGAACTATAGACTGTAGATGGACAAAGGTAACCTGCTCACCACCTCTTTCCATATGGGTTATGGTCTCATCAGCTCCGGCTCCGATTCACTTTGTATTGACGAAATGTCACCTCTGTCTTCAAGTGTTTGTGTTAGGCCGTTCTACATCATCCTGGTGTTTTCAGTTCACTATTTTGACCGTAAATCAGTCCATATTCCTAGTATGCCCCCTGTAACTGCCAGTCTCATGAGCTTCACTTGTCTGGAGCTATGGACTATGATCAGAACTAGTGTAAGATATATAATAATAAACAATATTATTATTTCATATTAAATCGAATCAAATCAAGTTTTACTATCGCGACAGCACTAGTCATGAATTTATATTAATAATAATACGCCTAGTCATTCCGGCGATTCCACATTCCCACATCGTTGCGTCCGCTCGTAATCTTCCACTGCAAATCCAAAATGGCAGCCTACCTGTGCCCCGTTAATGAAGCCCCCTCCGCTCACCTGCGCACAATATTCAAAGCATGCACACTACATTGTTTGTCTAGACGGGAGATAAGACCACCAAACCTTCTGCATTATTCATACTCTAATATGCATAGGTCCCGAATCAATTTACCTCGGTTGGCGGAGCAGAGGGGAGTGTGTCTGGCAGGACTGATGTCTTTTAATTAGATGATGTTACAGATATGAATGAAGGCTGTCACGCCGCTGATACCCGGGCCCTCAATGTTGCCGGGATGCGCGTTTGACGGATGGCCCCGAGCATTCTGGGTAAACAGATAAGTGCCATCTATCATAATGTCATTAACTTATGGTACACAAGTGTCAAAAAGTGTTGAGTCGGAGTTGTGACGGCGAGCAGTCGGGATTTGGCAGGCTTCGGGAGCGCTGTTGTGATGAGTGTAACTTTGTTTTAGTTTAGTAAAATATACTGCAGCAGGTAGTTGTGGTACTGCTACTTTTTAGTTCATTCAAAGTGATGATGGGAAAGCTAATTAACATACGAATAACATAAAAGCACAATTAAGTTCTTTTCTGGCTCTGCTCGTCTCCATGCAGATGTTATTGCTTTGCTTGGATTGTTCCGTAGAACGTCACTAATCTTTTCGGTTTTATAGGCAGATGTTTGTCTAAGTTTAGAGCGGGGTTATTACACTATGAGCTATTATTTGCTAAAACATAACATTTAAATCACCCTGTTATCTTTTATTGTTGTGAACTTTAGGGATGCACCGATGTGACATTTTTAGCCGATTTTTTATAGTGTAACATTGTGTTCTGCGTCCTGATTGGCTAAGGGACCTTTGCCGATTGATGTTATAGATGGAGGACGCGGGGGTGGGGAGGGGGCCGGGACTAGACCAGGACTGGACCAGGTCTAAACCAGGATTAAACCACGGTTTCGTGCGGCTCTTTGCCTGGTTTCGTGCGGCTCTTGCGTTCGTTCATGTCGAGGTTTGATGTGCTCGGACTGCGTGCCTCACGGTCCTGAGGAGGAGGCACGGTTTGGGCACGGGTCTCGTGCTCACAGCCCCGGGTGGGACATACGGTCTCGCGCCGGATTTGAGCACGATGAGCGCACGCTTCACTATTAATACATTTTGTTGAAAATCTACGAAGGTGAAAGAGAAATGTGAGAAAACGTTAATTCGAGGGATTACTGTACTGACAAATATCTGTCGTTAATATCGGCCCACTTTTACACATTGGGTCGATACTGATATGTTAAAGGAAAAGTAACGTTATTTTACAATCTGAGCCTTCTTTCGGTAATAAAACAAGTCGTTTGACTCACCCATAGCACGTTGGTGTCATTTGGAGCTGTTTAGTGAAAGTTATGTTGTAGCGTATCCGTTAGCGTGAGTACTCGGGGCATTACTTTGCGGTCTCCAAATAACACAAACTTTAGCACTTTTCAAATCATAGAAGCTCGATGTCTTCGTCTACGATTTCGTGTGGTCAAAAGTGGCCTGTAATCTGAGATTTAGCCATAGTTTCGAGTTGATGAGGAGGACAGTGCGCATGTGCGGACTGTGCTCTCAGCTCCCGGGACCCAAACATGAAACGCAAAGCTGTAAACTATGGATAAATCTCGGATTACAGGCCACTTTTGCTTCAAACAAAATCGTAGATTAAGACATCGGGCTTCTATGATTTGAAAAGTGCTAAAGTTTGTGTTATTTGGAGACCGCAAAGTAATGCCCCGAGTACTCACGCTAACGGATGTGCTACAACATAACTTTCACCAAACAGCTCCAAATGACACCAACGTGCTATGGGTGAGTCAAACGACTTGTTTTATTACCGAAAGAAGGCTCAGATTGTAAAATAACGTTACTTTTCCTTTAAAAAATTGGCAATATCGGCCGATACCGATGTTAATGCCGATATATCGTGCATCCCTAGTGAAAATGCTATATTTGTTTCGTTTTTGGCACTTTGCTTCATGCACTAACTCACTCCCCCTTCAGAGCAGTGTCACAATCGACTTGCATTCTGTGGTGTACTGTTTTCTATCCCGCTTTTGTGTATTTATGGAAAATGGCTGTGTTGGAGCATGAGTGACGTAGGCTTGTGGACAGAATCTTACAGGTAACTGTAGGAGTTCAGATAAGGCCCAGGAGAGATCACTGGATTACTCAAACATGCATGGAGGACGTCTAAAAACTCAAGCATGTTTATGAGGGAACAATGTTATAACTTAAAGGTTCCATGGCATGAAATTTTCACTTTCTGAGGTTTTTGAACATTAATGTGAGCTCCCCTACCCTGTTTAGGGCCCCCCAATGGCTAAAAGTTGCGTAATGTCTAAACTGAGCATTTGCGATCCTTTTCTGCGTTAGAAAAAATCAGAGCTGAAACGGGCGATTTTGAACAAGGCACCTTATTGACGTCAGATCGAAAAAAGAAATGCAAATGCAGTTCCACCCCCGTCTGTCTGTACTCAGCGTCTCTGTAAATCACGCCCAGAGAGTTTGGACTGCGGAGGAGCTACGCAATGCGAAATACGTTTTTTTATTTGCCTGGAGGAACTTGCGAGTGTTTCTAGGCTCTGAAGTCCTTTATCTGAGCCTGTGGATATCTGAAACAGCAGTGGTTTAATTTTATTTTCTGTGGAAATGTGTTTATTTTTCAATGGAAGGCTTCTCATCTCTCCCTCCGTGCAAAAACACGGAAGTGGGTCACAGAGCGGAGCGGAGAGCTTGACCACGCCCCCACCCCCTACTATAGGCCCTCTCTGTCTTCCTCATTTGCATTCAAGCAACAACGCCCATAATGGAGTGTTCCAGAGTGACATTTATGACTCTTTCTCATCTTATCTCTCTTTTTCATGCACTGAGTGTTGATTTTGAAGGATTCATTTACAGTATTAGGGAACCATTAAGGAGCCATATAAAAGCATCAAGAAGTACCATGTCATGGGATCTTTAACAAGCTTCAAAAAGTTTGGATAATACTCCCGCTTTAAGAACATGTATCCTTATTGTGAGTGTGTCGCCTCACAGATCAGACCTGTTACTTGGCCTTAACTACCTGTCTCCATGGATATAGATATTTAATGCCATAGTAACATCATAATAACATCTCCATGGCGACAAGTGAACTAGAAAAGCTACATAATGCACCTTTATTAAAGGGATGGGAAAATAATTTTATTTTTTCAATACACAAATTGAATTAAAAGTCATTTAATACGATTTCCATAGCCTCCTTGCATCATCTAAAAACATAACCAAAATGAAAGGGACACTGCAGATATGGTCAGGACAAAACATCCAAGTGGCTTGTGTAACAGTGCATTCTTCTGCCAAGGATCCTAAAAGCTCTGGAGTTGGCAGAACATTCATTGTGGCTTTGTCTGTACAGCTTAAATGGCATTAGTTTTGTACATCTGCAAAAGCATTCTTGTCCAGACAATGTACTTCAGTCACAATTATGAAGAATGCTTCTGCTTTCTATACGCTTTTGTTGTATTTTTGCAACCTTTTTTTCCAAGTTGCTTTTATCTGAACCCGCATTGTAAATTCTGGTGATTTCTCTACAGAAATGGTTAAAGATGCGTGATATAACTATTCTGAGTGAGGGCTTAGCTATCGACTTACTGTATATATTATATCATTTTGTCTGGAATGTTCCACAGTGTGACATTTAAGTTAAACCTACACAAATGTCCTAAAGGTGATCTAAACTGGGACTATTCCAGGTCTAAATTTTGGATGAACTAGATTGGAAAGAGAGCATACACGTGAATAATTTAAATCTAAATTAAAAGCCCTGTATCTGTTTTTTTTTTTTTTACATGTACATGTATTTGAGCAAAATGTATCTTGTCTCAGTACAGATACAGCTCTGGATAAAATAAGAGACCACTGCAAAATGATCAATTTCTGATTTTAGTACTTATAGGTTTGTGTTTGGGCAAAAGGAACATTTTTGTTTGAGTCTATAAACTACTGACAACATTGACCCCAAATCCCAAATAAAAATATTATCATTTAGAGCAGAGGTGCTTGATCTTTTTTTGATCGGGATCTAATTTTGAGGTTGATGGTGTGCCGATATCTACCAAGGGACACACACCTTAGTCCTGGTTCAGACCTGGTTTAGTCCTGGCTTAGTACTGGTTTAGACCTGGTTTAGTCCTGGCTTAGTACTGGTTTAGACCTGGTTTAGTCCTGGTTTAGTCTTGGTTTAGTCCTGGCTTAATCATGGTTTAGTCCTGGTTTAGACCTGGTTTAGTCCTGGTTTAGTCTTGGTTTAGTCCTGGCTTAGTCCTGGATTAGACCTGGTTTACTCTTGGTTTAGTCTTGGTTTAGTCCTGTTTAGTCATGGTTTAGCCCTGGTTTAGACCTGGTTTAGACCTGGTTTAGTCCTGGTTTAGTCTTGGTTTAGCTCTGGTTTAGCCCTGGTTTAGCTCTGGTTTAGCCCTGGTTTAGTCCTGGTTTAGTCCTGGTTTAGTCCTGGTTTAGCCCTGGTTTAGTCTTGGTTTAGTCCTGGTTTAGTATTGGTTTAGCCCTGGTTTAGTCTGGGTTATAATCTTGGTTTAGTCCTGGTTTAGTCCTGGTTTAGCCCTGGTTTAGTCTTGGTTTAGTCTTGGTTTAGTCCTGGTTTAGTATTGGTTTAGCCCTGGTTTAGTCTGCGTTATAATCTTGGTTTAGACCTGGTTTAGTCCTGGTTTAGACCTGGTTTAGACCTGGTTTAGCCCTGGTTTAGACCTGGTTTAGCCCTGGTTTAGACCTGGTTTAGCTCTGGTTTAGACCTGGTTTAGCTCTGGTTTAGCTCTGGTTTAGCCCTGGTTTAGTCCTGGTTTAGTCCTGGTTTGGTCCTGGTTTAGTCTTGGTTTAGTCTTGGTTTAGTCCTGGTTTAGTCCTGGTTTAGTCCTGGTTTGGTCCTGGTTTAGTCTTGGTTTAGTCCTGGTTTAGTCCTGGTTTAGTATTGGTTTAGCCCTGGTTTAGTCTGGGTTATAATCTTGGTTTAGTCCTGGTTTAGTCCTGGTTTAGCCCTGGTTTAGTCCTGGTTTAGTCCTGGTTTGGTCCTGGTTTAGTCTTGGTTTAGTCTTGGTTTAGTCCTGGTTTAGTCCTGGTTTAGTCCTGGTTTGGTCCTGGTTTAGTCTTGGTTTAGTCCTGGTTTAGTCCTGGTTTAGTATTGGTTTAGCCCTGGTTTAGTCTGGGTTATAATCTTGGTTTAGTCCTGGTTTAGTCCTGGTTTAGCCCTGGTTTAGTCTTGGTTTAGTCTTGGTTTAGTCTTGGTTTAGTCCTGGTTTAGTATTGGTTTAGCCCTGGTTTAGTCTGGGTTATAATCTTGGTTTAGACCTGGTTTAGTCCTGGTTTAGACCTGGTTTAGCCCTGGTTTAGACCTGGTTTAGACCTGGTTTAGACCTGGTTTAGCTCTGGTTTAGCCCTGGTTTAGCCCTGGCTTAGCCCTGGCTTAGCCCTGGTTTAGCCCCGGTTTAGCCCTGGTTTAGCCCTGGTTTAGTCCTGGTTTAGACCTGGTTTAGCCCCGGTTTAGCCCTGGTTTAGACCTGGTTTAGACCTGGTTTAGCCCCGGTTTAGCTCTGGTTTAGCCCTGGTTTAGCCCTGGTTTAGTCCTGGTTTAGCCCTGGTTCAGACCTGGTTTATACCTGGTTTAGTCCTGGTTTAGACCTGGTTTAGTCCTGATCCTTCATCCTCACCACCACCAGACTGTATAATTCTACTCTATAGTCCAAACGTGCAATATCTTCTTTTTTTCCCCCATACCCTCCTAGTTACTGTTTGTATTATTAGTATTATTATTACTTATTTTAATTATTATTACTTACTTACTTTATTCCATTCTTGCCTTTTTCTTTCTTGTTTCAAACTGTCCCTGCCTGGAGCTACTGTGGCAAGTAAATTTCTCCTCCGTGAGATCAATAGTCTTATCATATCTTATCTAATTATAACTGATCTGTGAAATTTGTGAAAAGATCTTATAAACTCATTATGGTGAATCATTTGGATGATCAGAAAGCAAAAGGTAAATGAGGAATAACCTTTTAAAATGAACTCGTCCTGCTTTCCGTGTTTTTAAGACAGTAAAAGTCAGGTACAGCGCCTCTGAGGAAAAAACAGAATTATGGAGAAGCCTGAGAAGTGCCATCTGTGCACGTACCACAGTTTGAGAAGCCTTGAACTACCATATGGGCCTGCTGCTGGAGAAGAGTGTTTGTGAGTGTCTGGAGCAGTGATAAAGAGCCCAGTGCCACTCTGTGCTGTGGGGCCGTATACCTCTCTGTTTGTTGTTCCTGTGCTGTGGAGATATCGATCTGACCTGTGACCCGTCCTGACAGACCACTGCAGCAGACAGCGCGCAGTGATTTAAGGCAACGTCCAGTCCGTACAACAACCAGGACCCTCGCTTTGCTATTACTAAATCATCAGACGTGCTTGGCAGTGGAGATATTTATGGCTTAGAGAACAATGGTGACATAATACCATAAATTAGTCTGACTGCATCTCCAAATTTTAAAATGCTCTGTTCCACCTAGAGAGAAGCTAACAGCTCCTTTTCATTTTCATTTATTTATTCATTTCGAGCAGGTCAACACATGGAAATAAATACAGTAATCCCTCGTTTATCGCGGGGGTTAAGTTCCAGAAATAACCCGTAATGAGTGAAATCCGTGAAGTAGGACAACTTTATATTTTACAATTATTACACATGTTTTAAGGCTGTAAACGCCTTAAAACACTGGAATTAACCTTTTCTCACATTTCTCTCTCGTTTAAACACTCAAACTTTTGTAGATCTTCAACAAAATGTATTAATAGTGAAGGGTGGGGGGGAGCTCCGCCGGACGCACGAGAGGAGCGGAGACATGAATCACTGGATCCGCAGGAAGCACCGCGCTCATCCAACGGCACTGCCACGTCCCGGGACGCACCAACCCCTTGGAGAAGTGCGCGACACGTGCACCCCTCATCGTGGTCAAATCCGTGACAGAGCAGCGTGATCGGCGCGAGGCCGCGCGTCCCACCCGGGGCTGCGAGCACGAGATCGAACCGCGGGGCCATGCCTCCCCCTCGGGGCCGCGTCCTCTCAGCCCGAGCCACAAACCGAACACGCACAAACGAACGCAAGAGCCGCACGAAACCAGCAAAGAGCCGCACGCGGTGGTTTAATCCTGGTTTAGACCTGGTCTAGTCCTGGTTTAGTCCAGGTCTAGACCTGGTCCAGTCCTGGTTTAGTCCAGGACCAGTCCAGGTTTAGTCCACGTTTAATCCTGGTCTAGTCCCGGTCTAGTCCTGGTCTGGTCCTGGTTTAGTCCAGGACCAGTCCAGGTTTAGTCCACGTTTAGTCCTGGTCTAGTCCAGGTCTAGACCTGGTCCAGTCCTGGTTTAGTCCAGGACCAGTCCAGGTTTAGTCCACGTTTAGTCCTGGTCTAGTCCTGGTCTAGTCCCGGTCCCCCCCGCGTCCCCCATCTATCAATCGGCAAAGGTCTACAGTCTCTTAGCCAATCAGGACGCAGAACACAATGTTACACTATAAAAAAAAAAATGTTACACTGTAAAAGAAAAAAGAAAAAAAAAAATCATTTTTAAAAATCCGCGAAACGGCGAGGCCGCGAACAGTGAACCGCGATAGAGCGAGGGACCACTGTACACGTAACCAATCTACAGTTAAATACATTTACTTTTTTGCTCGAAAAGGAGTGAGAAGAAGAAAACTTATTGAATCCCACGCCTTTTACCTTTAGTTCAGTAAACGTTCCAGCAATTCCCGGGCTGAAATCATCCAAATGATTCTAGTGAAGGTGTGTGGAGTTTAAAAATACCGTGAAAAACATTTTTGACTGTGAGTGCCTCTCCAGAGATCTGACCTGTAAGTCCAGAATGAAGTCTCTCAGTATTATGTCAGTCTGGTCACCACTCCATCGTGTCTTCACCCGGAATCAAAGATGATCGTCTAGTGAGATTTTTTTATTTATTTCAGTGACGCATATGAAAAGAAGGAGGTCATTGGTCACCCATAATTTACAAGCAACATTTTGACCTCAGATTAACAGATTTTACCGCTTCGCTCATTGATTCTGCAGACATCCGCCATGTTTTTCAGCCTGCCGTGATAGTTTTCCCTTTTTTTCTTGTAAGCAGCCGCATTTGTTCTGATATATACAACTGTGACATGCCATACTGTTGGACATTCACGCCAAAGCCATTACATGTCAAGCAGAAAAATACCTAGTGTACAATAGCTTCAAATAGTGGAGCCATTATTCAATCACCGAAGTGTAAGAGGTTGCATTCACATGACATCAGAACATCGTTTCTATGGTAGAATTTGCAGATTTCAGACTTGTTGACCTGGTTTATGCTTTCATACCTTTGTTATTTGGATTATATAGACATAACTACAAAATTTGTTCATTTTGGGGTCTACAAATGAATACCGTGGGTCTGGTTGGGCATCTGGCGTGATCTTACTCAAATAATTCTCATCTGCCATGCTCATCATGTTCTTTCTGGTTCAGACATACAGCTGTGGAAAAAAAAAAAAAAAAAGAGACCACTGCTTTTTTTCCCCCTGAAATCAGCATCTCTACATGTATTACAGCCATTCCATTCCAGCGTCTGTTGAATTCCAACACAAACACAAAGCTGAGCTACTTCAGTTCTTGCACCAGGAGTGGAATAAAGTCACCCAAGAACAATGTGAAAGACTTGAACTAAACCAGGTCTGAACCAGGACTAAACCAGGTTAAAAAGGGGACTAAACCAGGTCTGAACTAGGATTAAATCAGGACTAAACTAGGACTAAACCAGGACTAAACTAGGACTAAACCAGGACTAAACTAGGATTAAACCAGATCTGAACCAGGACTAAACCAGGTTAAAACAGGGACTAAACCAGGTCTAAACTAGGACTAAACCAGATCTGAACCAGAGCTAAACCAGGTTAAAAAGGGGACTAAACCAGGACTAAACTAGGACTAAATCCGGTCTGAACCAAGACTAAACCAGGTCCAAACTAGGATTAACCAGGTCTGAATCAGGACTAAACCAGGTTAAAAAGGGGACTAAACGAGGACTAAACTAGGATTAAATCAGCACTAAACTAGGACTAAACCAGGACTAAACCAGGACTAAACTAGGATTAAACCAGATCTGAACCAGGACTAAACCAGGACTAAACTAGGACTAAACCCGGTCTGAACCAAGACTAAACCAGGTCTAAACTAGGACTAAACCAGGACTAAACTAGGACTAAACCAGGACTAAACTAGGACTAAACCAGGACTAAACTAGGATTAAACCAGATCTGAACCAGGACTAAACCAGGTTAAAACAGGGACTAAACCAGGTCTAAACTAGGACTAAACCAGGGCTGAACCAAGACTAAACCAGGTCTAAACTAGGACTAAACCAGATCTGAACCAGAGCTAAACCAGGTTAAAAAGGGGACTAAACCAGGACTAAACTAGGACTAAATCCGGTCTGAACCAAGACTAAACCAGGTCCAAACTAGGATTAACCAGGTCTGAACCAGGACTAAACCAGGACTAAACTAGGACTAAACCCGGTCTGAACCAAGACTAAACCAGGTCTAAACTAGGACTAAACCAGATCTGAACCAGGACTAAACCAGGTTAAAAAGGGGACTAAACCAGGACTAAACTAGGATTAAACCAGATCTGAACCAGGACTAAACCAGGTCTAAACTAGGACTAAACCAGGTTAAAAAGGGGACTAAACCAGGACTAAACTAGGATTAAATCAGGACTAAACTAGGATTAAACCAGATCTGAACCAGGACTAAACCAGGTTAAAACAGGGACTAAACCAGGACTAAACTAGGATTAAATCCGGTCTGAACCAAGACTAAACCAGGTCCAAACTAGGATTAACCAGGTCTGAATCAGGACTAAACCAGGTTAAAAAGGGGACTAAACCAGGACAAAACCAGGACTAAACTAGGATTAAACCAGATCTGAACCAAGACTAAACCAGGTCTAAACTAGTACTAAACCAGATCTGAACCAGAGCTAAACCAGGTTAAAAAGGGGACTAAACCAGGACTAAACTAGGACTAAACTAGGACCCAAGAACAATGTGAACGACTTGTGGAGAACATGCCAAGACGCATGAAAGCTGTGATTAAAAATAAGGGTTATTGCACCAAATATTGATTTGTGAACTCTTCTTAAGTGTAAACATTAGTATTATGTTGTTTTAAAATGAATTTGATCTTGTTTTGTTCTTGATCTTTTTTGTTATTTTGACCATTTGTCATTTTCTGCAAATAAATGCTCTAAACTATCACATTTTTATTTGGAATTTGGGGGAAATGTTGTTAGTGGTTTATAGACTCAAACAAAAATGTTCCTTTTGCCCAAACACATACCTATAAGTAGTAAAATAAAAAATAAAAAACGATAATTTTGCAGTGGTCTCTTATTTTTTTTCCAGAGCTGTATACATTTTACTATAGTAACGTCAACATTGTTATCTTAGATTGAACATACTCCCTAACGTGCCTGTCACTACACTGTCTGAAATATTTATAGCTTCATAATTTACAACATATTCGCTTATGCCCTAAGTAATGTACACTATTCAATATACTAAGTGCTCAAAGGGCAGCAGCTCCGGTATGGCGTCTAGTTCCCACCTCTTAGGCATATTACGACTGCGTATTTCACTTTTTATACAACTGTAATAAAGCCTAATGCTTTGAAGGCCTTCGCACCTTTACTCCGCCAGAGGAATGCCAGCGCGCTCATAACGGCAGTAAAAACATGCCTTACAAATGACTCGAGTGGCAGTGTTTATTCGCAACTTGAACTGCACCTCCAGAGGCTCTTTACGAGTGTACAAGTGTCAGTTATTGTGAGCGAGTGGGGAACAGATGGCTTTATGTGGACGGCCGTTTTGGATAATATGTCAAGATTTGGATCCCAGGCTGAACGAGTGTGTTTTTATTGTAATACTGTTGGTTGTAATGTTATTTTTATGGACACTAATTTGTAGTGTCATAAGCAATAATGTCAGTATGAATCTTGTGATCAGTGGCAGTTGAAGTGATCATAGGCGATACGCGAATAATGCAGATGAGGTCAGGGAGTACAGTTAAAGGAAAAGTCACGGTTTTTTTTACAATTTGAGCCTTATTTCGGTAATAAAACAAGTTGTTTTACTCACCCATAGCACTTTGGTGTCATATGGAGCACTTCCAGAGATGTTTTAGATTTACGTTAGCCTAGCGCGACTTCTAGCCATAGCTCGGGGCATATAATATATTCCCCAAGCATGTAATACGCCCCGTGCGGGCTCCAAATAACACAAACTTTAGCACTTTTCAAATCATAGAAGCCCGATATCTTAGTCTACGATTTCGTTTGAAGCAAAAGTGGCCTGTAATCCGAGATTTATCCATAGTTTACAGCTTTGCGTTCCATGTTTGGGTCCCGGGAGCTGAGAGCACAGTCCGCACATGCGCACTGGCGTCCTCATCTACTCGAAACTATGGCTAAATCTCGGATTACAGGCCACTTTTGACCACACGAAATTGTAGACTAAGACATCGGGCTTCTATGATTTGAAAAGTGCTAAAGTTTGTGTTATTTGGAGACCGCAAAGTAATGCCCCGAGCACTCAAGTTAACGGATACGCTACAACATAACTTCTACGAAACTGCTCAAAATGACACCAAACTGCTATGGGCGAGTAAAACTACTTGTTTTATTGCCGAAAGAAGGCTCAGATTGTAAAAAAATGTTACTTTTCCTTTAAATCTGCACAATGTAATATTATTGGTGTGGGCAGAGTGGGGGTTCACCACTGACGTATCTTCATGGAGACATTTTTGCTTTGCGTCAAATGTTTTTAGCTTTGCACTTGATTAACTTTGCCACTTTTGTGAGTTCACAAACTTTTGAGAATCCGAGACAATGAACAAAAACGAACACTGACGCCGACAGACGTACTTCGGCCTATTTAAGAAGAAAAATACAATACAGTGGTACCTCACCTTACGAAAGACCCAACAAACGAAAATTTCAAGTTACGAAACGCCTTCACGTTAAATTTTGGTCTCTAGATACGAAAGAAAATTCAAGTTACGAAACGCGACATCTCAAAAATTCAAATAATGCGCGCTCAGCCACACACATTATACGCTTTTCTCAGACTGGATTTAAACTTTTCTCACATTTGTCTCTCGTTTAAACACTCAAACTTTCATAGATTTTCAACAAAATTATTAATAGTGAAGTGTGGGGGGAAGGGGGAGGGGGGAGAAAACTGCGCTCTGACACGTGTGATAGAGTGCTGGCATGACCCGGCGCGGGGCTGCCAGCAGGTCTAGACCTGGACTAAACCAGGACTGGACCAGGACTAAACCTGGACTAAACCAAGACTAAACCTGGACTAGACCAGGACTAGACCAGGACTAAAGCGCCGCGCGCGGGTCTATTTCCTGGTTTCGAGTCACGGCTGAGGCGAGCAGCGAGGGGGACCGCACGCAGTCTGAGCGCATGAACGAACGCATGCAAGAGCCGCGGTGTTCTTGGTGGGCCTCCTCTAGACCAGGTCTAGAGGAGGTCTAGAGGAGGCACGGTTTGAGCACGGGTCTCGTTCATGCGCTCAGACTGCGTGCGGTCCCCCTCGCTGCTCGCCTCAGCCGTGACTCGAAACGAAACCAGGAAATAGACCCGCGCGCGGCGCTTTAATCCACCTGGTTTAGTCCTGGTCTAGTCCAGGTTTAGTCCAGGTTTAGACCTTGGTCTAGACCTGGTATAGTCCACGTTTAGTCCTGGGTCTACAGTCTCTACGCAGAACACAATGTTACACTATAAAAAAAAGCTTGGATCGGGGCTTTGGAACGAATCAGGCTTTTTCCATTGAAATAGCGACTCAACTTACGAAAAAATCACGTTACCACTTCTGGAACGAATTAATTTCGTAAGGTGAGGTACCACTGTATTATGTTTGTGAAAAATGTTTAGAGGGAAGCGCTTCGTGCATTTGGAGATGGGTAAGATTAACAAAATTCAATTGTTGCAATCTCTTTCAGTGAGAGCCATCCCAGACTGATAAATGTGTAGAACTCAGTTCAGATTTGATATCTAAAAAAGTGAAATACTTTCTCCACACTGATCATTGCTGACCTGGCTGTTGGTCCCGGTGTAAGGGGCCCAAATGTTACACAGAAACATTTAGTTCAGCATGAACGCACAATCAAGAACGAGCTGCTGCCATTAATTAAAACCCTCAGTGAAAGTAGATCACTGGGTCAGTTAGGAACACATTAAGAGCAGCATTTTAGGAGCCACTATTTTATTTTATTACAATGTATTTTCAAAACTGATGATGGAACTTGTAGGATCTCTGTAGGATCTAATCTCTGTGTATAAGTATATTGTATGACTTTTGTTTAGTGTTCCTGTATGTTTTTAACCTTCTAAAAGCAGCTAAGTGTAACTCAATATGTTTACAGAGGTTGTGCTGGCTACATCACCTGTTCCCATCCATCAATTATTTGGCTGACTTCAACTATTGGGAAACTCCTCCTTATTTTAGTTAAAGCTCGGGAGCTCCTCTATGGTCGCCTTACAAGGTTGGGGACTCTGTGCAGTAATTTGGGAACACTGCATAGCTCAGCTTTCCTCCTATAGGCGAGCTGTGGGAGTGATGTCATAAGCATGCTACAGGTCTGTATTTAAAGGTCCCATGACATGGTACTTCTTGATGCTTTTATATGGCTCCTTAACTCATTCAATGCCGGAGACGTCTATTGACGTCCCCTCGAATCCAACCGTTGAGTGCCGTGACGTCTATAGACGTCAATTGCTTTTTTCAGCGGGGGTTGCTAGGTTACGGCCTGGAGCAACTTTTGAGGTGTAATTTACATCTCTCAACCTGTAGATGGCGATGTTGTATCATTATTAGCCGATCAGAGCCGGGGAAGAAAGGAGGAGTGCAGTGTGTGTATGGTGTATTGGCCAGAGTAGTAAGATGGCGAGGCCAGGGAACCCGGAAAAGCAGACAACTGTTGATCAGCGCCTATGGAGCGATCAGATTGCTCTTGGGACCCAGGATCCTGGATCAGAGGATCGCAGAGACAAGCCGGATCAAGCAGAGAGGTCTGAGCAGAGATCTGCTGTGCCCGAGGAGGGGGCGTGTCCTGTGTGCGCTGCACGGACCAGGGAGTCTCCTCAGAACTACGACAGCTCCAAAGAAGAAGTTTACTGACTTGGAGCAGTGAGCAGTGTATGGTAATTGTAATGAATGAAGTTGTGTGTGTGTGTGTGTGTGTGTGCGTGTGTGCGTGCGTGCGTGTGTGCGTGCGTGTGTGCGTGTGTGCGTGCGTGCGCGCGTGTGCGTGCGCGTGTGTAGCTGTGTGTGTGTAAAGGTTTATGCATGGGCTTGTGTGTATGTACATATATATGTGTGTGTGTGTGTGTGTGTGTGTGTGTGTGTGTGTGTATTAGTTTTTATTATGGGTCTGTACTCTGGGCCTCAGACAAAGCCTCAACAAAGTTCTATTTTATAGGAAAAGATATTATATCCTGTAAACATCTCTTGGCACTATTGATTTGAACGAATTTTCAATTCACAGAGCCTTATATTCTTATATTTGTAAATAAAAAATGTACTTTGTCATCAAAAATCTCTTTCTCTGTTATTTTAGATGTTTGAGGTGTCACTAAATCAATAAATATTGATGTCAAAGTCACTGATCTGCTCGAAATCCTTCCCTGAACTAAACGGTCGTTTTCTCCATTTCTTGCTCAAAAACCAGTGTTTTTGCTGAAACTTCCCTATGTTCTACTATCAGTTATTTGAGAACCGAAAAGGTTAGAAACATAATTTTTTTTCCAGGTGAAAGAAGAGAGTCGACACTTTATTTTGATGTGTCCCATGTTTATATAGTCAAAGAACTCAGTATTCTGTGGGTCTTGGAAAATCAGTGAAATTCTACTGAAACCTGTGGCACTCTGGGGGATAGAATTCTGAAAACAGGCCGGCACTGAATGAGTTAATGGTTCCCTAATACTGTAAATGAATCCTTCTTCAAAATCAACACTCAGTGCATGAGAAACAGAGATGAGATGAGAAAGAGTCATAAATGTCACTCTGGAACACTCCATTATGGGTGTTGTTGCTTGAATGCAAATGAGGAGGACAGAGATGGCCTATAGTAGGGGGTGGGGGCGTGGCCAAACTCTCCACTCTCTCCTCTTCAGCTGTGCGCTCTGGCTCAGACTGGCTGGCTCCCGCTTCTGCGTTTTTGCGCGGAGGAAGAGATGAGAAGCGTTCCATTGAAAAATAAACACATTTCCACAGAAAATAAAATTAAACCACTGCTGTTTCAGAGGTCCAGAGGGTCGGGTAAAGGACTTCCGAGTCTAGAAACACTTGCACGTGCCTCCAGGCAAATAAAAAAACGCATTTCGCATTGCGTAGCTCCTCTGCAGTCCAAACTCTCTGGGAGTGATTTACAGAGACGCTGAGTACAGACAGACGGGGGTGGACCTGCATTTGCATTTCTTTTTTCGATCTGACGTCAACAAGGTGCCTTGTTGAGAATCGCCCGTTTGAGCTGTGTTTTTTTCTAACGCAGAAAAGGATCGCAAATGCTCAGTTTAGACATTTCGCAATTTTTAGCCATGGGGGGGCCTAAACAGGGTAGGGGAGCTCACATTAACGTTCAAAAACCTCAGAAAGTGAAAATTTCATGCCATGGGACCTTTAAAGACAGCAGCCTATGTCTGTGTGTGTGTGGGGGGGGGACTGAAGGCACACATGTCTGTGTGGCCAGGGAGATGGCTGCTGGGTGGAGACAAGATGTAATCAACTGAAGATGTCACCATTTTACGTTTGTATTCTGCCTAAATTCGACATTCAATGCTAATAACCTCGATCCCGTATCAATGCCTTTCTTCAGATCTCTTTCGATCGATTTTTCTAAAACTGACAAACTGAACAAAATACATTATCTTCTTATTAACCTACATTAATCTACAATCTACATCTACATTATTTATCTACATTACTGCAATGACACAGCTTTAACGCTTCTGATTCTAGAAGGATTCTGACACTACCGTATTGAATAACTTGATTAAAAAGAATGTAAAGCATGTTCAGTGGAGAATGCTTTGCTCTACACTATATTCCATCCTAAACCTGGCACGGACATCTTCCGCCTCCTCCTTTGGCAGCTCCTCTACAGTTACCTGCTAACTGCATCCAGACAGGATTTATTTGTCGATTTCAAACAGTGCATTTGAAATAGCTGCTGTTGGCACTGGTAAAGGCCCCTGGCGGCTCCACAGCGATCCCAGCATTTGTTTTATGAGTGTGAACACTCCAAACACAGTGCTTTAATATCACAACAGTGTGGTGTGTATTAGTGGCAAATTAACACATTCGAAATAAAATAGTAAGAGCCTGCTTTAGAAAATAAACAAGTCAATGAGAGTTTGGAGGGTGTTTTTCCATTCTTTTTTGCTTAATCCTTTAATTCAATTGTGATGATTTGTCAAGTTGCAATGTTGGATGCCTGTTCTGTTGTAATATGAGCGAACACAAGATTCTTTTGTTTGGCAATGATGTAACTTTTCTGTTGTGAGGGTTGCTTTGCCTTGTATGTTCCACAGTATGGAATTCATGCATACATTTATGCATTTAATTAAAAGTGCTATTTTACACAATTTATCTGAGTGAGCTTTAAGCCATGTTATAATGTTTTACCTCCTCAAAAACATGATCAGGGTTGTGTTTTGTTTCACAGTCTTAAAGGTCCCATGTCATGAAATTTTCACTTTCTGAGGTTTTTTAAAATTAATGTGAGCTCCCCTACCCTGTTTAGGGCCCCCCATGGCTAAAAGTTGCGAAATGTCTAAACTGAGCATTTGTGATCCTTTTCTGCGTTAGAAAAAAACACAGCTCAAACAGGCGATTCTCAACAAGGCACCTTATTGACGTCAGCTCGAAAAATGCAGTTCCACCCCCGTCTGTCTGTACTCAGCGTCTCTGTAAATCACGCCCAGAGAGTTTGGACTGCGAATGCGCTAGGCAATGCGAAATGCGTTTTTTTATTTGCCTGGAGGCACGTCCGAGTGTTTCTAGGCTCGGAAGTCCTTTATCTGAGCCTCTGGACCTTTGAACAGCAGTGGTTTAATTTTATTTTCTGTGGAAATGTGTTTATTTTTCAATGGAACGCTTCTAATCTCCTCCTCCACGCAAAAACGCGGAAATGGATCAGAGAGCGCACAGCTGAGAGCGGAGAGTTTGGCCACGCCACCACCCGCTACTATAGGCCATCTCTTTTCTCCTCATTTGCATTCAAGCAACAACGCCCATAATGGCCTGTTCAGAGAGAGAAAAATGACTCTTTCTCATCTTATCTCTGTTTCTCATGCACTGAGTGTTGATTTTGAAGAAGGATTCATTTACAGTATTAGGGAACCATTAAGGAGCCATATAAAAGCATCAAGAAGTACCATGTCATGGGATCTTTAAGATATTTCCAAAGCTCAAAATGCTCTGTTGCACCTTGTGATGTCATGAAGTGGTAGTTTTCAAGTTTACAGCTCCTTTTACCTATAATTTCACCTGAAATCAATGTGTTTCTGATTGTGTGAATGAAACAAAACACAACTCCAGGTGTATTATGTTTTTATTTCTTAAAATACATTGAAAACATTTACTCCTACTGTTAAAGATCTCTCCACAGATCTGACCTGTAACCTGACCTGGTAGCATCAACTGCTTATCTCCAGTAAATTAGATATGTTTAGAAGAAGAAGAAGTGACTTTATTGATCTCAGACAAGAGAAATTCTTCTCTGCATTTAACCCATCCTGTTATCAGGAGCAGTGGGCAGCACATTACTGCGCCCGGGGACCATCTCCATGATCTTCTTGCTTCGGTTTGGTCAGGACCTCAGCTGGAGGATTTGTATCTATGGTGCATGTTTTGGGCTGATGGGGGAAACCAGAGTGCCCGGAGGAAACCCACCCAGACACGGGGAGAACATGCAAACTCCACACAGAAAGGCTCGGGCGACCCAAATCTTACGGCCATACCAACGTGCCACATGGGGATCGAACCCGGAACCTTCTTGCTGTGAAGCATGAGTGGAACATTCCAAGCAAAGCATTTGATCATCAAACAGAGAAATTACATCGTGTCATTTTTAGCAATAGAGCTTCATTTTTATTAGAGTTCACTTTTTTCAGTTTGTAAGTCCGTTAATGGCTGTCCACAACATCCTGCATTTTGCTGAAAAGCATTTCACTTACTTATAACTATATTACACACATCTGAATAATCTGACTTTCAGAGGCCGTCTTCCTCCCCAAAACTGAAATTGCCCTAAATCATCTTGTCATTAGGTGGAAATCCATTAAGACCTCCTCCATGAACCAAAATGACTTAAAATAAGAATATCTTTCCAAGACCATTAACGCTTTTATTTTTTGATCATAGGCTCCTGAAAATGTGTTTTGTTTTTTTTGTTTTTTAAAGATCCCATGACATGGTACTTCTTGATGCTTTTATATGGCTCCTTAATGGTTCCCTAATACTGTAAATGAATCCTTCTTCAAAATCAACACTCAGTGCATGAGAAACAGAGATAACATGAGAAAGAGTAATTTTTCTCTCTCTGAACAGGCCATAATGGGCGTTGTTGCTTGAATGCAAATGAGGAGAAAAGAGATGGCCTATAGTAGAGGGTGGGGGCGTGGCCAAACTCTCCGCTCTTGCTCTCAGCCCACAGCTGATCCATTTCCGCTTTTTTTCGGGGAGAAGAGATGATAAGCGTTCCATTGAAAAATAAACACATTTCCACAGAAAATAAAATTAAACCACTGCTGTTCAAAGGTCCAGAGGCTCAGATAAAGGACTTCCGAGCCTAGAAACACTCGGACGTGCCTCCAGGCAAATAAAAAAACGCATTTCGCATTGCCTAGCGCATTCGCAGTCCAAACTCTCTGGGCATGATTTACAGAGACGCTGAGTACAGACAGACGGGGGTGGAACTGCATTTGCATTTCTTTTTTCGATCTGACGTCAATAAGTTTCCTTGTTCAAAATCGCCCGTTTGAGCTCTGATTTTTGTAACGCAGAAAAGGATCGCAAATGCTCAGTTTAGACATTTTGCAACTTTTAACCATGGGGGGGTTAAAACAGGGTAGGGGAGCTCACATTAACGTTCAAAAACCTCAGAAAGTGAAAATTTCATGCCATGGGACCTTTAATTAATTGTGCATTGTGTCACCACGGCAAGTCCTAAACAGCATCAGAGACACATGTGCTTCCACATACTATTATATACACCAACTCCTACTTTTGCACCAACCTGACTGAGCAAATGAAACAAGTTGAGTTTTTCCATTTCTACCCACATTAAAATAAGGCGACGTTCAGACTGCAGGGCTTAAAGCTCAATTCGGATTTATTTGGGAAATCCAATTTTTTTGCGAGGTCGTTCACATTTCCAATAAATGCGGCTTGTCTGTGATTTTCAGTGTGAGCGAGCTAAAATTCCGCATATTTACATTTGTTTTATACGAAATAAATTAACTTTATACGCCCCAAAAGTGTCCCGCATGCACCTTGGAGGACACGTAGCCATCTACACCACTCCTCTCATCCCTCTTTTTCCTCCTCCCCCTGTTCTTCCTCTTTCTCCCCTTCCGCCTCCTTTTCTTCCTCCTCCATCTTCACCGAGCAAAGGAAACAAGTTGACTTCTCCCTTTTCCATTTGTACCCGCATTAAATTAGGACATCTCCCATTAGCCCCGCTCCTCCTCCTCCTTTTTTTTCCCTCCTCCTTTTCCTCCCCTTCTTCCTCCTCTTCCTCCATCTTAACCGAGCAAATGAAACAAGTTCCTTTTATAGCCACATTAAAATAAGACATCTGCCATCGACGCCGCTCCTCCTCTTTCTCCTTTTCCTTATTTTTTTCCATTTGTACCCACATTAAAATAAGACATCTCCCATCAACGCTTCTCTTCTTCTTCTTCTTCTTCTTCTTCTTTCTCCTCCTCTTCTTCTAATTTAACCTACAAAAGAAACAAGTTGACTTCTAATTGTTTCATTTGTGCCCACATTAAAATAAGACGTCTCCCATCAACGCCGCTCTTCCTCCTCTTTTCCCCTCCTCTTCCTTCTCTGGGACTCCCTTCCTCTCGGTCTCTGCACAATTAACGAATCTGCACGCTTTTGCTAATCAAAACCTCCTGTCGAGAGTTCAATTGACGCGCAGCCGGCAGTGCTATTGAAGGCCTTTGTAACGCGGCTCATTTTCACCACCACTGCTCTGATATGGTCTCAGTGTATTACAGAGATGTGAAAAGAGCCTCGATTGCTTTTTTTATTTCCAAGTTTTCTCAAAAGCACAAGGGCCAATTTCTCCACAACAATGCGTCGGAGAAGATAGTTATTTTGAGTTGTGAAAGGTTAAGAGGGTGATTTTGTTCTGAAAGGCTGTGGTGAGTGGTCAGACCTTATGGCGAAATGGAAAACATGGGATAGGTTTACATGTGCGCCGAAAATGGAATCGTTATCTGATTTCTGGAGTAATCGGATTTTTGAAATGTCATGTAAACAGTTATCTGATGTGACTAATCTGATTTCTTTCTTGTTGTTCGCACCTGTGCAGGCTTTGTGCAAAAAAGACTTTGTCTTCACAGATATGTTATTGCTTTGCCTGCTGCAGTATGTCATAAACTTGACAGTCGCGTAAGATCTGTGGAGAGGTGAACATGGTAATAGTTATCATAGTATCATAATAGCAATAACGTTTAATCCTCCCTCATCAAAAATGTGCCTGAAGAGGTTTTAGATCTCATTAAAGGAGAATTAACGTTTTTTTTTACAATCTGAGCCTTATTTTGGTAATAAAACAAGTTGTTTTACTCACCCACAGCACTTTGGTGTCATTTGGAGCAGTTTCGTAGATGTTGTGGTGTAGCGGTATCCGTGAACATGAGTGCTTGGGGCAAATGTTTGTGCAAACTTGAGCACTTTTAAAATCACAGAAGATCGCTGTGTCAGCGTAGAGTTTAAGTGGAGTCAAAAGTGGCCTGAAACCCGATATCCCACTCGAGACAGCAAAGGCATTCTTCCTCTGTGGCCATCGACATATAATGTCCACATAAACACCACTTATCACCGAGACAAGTTCCTAGTTTTGTGAACTCTGTTCACTTGACAATGGCAATAAAAATCTTTCTGATTCTGATTCTGATTCTGACAAGGTGCTGTCTTTTCGTAGACGGGCCGTCGCTCGCTGTTCTCTTGTGCGTTGCTCCTCAAACTGTCTCCGCTTCCTGCTAATATCTCTTCCTCCGTATACTCAGGCTCAAAACGATAGGGACGGCCATCATACTCAAATAAGTCCTCTTCAGTCTCAAAGTCCGAATCTTCAGCCATGTCTCGCAACAGAAAAGTTCAGAGCGGTGTTAGCTTCTTTCGGACTAGCGGTGTTTATCTGCTAAACAGCTGTGACTTCACGCATGCGCGCTGTCCTCTATGATGACGTCATCAAATGAAACTACAGCTGGACATCGGGTTTCAGGCCACTTTTGACTCCACTTAAAGTCTATGCTGACACAGCGATCTTCTGTGATTTGAAAAGTTTTAAAGTTTGTGTTATTTGGAGACTGCAAACATTTGCCCCGAGAACTCACATTCACGGATACCGCTACACCACAACATCTACGAAACTGCTCCAAATGACACCAAAGTGCTATGGGTGAGTAAAACAACTTGTTTTATTACCGAAATAAGGCTCAGATTGTAAAAAACATTAATTCTCCTTTAATGCATGTTTTAGTAATTTAGCGATCTCTCCTGTGCACTATTCAAGCCCTGCTTACGGTTAGCTACAAGATTTTGTACGATAATCAGCCCACAAGCCTACGTCACCCTTGAAATATCACCCATAATTATGTTTTGGTCATGTCCTCAACTAAAACATTTCTGGGCAGCCATTTGCAAACACCTTGCAGATGGTCTGGAAGTCGCCCTGACCCCTTCTGTTGATCTGGCTATATTTGGAATACTACCTAATCAATACAAAAGACACAACAAGGATATTGTCTCCTTTTCAACCCTTATACCCAGAAGACGAATCCGATTAGAATGGAAGTCACCGATTGCTCCAAAAGCCTCACAATGGCTAAGTGACCTTTTGTCATTTCTTGACCTTGAAAAAATTAAATATGACTTGAGGGGCCAACCATCTAAATTTTACACTGTGTGGGGCTCTATAATCAAATATAGCAAAGCAAAGACTTGTATTTTAAACTGGTGTGCCATAGGTTTCTTTAAAAAGTACTGTAGTTGAACAGTCTTTGTAATAATATTGTAGTAATAAAAGTCTATATCCGTGTCTATGTAGGACCTGGGTAGGTGGGGGGTGGGTGATCGGGCAAATGGGTGCTTGGAGGGGTTAAGTTTTATGGGGGGGTGCAAGAAGGAGCGCTACCACAGATCCTTCATCCCCACCGCCATCAGAACTCCACTATATCGTCCAAATGTGCAATTTTTTCTATATTATCTTATTTACTTATTTTATTATTATTACTTATCTTGCCTGCATGCACTTTCTTGTTCAAACTTTCTTTTGCACAAAACTGTCTGGAGCTAATGTGGCAAGTTAATTTTTCCTATATGAGATCGATAAAGTCTTAATCGTAAGTCTTATCTTAATTTTATTAGTGTGGTTCAAGCTGATTGCGCCATGATAGTGCTCTGAAGGGGGAGTGACTTGGCCCGGAGAGCAAAAGGACATGGGACTCAAAAGGGAGTGTCAAAACCAAAAGGGAAGCTTCTTAAACATGCTTATACAGTGGTACCTCACCTTATGAAATTAATTTGTTCCAGAAGTGGTTTCGTAACGTGAATTTTTCGTAAGTTGAGTAGCTATTTCAATGGAAAAAGCCTGATTCGTTCCAAGGCCCCGATCCAAGTTTTTTTTTTATAGTGTAACTTTTTTTTATAGTGTAACACTGTGTTCTGCGTAGAGACTGTAGACCCAGGACTAAACCTGGACTATACCAGGTCTAGACCAAGGTCTAAACCTGGACTAAACCAGGACTAGACCAGGTGGATTAAAGCGCCGCGCGCGGGTCTATTTCCTGGTTTTGTTTCGAGTCACGGCTGAGGCGAGCAGCGAGGGGGACCGCACGCAGTCTGAGCGCATGAACGAGACCCGTGCTCAAACCGTGCCTCCTCTTGACCTGGTCTAGACTAGGTCTAGACCACCGCGGCTCTTGCATGCGTTCGTTCATGTGCTCAGACTGCGTGCGGTCCCCCTCGCTGCTCGCCTCAGCCGTGACTCGAAACGAAACCAGGAAATAGACCCGGGGCGCTTTAATCCACCTGGTCTAGTCCAGACTTAGTCCTGGTTTAGTCCAGACTTAGTCCTGGTTTAGTCCAGGTTTAGTCCTGGTTTAGTCCAGGTTTAGTCCAGGTCCAGTCCTGGTTTAGTCCAGGTCTAGACCTGCTGGCAGCCCCGCGCCGGGTCATGCTGCGCTATCACACATGTCAGAGCGCAGTTTTCTCCCCCCTCCCCCTTCCCCCCACACTTCACTATTAATAATTTTGTTGAAAATCTATGAAATTTTGAGTGTTTAAACGAGAGACAAATGTGAGAAAAGTTTAAATCCAGTCTGAGAAAAGCGTATAATGTGTGTGGCTGAGCGCGCATTATTTGAATTTTTGAGATTTCGCGTTTCGTAACTTGAATTTTCTTTCTTATCTAGAGACCAAAATTTAACGTGAAGGCGTTTCGTAACTTGAAATTTTCGTTTGTTGGGTCTTTCGTAAGGTGAGGTACCACTGTACATTGTTTTTTGCGTATATAGCCGTTTCAAAACAATAAAAGGTATAAATCTGTTACGTCTTAGCAGTAAATATCTGATCCTATCTCTTTAACAAATATTAACATATTCAACATTGTTAAAAGATATAATGTATATGTTTCTTTAAATTTTAGTTTGTGCTGCTAACTTTTTAAAATCAGGAGTGCATGCTTTGCCAAGTGAAACAGTTCATTTTGAGCCCTGAAAATAGTAAATAAAACAGGACTGATTCCCCCTATTTGCTGCTAGTGCAAGAGGAAGAACGAGGTATTTCCTACTTTTCCATTCCATTATTTTTTCAGTGTTTAGAAAAACAATGGTGATTTTAGCCATGTAGTCCCTGCCATTCACGTCTGCGGCTGTCACCTACAATTTGGACTGTAGGAAAAAGTTAGGGTTTAAAACTCATCACCATCCCACGTAACCTGCTCAGTGAGGCAGTACCTGATCTGCCACGGTGCACACAAGTTGTCAAATACATCTCCTGAAAATCCCGAGAAAGTTTGGAAAATTCAGACAGGAGAAACTTTATGGAGAGTGCAATGGGAAGTTAAGCCTGGTGGAGAAAAAAAAAAAAAGTTTAAACGTACATATTTAATTTTGTAGTTTGCAAAGCAGCAAATTGTGTAAACAAACGGTTGGGTCAGCGCATTCACAAAATCCCAATCCTTGTTGCAGAAGTGATATAAGCAAAAGTGCTCCACTGAGACACAAACGTCTCAGGAATGTCCTGCGCCGAAGTATTCATTTTATTTGTGTACTTGTCAGTTGTGAGTGACATCCACCTGCAACTGATATTTAAATATTTTTATTTTTATTTTAGCACGACTCACCAAAAACCCTATAGAAATAAAATTGTTCAGGCGATGCTAACAATGAGGTTTCCGCTTCCTGTTGTGCACAGAGCCTTTTACAAGTGTTTTAATTACGTGCTAATGATTCAAAATTACCGAACATACAAACAAACACACATACATTCTTACTGTGAGAGGATCGCCTCTCCCGCACAATCTGAGGCTACGTTTATATGACGACGGTCTGAACAGAAGACGCAAAAGTGGCGTCGCGTCTTCACTTTTTATTCAGCGTTTAGATGAGCGTTTTCGGGAGATAATCTGCGTGCATGTGTGGAATTCGATTGGGTATGCATGCCAGGCGGCTAGGTGGTGCTGTGATACATTATCACTATGTCCGTGCGCATGCGTAGAATTTCATTTCATTTAATTTATTGGTTTATTAGGACAGTGTACAATTACATTAAGCACAGTGGCAGAGATGTTTGTACCAGATTGTAGCTCATAGCTAATTTCCATCTGTAGTCCTACGAGACGAGACAACACAACTATACAATATACAAATATACAATGAAATGACTGTTTACGTGGCGGCAGTAGCTCAGTTGGTAGAGCGTTTCTCTACTGATCCAGGGGTTGGCGGTTCGAAGCCCGCTCTTGACGGGTTAACCGCGTGATCCCAGCTCCCACAGATGAGCGCTGCCGTTGTGTCCTTGGGCAAGACACTTAACCCCACCTCGCCCCCAGTGTCTGTGGACACTGGTAGCCCCCATGGCAGAAGATACATCAAGGCCTGTTGTGACGGGAGCCGTCCTCCTGTGGACCCACCACCCGCAGGAGGATTCATGGGGGCTGGTGCATTAAGTTATGGGCAGCAGAACACTGCTTCGACTGTCCAGACTGACCCAGAAAATGGAAAAGCAGAAGAAGATGAATGAATAACTATTTACAAGTTAAAAGTATAATGTAATGCAACGTTGTAGCACTATTGGTTTGGTAATCTGGGGGCCATCAGGTGATAGCCACAAGGGTAACATCTGATCTTCCTTCTTCTCATCTGCACCGCGAAAAGGAAAACAAAACATGGCTACCAATAGGGGGAAAAAATGAAGTTCAACTATTGCTTCAGACCATGTTAGACTACAAAGGAACGAAGACGCAACAAGGTGTGGACTGGGAGTCCTGCCAAACAAAAGTACACTGATAAATGGACCGATGTGACGTAAACACGTACGCGACGTCAGCAGATTTGACCAGAGTTTTGCGTCTTGGAGAGTTTTGCGTCTTGGGCAGTGTAGATGAAAACGCTACGGCGGAGCGTATTCAAGTTTTCCACTTTTGTGTTTTTTGCCCCCAAAAACGCTGTCACCGTCTAAACGAAAGGCACTTCCGATAAAATATTTTGTCCTTTTTACCCGTAAGCATTCTTGTGTAAACAGGCCCTTAGATTTAAGAAATGTTTATTACGTAGTTGCTTAACAAGTGTTCTAATTTTGGAGGTAAACGCTAACCTTAAACTATATAAAACTCCATTTGGTAATATTTTCTAACAGGGCTCTGCTGTTATTCACATGTGGCTGAGGAGTTGCCAGTCACCAGTGCAGCCACTGTTCAGACAGCAATGCTTATTTTCCCATTGAAAGAGTGTCATTTCTCACCTGTGGCTGCTTGGGTTTCCCGCACCGGTGGGATGTTATGGGCAGAATCCAAAAACCAGGCTCTGCTAGTGTGAATACGATTTATTACAAAAACAGAGTATAAGCCGGGCGCCTTGAAGCCAATCAAAGGAGAAAAACATGAACAAAGGATTTGCCCACATATGTACAGCTTTCTATCGGACATCCCACTGTAATCTGACTGCTTGTGTATTTTTTTTTTTTTTTTTTTTCAAGATTCAAGATTGTTTATTTGTCATATGCAGGATCAACACAAGGTCAACAATGCAATGAAATGCTTAGGATCAGAAGAACCGTTGACTCGCTAAGATAGTCAAGAAGTACTAATAACATGCAATAATAGTACATGGTAAAAAAAGTGTTGCAAAGTGCAGGGGAAGAAGTAAACAATATAATAAACAATATAATAAACAATATAATAAAATATGTAATAAAAAAAATAAAAAAGCAAGGTACAATGTACAAGGTGCAGGTAGGATTAAATCAAGATCAAATAAGGTGTAAGTATTTCACAGATTGCACATAATATGGTGTGGTGTAGGTGTTGCATGTGGATTTCGTATTGCACATAGTATGATATAAATATTGCACATAGGTTATTGCACTGATTATTGCACATGTAACAGTAATTTACAGTGAGGTAGTGACAGACATGATATATTCATATAGAGCAGCAGCAGTAAACATAATTATGCATAATGAAAGGTAGTTTAGTGCAGTATTATTGAGAGTTCAGTATTATTTAGAGTATTACCCAGAGTTCAGTAGTCTGACAGCTTGGGGGTAATAGCTGTCTTTGAGTCTTTTTGTGCGTGCTGGCAGGCTCCTGTATCGTCTACCAGAGGGTAGCAGACGGAAGAGTCCTTGTGCCGGATGAGTATGGTCCTTAGTGATGCTGCGTGCTTTACGCAGACCCCTGCTGTGATAAATGTCCTGGATGGAGGGGAGACTGCTGCCAGTGATGTCCTCTGCCGCTCGCACCACCCTCTGTAGTGCTTTGCGGCTCTGAGCGGTGCAGTTCCCATACCACACTGTGATGCAGCCCGTCAGCAGGCTCTCGATGGTGCACCTGTAGAAGTTTGTGAGGATGCTGGTGTTCATACCAAACTTCCTCAACTTCCTCAGGAAGTAGAGTCTTTGTCGGGCTTTCTTAACCACAGTGTCTGTATGTAGTGTCCAGGACAGATCCTCAGTGATGTGTACCCCAAGGAACTTAAAACTGCTGACCTGCTCCACCTCAGCGTTGTTGATGGAGATGGGGGGATGCTGGTCTACACGCTGTCTCCTGAAGTCCACGATCATTTCCTTAGTTTTGCTGACGTTCAGAGAGAGGTTATTTTCCTGACACCAGCTGGTCAGTGATTTCACCTCGTCTCTGTAGGCGCTCTCATCGTTGTTGGTGATGAGGCCTAGGATGGTGGTGTCGTCAGCAAACTTGAGGATGGTGTTGGACCTGTGCCTGGCGGTACAGTCATGGGTGAACAGGGAGTACAGGAGAGGGCTGAGAACACAGCCCTGGGGTGCCCCAGTGCTGAGGACACGTGTGGAGGAGACGTGGCTGCCGATCCTCACCGCCTGTGGCCTGTTGGTGAGGAAGTCCCATATCCAGCAGCAGATGGACGTCCCCAGGCCCAGGGCGGTGAGCTTAGAGACCAGTTTTGAGGGGATTATGGTGTTGAATGCCGAGCTGTAGTCGATGAAGAGCATTCTCACATATGTGTTTCCTCTCTCCAGGTGACTGAGAGAGGTGTGGACTGCTAGAGCAATAGCGTCGTCTGTAGACCTCTTTGCTCTATATGCAAACTGCAGGGGGTCCAGGGTGTCGGGGGAGGGAGTCACAGATGTGTCTCTTCATGATTCGTTCAAAGCACTTCATGATGACAGATGTGAGTGCTATGGGCCGATAGTCATTAGGACAGGATGCTGTGGGGGTCTTTGGGATGGGGACTACAGTGGAGGTCTTGAAGATGGTGGGCACGATAGACTGGCTCAGAGACAGGTTGAAGATGTTGGTGAACACCCCGGCGAGTTGGTCAGCACAAGCCCTCAGCACCCGTCCGGGGATGCCGTCGGGTCCTGGTGCTTTGCGGGGATTCACTCTCTTGAACGCCCGTCTCATTGTAGCAGTGTCTATACAAAGCACAGCGTCTTCACTGTCCACATGGGGTCTGGTGACAGGCGTGGTGTTATCTGCATCAAACCGGGCGTAGAAGGTGTTGAGTTCGTCCGGAAATGATGCGCTGGACAGTTCCACGGGCCCGCTCCTCCTCTTGTAGTCAGTGATGCAGCGTAGCCCATGCCACACCCGTCTCGGGTCATTGCTCTGCTGGGCAGACTCCACTCTCTCCCTGTAGTCCCTCTGGGAAGTCCTGATGGTCTTTCTGAGGTCGTACTTGGCTGCTTTGTAGGCTTCGGGGTCTCCTGAGTTGAAGGCGGCGGTGCGAGCTTTCAGTTTAGCACGCACCTCCGGTCCCGCCCAGGGTTTCTGATTAGGGTAAGTGCAGATGGAGATTTTGGGCACCGTGTCCTCAATGCACTTCCCTATGTAGCCTACGACAGAGTCTGTGTACGCATTAATGTCACCATCCGCTGCGTCTGCAAACATCTGCCAGTCTGTTGTTTCAAAGCAGTATGTCCGAGATACAGACTTAAACATTTCTAGACGTTCTTAGATTTAGGAGTCTCTCAGGCCATCATGCCAGAATAGAATGCAGAGGCCCCTCATAACTTCAATCAATCAATCAAACAATATTTATAAAGCGCTTTTCATACAAAAATGTAACACAAAGCGCCTTACAGTGGTTAAGGATTAGAAGATTGACTTTTATTGATCTCACACAGGAGAAGTTGTTTCTATATTTGACCCGGGACCATCCCCATGATTTTGTTGTTTCGGTTTGGTCAGGACCTCAGCTGGAGGATTTTACCTGGTGCATGTTTTGGGTTGGTGGGGGAAACCGGAGTGCCCGGAGGAAACCCACCCAGACACGGGGAGAACATGCAAACTCCACACAGAAAGGCCCGGGCGACCCGAACCTTCTTGCTGTGAAGCATGAGTGCTAGCCACTCAGCCACCGTGCTGCCAGAGGAGGAAAAAAAAAAAGACGGACAAACAAACAGACGAACAAACAAATAGACGAACAAACAGACGAACAAACAAACAGACGAACAAACAAATAGACGAACAAACAGACAAACAAACAGATGAACAAACAAACAGACGAACAAACAAACAGACGAACAAACAAACAAACAGAAGAACAAACAAACAGACAAACAAACAGATGAACAAACAAACAGACGAACAAATAAACAGACGAACAAACAAACGGACAAACAAACAAATAGACGAACAAACAAACAGATGAACAAACAAACAGAAGAACAAACAAACACACAAACAAACAGATGAACAAACAAACACACGAACAAACAGATGAACAAACAAACACACAAACAAACAGATGAACAAACGGACACACAAACAAACAGATGAACAAACAAACACACGAACAAACAGATGAACAAACAAACAGATGAACAAACGGACAAACAAACAAACGGACGAATAAACAGACGAACAAACAAACAGACGAACAAACAAACAAATGGACAAACAAACAAACAAAAGAACAAACGAAAGACAAGCAAACAGATGACCAAAGTCAATCAAAGGCCAAGCTAAACAGGTGAGTCTTGAGCCCACTCTTAAAAATATGAACTTACTTAAGGGGCTGTATGGTTCTCAGGGTTCTCAGATACTACAAAAGTATTGGAGCTAATGTATTGAATGGAACGCAGGTATTCTGTTTGGAAGGATGTAAGATCAGGTCCAGCACATTTTAACACAAAATCTTTTTCAAATTGAAATTTTACTACAACTGAAATTTGGTTTGTTAGTGGTCACAGAATATCTTCTATCACGAAAGACCTTTAGTGTGCACTAATCAGTGTTCAGAACTGGTTTGTCGTTTGAAATAAATCTCAAGTGATCTGACCTTTACAAAGTCCTGGGCAGGCGGAGAAAAGGCGTAATTGTATGATTCTTCAGACTTTTGCTGGAGTAGAATTTGAGCGAATTAAAACTTTGGTGAATACGTTTGAACAAATGGGAGGACATTTGTTCATCGGTGTCTTTGCCAGGGTATTACAAAGAACTAAAAGCCTGGTCAAAAGTAATTTTAGATTTGTATTAATGATTCATTTTGACATAGGTAGAGCTATTGGATTTATCATTGAGTTAGCCATGAATTTGTGTGTTGGATTTTAATCGCTCGTGCTGCTACAACAATAATCACAGATTCAGCTGCTTTTAGAGTCAAGAGACTGTGTGACGTCTGCATCTAAATATAAAACATTTTTATACTCCACAAACCAGGAAATAGTGCAGTTGTCATACTAGTTGTTAGCATCACAGTGACAGTAAAACTCGGCTCTGACCTCTGAAAAATGCCAAACTCATGGTGAATAATTAGTTTTTAAAATGTGGATATTATCTTTGGACTGCTGCAACGGTTTAATATTAAGTAATTCTGTTTATCGTGTTTTTAAGACTGGAAAAATCAGGGACAGCACCTTTTTTTAATATGTTTTATTACATTTCTCGCTCCTGTGTAGATAGTAGAAACACATGTGAGGCTAAAAATGTCAAATTTACAATTAATCGTCTCATGGTGCAGTTTAAGCTTTTTGCGCATGTTTTTCCAATGTGTTTTTTAATCACAAATGGCAAATAAACTAACCTATCCTGTTCTTTTTTATTCAATATCAGTGGAAGTCTTTTAAGAAATGAGTTTGTAAAGGTGCACTATGTAGCTTTTCTAGTGGAGGGTCTGGCACAGCTTTGTCTAGAATGTTCCTTATCTATCAAAGTACAGTGGTACTGTACATCACCTTACGAAAGACCCAACAACAAAAAAATTTCAAGTTACGAAACGCCTTCATGTTAAATTTTGGTCTCTAGATACGAAAGAAAATTCAAGTTACGAAACGCGAAATCTCAAAAATTCAAATAATGCGCGCTCAGCCACACACATTATACGCTTTTCTCAGACTGAGTATAAACTTTTCTCACATTTGTCTCTCGTTTAAACACTCAAACTTTCATAGATTTTCAACAAAATGTATTAATAATGAAGTGTGGGGGGAAGGGGGAGGGGGGAGAAAACTGCGCTCTGACACGTGTGATCGCGCAGCATGACCCGGCGCGGGGCTGCCAGCAGGTCTAGACCTGGACTAAACCAGGAATAAACCTGGACTAAACCAGGACTAAACCAGGACTAGCCCTGGACTAAACCAGGACTAGACCAGGACTAGACCAGGTGGATTAAAGCGCCGCGCGCGGGTCTATTTCCTGGTTTCGTTTCGAGTCACGGCTGAGGCGAGCAGCGAGGGGGACCGCACGCAGTCTGAGCGCATGAACGAACGCATGCAAGAGCCACGGTGGTCTAGACCAGGTCTAGAGGAGGTCTAGAGGAGGCACGGTTTGAGCACGGGTCTCCTTCATGTGCTCAGACTGCGTGCGGTCCCCCTCGCTGCTCGCCTCAGCCGTGACTCGAAACGAAACCAGGAAATAGACCCGCACGCGGCGCTTTAATCCACCTGGTCTAGTCCTAGTTTAGTCCAGGTTTAGTCCAGGTTTAGACCTTGGTCTAGACCTGGTATAGTCCACGTTTAGTCCTGGGTCTACAGTCTCTACGCAGAACACAATGTTACACTATAAAAAAAGTTACACTATAAAAAAAAAACCTTGGATCGGGTCCTTGGAACGAATCAGGCTTTTTCCATTGAAATAGCTACTCAACTTACGAAAAATTCACGTTACGAAACCACTTCTGGAACGAATTAATTTCGTAAGTTGAGGTACCACTGTATCTAAATGCCTATCTCCATGGAGACAAGCAGATGATGCCAACACACCAAGTTACTGGTCATATCTAGAGCTGGGGATCACAGGGTCACTCACAATTCAATTCAATATATTATCACAATATGACGATACATGCTATAATCAACATATTGCACATAATTCTCTAATATAGTGCTGTTTTCTAAGAACCAAATGCGTAAATACAACATTATTTCTTTGCTAAGCTACTACTTGTGTAAGTTAATATGAAATATATTTATTTTAATAATCAAAACTTTGAATCTGTGTAGTAAGTGTAATGTATAAACAAGCTTCCTTCCACTAAATAAGCAACAAAATTCGCATGCAGTCGCAAAAAAAAGCTAAAAATCACCCAAAAATATATAGCTCGAGCAGCCCACAATAATGATCCTGTATCACCAAATTTAGTATCACGATATTATGATATTTTTGCACACCTCTAGTCATATCTGTGGAGAGGCCTTTGACTAATTTGTCTATTACGTTGCACATTTCCCCAAACTATCCAATTTTTTGGTCCCAAATTGACCTCTCGAAACTTATTTCTGTCTCCTTTTTCATTTTATTTCTTTTTAAACAGCCTTTTGATGTTCAGGCAAAGACAATTACTTCAAAGTTGGATAGAGTCATACTTTTTCTGATCCTAGCTTGGCATGAGGCACATTTGTACAACCCCACTCCAACTTTGCCTGTTAGGAAAAAGATAGAGAAAAAAAAAAGAATGGCTTGGTTCACTAGCTTTGATCTGCAACTATTGTGCTTGTTATGTCCTTAGGCACCCTCTTCCAATCGACACATTTCTCGCACTCTTATCACGCCGTCCCCAATTTGTTGTTCAAAAAAAAGATTGTATTCCCTCAAAAATACACGGTTTGTTGTGTGTTTGAAGCGCTGTCAATTATTCCAGTCCGTGGAGTCATTTATCCAAAACAGAAAAGTGCGTTCTGGCTTTGAAAAAGAGTTTTGACAAATCAACCCAGATCAGAGCAGTGTGAAAGTGATACGCACTCACAGTTCTCCACATCGGGGGAAAGACTTTCATCTCAGCCCCAGAATAGCAAAGGGAAGAGGGTACACATGTCAGGCGTCTTTGGCAGGGAACACAACACGCATATGTGGAATATAGTGCTACAAGGGTTTAAATGTCCTCAATTTATGCTATTTCTCATTTTTAAAGATCCCATGACATGGTACTTCTTGATGCTTTTATATGGCTCCTTAATGGTTCCCTAATACTGTAAATGAATCCTTCTTCAAAATCAAGCCTCAGTGCATGAGAGAGCCTCATGAAGACAGTCAGAGTCATAAATATGTCTCTGAAACGCTTTATTCTGGGCGTTGTTGCTTGAATGCAAATGAGGAGGACAGAGACAGGCCAGTGCAGCGGGTGGGGGTGTGGCCAAATACGCCGCTGTTTCCTGGATTAGCGGTGCGATGTGCACTGTCACCCACAGATACAAAAAACACATTTCCAAAGAAAATAAAATGAAACCACTGCTGTTTCAGAGGTTCGGAGGCTTGGATAAAGGACATCCGAGCCTGGAAACACTCTCACCTGTCCCCAGGCAAATAAAAAAACGCATCTCGCATTTCATAGCTCGTTTGCAGTCCAAATTCTCTGGGCGTGATTTCCAGAGACAGGGGGTGGACATTTGCATTTTCCCCGAGTGTGACGTCAGAAAGTTCCCTTGTTCAGAATCACTGTTTTTTTTTTTTCAAACGCAGAAAAGGATCGCAAATGCTCAGTTTACACATTTCGCAACTTTTAGTCATGGGTGGGGGGGGGCCTAAACAGGGTAGGGGAGCTCACATTAACGTTCAAAAACCTCAGAAAGTGAAAATTTCATGCCATGGGACCTTTAAATGTTGGCTTTTTTCTACTTAATCTTTGTTAATTTCACTTTTAAGATGACTACAGTACTTATTAATTATTAAAGAAACCTATGGCACACCAGTTTAGAGAAGAAAAAGAAAAAGAAGACACGCTTTATTTATCCCCGTAGGGAAATTATTTCTCTGCATTTGACCCATCCTTCAGAAGCAGTGGGCAGCTCGTCTTTCAGGCGCCCGGGGACCCATCTCCATTATCTTATTGCTAGGCTTGGTCAGGTGGAGCTGGAGGATTTTACCTGGAGCATGTTTTGGGTTGAGCATGTAAGTCTCTGCTTTTCCAGATTATATATATGTAACAATCTGTGTTGTACAAATGTTTTGCTTTTTTCCCCATTTGTATCAGTGGGAGCATCCTAAGCTAGAGGGCTTAACTTAATGCCATGCAAATGAGCCCAGAAGGCCTAGAGTTAGAGAATCTTTAACGCGGCTTTTCTCAGCTTGTTGTTGTCAGATGTACATGTTTAAAATGGCCACAAATTCTTCAAATGTTCTCAGATTTCCATGTGTAAGGCATCGTTGGAAAGCTTAGAATCTACACTTTCAGAATCTGTAAATAACTCAAAACGCCTCTGGGACGACTTGTGTCTGTTTTTTTCTGAGGCTGGTCACATATACTTAAATGGAAATTTGCCATGACACCTTCTTGAGGTTATAAAGTTATATTGACTTGAAAGTTTTTGTATATTTGATTATAGAGCCCCGCACAGTGTAAAATTTAGATGGTTGGCCCCTCAAGTCATATTTAATTTTTTCAAGGTCAAGAAATGACAAAAGGTCACATAGCCATTGTGAGGCTTTTGGAGCAATCGGTGACTTCCATTCTAATTCGTCTTCTGGGTATAAGGGTTGAAAAGGAGACAATATCCTTGTTGTGTCTTTTGTATTGATTAGGTAGTATTCCAAATATAGCCAGATCAACAGAAGGGGTCAGGGCGACTTCCAGACCATCTGCAAGGTGTTTGCAAATGGCTGCCCATAAATGTTTTAGTTGAGGACATAACCAAAACATATGTGTCATATTTGCGGAGGACTTTTTGCATATGTCACATTCGTCTTTCATGTCAGAGTGGAGAGTCTATGGTTGGTATAATAAATACAGTGAACTATCTTAAAGTGTATCAGATTAAGTTTGCAACATGAAGAACTATTGTTTATTCGTGAAAGTACACCCTTCCAATCATCTTCATCTAATTCATTTTTAAGATCTGTTATCAGACAGTATGTCTTGGAGAGACTGCCTTTTTGTGTTATAGTTGGATCGAACAGTTTGTCCATCGCTGTGTTTGGAGAGAAAGTAGGGGAGGACTGACTATGGGATTTCACAAAGTTGCGAATTTGAAAAAATCGAAAAAGGTGAGACACTGGAAGGGAGAACTTTTTACAAAGTTCACCAAAACTGGCAAGGACATTATTAATATAAAGGTCTCCTATTTTAACCAGGCCTAAGCTTTCCCAAAGAAAAAATACAGGGTCGGTGCTTGGAGGAAAGAGGTGGTTATTATGAACAGGACTGTGGATTAACCATTCATTATATTTAAAGGTCCCATGGCATGCAATTTTCACTTTCTGAGGTTTTTGAAAGTTAATGTGAACTCCCCTACCCTGTTTAGGGCCCCCCCCCCCCATGGTTAAAAGTTGCGAAATGTCTAAACTGAGCATTTGCGATCCTTTTCTGCGTTTGAAAAAATCAGAGCTCAAACGAGTGATTTTGAACAAGGAAACTTATTGACGTCAGCTCGAAAAAAGAAATGCAAATGCAGTTCCACCCCCGTCTGTCTGTTCTCAGCGTCTCTGTAAATCACGCCCAGAGAGTTTGGACTGCGGAGGAGCTACGCAATGCGAAATGCGTTTTTTTATTTGCCTGGAGGAACTTGCAAGTGTTTCTAGGCTCGGAAGTCCTTTATCTGAGCCTGTGGATATCTGAAACAGCAGTGGTTTAATTTTATTTTCTGTGGAAATGTGTTTATTTTTCAATGGAACGCTTCTCATCTCTCCTTCCGTGCAAAAAACACGGAAGTGGGTCAGAGCGCACAGGCACAGCTGAAAAGGAAAGAGTGGAGAGTTTGGCCACGCCCCCACCCGCTACTATAGGCCATCTCTGTCCTCCTCATTTGCATTCAAGCAACAACGCCCATAATGGAGTGTTCCAGAGTGACATTTATGACTCTTTCTCATCTTATCTCTCTGAGTGTTGATTTTGAAGAAGGATTCATTTACAGTATTAGGAAACCATTAAGGAGCCATATAAAAGCATCAAGAAGTACCATGTCATGGGACTTTTAAAAAAAGAATCCAAATTGAAACCAGATTTTGAAAGCTGAGATGATGACAGGGTTTCATGAAAAATTAGATGGTAGAGTGGGCAAAACAGATGTTAAAATGGACAACAGAGAGGTGGAACAGGACCTTGTCTCCATATCACAACAAAGGGCGTGTTTGTGGATAAGGAAGCTGATTTTCTGCAGATTGACAGCCCAGTATTTTATATTTTTTCCCTGAACTGGACTAGAGATAGATTTGTCTGGCAATTCCAGAATGATGTATTTCTCTGTGTTATAGAGGCATGTACGTCTGGTGTGTACACCCGCTCAACCCAGAGCCAAACATGATCATACAATCAGATTGGTTTATTTCAGTGAAACATGTGAAATGAAGGAGCAAATTGGTCATGTACCATTTTGAACAAAATTACATTTCACTCACATTAGATCAACAGAGTTTAGGGCTTCACTCATTTTAGCTCAGGCTGTTTTGTCTTGGCCGAGTTGCTGCCAAAAAAAACAACTTACAGCTTTATTTGACATTAGTGGGAAGAGATAACTGCACAAAACGTGACACAATACACAGTTCTTTTCATAGGTTTGTAGTAAAATAGGATTACGTTTGTAGTAAATAAAAACAAGTACAAAAAAAAATTTAAAGATTTTTTTAATACAGATTATTTGTAAATTCCTTTTTTGGCGTTCTTGGATTTTATGCAAAATTTTGTGAGTTTTTGCAAAAAGGGGGGGAGGAAAATAATAATAATAATAATAATAAGAAGAAGAAGAAGAAAAAGAAAAACCAGAATAATAACAATAGGCCCTATGCTTTAGCGCTCGGGCCTAAATATGGCAGAGCTTTTCTGACAATGGTTTCTCAGGATTAATAAGTACAGTGGTACCTCACCTTACGAAAGACCCAACAAACGAAAATTTCAAGTTACGAAACGCCTTCACGTTAATTTTTGGTCTCTAGATACGAAAGAAAATTCAAGTTACGAAACGCGAAATCTCAAAAATTCAAATAATGCGCGCTCAGCCACACACATTATACGCTTTTCTCAGACTGAATTTAAACTTTTCTCACATTTGTCTCTCGTTTAAACACTCAAACTTTCATAGATTTTCAACAAAATTATTAATAGTGAAGTGTGGGGGGAAGGGGGAGGGGGGAGAAAACTGCGCGGACATGTGTGATAGCCCGGCGCGGGGCTGACAGCAGGTCTAGACCTGGACTAAACCAGGACTGGACCAGGACTAAACCTGGACTAAACCAGGACTAGACCAGGTGGATTAAAGCGCCGCGTGCGGGTCTATTTCTTGGTTTCGTTTCGAGTCACAGCTGAGGCGAGCAGCGAGGGGGACCGCACGCAGTCTGAGCGCATGAACGAACGCATGCAAGAGCCGCGGTGGTCTAGGTGGACCTCCTTTAGACCTGGTCTAGACCAGGTCTAGAGGAGGTCTAGAGGAGGCACGATTTGAGCACGGGTCTCGTTCATGCGCTCAGACTGCTTGTGGTCCCCCTCGCTGCTCGCCTCAGCCGTGACTCGAAACGAAACCAGGAAATAGACCCGCGCGCGGCGCTTTAATCCACCTGGTCTAGTCCTGGTTTAGTCCAGGTTTAGTCCAGGTTTAGACCTTGGTCTAGACCTGGTATAGTCCACGTTTAGTCCTGGGTCTACAGTCTCTACGCAGAACACAATGTTACACTATAAAAAAAAGTTACACTATAAAAAAAAAAAACTTGGATCGGGGCCTTGGAACGAATCAGGCTTTTTCCATTGAAATAGCTGCTCAACTTACGAAAAATTCACGTTACGAAACCACTTCTGCAACTGATTAATTTCGTAAGGTGAGGTGCCACTGTATTGGTATCGACATGGATCATGAAAAAAAAAAAAATCTGTCGCTCTCTAAACTGAACATAATCTGAAGAAGTTTGTTTTTTTCCTCCTCTCAAACTTTCCCAGTGGAATTAAAAACAATGCATGTTCAGAGTAAAGACTCTATCTTCTGCACTAAACGCCTACAGATGTGCACGGAGGCTTCTGTCCATCCTCCACTTTGGTGTTCTGTCTGTAATTTAGTCCATCTCTTCAGAGCTTGTGTACTTTTAGGTACGAAGCTGTACATGTGCTAACCACCGGGGACAGTACTGAACACAGTGCAAGAGTATCAACAGAATATTTCAAAAACACCAAACTTCAGAACAAAAAAAATGTTTTTCTCACCTCATCTTCTTGGTGCTTTTCCAATATGTGTGATCTAAAAACTGCCAAAAACAAGCCAAAAAAACAAACAAAAAAACACAAAGAAAGACAAACAAGGATGAATGTTTTTGTTTTGTTCTATTTCATCAGTTTTGGTACGATTCTCGAACTGACTTTGAGCGTCGTCTGATGGTTTTAGAACAGAATACAGACTTGAAGTGGTTTTAAGTGTAAATGCAGTTGGCAAAGAAGATTATCTAACCAAGCCTGAAAGAAAACTTTGGATGGGGCGACAATATTTACATATTTACATATTTATTACTATAGGGTCCCTCATGATTTGATACGATACAGGATACACAGTTCACGATACAATATTATTGCAATATTTCAATACATATCATAACTGATAGATTGCACATGATATTCCATGTAGTGCTTTCAGGCGATTAAAAAAAATAATCTAATTACAGGATTTGTAATTTATCTAATTAATCGCATTTTAATCTTGTGAGAAAGAGAGAGAGAGAGAGAGAGAACCCACTTTGAGTTTGTCAGTTTTTCTCTGGTCGTTTTGCTCATTCGTTTCCCAAATTCTGCGAGTGTGGTTTGGTGGTTTGGTTTGTTGATTTGGTGGTTTGTTGGTTTGTTGATTTGTTGGTTTGGTGGTTTGTTGGTTTGGTGGTTTGTTGGTTTGGTTTGTTGGTTTGTTGGTTTGGTTTGTTGGTTTGGTGGTTTGGTGATTTGGTGGTTTGTTGGTTTGTTGGTTTGTTGGTTTGGTTTATTGATTTGTTGGTTTGGTGGTTTGTTGGTTTGGTGGTTTGTTGGTTTGGTGGTTTGTTGGTTTGTTGGTTTGTTGGTTTGGTTTGTTGGTTTGTTGGTTTGGTGGTTTGCTGGTTTGTTGGTTTGGTTTATTGATTTGTTGGTTTGGTGGTTTGTTGGTTTGGTGGTTTGCTGGTTTGGTGGTTTGTTGGTTTGGTGGTTGGTTTGGTTTGTTGGTTTGTTGATTTGGTTTGGTGGTTTGTTGGTTTGGTTTGTTGATTTGGTTTGGTGGTTTGTTGATTTGTTGGTGTGGTGGTTTGTTGATTTGGTGGTTTGTTGGTTTGGTTTGTTGGTTTGTTGATTTGTTGGTTTGTTGGTTTGGTTTGGTGGTTTGTTGATTTGGTGGTTTGTTGGTTTGGTGGTTTGGTGGTTTGGTGGTTTGTTGGTTTGGTGGTTTGGTGGTTTGTTGGTTTGGTGGTTTGGTGGTTTGTTGGTTTGTTGGTGTGGTGGTGTGGTGGTTTGGTGGTTTGGTGGTTTGTTGGTTCGGTGGTTTGTTGGTTTGTTGGTTTGGTGGTTTGTTGATTTGTTGGTTTGATGGTTTGTTGGTTTGGTTTGTTGGTTTGTTGGTTTGTTGGTTTGTTGGTTTGGTTTGTTGATTTGTTTGTTTGGTGGTTTGTTGATTTGTTGGTTTGATGGTTTGTTGGTTTGGTTTGGTGGTTTGTTGGTTTGTTGCTTTGTTGATTTGGTTTGTTGATTTGTTGGTTTGGTGGTTTGTTGGTTTGGTGGTTTGTTGGTTTGTTGGTTTGGTGGTTTGGTGGTTTGGTGGTTTGGTGGTTTGTTGGTTTGGTGGTTTGTTGATTTGGTTTGTTGATTTGTTGGTTTGGTGGTTTGTTGGTTTGGTTTGGTGGTTTGTTGGTTTGTTGGTTTGTTGCTTTGTTGATTTGGTTTGTTGATTTGTTGGTTTGGTGGTTTGTTGGTTTGGTGGTTTGTTGGTTTGTTGATTTGGTTTGTTGATTTGTTGGTTTGGTGGTTTGTTGATTTGGTTTGGTGGTTTGTTGGTTTGTTGGTTTGTTGCTTTGTTGATTTGGTTTGTTGGTTTGTTGGTTTGGTGGTTTGTTGATTTGTTGGTGTGGTGGTTTGTTGGTTTGTTGATTTGGTTTGGTGGTTTGTTGGTTTGGTTTGTTGATTTGGTTTGGTGGTTTGTTGGTTTGGTTTGGTGGTTTGTTGGTTTGTTGCTTTGTTGCTTTGTTGATTTGGTTTGTTGATTTGTTGGTTTGTTGGTTTGTTGGTTTGTTGGTTTGGTGCTTTGTTGGTTTGTTGGTTTGGTGGTTTGTTGGTTTGGTGGTTTGTTGATTTGTTGGTTTGGTGGTTTGTTGGTTTGTTGGTTTGGTGGTTTGGTGAAGTGCGCTCACGCTCGCTCTATCACCAGTAAAAATGGAACTTGTCCGGACGTGTTTATCGTTCAAATGATCCGTCAGGCTGGAGCAGCTTCGGTGATCGGAAAATTCTTTTTGACAAACGCTCCAAATCACTGCGTTCTTGTTGATCGTCCCATCTTTGTTCTTTTTATAAATAAACTTGCCGTGCAAAGGTCCGAGCAGCGACTTGCTCGCCGCACACCAGATTTAAAATACGTGCGCATTGAATTGCCACTCATAATTATGTTCATTTTTATAACGCGTTAATTTGCAGTGTAATTAATTAATTAAATTAACGCGTTAAACTGACAGCCCTAATTGTGCGCTATATTGCTGTTTTTAACAAACCAAATACATTTCAGCAACAATATCATTCATTCATTCATTCATTCATCGTCTTCCACTTTTCCATTTTCTGGGTCGCGGGGGCAGCAGTCCAAGCAAATCTACTGCCCAGAACACAATGCACCAGCCCCCATGAATCCTCCCACGGGTGGTGGGTCCACAGCAGGACAGCAAATACATTTCAGCAACAATATTCCTTTGTTAAACCACAACATGTGCAAAGATAATATGAAATACATTCTGTTTTTATTTTTTTGTTATATGAAATATCAAAGTTAGCTTCCACTAAACAAGCAACAAAATTGTAAGGCTTTCACTCAAAAATTGCTTAAAGACACCAAAAAATCCCCTTATCCCCATATCGATTCATTAGCCCACGATAGCAATACTGTATCGCCAAATGTAGTATCACGATATTTCAACATATGTCAATGAAATGATTTTTTTCCTGGTATTTTGTAAAATGGTTAATACTATTACACACAAAAAGCTTTACTTAACATTTTATTCAATGTAAACCACATTATGTCGTCCTTTGACATCCAGAACTTCAGAGATTTTTTTAGTATGTTTTTAGTTTTGAAAAATGATATGAAATGAATGGATGAAAATGAAAACAGATATTTTTTTCCTGAGCAATCGAGGCTAAAATGCAGTACAGTCCAGGAATACTCAAACATGCATGAAACTGTAATTAATGATGAAGATAAACCATGATTAAAATTCTCCGTCCATTTTGCATAATACTCCCACTTTAATTGAACCAACACTTGACATTTTAACTAATATATAATAAATATTCCCTTTTGCATTCGGTTAAATGCAGATTACGACAAATACAGATGAAGTTGGTTGAAAATGTTAAGAAACTCAACTGGACCGTGATAGAGAGTGGACTTGGCCATGCTGGCGAAGTACAATCTATCTTGATGCAGCGGACGTTTGCTCCACCGTGTAGCCTGTTTTCCCCTGACAAGTGTACTGTCCAGTGCAAAGGGTGATTTAGCTTTATGAGCTAGCCTGCACCAAGACTCCAATTCGAACTTAACTCAAAAAACGCTGTACGGAGTTTGCAGTTAATCACTAATTATAGGCTGGACAGTGAAGGTTGATCCATCTCAAGTGGCACTGTCCCAATGGCCCCAAATCAGAGAGAAAAGGGAAGCCAAGGCCCTTCTGGTTCTGATGAATGGGAGAGGAGAAAGGAAAGAGGAGAGGAAAGAAGAGAGGAGCTAACAGTGGAAGGAGCCAGAATATCACCAAGGAGGGATGGAGGGATAGGCATAGTGGATACCTTACACTGCAGTATGTCCTTAGAGATCAGTGTTGACAGATGAAAGTATAGGAGTTATAATATTTTTAGACAATTTCAAATGTTTAAAAGTAAGAAATATTGAATAAAAAGGTCTAAAAAGATATACTCTTATCTGCAGTATAGTTCTAATCATGGATCATTATGTTGGACATTTCAGATTTGATTTTGCAATATTCTTCTGAAATGACTTGGCGCTAATTTAAGAAAAACAGAGAAGTACGTACTGACGAGTGGGTATGTATAGGGCAGACCTGGGCATTTCGAGGCCCGGGGGCCAAACACGGCCCGTGCGCCGAATCTGACCGGCCCGCGAAAGGTTGCTTGGAGTTAAGAAAATAAAACCTACTTTCAAAATTGTACATAAAGCATTTGTACTGATGCATTTGTACTGATGATCATCTGTCGGACTTCACATCTCCACCTCAAACATGAACCTGACTTTGATGCACTTGTTAAAGCTCAACAGAGGCGACATTTCTCTCACTGATCAAGAAAAGTTTGGCAGTTGGACGAAAAAAAAAAAAATGTTGTGACATTTCTTGTATTATATTATTTGTCAAACAAAGACATTGTGGTGTCTTAATACAAAGTTAAAGTTAAACTCAAAACATTGTGGGGTTAATGTGACTGAAAAAGAGTTACAAATGTTTCACGTTTACCATTGTTTTGAATTATTTTACTGAGTAAATTCAGTTTTTGTAAAACCTCACTCTCTCATTACTTAATAATAACACAGAACTTACCAGCTTCTGTAAACAATGACATTTACTGATTTCAACGTAGAAATAAAATTAATAACCAGAGTAGACTTCAAACTTTTGGCCCTCCACAATATTTTCTGCTTCTCATTTGGCCCCTGGGGAAAAATAATTGCCCACCCCTGGTTTAAAGGGATAGTGTGTGTGTGTGCGTTTTTTTTTTTTTACGTTAATCTGTATGGGTTTCCTTCTAAAAGTGTTGTGCGGTAACACTGTCTTACCTCTGACAGTCTTGTCTCTGCCCGGTTCTGCTCAGGTTCTGGAGCTCACGTAAGTAGCTCTGGTAAGTTCGCAGGGACACGAAATAAAGCTTGTTTTTCTTCGCAAAAAACATTTGTCCAAAAAGTGATGTATATTTCCGTCACAAACAGTTGTCCGAAAAAATCCATCTGCCTGTTTCGCATGGTTCCCTTTTCTCTCGGAGTTGTATCACGGCGTGCGTAGCCTAGCCTGTTCACTTGTAAACATCCGCCGTCGCCGTACCACATCTGCCGTAAACATCCGCTTACGAGTGAACAGGCAATAGAGCTAACGTGGGCGGAGTGATACGAATCTAGAGAAAATATGCGAATGCGAAATAGGCAGCTGGACTGTCTGTGATGGAAATATATATCACTTTTTGGACTAATGTAAAGCTTGATTTTGTGTCCCCGCGAACTTACCGGACCTACTGCAGAACCGGGCTGAGACGAGACTGTCAGAGGTAAGCCAGTGTTACCGCACGAACCTGTTATAAGGAAACCCATACAGATTAACATAAACAAAAAACAAAAACAAAACAAAACGCACTATCCCTTTAAAGCTCACAAGAGTCAATTTTGGTTCAGTTAAAACATGGCACAGTGAAGCACATCTTGTATTACCACATGAAATCACAAGGTGGAGCAAAGTATTTTCCATTTGAGAGAAAAACTCTATACTAAATATGCAGGATTTGTGTGTTAAACTCCAGGTATGTTTGTGATGAGAAAACATTATATCCAAAACAAAAAAAGCCAAAGATGTGTCTTTTAAAGGTCCCATGGCATGAAATTTTCACTTTCTGAGGTTTTTGAACGTTAATGTGAGCTCCCCTACCCTGTTTAGCCCCCCCCCATGGTTAAAAGTTGCGAAATGTCTAAACTGAGCATTTGCGATCCTTTTCTGCGTTAGAAAAAATCAGAGCTCAAACGGGCGATTTTGAACAAGGAAACTTATTGACGTCAGATCGAAAAAAGAAATGCAAATGCAGTTCCACCCCCGTCTGTCTGTACTCAGCGTCTCTGTAAATCACGCCCAGAGAGTTTGGACTGCGGAGGAGCTACGCAATGCGAAATACGTTTTTTTATTTGCCTGGAGGAACTTGCGAGTGTTTCTAGGCTCGGAAATCCTTTATCTGAGCCTGTGGATATCTGAAACAGCAGTGGTTTAATTTTATTTTCTGTGAAAATGTGTTTATTTTTCAATGGAACGCTTCTCATCTCTCCCTCCGTGCAAAAACACGGAAGTGGTTCAGAGCGCACAGGCACAGCTGAAAAGGAAAGAGTGGAGAGTTTGGCCACGCCCCCACCCGCTACTATAGGCCATCTCTGTCCTCCTCATTTGCATTCAAGCAACAACGCCCATAATGGAGTGTTCCAGAGTGACATTTATGACTCTTTCTCATCTTATCTCTGTTTCTCATGCACTGAGTGTTGATTTTGAAGAAGGATTCATTTACAGTATTAGGGAACCATTAAGGAGCCATATAAAAGCATCAAGAAGTACCATGTCATGGGACCTTTAAAGGGATAGTTCGGGTTTTTTGATGTGAATCTGTACGGCGCCCCCTTCAGCAGTGTCGTGCATTAACACTGACTTACCCCTGACGGTGTCCTCTGAGCCGAGTTCTGCGCCAGTTCTGGAGCTGACCAACGTAGGTCCGGCAAGTTAGCGGGGACAGTTAATAAAGCTTGTTTTTCACTTGTAAGTGGCGATGTTTACAAGTGAACAGGCTAATAATAATAATAGGCGCGCAGTGATAGGACTCGAGATAAAACATGGCACAGTGTCAAGCATTGGAATTGGAATTTACCGCCTAATTTGGTCTCCAAATGAAAATGGAACATAGTCGTTGAATCTTACACAACTATATCACTCAAAGTTTCTGAAGTATAGTAACTAAAAACATCCCACTAGTAGACTTGTGTAATTATAATGCAATGCAAGTCCATAATTCAAAAGTTTGTCTTGCTGATGTTTTGTCAGCCTGTCATTTCTTGTTTAAATTCCGTTCCGTAGCCACATGGCGTGTCAGCCCGGAGTCAGTGACAAATGAAGTTAGCAGCTTCTCGTGCATTAAGACACAGGGAGGGTACTCTAATGTTTAAGGGGGATGTAATGGATTCTTGTCAGTTTATACACCCACCCATATCAACGCTAAAGCTGCTGGTAGTGCTGTATGAGGCCGGCGTAAACATCAGTGACAGAGGACGACAAGTGGAGACTGCTCAAGTGAGGCGAAGTATATGGAACAACATCTCAGTATTCAGAAGGGAGGAAGTGGTCTTGTTCAAATGCTTTAGACAAGCCGAGTCATGACAGGGTTTCTACTTATGATGCAACAATTCAGGACAATTCAAATTACGCATTATCTGAGAAGCAAAATACAACTCCAGGTATGTTTTTGAATGAGGGAACAATGTTATATAATGTTATGAAGCGTCCAATATTGTGCAAAATTGACACTTTTGAGGTTTTAGTCATGATATAATGTTGTTATCACCTTAAAAACTTACCCGGAGTTTTCTTTTGTTTCATTCACACATGTTTGAGTAATCCTCTTTACATCTCCAAAGCTCAGAATGTTCTGTTTCATCTTGTAGTTTTCAAGTGAACTTTAGTTCAGGAGAGATTTGCAATTTCAGGACTGAAATTGTCCATATGATTCTAGTGAAGGTGTATGTTTAAAGGTCCCATGGCATGAAATTTTCACTTTCTGAGGTTTTTGAACGTTAATGTGAGCTCCCCTACCCTTTTTAGGGCCCCCCATCATGGCTAAAAGTTGCGAAATATCTAAACTGAGCATTTGCGGTCCTTTTCTGCGTTAGAAAAAAACACCTCAAACGGGCGATTCTGAACAAGGCACCATATTGACGTCAGATCGAAAAATGCAGTTCCACCCCCGTCTGTGTCTCTACTCAGCGTCTCTGTAAATCACGCTCAGAGAGTTTGGACTGCAGAAGAGCTACGCAATGCGAAATGCGTTTTTTAAATTTGCCTGGAGGCACGTGCGAGTGTATCTAGGCTCGTAAGTCCTTTACCCGACCCTCTGGACCTCTGAAACAGCAGTGGTTTAATTTTATTTTCTGTGGAAATGTGTTTATTTTTCAATGGAATGCTTCTCATCTCCTCCTCCGCGCAAAAACGTGGAAGCGGGAGCTACCCAGAGCGCACAGATGAAGAGGAGAGAGTGGAGCGTTTGGCCACGCCCCCACCCGCTACTATAGGCCATCTCTGTCCTTCTCATTTGCATTCAAGCAACAACGCCCATAATGGACTGTTCCAGAGAGATATTTATGACTCTTTCTCATCTTATCTCTGTTTCTCATGCACTGAGTCTTGATTTTGAAGAAGGATTCATTTACAGTATTAGGGAACCATTAAGGAGCCATATAAAAGCATCAAGAAGTACCATGTCATGGGACCTTTAAAAACACAGTGAAGCACATCTTGTATTACCACATGAAATCACAAGGTGGAGCAAAGTGTTTTCCATTTGAGAGAAAAACTCAACCTAAATATGCAGGATTTCAATCAATCAAACTTTATTTCTATAGCACCTTCCAACAGCCAAAGCCAACCAAAGTGCTGTACAAATTTAAAAACAAGATAAAAAACAATAAATATCACAAAAAGGACAACAAAGCACATTAAAATACCATTAAAATACCAATAAAGAAAGTGTCACAGGACCTCTAAGTGTTAAAAGCCATTCTAAATAAATAGGTTTTAAGTTTGGCTTCGAACAGAGGCAGGGCAGTGATGGAGCGTAACTCAGGGAGAAAAGAGTTCCAGAGTTTTGGACCGACCACTGCAAACGAACGACCACCCCACTGTTTGCTCCGGGACCGGGGGACCTCCAGCAGATGTTGCCCAGCAGATCGTAGAGCTCTGCTGGGTTGGTGAGGGGTCAAAATCTCACACAGGTAGGAAGGTGCAAGATGCCTGACAGCATTAAAAACAAACATAAAAATTTTAAAATGGATTCTGAACTGGACAGGGAGCCAGTGCAGGGAGTACAGAACAGGGGTGATGTGGTCGTTTTTCCGGATTTGTGTGTTAAATGGATGAATTAAACAAAACGCAACTTCAGGTATGTTTGTGATGAGAAAACATTGTATCAAAAACAGAAAAAAGCAAAATATGTGTCTTTTAAGGCTAATGTTAAAGGGATAGTTCGGGTTTTTTGATGTGAATCTGTACGGCGCCCCCTTCAGCAGTGTCGTGCATTAACACTGACTTACCCCTGACAGTGTCCTCTGAGCCGAGTTCTGCCCCGGTTCTGGAGCTGACCGAAGAGAAAGATTTCCGGCAAAAGTTAATTTGCTCGATGCTTTTCCCAATTACTTTCTGTGTAGTGCGCATTCATATCGAGTGCAAATAAATGTGCAAATCAACACGGAATATTTGGTCCATTTTGTGATATATTTGTGTCACAAAACAGTTGCGCACGAAAAAGTCAGAAGTCATAATCGCTAGGTGCTATTTTCTCTCGAGTCCTATCACTGTGTGCCTATTATTATTATTATTATTATTATGATGATGATGATTATTATTATTAGCCTGTTCACTTGTAAGTGGCAATGTTTGCAAGTGAACAGGCTAATAATCATAATACAGGGGGTCCTCGGGTTACGACGGTCTCGGGTTACGACGTTTCGTGGTTACGAACGCGCCCCCATTAAAAAAAATATGTATATATTACGTGTCATTCCGTCTTACACGGTTTAGCGTGGTAAAAGATGTAAACAAACGCACGCGGCGCGCGGCGCACGGCGCAAGAATACGCTCTGTTGTGGTTGTAGGGAGAAGAAGACAGCCTCGTGTGCGTGTCCAATGTGGGCGGAAGTACCTGATGTGGGCTCTGATCTGCTCCTATGAAAGCGGCAGTGATAAACAAGCATCCAGTAGTGAGTCTAATTATTGAGATGGAACGTTATTGGTATTTGGTTGGAAGATCAAAGGAAGCCATTCAATATTACGAAATTCGGGTTACGACGCGTCTTAAGAACGGATCAACGTCGTAACCCGAGGACTCCCTGTAATCATAATAATCATAATAATCATAATAATCATAATAATAATAGGTGTGCAGTGATAGGACTTGAGAGAAAATAGCACCAAGCGATTATGACTTCTGACTTTTTCGTGGGCAACTGTTTTGTGACACAAATATATCACTTTTTGGACAAATATTGTTTTGAGAAGAAAAACAAGCAATATTTAACATCCCGGCTAACTTGCTGGAACTAATTTCATCAGCTCCAGAACCGGGCAGAAACTCGGCTCAGAGGACACTGTCAGGGGTAAGTCAGTGTTAATGCACAACACTGAAGGGGATGCCATACAGCAGCGTTTTTCAACCTCGTGGGGTCGCCTAGAATTCAAACGGGGTCGCCTGAAATGTAGCAGTGCAGTCACAATAACTAGTGACGGGCAAATGAGACGGAGCTCCAGAGCACGTCTCGTTCTTTCTGAAACTGTCTCGCAGCAGCCGCTCACGTGACCAAAGTGTCGAAGTGTCGGTCCCTCCCCCCGCTGCTTCGCTCTGCGTGTCAATCGCTTCAGTGTGTCGAAGCGTTTCATTGGCTCAGCGAATGTTCCGCTCTGCGATTGGTTCAGAACGCTTCAGAGTGTTCAACGCGCTTCCTTCGTTTAACAAGCGCTAAACTGCTACAGTATAAAAGATGCACCAATATTTCTTAAAAATGTTGGGTAGAGAGGAGGATTGTGTGACGTTAGTGGTGATTTTGGTGACTTCTGGCGACTTTTGGCGTTTGTTTCATTTTCGATGGCGTCCAAAAGTGGAAAAAAGCGATCCATTCCCATCCAAATCATGGGTTGTGTGTTGGTTTGCAATGGTTAAATTTGTCCACTAGAGGTCAGTGTTTCTCCGAGGCCTCAGATACATCGAACCATTTGCCACAATATTGCGTCTGAGGCTGAAACTGAAACTTTTTTTTTTTTTTTGTCTATGGGTGTCACCAGAAATGTGTGATGCCAAAATGGGGTCACAGGCCAAAAAAGGTTGGGAACCACTGCCATACAGATTCACATCAAAGAACCCGAACTATCCCTGTAAGGTAAACTTTATTATCTCCGTAGGATTTGACAAACTTTTCAATGCAGCTAGGGCTAGGGCTTCGGGACTCATCTACAGATCTACAGGACTACATTAGCTGGAGGATTTAAACTATTAGTTATGATAGGAACTGTAGATGACACCAGTAAAATACCACATACCAGGTCAAAACATGTGTAATTTTTCGATTCTAAATAAGAGTTAAAACTACCCTTACTAATGAGTAAGCCTGTCACAATAAAAAATTAAATATAGACAGTAAACATTAATACTGAAACTAATTTATGCCACTGAAAGTAACCCTAGAGCAGATTTAAACCACAAAAGCTATTCTAAATCTACAATATTCTTAAATAACTGAAAAAAAACACTTGCACTGTAAACATTTTGCATCTGTAATGACTCATAGAAGTTATTAATTCAAACTTCTGCGGCTCAAATCTTATCATATTGCAAAAAAATAACCACCACTTTCCTGGCAGTGCAAAGAAAATGACACGTAATAAATACTGAAACCCAAAATATATTGCTTCAGCTTTCATTAAGTGCAGTTATTATCGTGACAGGCCTACCTATGAGAGACCGCGTTGTTTTTAGAAAATTATTACATACATATTTCATTTTATCTTTCTCCTTTTTTAATCTTCTCTCTATTTTAGCAGGAAAATCAAATAAAAACTTTGAAATTTGAGCAGCGTGATATCACCCGGCCTCTCCTCATCCATCCATCCCGTCATATTTCATTCACCGCGCACACGTAATGATCAGAAAAGTGTCGGCTTCCCCTCCCGCATATCCCTTTAGCCTCCTTTTGATCCAGCATTTAGACCCGTCCCGTTTGCCGATCAATATAAACGACAAACCGCGTTCCCAGCAGAAGTCATTTCCATCAACTTGTATGAGCGGCGCGGTGTAATTACTGGATAAACCTGGTGTTTGTTTGCAAAATGGACTCCTGATTTGCTCATTTATTGCATGCTTGATCCTGCCTCTGATCCTTTCATTAGACAGTTCCGCTCCTATGAATATTAACCGTCGAATCAATATGCGCCTTGCCCACAATGTTCTAAGGTTAACAAGGCACAGAACACACGCATAAATATTGCACGCATTGTCTGGTGAAATTAATATTGCATAAAGGCCAAAAACGCCTGTTAGGAATGGAGACTGACGCAAGAAGGCAGCAATGTCGAGATAAGGTTCAATCTTTGTCAAACTCATAGCGATTGTGTCACATTGGGGTTGAAATTTTATTGGGCTTACAACATATTATACCATCTTGATATATTTGATTTGGGAGTAGAAGGATCCAAAGAGTTGGAAGTGTATACGTAAATGGGTTTTGTACGTAAATTCTTTTGTAGCATCCAGTCGAATTTAGAAGGCCAGAATTGATGGTTAAAGGAAAAGTAACGTTTTTTTTTTACAATCTGAGCCTTCTTTCGGCAATAAAACAAGTAGTTTTACTCACCCATAGCACTTTGGTGTCAATTGGAGCAGTTTTGTAGAAGTTATGTTGTAGCCGTTCTGTTCTACCAATGATCCCGTATCCGTTAGCGTGAGTGCTCGGGGCATTACTTTGCAGTCTCCAAATAACACAAACTTTAGCACTTTTCAAATCACAGAAGATCGCTGTGTCAGTGTAGACTTTTAGTAGATTCCAAAACGGCCTGAAACCCGATATCGCAACAGAAAAGTAAAGTTCAGAGCGGTGTTAGCTTCTTTCGGACTAGCGGTGTTTACAAAACAGCTGAGTTCACGCATGCGCACTGTCCTCTCTGATGACGTCATCAAATGAAACTATAGCTGCATATCGGGTTTCAGGCCATTTTGGAACTTCTTCTGTGATTTGAAAAGTGCTAAAGTTTGTGTTATTTGGACACCGCAAAGTAATGCCCCGAGCACTCACGCTAACGGATACGGGATCATTAGTAGAACAGAACGGCTACAACATAACTTCTACAAAGCTGCTCCAATTGACACCAAACTGCTATGGGTGAGTAAAACTACTTGTTTTATTGCCGAAAGAAGGCTCAGATTGTAAAAAAAAATGACTTAAATGACTTTTAATGTTCCATGCCTTGTCATATAACCGACGTAAGAGCTAGACAAAAACAAAATAACAGAAATTACCATATGAACACTGTGTTACTAGCTCATTACATTGTATAACTGCTATCCATATTTTAACATTCATTTAGCACAAATTAAAAGTTGCTCAAATGCACATTCACAAAATAAAACAAACCTTGTTCCTCTGTCAACTGTTGCTATCTTTGGATTTTTGTGTAACCTTTCACCGTGCTTCTTTTGTTTTTCACCATTAACTTTTGCTGTCCTTACTTTGCGTCCTTTTGTACATCAAGCTAACGTTTTCACCGTCACTTACGCTCAAACAGGGAGTCACCAAAATAAAAGCATAACCTTACTGTTCAATGCCATGGACTGTATGTTAATGTATATAAGAGCTAACTTGACCTTTACAACTTTAGTTTTTATTAAACCACTGATTGTTGTTTTTAGAGTGATTCATGAATGTTTGAGTAATCTTTATTCTCTTTCAATTAAAGGAGAATTAACATTTTTTACAATCTGCCTTACTTCGGTAATAAAACAAGTTGTTTTACTCACCTATAGCACTTTGGTGTCATATGGAGCACTTCCAGAGATGTTTTAGTTTAGCGATATCCGTTAACGTGAGTTCTCGGGGCACGACGTTGCAGTCACCAAAATAACACAAACTTTAGCACTTTTCAAATCACAGAAGCTCAATGTCTTAGTCTACACTTTAGTTTGAGTCAAAAGTGCCTCTAATCCGAGATTTATCCATAGTTTGGAGTAGATGAGGAGGACAGTTGCATGTGCTCAGTCACAGCTGATTTCGCTCTCAGCTCTCGGGACCCAAACATGAAAGGCAAAAGCTGTAAGACGTTTGGACCATCGTGTTTGCAGTACCCACTTCAGTCAGGACCATTTTTTACCAGCAAAGGAAAAGAAAGAAGGCCAGCGGATTCAGCGCACGATTCTGAGAAGTAATGTGAAACCGATGGCTGTTCTCTGCTGCTCCTCAAACTGTCTCCGCTTCATTCTTTCCGTATCCATTCTGTCTCCTCATCCGTATACTCCTCTTCAGTCCTCAGTCCTCCATAAGTCCTCTTCAGCCTCAAAGTCCCAATCTTCTGCCATGTGTCGCTCGCAACAGAAAAGTTCTGAGCGTCTTCTTACCTGTAAATCAGCTGTGACTGAGCACATGCGCACTGTCCTCCTCATCTACTCCAAACTATGGATAAATCTCGGATTAGAGGCACTTTTGACTCAAACTAAAGTGTAGACTAAGACATTAGTCTACATGATTTGAAAACTGCTAAAGTTTGTGTTATTTGGTGACTGCAACGTCGTGCCCCGAGAACTCAAGTTAACGGATATCGCTAATCTAAAACATCTCCGGAAATGCTCCATATGACACCAAAGTGCTATGGGTGAGTAAAACAACTTGTTTTATTACCGAAATAAGGCTCAGATTGTAAAAAACGTTAATTCTCCTTTAAGATGCCATTGCTTAGAAAATTCACCTTTTACCCACACATGCCCAGGGGCGGATCTAGCCATTTTGGGGCCCTTGGCGAAATATAGACATGGACCCTCAAAAGTCGTTCTTCAAACACACACGCACACACAAAATAAGGGTGCGTGTGTGTGTTTGAATTAAGATTTCAATTTGTTTGTGCTTGTACCGTGTCAGGGGTGATAGTTGGGGCCCCTCTCAACGGGCAGGTTTGGTGGGGCCCCTAGGTGAATGCCTATGTTTGCCTAATGGTACGTCCGCCTCTGCACACACCCGCTGTAGTTACTTCACACCCACTGTACTTCATTCTCAGTGTTTGGCTGTGATGACGTTTATGATAACTCAGTGTAAAAGGGCAGGTGATCAGACTTCTTTCTTGTATTAACTCGATTTAGATTATTATATATATTGCGATTTAAAATGTTAAAAGTAATGCACAGGTGTCATACATTATAACAATAGTTTCTGAACATAATTGGATGTTTTGAAAAACCATAGATTTTTTTTTCTCACTTTAAGATGCGAGATTCAGATTTACTGCCCGGTACAGATACTTATACAGTAAATGAGATGTGAACATTGTTTTTGTAATCCAAGATACTTTATGTCCATACAGCTCTGGAAAAAAATAAGAGACCACTGCAAAATGATCAGTTTTTCTAATTTTACTACTTGTAGGTTTGTGTTTGGGCAAAAGGAACATTTTTGTTTGAGTCTATAAACTACTGACAACATTTCTCCCAAATTCCAAATAAAAATATTATATATCGTTTAGAGCATTTATTTGCAGAAAATGAGAAATGGTCAAAATAACAAAAAAGATCCATGTTTTCAGACCTCAAACAATGCAAAGAAACAAGATCGAATTCATTTTAAAACAACATAATACTAATGTTTACACTTAAGAAGAGTTCACAAATCAATATTTGGTGCAATAACCCTTATTTTTAATCACAGCTTTCATGCATCTTGGCATGCTCTCCACAAGTCTTTCACATTGTTTATTCCACTCCTGGTGCAAGACCTGAAGTAGCTCAGCTTTGTGTTTGTGTTGGAATTCAACAGACGCTGGAATGGAATGGCTGTAACACATGTAGAGATGCTGATTTCAGAACAAAATGTGGTGGTCTCTTAATTTTCCCACAGCTGTATGTGGTGGAAAATGCTCTTTTTGATTTTATTTTCTTCCACATTTTTGGTCTTAGGGTTTATTAATTTAACCATTTCCAGTGTTCTTTTCTTTTCAGTTTTACTCTTCAGACAGTTACATCATAGAGTATTCACTCCGGGGCCTTTGCAGTTATGTTGAAATCCCACACCTGTTTAAACTCTTATAACAGTAGACATGTTTCAGAAGAATCTCCTCACTGCTGGATACCAAGTCTTTTTTTTTTACTCTACTTGCGCTCTCTACACGGGATTGAAAATGAAAAACTGTACGTTACTTAAAGGAAAAGTAACGTTTTTTTTACAATTTGAGCCTTATTTCGGTAATAAAACAACCTAATTATGATTAGCGCACACGAGCACACAGTTTTAGTAAGACGACGCCACGATTTAGGTAAACGAGCGCACGCTCTATTTACACGGACGCGCCACTTTATAAAATGAGGACGCGATTTCACAAAACGACGACACGCTTTGCAAAGTGAGCGCACGCTTTATTGACACAAATGGTACCATCAAGACACCTGAAGTTTGCTCGCGTCACTTTCATGGAGGTATTTGCTATTCAGATTGTTTCATAGGTTATTTAATGAAAGAAGTACACTCACTGAACTCAAATTTCATTCATTTACTCAGGAAAACTCGCACCAATGTACAATCCAACGAACCCAGATTCAGCTCCTACAATCAATATGGGCCCCGAGTCGAAGAGCTCTGTGAGCCGAACTTCGAAAGAATGAAAAAAACGATTAATTGTAGAAGACGTTGTTGCTGATTAGCAAAGCAATAAACAAGCAACAAAATACTGGTACGCCTCTAGGCTTTTATAAGCCTTGATCTGCTCTTGGAATCCGAGTAGAAATTGGTGCTCACATTGTAAGGATCGATATTAGAGATTGATTTTAGCTTTTCCAAGTTGTTTTTTCGCTCGTCTGAGGCTAAAGATTCCAGATATTTCGGGAGAGATGGAACACGCTCGTTCTGTTTAGCAGCCATGTTTGATCTTGCGTGCCCGGTGTCATGGCAGCGTAGTTACCGTTGCTATGAGGGTCACGTGACGGTGCAAAGCCTCTATACCAGGGGTGTCAAACATGCGGCCCGGGGGCCAGATCCGGCCCTCCAAGACCTTTAATCTTTCCCTCGGCTGATTTTCTGATAAAATATTTTAATTATATTTAAATTTTCTATGAAAATATTGGTAATTTTCTGCGCCTCTTTTCTGTGCAGCTTAGCATAGCAGCATCTCCAGCGCCTCTGTGCGTAACCGCCTCCCACCAGAGCAGCAAGACTAAAGCATGACTAAAACTGCATACAAGTTAATGTTAAGACATTTGTGTTGAAATTGCAATTTTCTTAAAGTTTCAGGTTGTTCATAATATTATAATATTTTGTAAAAGAAAGAGTTCATCAAATAAAAAAGACTTCTGTAATAGATTTGCATTTCTCTGGACAAATATTTGGACTTTTTGCTATTTTTGGGGTATATATTTTCTGATCCGGCCCCTTTGGGATCAAAGTAGGTTGGATACGGCCCCCGGACCAGAATGAGTTTGACACCCCTGCTCTATACTCTCTCTCATACTGTAGTGTCAGAATACTTTTGAACAAGCTCCATTAGCATCTGGTTCAATATTAGGCTAAATGAAAATTCTGCGTGTCAACACTCCTGCAATTTCAAATCCTGTGTGTGCAACCGGTACATATGTTTTTTGACAATAAAGCTTTGAACTTCGACAATCCCGTGTGCCATATGTTCTGCACGATGGCACTTAACTTATATATCTGCATGGAGATATGTAGGTGACAAAGTTTTTACAGTTAAATAAACACCTGAATTTAACTAAATCCAGTAGTCGACTTGGAAAATGAAACCGGGGGGATGGTGAAATTTTTCATTTATGTGACATATTTTCCGGGGGGGCGGGGCAGAATTAGAAGGTTAAAATGAAAATGCTTTTATAACAAAAAGTCCATATTATCATTCAATAATTCAATAATGCACAGGATAATATGTTATCACACACAGGTTTGGTTTAGACCTGGTTTAGTCCTGATTTAGTCCTAGTTTAGATCTGGTTTAGACCTGTTTTAGTCCTGGTTTAGTCCTGGTTTTGTCCTGGTTTAGTCTTGGCTTAGTCCTGGTTTAGACCTGGTTTAGACCTGGTTTAGTCCTGGTTTAGTTCTGGTTTAGTCCTGGTTTTGTCCTGGTGTTGTCCTGGTTTAGACCCGGTTTAGTCCTGGTTTAGTCTTGGCTTAGTCCTGGTTTAGACCTGGTTTAGTCCTGGTTTAGTCCTGGTTTAGTCTTGGCTTAGTCCTGGTTTAGTTCTGGTTTAGTCCTGGTTTTGTCCTGGTGTTGTCCTGGTTTAGACCCGGTTTAGTCCTGGTTTAGTCTTGGCTTAGTCCTGGTTTAGACCTGGTTTAGTTCTGGTTTAGTCCTGGTTTTGTCCTGGTGTTGTCCTGGTTTAGACCCGGTTTAGTCCTGGTTTAGTCTTGGCTTAGTCCTGGTTTAGACCTGGTTTAGTCCTGGTTTAGTCCTGGTTTAGTTCTGGTTTAGTCCTGGTTTAGTCCTGGTTTAGTCTTGGCTTAGTCCTGGTTTAGTCCTGGTTTTGTCCTGGTTTAGTCCTGGTTTAGTCCTGGTTTAGTCTTGGCTTAGTCCTGGGTTAGACCTAGTTTAGACCTGGTTTAGTCCTGGTTTAGTTCTGGTTTAGTCCTTGTTTTGTCCTGGTTTAGACCTGGTTTAGTCCTGGTTTAGTTCTGGTTTAGTCCTGGTTTAAACCTGGTTTAGTCCTGGTTTAGTCTTGGCTTAGTCCTGGTTTAGATCTGGTTTAGACCTGTTTTAGTCCTGGTTTAGTCCTGGTTTTGTCCTGGTTTAGTCTTGGCTTAGTCCTGGTTTAGACCTGGTTTAGACCTGGTTTAGTCCTGGTTTAGTTCTGGTTTAGTCCTGGTTTTGTCCTGGTGTTGTCCTGGTTTAGACCCGGTTTAGTCCTGGTTTAGTCTTGGCTTAGTCCTGGTTTAGACCTGGTTTAGTCCTGGTTTAGTCCTGGTTTAGTCTTGGCTTAGTCCTGGTTTAGTTCTGGTTTAGTCCTGGTTTTGTCCTGGTGTTGTCCTGGTTTAGACCCGGTTTAGTCCTGGTTTAGTCTTGGCTTAGTCCTGGTTTAGACCTGGTTTAGTTCTGGTTTAGTCCTGGTTTTGTCCTGGTGTTGTCCTGGTTTAGACCCGGTTTAGTCCTGGTTTAGTCTTGGCTTAGTCCTGGTTTAGACCTGGTTTAGTCCTGGTTTAGTCCTGGTTTAGTTCTGGTTTAGTCCTGGTTTAGTCCTGGTTTAGTCTTGGCTTAGTCCTGGTTTAGTCCTGGTTTTGTCCTGGTTTAGTCCTGGTTTAGTCCTGGTTTAGTCTTGGCTTAGTCCTGGGTTAGACCTAGTTTAGACCTGGTTTAGTCCTGGTTTAGTTCTGGTTTAGTCCTTGTTTTGTCCTGGTTTAGACCTGGTTTAGTCCTGGTTTAGTTCTGGTTTAGTCCTGGTTTAAACCTGGTTTAGTCCTGGTTTAGTCTTGGCTTAGTCCTGGTTTAGACCTGGTTTAGTCCTGGTTTAGTCCTGGTTTAGTTCTGGTTTTGTCCTGGTTTAGACCTGGTTTAGTCCTGGTTTAGTCTTGGCTTAGTCCTGGGTTAGACCTGGTTTAGACCTGGTTTAGTCCTGGTTTAGTTCTGGTTTAGTCCTTGTTTTGTCCTGGTTTAGACCTGGTTTAGTCTTGGTTTAGCCCTGGTTTAGACCTGGTTTAGTCTTGGTTTAGCCCTGGTTTAGACCTGGTTTAGTCTTGGTTTAGCCCTGGTTTAGACCTGGTTTAATCTTGGTTTAGTCCTGGTTTAGTGCCGAAATAGATGCAGAAATAATCTGATAATATGACTCACCCATAAGAACGCGGTCACTCCCGATAGTTTGCGTATCCATGTATGCACGTGTCACGGTCTTTAATAATCCGGAGCTCCGGAGAAAAGGACATATCCCGAATTTATCCCGTGTCCCGAGGCGAGAGTTCCTTCTTACGTAGCATTAACGTAGCAAATTAAGGATTCTTCTTCTCTTGGAAATTCCGCGTAAATATCATGCGGCTCGCTCACAGCTGATCGGCGAACAGGCGCAAACACAACAGCGGTAATCGTCATGATTGGCGGGAGCGCGATCGGTGCGTAATTATGCTGCAACATGATTGGAAGCTGGAGCGCAGTTCGGCCTATGATTGGCTCTTGGCACTGGCTATTTTGACTTAAAGACGGCGAATTTCGCCAAAAGGTGAGGGATTTTCATGCCTGATTGATAAAATGCCACAAGGGATGGAAGAAGGGATGCCCGTTTTAGAAGAGGGATGATTTTGACTATTTTTTTCCCACAGGGGGGATGATTTTGAGCGCTTCATGCATGCTTTTATTTCTTCTCGTCTGGACTACTGCAACGCACTTTATTCTGGAATGAATCAAAACGCACTTTATCGTCTGCAGTTAGTCCAGAATGCTGCTGCGCCTTTTAACAGGACGGAAGAAATATGAGCATTCATTCATTCATTCATTTTCTTCCGCTTTTCCATTTTCTGGGTCACGGGGGCAGCAGTCCAAGCAATGCTCTGCTGCCCAGAACACAATGCACCAGCACCCCATGAATCCTTCCGCAGGTGGTGGGTCCACAGGAGGACGGCTCACGTCACAACGGGCCTTGATGTATCTTCTGCCATGGGGGCTACCAGTGTCCACAGACACTGGGGGCGAGGTGGGGTTAAGTGTCTTGCCCAAGGACACAACAGCAGCGCTCATCTGTGGGAGCTGGGATCACATGCGGTCAACCCGTCAACCCCTGGATCGCAAGGCATATGCTCTACCAACTGAGCTACTGCTGCCCCCGAAATATGAGCACATCTCCCCTATTCTTGCGTCTTTGCACTGGCTTCCTGTTCGTTTTAGGATTGATTTTAAGATTTTATTGTTTGTTTTTAAAGCTTTGAATGGACTGGCCCCAAAATACATGTCTGACCTGGATTAAACTAAACCAGGTCTAAACCAGGACTAAACCAAGTCTAAACCAGGTCTAAACCAAGACTAAACCAGGTCTAATCCAGGACTAAACCAGGAATAAACCAAGTCTAAACCAGGTCTAAACCAGGTCTAAACCAGGACTAAACCAAGTCTAAACCAGGTCTAAACCAGGACTAAACCAGGACTAAACCAAGTCTAAACCAGGACTAAACCAGGACTAAACCAGGACTAAACCAGGTCTAAACCAGGTCTAAACCAGGACTAAACCAGGACTAAACCAAGTCTAAACCAGGACTAAACCAGGACTAAACCAAGTCTAAACCAGGTCTAAACCAGGACTAAACCAGGACTAAACCAGGACTAAACCAAGACTAAACCAGGTCTAATCCAGGACTAAACCAGGAATAAACCAAGTCTAAACCAGGTCTAAACCAGGAACAAACCAGGACTAAACCAAGACTAAACCAGGTCTAAACCAAGTCTAAACCAGGTCTAAACCAGGTCTAAACCAGGACTAAACCAAGACTAAACCAGGTCTAAACCAGGACTAAACCAAGTCTAAACCAGGTCTAAACCAGGACTAAACCAAGATTACCAGGAAGCTTTGAATGGACTGGCCCCAAAATACATCTCTGACCTCATCCAAATCTACAGACCGGTGCTCTGAGGTCAGAGGGCCAGCTCCAGCTCGTGGGCCCTAAGACTAGACTTAAAACTTGGGGGCCCAGGGCTTTATCTCTGGTTGGCCCCAAGTTATGGAACGCTCTGCCCCCTCATGTCAAAACAGCCCCCACACTGGAGAGTTTTAAGTCTCGTCTTAAGACCCACTTTTATTCTCTGGCTTTTAATACCGCGTGAGTTGTGTGGTCCTCTGTGTTTTTATAAATTGCTTTATTGCTATTTTAGTAATGTTTTTATTAAGTTTTATTGATTTTATGTGCAGCACTTTGGAAACTGTTTCTGTTTATAAAATGTGCTATAGAAATAAAGTTGGATTGGATTGTTGGAGGGTCCTTCAAATGCGTTTCTCCATGTAGACATTATCACTTTGTCTCTAAAGTTTCACAGTACGAAATTAAACCTTTCTATCTTCATGGAGACCAAACCAGACCAAGTTACACATCAGATCCTAAGCTAGAGCTGCTTAATGTCACACTGTGGAACATTCCAGGCAGACATATCCACTGAAACAAGCAGGTGACGGACCCCCCAACCAAAAAGCTACGTATTGCCCCTTTTAAAATCAAAGAAAAACACAAATTGCTTCCTTATTAAAAAGAAATAGAAGGAAAAAATCCCTATTACTTACTTCTCCACAGAGCACAATCCACTTTTTGTCCCAAAATCCATAACAGTCACTGCCCTCTAGAGTCCATTAAATAAAGCAGCTAATTTTAAACTAATCCCACTAGCGAATTCACAAGGCTTTAGCTGAGTTTTTGTGGGCTAAAGAGAGATTAGCGTTATCCACTCTTCTGCCTTCCCTCCGCTGTGCCAAAGATGACCCCGCCCGGCTTCACTAACCCTTTCTCTGACTTTAAAGACACAACAAACGCGCCCCCCAAAACAGAAACGTTCGGGAAGGTCAAAAAAGCGCCGGGTTGCCGTGGGCGCCTGAGGTCACAGAATCCAGCGCTTGTAATTGGCGACACTAGCTATCTCCACGCCGTCGAGTCAACAGCGTCCGGACCTTGGATTCATTAGCCGTGTATTTCATGCCTCCGGGAGCAGAACAAATTGAGTTGGTGTTTCCCTTTTTGCGCGCTCGCTGATTACTCACGAGAGAGATTAAAAAGTGCGTTCTTACATAATGCGCTCGGAGAATGGGTCTGTGTACATGGTTTGATTGAAAGCAGGACACATTGCTGTTCAATCATGTGTGGGGCCCCAATTTCTGCGTTTCAGATAACATCACGACATTCTGTGGGCCAATCTTATTTAACACAGATAAAATTAATGTTGTTCCACTGCAGATTTGTGTTGTAATAGCTTGGTCTTGGGAATTTACCTTCCAATATTCCATGGCAAAGTACATCGTAATAGGAAAAACTGCCTCTTACCCCCCATCTGGAAGTAATAATAATAATAATAATACATTTTATTTGTAATGCACTTTACATTTCACCGACCAGGACTAAACCAGGACTAGGCGGCACGGTGGCTGAGTGGTTAGCGCTCATGCTTCACAGCAAGAAGGTTCCAGGTTCGATCCCCAGGTCGCCCGAGCCTTTCTGTGTGGAGTTTGCATGTTCTCCCCGTGTCTGCGTGGGTTTCTTCCGGGCACTCCGGTTTCCCCCACCAACCAAAAATATGCACTATAGGTAAATCCTCCAGCTGAGGTCCTGACCAAGCTGAAGCAAGAAGATCATGGAGATGGTCCCCAGGTGCAGTAATGTGCTGCCCACTGCTCCTGATAACAGGATGGGTTAAATGCAGAACTGGAATTTCCCCACTGTGGGACTAATAAAGGCATAGATTTCTTTCTTTCTTTCTTGTCTGAGTGGGTTTCCTCTGGGCACTCCGGTTTCCCCCACCAACCCAAAACATGCTCCAGGTAAAATCCTCCAGCTTAGGTCCTGACCAAACCGAGCAATAAGATCATGGAGATGGTCCCCGGCGCCTGAAAGACGAGCTGCCCACTGCTCCTGAAGGACGGGTCAAATGCAGAGAAATAATTTCCCTACGGGGATGAATAAAGCGTTTCTTTTTCTTCTTCTTCTTCTTCTTCTTCTTCTTCTTCTTCTTCTTCTTCTTCTTCTTCTTCTTCTTCTTCTTCTTCTTCTTCTTCTTCTTCTTCTTCTTCTTCTTCTTCTTCTTCTTCTTCTTCTTCTTTTTCTTCTTCTTCTTCTTCTTCTTCTTGGTGCTAATCAAACAGTTAGTTCTCCCTTTTCCCCCAAATTAGAATCGATAAAGGTCCCATGGCATGAAATTTTCACTTTCTGAGGTTTTTGAACGTTAATGTGAGCTCCCCTACCCTGTTTAGCCCCCCCTCCCAATGGTTAAAAGTTGCGAAATGTCTAAACTGAGCATTTGCGATCCTTTTCTGCGTTAGAAAAAATCAGAGCTCAAACGGGCGATTCTGAACAAGGAAACATATTGACGTCAGCTCGAAAAAAGAAACGCAAATGCAGTTCCACCCCCGTCTGTCTGTACTCAGCGTCTCTGTAAATCACGCCCAGAGAGTTTGGACTGCGGAGGAGCTACGCAATGCGAAATGCGTTTTTTATTTGCCTGGAGGAACTTGCGAGTGTTTCTAGGCTCGGAAGTCCTTTATCTGAGCCTGTGGATATCTGAAACAGCAGTGGTTTAATTTTATTTTCTGTGGAAATGTGTTTATTTTTCAATGGAACGCTTCTCATCTCTCCCTCCGTGCAAAAACACGGAAGTGGGTCAGAGTGCACAGGGCACAGCTGAAAAGGAAAGAGCGGAGAGTTTGGCCACGCCCCCACCCGCTACTATAGGCCATCTCTGTCCTCCTCATTTGCATTCAAGCAACAACGCCCATAATGGAGTGTTCCAGAGTGACATTTATGACTCTTTCTCATCTTATCTCTGTTTCTCATGAGTGTTGATTTTGAAGAAGGATTCATTTACAGTATTAGGGAACCATTAAGGAGCCATATAAAAGCATCAAGAAGTACCATGTCATGGGACCTTTAAGAGAATCGATAAAGAATCGACTTGTTAAGCAGTATCGATAACGGAAACGCAATAGTAAAAATCTTATCAATTCCCATCCCTACAGACCCTGCATATTTAGGATAAGTTCTCTCAAACTGAAAACACTCTGGTGATGTCGTAAAACAGGAGGTTTTTTTTTAACTCAATACACTTTCTCTACTGAACAAAAATGTAAAAGGAGCTGTTAACTTGAAAACTAACATTTCATGACATCACAACACTGCAAATTTCTCTGATCTGGCCAAGATTTTACAACTTATATCAAGTTATTCATTCAAGTTTTCAAGTTTTCAGATTTATTGTTTACTTTCTAGACCAAAGAGTGCATCATTCTAGTTTAGAGGTAGTTTATTTTACGATAACTTGTCAAGTAAAATGATCTTGCTGCATGGACAGATTCATTTTCTGATAGATTTAAGCGTTTATTTTTGCAGTGAAGGTGGAACAGAGCATTTCGAGCTTCAGAGATGTAGACACATTAATAATAAAGGGTTACGCAAACATGTGTGAATGAAACAAAACACAAATCCGGGTATGTTTTTGATGAGGTAAGGACATTCTGACATGGTTTAAAGCTCACAAGAGTCAATTTTGCGTAATATAGGACCTTTAAGATCGAATTCTATGTATCTATCCATGGTAATTCCCTGTGTAAGCTGCACCAGATCAGCAAAGGGACGCTATAAAATGATGTTTGTTTTTTAACTTGGGTATTATTTTAAATTCTTAATCATGAAATGTGAATGTAAAGGTACTGAGGTACATGTTTAAATGCCAATAACAACACAAATCATGCGTAATAGTTGCTCTTTAATCAGTACATTTTCAGACTCAGTTTTTATTCTGACAAGGCCACTACACATCGCACAATCTCTCGCCCTTACTCGTCAGTCTGCTCCGTTATATTAGCGTCAGTAGATCTCTATAGTTGTGGACACTGGCTCCGCAGAGACACTGATAAAGAAAGTCAGTTCGTTTTAGCCTTATCACATTAATTATGCACATGTACTGGCCAAGCGTTAAACTTCATTTCTGCTCATTACTTTGCAAATTGCAGTAATTGGGTTACGTTTGTGAATTTCAAGCTAAAACAACATCTGTCTGTTTGGCCCACCCTGCGGACTGAGACATTTTTGGATTCTGTAAAGCAAGATTAAAGGTGCATTGTGTAACTTTTCTGGTGGAGGGTCCGTCAAGAGATGTTATTGCTTTGACGGGAATGTTTTACAGTATGGCATTAAAGCGTTCTATCTTCATTGACACCAAACCAAATCAAGTTACGGGCCAGATCTGTGGAGGCAACCCCGCTCACAGTCAGAAAGTCTGTTTTTCTAGGTATTTTTGAGCAATAAAACCATCTGTAATTGAATAAATGTAAAGTAGAGCTGTTTAATGTCATACTGTGGAACATTCCAAGCAGAGCAATGACATAATCCATAGAAACAAGCAGGTTAAAATGTGACCAACCGCGGCGAAACAGGACACAAGTCGCCCCGGAGGCGTTTTGAGTTATTCGCAGATTCTGAAAGTGTAGATTCTAAGCTTTCCAACGATGCCTTACACATGGAAATCTGAGAATATTTGAAGAAGTTGTGGCCATTTGAAAGCAGGACATCAGATTTTGCAAATGTTTTAGACCTGGTTTAGTCCTGGTTTAGTCCTGGTTTAGTCCTGCTTTAGTCCTGCTTTAGTCCTGGTTTAGTCCTGGTTCAGTCCTGCTTTAGTCCTGGTTCAGTCCAGGTTTAGTCCTGCTTTAATCCTGGTTTAGTCCTGGTTTAGTCCTGCTTTAATCCTGCTTTAATCCTGGTTCAGTCCAGGTTTAGTCCTGCTTTAATCCTGGTTTAGTCCTGCTTTAGTCCTGGTTTAGTCCTGCTTTAGTCCTACTTTATTCCTGGTTCAGTCCTGGTTGAGTCCTGGTTGAGTCCTGGTTTAGTCCTGCTTTAGTCCTGCTTTAGTCCTACGTTAGTCCTGGTTTAGTCCTGCTTTAGTCCTGGTTCAGTCCTGCTTTAGCCCTGCTTTAATCCTGGTTTAGTCCTGGTTTAGTCCTGCTTTAATCCTGGTTTAGTCCTGGTTTAGTCCTGCTTTAGTCCTACGTTAGTCCTGGTTTAGTCCTGCTTTAGTCCTGGTTCAGTCCTGCTTTAGCCCTGCTTTAATCCTGGCTCAGTCCAGGTTTAGTCCTGCTTTAATCCTTGCCGTGGTGGGACACAAATGTGAAAAACAGAAAAAGTTCATTTTAAATGGTTTGCAGCGGTCCAAAGTTATTCCACATTTACCTTATGCATCCTAGTTATTCACCATGATGAGTTTATAAGCGCTTTTCAGAACTTTCAGACTCCAGAGCGGAGTTTTGCCGTGAGCTGCTTCTTCAGTTCTGGTCAGACTCTGGTGGAAACTGCCTATATCTGCCTGAAGGGAGGAGCTAACTACAATGAAATTACTTTGAAACTACCACACCAGAAACTGTAAACAAATTTTGTTGACAGTTTCTGTTAGTTAGGTGGGCCTATTAAATATGCAGTGGGAGTGTGGGGGGTCTTGTTAGCAGAACCATTCAGGGCCATAATGGTGTTTTCATAGGTTTGAGGATAGAGTTATAGATGGAGACAAATGATGTCTGAGACCTCCATTTCTGTTCAAGGAAGGATTCTTTTTCTTCTTTTCTTAGTCCTGGTTCAGTCCAGGTTTAGTCCTGCTTTAATCCTGGTTTAGTCCTGATTTAGTCCTGCTTTAGTCCTGCTTTAATCCTGCTTTAATCCTGGTTCAGTCCAGGTTTAGTCCTGCTTTAATCCAGGTTTAGTCCTGCTTTAGTCCTACTTTAGTCCTGCTTTAGTCCTGCTTTAGTCCTGCTTTATTCCTGGTTCAGTCCAGGTTTAGTCCTGCTTTAATCCAGGTTTAGTCCTGCTTTAGTCCTACTTTAGTCCTGCTTTAGTCCTGCTTTAGTCCTGCTTTAATGCTGGTTCAGTCCTGGTTTAGTCCTGCTTTAGTCCTGGTTTATTCCTGCTTTAGTCCTGGTTTATTCCTGCTTTAGTCCTGGTTTATTCCTGGTTTATTCCTGCTTTAGTCCTGCTTTAGTCCTGGTTTAGTCCTGCTTTAGTCCTGCTTTATTCCTGCTTTATTCCTGCTTTAGTCCTGGTTTAGTCCTGCTTTAGTCCTACTTTTATCCTGGTTCAGTCCTGGTTTAGTCCTTGTTCAGTCCAGGTTTAGTCCTGCTTTAGTCCTGGTTTAGTACTGGTTTAGTCCTGGTTTAGTCCTGCTTTAGTCCTGGTTTAGTCCTGGTTTAGTCCTGTGGGTTCTTCATGATCTCAACTAGCAAATTCTGCAGAAAAACGAAAATCACAAATTTTGAAGGAAAAAAAAAAGAACACTCAAAACTCGTTTAGGAAGGATTCTTTTTCTTGACAAAAAACAGCCTCTTTAACTCCCCTCTCAAACCAGTTCGTCTTTTTTCATAGCTTAATTATGAAAATAAAATCAAATTTTGTGTTGTTATCTTGTTTTTGAGATTAAACAGCAAACTGACTATCCGCTGCCTTTTATCTGTTGTAGAAAACCACACTGTAAAAAGCTTGAATTGCATTCTCAAAATTCAAACTTAAGTTTCAAACATCTGTTTCTTAGATTAACTCTGAAATTAGAATTTTGTTATTTTGATCATTTTCTGTTTTGATTTTGTAATACTTGAATCATTTGAATGGAAATGCATTCAGTTGTAATTCAGTAGAAGTAGCACAGGTTAGAACAAGTGCAGTTCCAAAAGTGAATATTTTATTTTTATGATACCAAAATCACCACTGCACCACTCGATTACCACAAAACTAAAACACAAATCTGTCTCAATATCCACTTATGTGCCACTTGTGTAGTATTTTCATCAAAACATTTTTACAACTGCTTTTTGTACTTTTTTCTTCATAGATGTTCATAGATGTTCATAGATGACATTGTTTTTCATTTCTCCCGCAGACGTGTACCTCCTGACTTTGCCCGAAGACCAGAAGTTGAGCATCACCGTGGCGACAGTGGGTCAGAGTGTGGTTCTGACCTGTGCCATCAGCGGAGAGCACAGACCACCCATTCTGTGGAGGAGGAACCAACAGTACCTCAACTCTCTGAACCTGGAGGACATCAATGTGAGTGACACCGATGAGCACATGGTCACGATTGATACTTTGCACTGACAAAAACCAAAAACAAAATACAAAATGGATTTAAACGGCACATTTTCAGGAGCCTGTGACGAATACGAACGTTCATGGTCCTGTTTAGGTGTTTAGGTGTGACTGTCATTTTATGTTTGAGACATTTTACTGCACAAATCATCTCAACTGTTGTGAATCCAATGAAATCAGCTCTTCAGATTGTGTTAAAATAAAACTCAGGTTAAGTACAATTTGATTATCAGAGCTTCTAACAGAGTAGTGCTTTCAGATAGCTTCTTACCCCCACAGAATGTTCATGACGTCAGCTGCAAAGTATCAATACCAGAAAGCTAAATGGGTCTGTGCAGCGTGGAACATAGGGGAGTAGTTTGGTTTACAGTAATCCCTCGTTTATCGCGGGGGTTAGGTTCCAGAAATAACCCGCAATAAGAGAAATCCGCAAAGTAGGACAACTTTATATTTTACAATTATTCTACATGTTTTAAGGCTCTAAACGCCTCACCACACACATTATACACTTTTCTCAGACTGGAATTAAAGTTTTCTCACATTTCTCTCTCGTTTAAACACTCAAACTTTTGTAGATTTTCAACAAAATGTATTAATAGTGAAGCATGGGGGGGGCACGGCTCCGGGAGCCCCGCCGGACGCACGAGGAGCACGAAGACATGAGTCACTGGATCCACAGGAAGCACCGCGCTCATCCAACGGCACTACCACATCCCGGGACGCGACGCGCACCAACCCCTTGGAGAAGTGCGCGACACGTGCACCCCTCATCGTGGTCAAATCTGTGACAGAGCTGCGCGACTGGCGCAAGGCCGCGCGTCCCACCCGGGGCTGCGAGCACAAGATCGAACCGCGGTGCCCGGACCGCGTCCTCTCAGCCCGAGCCACAAACCAAACACGCACAAACGAACTCAAGAGCCGCACGAAACCAGCAAAGAGCCGCACGCGGTGGTTTAATCCTGGTTTAGACCTGGTCTGGTCCCGGTTTAGTCCAGGTCTAGACCTGGTCCAGTGCTGGTTTAGTCCAGGACCAGTCCAGGTTTAGACCTGGTTTAAACCTGGTCTAGTCCTGGTCTAGTCCTGGTCTAGTCCTGGTCTAGTCCCGGTCTGGTCCTGGTCTAGTTCCAGTCTGGTCCCGGTCCCCCGCGTCCCCCATCTATAACATCAATCGGCAAAGGTCTACAGTCTCTTAGCCAATCAGGACGCAGAACACAATGTTACACTATTAAAAAAAAAAAAGTTACACTATAATAAATAAATAAATAAATAAAATAAAATCCGCGAAACAGCGAGGCCGCGGAAAGTCAACCGCGATAGAGCGAGGGACCATTGTATTAATCTACTCATCTTATTTACAAACATGAACCACACTGAGTTTTCACACACTTAAGGGGCTTTCTGTGTTGAGTTTGAACTAAAATGAAGTAAAAAATAATATATTTTAAGATCAGAATGAATTTGTATTGATAAATCTGCTACAAGTACAAACTGCTATATTCTAGATAGAGAAGATTTCAAAAGTTCATCTGGACAGTGGTTAGGTTAGTTTATTAGCCATTTGTACTTAAAAAACACATTGGAAAATGTGCAAGAGGCTCAAATTGCACCATGAAATATTAAAAACTACTACATAAACAAACTATAGCATATAAAACATTAAAGACGACAGACTGACACTGAAGTAAACAGCTATAAAAGATTAAATAGCTAAAAATATGAGGGTACTGTATCCAAATTTAAAATGCAGTGTTCAGGCTTATAATATCTCAGAAGCAGCGTGTCGATATGTCATTTTCAGTCTGATTCTGACCGAGACACTAGGATTAAATTAAGTCCTGTCTGCAAAGGGAGGAGTTTTACCTTGAACCTGCCCCACGTGTCTCATTATAGGTTATAGGTCGATTATAACCTACATCCTTCGCCACTGTTAAATTGAAAATGTTGAAATGTATTGATTTCAAAACAATTTCCAAATGACTACCTCTGAAACCTTTTCCACCTTGAGGGATTACACTGACATTGGGCAAAAAAATGACATGAGAAACATTTGTATTTTACCTTCTATACACTGTGCACAAATGGGAACTGTAACGTGAATGACAATCACATACTTAAAGCGAGTGAATAGATTTCAAAATGAAATCCAGATGTTTTGAAGAGGCATTTTTGCTTCATCTGGTGCAAAATGCAACTAAAATTTTAAATTTGCTCATGATCTGATCTGCTCATCATCTGATAATTTATTAGGGCTTTTTACTAGCAGATTAAGCAATTATCAGTAGAAATGACTGCCACTACATTGTAAAAATCTATTTTGAAAAATGCTGATATTTCAAACTAACCAATGTAAATGTTCTAAAATGTTCTGTGCTTATCTGTATTTCCACAGCCACATGAGTAGGTAATTCAAGGTTAAAACTGTAGAGTATTTCTTGGAAATCCATCCTTTAGTCTTACATCAGGCTGTTTACATGCAAAGTTTACAAGAATCTAGTATTGCCTGAAAGTGGAAAAAATTAATTTACATAAGCAAAGAGTACAAGCTGCTTATTGCATCAACCCTGCCAAGATTTCTCCACACTGTATTATTTAAAAGGGATGTACTTTAGTATTTAGTGTCTGTGTTCATTTGCAAAATGTTTTTAGGGATGTTGGTGCACTGTTAGCATGCTAGTTGTCACTAGCATTACCATGACATTAAAACTCTACTTTTGTTTTGAAACACACTCATAAGCTCATTAACACTGTTAATAATTTCACTTCTATGAATATCTTAAGAAAGTGATAAGTAACTCTGGGGAGCTGCAAACAGTTCAAAATAACATTTTGACATTTTTAAGCCTCACATATACAGCTTTTAGCTAAAAAATAGACAAAAGTAAAAGCCTTATTGTGAGTGGGTTGCATCTTCTGACTCGTATTTGACCTGGAGTAGGGCCACCTTCTGTTTGTCTCTGTGTCTCCATGGAAATGTTGTTCCTTTGGCTGTAATATTCCACAGTATGGCATTAAAGGGATAGTGTGTTTTTTGTGTGTGTTTTTTTTATGTTAATCTGTATGGGTTTCCTTCTAAAAGTTACGTGTGCTGACACCGGTTTACCTCTGACAGTCTCGGCTGATCCCGGTTCGGCTCGCTTTCTGGAGCCCACGTAAGTAGGTCCGGTAACTTCCCTGGAACATGAAATAAAGCTTGTTTTTCTTCTCAAAACAAAACATTTGTCCGAAAGGTGATATATTTGCATCCGAAACAGTTGTCAACGAAACATCCAGCAGCATAGTTAGCATTCACGTATTGTCTCTCTGTCGACTCGTATCACTGCGCCCATGTTAGCACATTAGCCTCTTCACTTGTAAACTTCGGCTTGCAGCGGATCGCATCCGCCGTAGACATCCGCTAAAGGTGAACAGGCTAATGTGCTAACATGGGCGCAGTGATACGAGTCGAGAGAGACAATACGCGAACGCGAACTACGCTGCTGGATATTTAGTTGACAACTGGTTCGGACATAAATATATCACCTTTCGGAAAGATGTTTTGTTTTGAGAAGAAAAACAAGCTTTATTTCATGTTCCAGGGAAGTTACCGGACCTACTTACGTGGGCTCCAGAACGCGAGCCGAACCGGGGTGAGCGGAAACTGCCAGAGGTAAGCCGGTGTCAACACACACACCCATACAGATTAACATAAAAAATAAAAAAAAAACGCACTATCCCTTTAAACATATCTATCTTATTGTGTGTAGAATCCTTTAGTCATCCACGTTCAATCCACGGCAAAAGGAGAAATTCAATTTGTCAACTGGACAAAGGTTTATTTGGTCGAGTACGTTTCGCAGCGTTTTGTCCAGTTGACAAATTTAATTTCTCCTTTTGCTATCCATCTTATTGAAGAAAGGCTTGAAGTATGGTTTCTATTTCCACACAAACATACAGTTGAAATTCTACCACCGGAAACTTAAGACAGTCACAATTAAAGATCCCATGACATGGTACTTCTTGATGCTTTTATATGGCTCCTTAATGGTTCCCTAATACTGTAAATGAATCCTTCTTCAAAATCAAGACTCGGTGCATGAGAAACAGAGATAAGATGAGAAAGAGTCATAAATGTCACTCTGGAACACTCCATTATGGGTGTTGTTGCTTGAATGCAAATGAGGAGGACAGAGGTGGCCTATAGTAGGGGGTGGGGGCGTGGCCAAACTCTCCGCTCCGCTCTGTGACCCACTTCCGTGTTTTTGCACGGGGGGAGGGATGAGAAGCGTTCAATTGAAAAATAAACACATTTCCACATAAAATAAAATTAAACCACTGCTGTTTCAGATATCCACAGGCTCAGATAAAGGACTTCCGAGCCTAGAAACACTCGCAAGTTCCTCCAGGCAAATAAAAAAAACACATTTCGCATTGTGTAGCTCCTCCGCAGTCCAAACTATCTGGGCGTGATTTACACAGACGCTGAGTACAGACAGACGGGGGTGGAACTGCATTAGCATTTCTTTTTTCGATCTGACGTCAATAAGTTTCCTTGTTCAAAATCGCCCATTTGAGCTCTGATTTTTTCTAACGCAGAAAAGGATCGCAAATGCTCAGTTTAGACATTTCGCAACTTTTAGCCATGGGGAGGGGCCTAAACAGGGTAGGGGAGCTCACATTAACGTTCAAAAACCTCAGAAAGTGAAAATTTCATACCATGGGACCTTTAAGACAGTCAAAATGAACTTCAGCTCCTTTAAAGTACATCCAAACAAAGTACATCTCTCTTCCATCACATTCCTTTGAAACGCCCTCAGAACACTGCACTCAGGTCCGTCGGTAATCCTGGATGTCAGCTCCTTGTCATCTGTTGTGCGTTTTGAGACTTCTGGGCGATGCTGGCACAAAGCAGACGATGAAGCCTTGTACCAAAGGGCCTGAGCCTTGGAGAAAAGACCTAGTTTCTAACCCGTGGAATAAACTGTGGAAGTAAAAACCACCTCACGTCACTTTCAAACACATCAAACCCTCTTCCTGTGAGGCCAGACGCAGCTAACATGTCCACCGCCCCCTCCCTGTCTCCTCCCCGAGCTTGGACACCGCTGTGCATAATTAAGTCAACACTGTCACAGCAGATAAAGGGAGTCCAGTGAAGCCTCTAATGTTATATTAAATGTTGATGACCCTTAAAATGAGAGAGAGGCGGCCAGCTGTCGCCACTCAGCCTTGGCAGCGCCCACTGGCTCTGGACTAAATCCTGCTCCTCACGTCTACAACGAACACCGTGAAGATGGGTGGATGGGTGAGGACTGAGCTTTCCGAAGGCAGTTGCATAGATAAATAAGGGACTAGACTGATGCAAAGTGACCACTAATGTAAGCATGTAGCAAGCAGCAATTCACAATAACTTTCTGTGTCGCATTTTGAAGCGACATAATTAGCAAATCACAAATGCAGCAATTTCTAAAATACTTAGACTTAAACAAACTTTATTGATCCATAAGGGAAATAATTTGGTGAGATTCAACATGCAAAATACAAGTAGAGGGTTTGCAGGCAGCAGGTTTTTACTGGTAGTCAGGGAGAAGTGGCAATGCGCAGTAGTTTCATTAGCTTTTGTGATAGCGTTCTGAAGAACTGTGACTTAGAACGGACAACAAAGGAGAACGAGAACGCTTGCGGGTAAAAATTACAAAATATTTTATCGGAAGTGCCATTCGTTTAGACGGTAACGGCGTTTTGGGGGCTTAAAAACTCAAAAAAACTGAAACCGCCCTCCAAAGAGGAAAACTTGAATACGCTCCGCCGTAGCGTTTTCGTCTACACTGCCCAAGACGCAAAACTCTGGTCAAATCTGCTGACGTCGTGTACTCGTTTACGTCACATCGGTCCATATATCAGTGTACTCTGTTTGGCAGGACTCCCAGTCCACACCCTGTTGCGTCTTCGTTGCTTTGTCGTCTAACGTGGTCTGAAGCACAAAAAGACTCAAAGACAGCTATTACCCCCAAGCTGTCAGACTACTGAACTCTGGGTAATACTCTAAATAATACTGAACTCTCAATAATACTGCACTAAACTACCTTTCATTATGCATAATTATGTTTACTGCTGCTGCTCTATATGACTATATCATGTCTGTCACTACCTCACTGTAAATTACTGTTACATGTGCAATAATCAGTGCAATAACCTATGTGCAATATTTATATCATACTATGTGCAATATTTATACCACACTATGTGCAATATTTATATCATACTATGTGCAATACGAAATCCACATACAACACCTACACCACACCATATTATGTGCAATCTGTGAAATACTTACACCTTATTTGATCTTGATTTAATCCTACCTGCACCTTGTACATTGTACCTTGCTTTTTTATTTTATTACATTTTATTACATATTTTATTATATTGTTTATTATATTGTTTACTTCTTCCCCTGCACTTTTTGCAACACTTTTTTTACCATGTACTATTATTGCATGTTATTAGTACTTCTTGACTATCTCAGCGAGTCAACGGTTCTTCTGATCCTAAGCATTTCATTGCATTGTTGACCTTGTGTTGATTCTGCATATGACAAATAAACAATCTTGAATCTTGAATCTTGAAAGCAATAGTTGAACTTCTTCATCTGACCACACGTCTACCGGTAGCTAGACGTGCGCGATTTATTGACTAAATTGACTAATTCGAATTTACAGTTCAGGACGATGTGTTTTTATGAAAATCAATTTTTAAAAATGATTTTTTACATGCGAGCGGAACTAATGTGCCGCCACGTTTTACACGGGTAAGTTAGCGGGGCGTACCCAAACATTGTACGAGCTAGCATGGCAGCGACTGAGGGAAAGCCGGAGCTTGTACCAAACAAAGGTGTCGCTACATCTGTTTTATGCAGGGCTCTCAAGTTTTGAGCGGGGTCGTGCGTGAGACTGCGTAATTTCCGAGGAGCGGGGAAGGGGAGTTGCAAGTGAACAATTTTCCCCGAGGAGCGGCTGAAAACGCGCGGTGTCTGCATTATCTAACCGATTTTCTGGGCACAGAAGCGCTGTGCGTGAGAAATCGTCGAATTGCGTGTGTCACACTCTCAATGCGTGAGACTTGAGAGCCCTGGTTATATGGAACTGGTTCAGTTTTCTTGCGTTGGACTTAGAACAAACAAGTATACTGTGGAAAAGCCCGGATTCATTAACATGGTGAAAATTGTGCTACTAAGCCGCAAATATTTTTAAGTTGCCACAGCTGTATGCAGACTGCACAGTGCTGTAGGTAAGGGTCTTCAAGTGATATATTAAAAAAAAAACAATAACAGCTTAATTGATGCAAGGTGTAATGTATTTGTTTTATAAAAGAACGTTGCATTATTTTGAGCCATTTGTCTGTCATCTGTTATTTGTTTTTGAGTAGGGCAGAGAAAAATCAATCAAAATCGGAAATTGGATTTTTTGTAAAAAAAAAGATTTTTAGAGAAAAAAGAGATTTTTATTTTTAGGCCATATCGCCCAGCTCTACCGGTAGCCATGTTTTGTTTTGCTTTTCGCGGCGCAGATGAGAAGAAGGAAGATTCTACACATGTGTGCGGACATAGTGATAATGTATCACAGCGCCACCTAGCCGCCTGGCATGCATACCCAATCGAATTCCACACACTTTTGCGTCACCGTATGCACGCAGATTTCCTCCCTAAAACGCTCGTCTAAACGTGGAATAAAAAGTGAAGACGCAACGCCACTTTTGCGTCTTCTGTCCAGACCGTCATCATATAAACGTAGCCTGTAGAGATGCGCGGATGGGCTTTTTTTCCATCTGCAACCGCATGAAAAAAATGTCATCCGTCCGCTATCCATTTGCACGCACGTTTTTTCAGGAATTTTCAAAAACACGCCCGTCCGTCATCCGCCAACTTATGATAATTCCAAAATTCGCTGCACTGCAAAGCCCCGATAACGTGCATTTTTTTTATTTGGTTGTTCAATCACCACCCGCCTGAATTGAATAAAAAAATATTATTTTTCGTCACGTCATCCACCCGCTCCGCGGTTTAGCCGTGGTGCCCGCGGCTGTAACCGCCATCCGTGCATCTCTAGTAGCTTGAGTCCCAAAAACAAAACTGAAACTAATCCCACATTGTAATAGGTTAGGCTTAGGTGAATACAGCATTTTCAAAACAATTCAAGATAAGACGGTGATCTATGCAAAAGTGACTCTTGTGAGTGTTTAGTCGTGTTATAATGCTGTTACATCATCAAAAACATACCTGAAGTTGTGCTTTGTTTCATTCACACACACCTTTATTAGTCTTCCTACATCTACAAAGCTCAAAATGTTCTTCCACATCTCTGTTCTAGATATTGGAAAGAACTCAGCCGAAATAGGTAGGATTTGTGTGTTAAACCTGTGTGAATGAATAAGAAATGTGTGATGAGGTAACAGAATTATAACATAGATCAGAAAATACCATAATATAAGTATAAACCTATGATTATATGTTGCATAATGTATATATAAATCTAAAATGAGATTGCGGTAAAACAGTAATGTCTGTTTAAAAAGCGTCCTGCGAGTATAGACGGAATCACACATTGAGTTAACACATCGTCAGTCATCATTACAGAGATGTGTGGATGAAACATAAAACCCAGCGCTGCGTTGCCAGATCCAGTTGAGTGGTCCAAGCATCTGGGAGGACGCTTATCGCCTTCTGAGAGATGCAAAAGTGTGATGGACGTGACCCATGGGCTGAGGCAATTCAATGTGTTTCGCAACATTTTTCTTTTTTATAACCCTCAACAATGTCAGGAGAAAATGAGCAGATTGCTATTTCAAAAATCAAATGACACAAAATAGTTAGAGATACACAACAACTCCATATGTTCTGGCATTATAGAGGTGTTTATGGAGATTACACAAACAATTAAAACCCATAACCAAACAGCTTTGTCGGGAAAGATGGTTCGACTGCCAGGATTGCTTATGGCACGAATCATTTTCGTGTAATCATTTATGATTTTTATAATCTTGTCAGTGGGTTCTGCTGTCCACAGATCTGACCTGTGACTTGGTCTGTTACTGCTGAACATACTAAGCAAAGCAATAACATCTCCACCAGGAAGGTTGAGATAGCAGTAGTGTGAACATGTTTCTGTACATAATGGTAACGCACGTGCATTTAAGCTAAAGGTTGTATGAAGGATTTTTTTTTTTTTTTTCAAATTGTCAGTGATAGCATTATAGAAATGCAGCAGCCTTGTAATTATGATGACCAAAAACAAACAAGAATGAAAATCCACCAGCTGTGGACGTGATGGGGCCAGATAAACATCAGCCAATAGAAGAAGCTACCTTGTTATCTATTGGCTGTTAGGTTGTCAATCAAACTCCCTAGGTTTCTAGCATAACTGACTAACTGACCGGTGCGCTGGGATTATGTAGTTTATGTTTGCCTCTCACGTATTCCACAGACGCAAGACGCTGTTTACACAACCAACACAGCGGTTCTTAGCAACTTTTTCCAACTGTAGCTTCCTCGCAGTTTGCACAAAGTTTGTTGTGATGGCAGACAAGAATCACTGAAAGAAGAGAAGGGGGGTTTAGACCTGGTTTAGTCCTGGTTTAGACCTGGTTTAGACCTGGTTTAGACCTGGTTTAGTCCTGGTTCAGACCTGGTTTAGTCTTGGTTTAGTCCTGGTTTAGACCTGGTTTAGACCTGGTTTAGTCCTGGTTTAGACCTGGTTCAGACCTGGTTTAGACCTGGTTCAGACCTGGTTTAGACCTGGTTTAGTCCTGGTTCAGACCTGGTTTAGACCTGGTTTAGTCTTGGTTTAGTCCTGGTTCAGACCTGGTTTAGACCTGGTTTAGTCCTGGTTTAGACCTGGTTTAGTCTTGGTTTAGTCCTGGTTTAGTTCTGGTTTAGTCCTGGTTCAGACCTGGTTTAGACCTGGTTTAGTCCTGGTTTAGTCCTGGTTTAGTCCTGGTTCAGACCTGGTTTAGACCTGGTTTAGTCCTGGTTTAGTCCTGGTTTAGTCCTGGTTCAGACCTGGTTTAGACCTGGTTTAGTCCTGGTTTAGACCTGGTTTAGTCCTGGTTTAGACCTGGTTTAGACCTGGTTTAGTCTTGGTTTAGTTCTGGTTTAGTCCTGGTTCAGACCTGGTTTAGTCCTGGTTTAGACCTGGTTTAGACCTGGTTTAGTCCCAGTTTAGTCCCGGGCCCCTGCTGTCAGCTAATCTGTCCCTTTGATGCAGAAATAACACGATAATATGACCCACTCATAAGAATGCGTCAGCTCCGTAGTAACAGTTTGCCGTGTTGTCGATAGTTCGTGTACCCACGTGTATCGCGCTGTACCTTAATTATCCGGAGCTCCGGAGAAAGGGACATATCCCGAACGTATCAGCGAATTTCGCCTTAAGGTGAGGGATTTTCATGCCTGCAGTGAAGTGGCGAAGCAAGTACTACAGCAACTTGACTTGCGGTGACTTCCGTAAACATTGAGCACGCTCGCTGCGTGTGACCTCGTCGTGTCCTCGGATTTCACAAAAAAATCGTAATTGAGCATTAAGCCCTGACGATCGACTGACACTCGGCCCCCGATCGACCTGTCGACGTATTGAGCACCCCTGGTCTAAAGACTGAAGCGTTGGTCGCTAAGTTACTTCTGGACACTTATCATTTGAAAACGTACAGTATAGTTACAGTAATTCTGAACACGCATCAGCTATAAACAAGCAGCGTAAGCGTAAGGAGGAGGCGGGAGGAGGCGTTTCTACTTAAGGAGCTGTGGATGGGGGGATTCATGCACGTACAACATTTGAAAAAGGACAAACAGTCGCTGGATTTCTCCTTCCTTGGAAAATCCTCTAGACAACCTTTAATCTACTAAACAAACTAATTCCAAATGTGTCTTTCCCCAGAATTATTGGTCTTATCAACACAAACTAAAAACTGTAGTGGTCCTGAATAAATCAACACTGATATGTACAAATCAAATATAACCTTTACTTCAATTCTAATTTTAGTTACAAAAATATGATCTTTCTCAAAGACAATTCTCGAGTAAGCAGAATGAGCCTCACTTAGGTCTGTCATTTGGGTTGAGAGTTTCAGTGCTCTGTCTGATCTGAATGGTCTCTACCTAAACTCCAGAACCTGCAGCCAGGCATGAAGCAGTGCTGGTGCAGCCTCTGCAGCTCAGTGACTGGATTCGGGAGGTTTTGAGCTATCACATGTTGCATGCTCTGTCCATGTACTGAGGAAAATGTAATTTGTCCTGTATAAGTTTAGGCAAAGTCAACTGTCAGCTTTTCAGGAGGACATCAAAAAACGGGCTTAGGCTGAAGTTCAAGTTATAGGCACTTTAATCTTAGCTCAAGCATAAATACAGGACTCATGATGGCACAAGGACACATCTTTCTCGTCTCACAGTCATGTCACACCGTCTCACACCGAACTGAAATGCAAGAGTCATATTTATACTGAACATCCTAACAATTATCTAATGACCTCGGGCATTTTGTGACTAGGTTCAACTACACATGAACTATGCCCGGCAGCAGTTCATCTGAGTTAAACAGACACTGACTATATTCAAAATACAACAACGGGAAGAAAGAATACAATTCCATCTCTGTTGCTGTTTACATCACCAAGTCCCATGATATGCACTCAGTTTAAAGGTCCCATGACATGGTACTTCTTGATGCTTTTATATGGCTCCTTAATGGTTCCCTAATACTGTAAATGAATCCTTCTCCAAAATCAAACCTCAGTGCATGAGATGACTCTGACTGTCTTCATGAGGCTAAATATGTCTCTGAAACGCTTTCTTATGGGCGTTATTGCTTGAATGCAAATGAGGAGGACAGAGACAGGCCAGTGCAGCGGGTGGGGGTGTGGCCAAATACGCCGCTGTTTCCTGGATTAGCGGTGCGCTGTGCGCTGTCACCCACTTTGTGGGTGTTTTAAGAGCGGAGGAAGATATGAGACGCTTTCCATTAAAAAATACACATTTCCACAGAAAATAAAATTAAACCACTGCTGTTTCAGAGGTTCGGAGGCTCGGATAAAGGACATCCGAGCCTGGAAACACTCTCACGTGCCTCCAGGCAAATAAAAAAACGCATCTCGCATTTCGTAGCTCGTTTGCGGTCCAAATTTTCTGGGCATGATTTCCAGAGACTGTGGGTAGACATCCAGATGGGGGGGGGCCTTTCCCCGAGTGTAACGTCAGAAAAGTTCCCTTGTTCAGAATCGCCCGTTTGGGCTGTCTTTTTTTCACACGTGGAAAAGGATCGCAAATGCTCACTTTACACATTTCGCAACTTTTAGCCATGGGGGGCCTAAACAGGGTAGGGGAGCTCACATTAACGTTCAAAAACCTCAGAAAGTGAAAATTTCATGCCATGGGACCTTTAAGGAATATGCTATATTATAATAGACTTGAATCTATATTTGGATATACAGGATAATACCCAGGTTCAGTTGTGATTGTAGAAGCTCTTAAAAGTGTAAGAGTTCAGGGTACACACAGTTGCATTAAAGTTACAAAGTTTTAGCCCTAAGCCAGTAATTCTACAACTTACCCATCTGTTCTAAACCAACAAAAATACAACCAGTCCTATTGCAGCATGATGTCTGGAGCCCAATGGAGGATTGACCATACACAGGCTCTAAAGCACAGGGCTTTAGCAGGTCAATCCCTCCAGTCTGCTCTGATGTAACCGCTGTATATTTCCTATCACTGTCTCCCAGTCTCTTTATAGACTCCATTTTTACGCACTCGTCTGTGTTAGCAGAGTGTGGCGTTAGCTTGTGTTTTCTGCGCTGATATCGCCTGCAGCCACACAGCGGAGTTCAGCGGCCTGACCCCAAACCGGGCTGTAGCACCTGCATCACTCATCTGTTTCCATGACAACAGTGTCAGGTGTTATGAAAACTGTATTAAGCGTTTAAATAAGCTTTGGCAGGCACAGTTCTTTCAAGTGCTACAGAGAGAAGGTGACATCAACCTGACCAGGAACTGCGGGGACTAGATTTTTTCTTAGAACTCGCATTGTCCCTGATCAAATTAATAAATTCTAGTTCAAAATTCAAATTCAAACAAGGAAGGTGGGAAGATTTTAGCTAGTGCTGTCAATCGATTAAAATATTTAATCGTGATTAATCTCACTAATGTCATTATTTGCACATTTTTGTCCCTTGAATCATCATTTTAATTCTCTTATCAGCATAGAAGAGTGGATATCCTTACTTTGTGCAAATGTTTTTATTGCAAGCCATAACAATAGTCAGTGAGACAACTTTGTGTTCAATGTTCTACTCTCATGTTCCACTTTCATGAAGTGCTCTGCATCAGTGTGAGTGAAGTGCTTCTCTTCTGTCTTCATAAGAGTCAAAGCGACTCAAGTTCCCACTGTGGGTGAAATAATGTGCTGTGACCCCGAGGTAGATCTCATTCCTGAGGGACGGCCAGTAATCTCCAGTTAGTGCCACTGTGTCTGTCCCAGAGCTGCTGTACCAGGGACGCACTCGCGTTGGGACTTTTGGTCGTGGCCAATGGCATCGTCACACGATACTGTTTGTTTCCATGTCGCACGGTGGAGCTGGGCTTTTGTCGGAGAGGGTGGGTCCAGCGGCATGGGGGTGTCTATTGAGTGGTGGGACGATGTGGGTTCCGCTGCTGTGCTCCTCCGTGGGTTTGTGGATGTGGTGGCGGTGCAGGGGAGAGAAGCTATGGGGCTTCTTTCGCTGTCCGCGGTCCTTGTCGGGGATGAGCACGGATTCACCGTTTGTTTTGGAGTGGACTTTGTTTGGCGTTTTCCTTGTGTGGGTGGCACCGGTGCGCACACGGGGCTTGTGTGGTGAGGTCATGCTTTGACCCACCTTCTCAGCTTCGTATAAATTGTTTACCTTCCTGTTTACAACTGGATCCTGTAGTTTTAGCAGTGACCACATCTTATGACAAAAGTTCACTCGGTCACAAAGGGTGAAAATCTCGTGATAAAAAAGCTAACGGCGTTAAAATAGTTTAAAGTCCATAACATATCATGTTAAAGTGGTAAAATTGCTGTTCCCAACAAAATACTGTTTATCTTAAAGGTCCCATGGCATGAAATTTTCACTTTCTGAGGTTTTTGAACGTTAATGTGAGCTCCCCTACCCTGTTTAGCCCCCCCCCCCCCCATGGTTAAAAGTTGCGAAATGTCTAAACTGAGCATTTGTGATCCTTTTCTGGGTTAGAAAAAATCAGAGCTCAAACGGGCGATTTTGAACAAGGAAACTTATTGACGTCAGCTCGAAAAAAGAAATGCAAATGCAGTTCCACCCCCGTCTATCTGTACTCAGCGTCTCTGTAAATCACGCCCAGAGAGTTTGGACTGCGGAGGAGCTACGCAATGCGAAATGCGTTTTTTTATTTGCCTGGAGGAACTTGCGAGTGTTTCTAGGCCCGGAAGTCCTTTATCTGAGCCTGTGGATATCTGAAACAGCAGTGGTTTAATTTTATTTTCTGTGGAAATGTGTTTATTTTTCAATGGAACGCTTCTCATCTCTCCCTCCGCGCAAAAACACGGAAGTGGGTCAGAGTGCACAGGGCACAGCTGAAAAGGAAAGAGTGGAGAGTTTGGCCACGCCCCCACCCCCTACTATAGGCCAGCTCTGTCCTCCTCATTTGCATTCAAGCAACAACGCCCATAATGGAGTGTTCCAGAGTGACATTTATGACTCTCTCTCATCTTATCTCTGTTTCTCATGCACTGAGTGTTGATTTTGAAGAAGGATTCATTTACAGTATTAGGGAACCATTAAGGAGCCATATAAAAGCATCAAGAAGTACCATGTCATGGGATCTTTAATGCCAATAGCAGCGTGGTCTAAACAGCTTCACTCCATGCACCCTCTGCTGGCAACAATGATGTTTTGTATACACATAAAATTGTGTTAAATTGTTTTGCCTCTTCATCACACATCCTTATATTATATTATTGCCTATATTATTTTTAAGTTAGTTGACATGGAAAGGAATGTATCCTGATTTCGTGCTGCTTTTACAGTATATTCTTTTGGGGAAAACATAAAAATAACTCACTTAAAAAAAAAAGTCTTTGGTAAAATGCACAATTTAGAAAAAGACACATTGGATTGAATTTGAGCAGTGTGTAAAAATCCCCAAAATTGGAAATAATACTTTTCAGAAATGCCAGCTAAAACTATAGCTGTGTGAATGTTATAAAACACAGTGTTCTCTCATGAGGGTATTTTAATTCAAATCTCCTTCCATTCTAGTTCCAGCCCTCTTTCCCTCTTTCCTCCTTGCCCCCATGTCTCGGCTCTTATTTACATTCTCCCATGTTGCTGTAAACCATCAGCATGTAGTTAGTGTCGTTTCCAGATACATTGCCGATGGAAATGAAGGAGAAATGGCTTCAGTTCGCTCTCTGCATGTTAATGGCTTTTGGTCTCCACCTTTATGTTTAAGACTGTCGTGGGGAATTAAGAGGAGCTATATGCAAGCAGTTTGGGTGAAAAGCTGTTTAAGTTTCTTCAGGGACCACTCCTGCCTCCTTTGTAAGCGCACTGATATGACCCTGAGGAGGCTGTGTTTGTCACTTTAGATGTGAAATGGAAGTGTGTAAAGTCTGTGAATGCTATGGGCTATGCTGCTCAATACTTTTGTGCATTGGTGTGAATGGCAAGTTCCTTTTCCGTTCATTTTCCCCATAGATCTTCTTAACATAAAGAAGTTGCTTCTCACGTTGTATTTCTGAAGTCATGTGCGTTGGAGAGGGCGTGTGTAATGCCAAACGCCAAAATCAAAAATAAATAGACTCGCACAGACACAAAGTGAGCTTTATTTACAGTATAGCAACTTTTCGGCAACCAGGCAAATTATAGCATTAGGCTGTGAAGCCATCTTAAATAGGTGTGGCTGGAGTGACACCCAATGTGAGCACTCAGAATGAATAGTAAAAAAAAACATATACAGTGGTACCTCACCTTACGAAAGACCCAACAAACGAAAATTTCAAGTGACGAAACGCCTTCACATTAAATTTTGGTCTCTAGATACGAAAGAAAATTCAAGTTACGAAACGCGAAATCTCAAAAATTCAATTAATCCGCGCTCAGCCACACACATTATACGCTTTTCTCAGACTGGATTTAAACTTTTCTCACATTTGTCCCTCGTTTAAACACTCAAACTTTCATAGATTTTCAACAAAATTATTAATAGTGAAGTGTGGGGGGAAGGGGGACACGTGTGATAGCGCAGCATGACCCGGCGCGGGGCTGCCAGCAGGTCTAGACCTGGACTAAACCAGGACTGGACCAGGACTAAAGCTGGACTAAACCAGGACTAGACCAGGTGGATTAAAGCGCCGCGCGCGGGTCTATTTCCTGGTTTCGTTTCGAGTCACGGCTGAGGCGAGCAGCGAGGGGGACCGCACGCAGTCTGAGCGCATGAACGAACGCATGCAAGAGCCGCGGTGGTCTAGACCAGGTCTAGAGGAGGTCTAGAGGAGGTTTGAGCACGGGTCTTGTTCATGCGCTCAGACTGCGTGCGGTCCCCCTCGCTGCTCCCCTCAGCCGTGACTCAGTTTATAGTGTAACTTTTTTTATAGTGTAACACTGTGTTCTGCGTCCTGATTGGCTAAGAGACTGTAGACCCAGGACTAAACGTGGACTAAACCAGGTTTAAACAAGGTCTATACCTGGACTAAACCTGGACTAAACCTGGACTAAACCAGGACTGGACACCAGGATTAAACCACCGCGTGCGGGTCTATTTCCTGGTTTCGTGCTAGCTCTGCCAGTGTACCTCACGAGTCACGGCTGAGGCGAGCAGCGAGGGGGACCGCACGCAGTCTGAGCGCAAGAACGAACGCATGCAAGAGCCGCGGTGGTTTAATCCTGGTTTAATCCTGGTTTAGATCTGGTTTACACCTGTTTTAGAGGAGGCACGGTTTGAGCACGGGCCTCGTGCTCGCAGCCCCGCGCCGGGTCATGCTGCGCTATCACACACGTGTCCGCCCTCCCCCTTCCCCCCACACTTCACTATTAATACATTTTGTTGAAAATCTATGAAAGTTTGAGTGTTTAAACGAGAGACAAATGTGAGAAAAGTTTAAATCCAGTCTGAGAAAAGCGTATAATGTGTGTGGCTGAGCGCGCATTATTTGAATTTTTGAGATTTCGCGTTTCGTAACTTGGAATTTTCGTTTGTTGGGTCTTTCGTAAGGTGAGGTACCACTGTATATAAAAAAACAACAGTGATGTTCCGACACATCTCAACAAAAAAAATCAATAACTTCAGGACTTGTTACGATGAAAACATATATTCTGACACCATCGTCAGCTACAACAGTTCTATGAGGGTAGAAATGTCACACAGTGCACCTAACAAGTAAGAGTGTTTACATTCTGAGTTACTAAAACCACTTAATTTGTTTGTTCACTGCTCAAAACTTGTTATAGACACTTTACATTTTCTGAACCAAACTTTTGAGCCGACCTCCTGTAGTGCTTCCCTTGTTAAATCCTGCAGACACTTAACAATGTCCCACTTTTACAACTGCAGCTAGCCCTTGGATTAGCCCCGAACAGCTGGCGGAGAGTGAATGAGCGCACATTCTTGTCAGAAAATGTTTTTAGTCCATGCTGTGCTCGCCCCTACACCGCCAGCCCGCCGCAACGCGCTAACTCTGCTCTAATCCGCGTTTATTTTGGGCTCTCGGGCCTCTAGTCCATCCCCGTTGTTATCCCTGAGAGCCGAATGCGTTTTGGCATTCACCTGGCATTCCCCACTACTCATTTTGGCCTAATTTTCGGTCGCTAATTCTGTGCCTAACTTAATTAGAGACACATCAAAGTCTTCAGGGAGCCTAGCGGAATCTCTACTCTCACGCGAATGCTCATTAAAAACTCAAAATGTTGTAAAGTGGTTGAGTAAATTTGTGAATATTAATCATGACGGACTCTAAATACGGTCAAAGAGGATTACTGTAATTCCGTGAAGTTGACAGTTGCCGGTGGTTGCGTCATTGTCGTGTTAAAATGTCACTTTTCAATCCCGGTTTGGTGGATTACAGCCGGAGACGTAGGGAATGGTGACAAAAATATTGAAAATGCATATGCAAACTGTCACAAAATAAGTTTGTTTTTGAAGAATGTGCATTTTGTTGAAAAAATTCTGTAGTTCTGACGTATTCTGGTTCTGTAGTTCAGGGACTGCGGATGGAAACGAGCTATTTCGTTATAATCTATAATCTCTCTTTATTTTTATTGTTTCTGCAAATTATCCTTTCAAATAAATTGTAGAATAAAAAAATAAAATAAAATATATAAATAAAAAAATAAAATATAAAAATTTAAGTAAATAAAATAAAAATAAATAAAATAAAATATAAAAATAAATAAAAATAAATAAAATAAAATATAACAATAAATAAATAAACACACAAAAAAATAAATATTTAAATAAATATTATTTAAATTTATTTACAAAATAAAAATTTAAATAAATAAAATAAAAATAAATAAAATAAAATGTAAAAATAAATAAAAATAAATAAATACATCAATAAAATCTAAAAATATATACATAATATCTAAAAATAAATGCATAAAATATAAATTAATACAAAGTAAAGAATAAATAAATACATATTTTTCACAACAACAAAATAAAATAAATAAATAAAAATGAAAATCCTCAAGGCGGCCTGACAGTTGGCTTTGTAGCAGCTATCTCTGATCAGACCTGATCAGGAGGTTCTGATGTCACATAAATGCCCCACAAAATGGACCCACTAATAGCATACTAATGAATGAAGCAATTAAAATGAGGCTAAACGCAATAACTGCAAGCCTCCATTTAGTTCACTGGTGGGCTTTGTTGAATTGGTTTAAAAAGGCAAACAACACACACTGGAATGAATGTTTTGAACCACCTGTGAGATCCCACAATGCATTACAGTAATCCCTCGTTTATCGCTGGGGTTAGGTTCCAGAAATAACCCGTAATAAGTGAAATACGCAAAGTAGGACAACTTTATATTTTACAATTATTCTCCATGTTTTAAGGCTGTAAACGCCTCACCACACACATTATACACTTTTCTCAGACTGGAATTAACGTTTTCTCACATTTCTCTCTTGTTTAAACACTCAAACTTTTGTAGATTTTCAACAAAATGTATTAATAGTGAAGCGTGGGGGGATGGGGGGGTGCGCAGACACAAGGCAAAGAGCCGCATGCGGTGGTTTAATCCTGGTTTAGACCTGGTCTAGTCCTGGTTTAGTCCAGGTTTAGACCTGGTCTAGTCCTGGGACCGGAGAAGTGTGTGAGTGGACACGTGCACCCGCTCATCGTGGTCAAATCCGTGAGCGGCATGACCGACGCGAGGCCGTGCATCCCACCCAGGGCTGCGAGCACGAGACCGAGGCCGGCAGCGCCCGGACCGTGCCTCCCCCTCGGGACCGCGTCCAACGACGCAGTCGAAGCGAACACGCACAAGAGCCGCACGAAACAAGGCAAAGAGCCACATGCGGTGGTTTAATCCTGGTTTAGACCTGGTGTAGTCCAGGTTTAGACCTGGTCTAGTCCTGGTTTAGACCTGGGTTAGTCCTGGTTTAGTCCACGTTTAGTCCTGGTCTGGTCCTGGTCTGGTTCCGGTCTGGTCCCGGTCTGGTCCTCATGTCTTAGTCCCGGTCTGGACTTCCTACAGATCCAGTGCCTCATGTCTGGGCTCCTCGTGCATCCAGCGGGACTCCCGGAGCCCCCCCGGGTCCCCCCTCTATAACATCTATATAAATGTGTCAAACTGAACACATTCTGTACTGTACAGGAGACACGGAGGAGAAGACAATCAGGACGCACAACACAATGTTCATACACTATACAAAAAGTGAACGGCGATAGAGCGAGGGACCACTGTATTCATTTTCAGATTGTTCCATATGTTGAAAGCAAGCACAGACCTATTTAAGTTTCTATGTTCGCTGCTGTGAAGATTGTGGAGGTCTTTTGTGCAATTATTCTCTGTGTGAAATGTGCTTTGTTAGACGATAATGAAGAATTCTGTCACTTTTCTTCCTCTCTTCAAACAGATCCCGTCACAGGTAGGTTCTGCATCCTCCATATAATTGCTTCAAAATGTATAATGTTGTTGGCTTGTTGTTGTTTTGGTAACACTTTATAATAACTACAGTTTAATTAGCCTTAATTAGCATGAAGGTGTAGTTATTATAAGTTAAGTGTTAGTTATGTACTTATGACATGCATGTGTGTACTTACAGTAATAAATTGGTTTTCTTTTCTTGCCTGACTTAAATGCATGTTGTTTTTTTATTGGTTTGTTTCTTTTTTCACTTTGAAAACTCTCATTCACTGTGAGCGGACTTGCATTTCCACGATAGACTGTCTAAAGAAGTGGAGTAAGTGAGCGAGGTTTATCGAGGCTAGATGTCGCAAATTTGGAGCCGAGTTACACATTAGGAATAGAAATTGCTTTACAGCCAAAATATTGAAATAGAATCACCAGGATCATGTAGCGCGGGTTAATGCGAACATTTTAAGACCAAAATGAGGAGTCTGACTGCAGCAGTTTCAGAGAGAGTCGCAACGTTTTTTCAATACAAAGTGAATTGGAACCAGAGTCAATGAAGCCGGAAGTGCTCCCATGCTCACTTCCTATTTGGAACACGCCGGCAAATGGATTAGCTTTGTCCATTTATATACAGCTACTTTTGCTGATTTTACTACTTATAGATTTGTGTTTGGGCAAAAGGAACATTTTTGTTTGAGTCTATAAACTACTGACAACATTTCTCCAAATTCCAAATAAAATATTATCATTTAGAGCAGACCCGGGCATTTCAAGGCTCAGGGGCCGACTCTGACCGGCCCGCGAAAGGTTGCTTGGAATTAAGAAAATAAAACCTACTTTCAAAATTGTACATAATGCATTTGTACTGATGCATTTGTACTGATGATCATCTGTGGGACTTCACATCTCCACCTCAAACATGAACCTGACTTTGATGCACTTGTTAAAGCTCAACAGAGGCGACATTTCTCTCACTGATCAAGAAAAAAAAACACTAAAACATGCTAACTTAAAGCTAACCTAAAGCAAACCTAAGTCTAACCTAAAGCTAATCTAAAGCTAACCTAAAGCTAACCTAAAGCTACTCTAAAGCTAACCTAAAGCTAACTTAAAGCTAACCTAAAGCAAACCTAAGTCTAACCTAAAGCTAATCTAAAGCTAACCTAAAGCTAACCTAAAGCTACTCTAAAGCTAACCTAAAGCTAACTTAAAGCTAACCTAAAGCTAACCTAAAGCAAACCTAAGTCTAACCTAAAGCTAATCTAAAGCTACTCTAAAGCTAACCTAAAGCTAACTTAAAGCTAACCTAAAGCTAACCTAAAGCAAACCTAAGTCTAACCTAAAGCTAATCTAAACCTAACCTAAAGTTAACTTAAAGCAACCTAAAGCTAATCTAAAGCTAACCTAAAGCTAACCTAAGTCTAACCTAAAGCTAATCTAAAGCTAACCTAAAGCTAACCTAAAGCAAACCTAAGTCTAATCTAAAGCTAACCTAAAGCTAATCTAAAGCAAACCTAAGTCTAACCTAAAGCTAATCTAAAGCTAACCTAAAGCAAACCTAAGTCTAACCTAAAGCTAATCTAAAGCTAACCTAAAGCTAACCTAAAGCAAACCTAAGTCTAATCTAAAGCTAACCTAAAGCTAACCTAAAGCAAACCTAAGTCTAACCTAAAGCTAATCTAAAGCTAACCTAAAGCAAACGTAAGTCTAACCTAAAGCTAATCTAAAGCAAACGTAAGTCTAACCTAAAGTTAACTTAAAGCAACCTAAAGCTAACCTAAAGCTAACCTAAAGCAAACCTAAGTCTAACCTAAAGCTAATCTAAAGCTAACCTAAAGCTAATCTAAAGCTAACCTAAAGCTAATCTAAAGCTAACCTAAAGCTAACTTAAAGCAAACGTAAGTCTAACCTAAAGCTAATCTAAAGCAAACGTAAGTCTAACCTAAAGCTAATCTAAAGCTAACCTAAAGCTAACTTAAAGCAAACGTAAGTCTAACCTAAAGCTAATCTAAAGCAAACGTAAGTCTAACCTAAAGCTAATCTAAAGCTAACCTAAAGCTAACTTAAAGCAAACCTAAGCTAACTTAACGCAAACCTAACCTAAAGCTAACCTAAAGCTAACCTAAAGCAAACCTAAAGCTAACCTAAAGCTAATCTAAAGCAAACCTAAAGCTAACCTAAAGCTAATCTAAAGCTAACCTAAAGCTAATCTAAAGCTAACCTAAAGCAAACCTAAGTCTAACCTAAAGCTAATCTAAAGCTACTCTAAAGCTAACCTAAAGCTAACTTAAAGCTAACCTAAAGCTAACCTAAAGCAAACCTAAGTCTAACCTAAAGCTAACCTAAAGCTAACCTAAAGCAAACCTAAGTCTAACCTAAAGCTAACTTAAAGCAAACCTAAGCTAACTTAACGCAAACCTAACCTAAAGCTAATCTAAAGCAAACCTAAAGCTAACCTAAAGCTAATCTAAAGCAAACCTAAAGCTAATCTAAAGCTAACCTAAAGCTAACCTAATGCTAATCTAAAGCTTCTTAACCTCTGATCAAGAGAAAAAAACACTAAACATGCAACTTTGCCTTTTTATCTACACAGTTTGGCAGTTGGTCTTGTATTATATTATTTGTCAAACAAAGACATTGTGGTGTCTTAATACAAAGTTAAAGTTAAACTCAGAAAACATTGTGGGGTTAATGTGACTGAAAAAGAGTTACAAATGTTTCACGTTTACCATTGTTTTGAATTATTTTACTGGATAAATTCAGTTTTTGTAAACCCTCACTCTCTCATTACTTAATAATAACACAGAACTTACCAGCTTCTGTAAACAATGGCATTTACTTTGATTTCAGCGTAGAAATAAAATTAATAACCAGAGTAGACTTCAAACTTTTGTCCCTCCACAATATTTTCTGCTTCTCATTTGGCCCCTGGGGAAAAATAATTGCCCACCCCTGATTTAGAGCATTTATTTACAGAAAATGACAAATGGTCAAAATAACAAAAAAGATCCATGTTTTCAGAGCTCAAACAATGCAAAGAAACAAGATCAAATTCATTTTAAAACAACATAATACTAATGTTTACACTTAAGAAGAGTTCAGAAATCAATATTTGGTGCAATAACCCTTATTTTTAATCACAGCTTTCATGCGTCTTGGCCTCCACAAGACTTTCACATTGTTCTTGGGTCCTAGTTCAGACCTGGTATAGTCCTAGTTTAGTCCTGGTTTAGTCCCCTTTTTAACCTTGTTTAGTCCTGGTTTAGACCTGGTTTAGTCTTGGTTCAGACCTGGTTTAGTCCAAGTCTTTCACATTGTTCTTGGGTGACTTTATTCCACTCCTGGTGCAAGAACTGAAGTAGCTCAGCTTTGTGTTTGTGTTGGAATTCAACAGACGCTGGAATGGAATGGCTGTGATACATGTAGAGATGCTGATTTCAGAAAAAAAATGCAGTGGTCTCGTATTTTATTTCCACAGCTGTATACAATCCATTATTTTTCCACAAACCTGAATCTTATGTGGCCTGGAGCAGGGCTTCCTCCTGCTTGTTTCCATGGGAACGTTTCGTTTGGCTATAATATTCCACAGTCTGGCATAAAATGTATCTCTAATTCCCCGGAGAAAGGTACACTTTAACCTGCCACGGACTAAACCTGGATTAAACCCCTATAACCCTATGGATCCTATTAAAATAATGCATCTGGTCTAATCCATTATTATTGCTATGTCCATATTAAATAAATATATGAATAAATATTATAAATAAAATAGCATTATGTACCTATATAGCCACATTGCGAACATCCTCAGACTGCCTCTGTAATGTCCATTGTTGGCAGCATTATTATTTGTAGTTCCTCGGAAAGCTCCTGCATTGGTATAAGCCCTCCCTAAGCTTTGCCCTTGCCCTTCCGGTAAAACGCTCCCGAGTCGGAGGCCACATAAGCTCCGAGTGGGGATTTGGACACCCCTTCTATGTGTCACCTTCGATCAATTTTTCATAGAAGCAGGTGACGCCATCTTGCTGTGAGCTGTGGGTGCCAGGTAGAGTCATCGATTTCCTCTCGACAGACAGTGGACCAGAAGAGAAGCAGAGCAGAGGGCTTGAACGCCACACCGCCACACTGCAGATAACACACCAACACTTGTAAACAACATGGAGGAATCAGTTCACTGGGATAGCTATTTTAAAATGTTTGTACCTGGTTTTAAAGTGCTCATATTGTGCTATTTTCTGATCTATGTTATAATGTAAACAACACAACATACAAACATAACACAACACATACACGCACAAATATACCTGGAGTTGTGTTTTGTTTCATTCACAAATCCTGCATATTTAGGCTGAGTTGTTCTTGCACGCTAAAATAAAACACTCTGTACCACCTTGTGATGTCATGGATAATACAGAAATACACTCCATACACTGTATCTTCACTAGAATCATTTGGATCATTTCAGCCCTGGAATCGCCAACCTCTACTAAATAAAAGGTAAAAGGTAACCTGAAAACTAGCGCTTCATGACATCACAAGGTGGAACAGAGCATTTTCAGCTTTGGAGATGTACAGTGGAGGAAATAAGTATTTGGTTTTGTAGGTTTGCCCACTGACAAAGAAATAAACAGTCTGTAATTTTAATGGTAGGTTTGTTTTCACATCAAGATGAAAAAGAAAATAACTTTAAAGAAAATATATAAACTGATTTGCATTTCATTGAGTGAAATAAATATTTGAAACCTCTAGCCAAAAAAGACTTAGTACTTAGAAAAGTACCCTTTTTTGCAATCACAGAGGTCAGACGTTTCTTGTAGTTGATGACCGGGTTTGCGCACATAATCAGGAAGAATTTTGGTCCACTCTTCTTTGCAGATCATTAAGGTTTTGTGGCTTTCGCTTGGAAACTCGTAGCTTCAGCTCTCTCCAGAGGTTTTCTATCGGGTAAAGGTTCGGAGACTGGCTGGGCCACTCCATGACCTTGACGTGCTTCTTCTTGAGCCACTCCTTCATTGCCTTGGCTGTATGATTTGGATCAATGTTGTGTTGGAAGACCCATCCATGACCCATGTTCAGTTTCCTGGCAGAGGGAAGAAGGTTGCCACTCAGGATTTTAAAGATCCCATGACATGGTACTTCTTGATGCTTTTATATGGCTCCTTAATGGTTCCCTAATACTGTAAATGAATCCTTCTTCAAAATCAACACTCAGTGCATGAGAAACAGAGATAAGATGAGAAAGAGTAATTTTTCTCACTCTGAACACTCTATAATGGGCGTTGTTGCTTGAATGCAAATGAGGAGAAAAGAGCTGGCCAATAGTAGAGGGTGGGGGCGTGGCCAAACTCTCCCTCTCGCTCTGAGCCCTCAGCTGATCCATTTCCTTGTTTTTGCACGGGGGAGAGATTTGAAGCGTTCCATTGAAAAATAAACACATTTCCACAGAAAATAAAATTAAACCACTGCTGTTCAAAGGTCCAGAGGCTCAGATAAAGGACTTCCGAGCCTAGAAACACTCGGACGTGCCTCCAGGCAAATAAAAAAACGCATTTCGCATTGCCTAGCGCATTCGCAGTCCAAACTCTCTGGGCGTGATTTACAGAGACGCTGAGTACAGACAGACGGGGGTGGAACTGCATTTGCATTTCTTTTTTCGATCTGACGTCAATAAGGTGCCTTGTTCAAAATCGCCCATTTGAGCTCCGATTTTTTTTTTTTAACGCAGAAAAGGATCGCAAATGCTCAGTTTAGACATTTCGCAACTTTTAGCCATTGGGGGGGCCTAAACAGGGTAGGGGAGCTCACAGTGTGAGATCAATAAAGTTCACTTCACTTCACTTCACTTCACATTAACGTTCAAAAACCTCAGAAAGTGAAAATTTCATGCCATGGGACCTTTAACGATACATGGCTCTGTCCATCCTCCTGTTGAGGAGGTGAAGTTGTCCTGTGCCCTTGGCAGAAAAACAACCTCCACGCTTGACGGTGGGGATGGTGTTCTTGGGGTCATTGGCAGCAATTCTCTTCTTCCAAACATGGTGAGTTGACTTAACGCCAAAGAGCTCGATTTTGGTCTCATCTGACCACAAAACCTTCTCCCAGTCACTCTTTAAATCATTCAGGTGTTCGTTGGCAAACTTCAGACGGGCCTGTACATGTGTCTTCTTCAGCAGGGGGACTTCACGAGCACTGAAGGATTTTAATCCACTGCGGTTTAAAGTTTTACCAATGGTTTTCGTAGTGTCTGTGGTCCCAGCTGCCTTGAGATCCTTGATTAGCTCCTCCCGTGTAGTTCTAGGCTGATTTCTCACTGTTCTCATGATTTTTGAAACACCACGAGGTGAGATCTTGTGTGGAGCCCCAGAACAAGGTCGACTGATGGACATTTTTTATTTCTTAAATTTGTGAATAGCTGCACCAACCTCCTTAACACCAGCTTCTTGCTTATGGTTTTGTTGCCCATTCCAGCCTTGTGCAGGTCTACAGTCTGGTCCCTGACGTCCTTTGACAGCTTTTGGTCTTTCCCATGCTGGAGTTTGGAGTCTGATCGACTGATTCTGTGGATACAAGAACTTTTAAACAGGCGACAAGTTAAAACAGGAGTCTAATTCAGTTGATGAGTTATTAGAAGTGTCTAACTGGTCTGTGGGAGCAGAACTCTTAATGGTTGGTAGGGGATCAACTAGTTATTTCACACAATGAAATGCAAATCAATTAATATATTTTCTATAATGTGAAGTTCTTGAATTTTCTTCTTGCTATTCTATCTCTCAATGTTAAAATAAACCTACCATTACAATTATAGACTGTTTATTTCTTTGTCAGTGGGCAAACCTACAGCAAGGGATCATATACTTATTTCCTCCACTGTAGATGCAGTTTTTATGCAGTCTAGACAGTCGTGGGGTGAACATTTTTAGAAAGTCACTACTGTAGGAGCTAGTATTAATTGCTTTCTTTTGCCTGAGCCCTGAATAATGAAGGCACAGTGTTTGACAGGCCTATTCATTTGTAAAGAGCACAGTGAAAGCCATTATAAAGACATAAGGCCTTGCTATTGTTTTCAAAAGAACACCCTGATCACTGCCTTTAAAACTCCACTAACTCGGATTGTAAATGAAATGAGCTCTAGGAATGACTTGACAAAACATGCGCTGGAAATATGTTAGAAAATGAAGTGAAATTTAGTTTGTTTTAAAGGCCCTATATTACCAAAATTGGTACCTCATCAGAAACTTGTGAAAAAAGTTGTTTTGTTTCTTTCACATATGTTTGAGTTGTCCTGGTTTATTAGCCTGTACATCTCCAAACCTCAAAATGCTCTGTTGCACCAAAAAAAACCTTGAGGTATGTTTATGATGTGTAAACAACATTATAACATAGTGTGAAAATAGTGTAATATAGGCCCCCGGAAATAATATATTCAATAATATGTTCAAATATGATGTTAAAGGGACTGTTTGTAAGATGGAAGATACATAAATGTGACCTAAATTTGTCCGTGGATATGAAATAGACACGTTTCAACTCTAAAATCCAGTTGGTTTCAACCTAAAATCCCTCTCTCTGATCTGAATGGTCTCTACCTAAACCCCAGCACCTACAGCCAGTCATGAAGCAGTGCTAGTGCAGCTTCTGCAGCTTAGTGAGCAAATTCTGGAGGTTCTGAACTTTCACATGAGACCTGTATATACTGAGAAAAAAAAATGTATGTCTTCCATATGCAGGATATAGAACGGGCAACCCAGGGTCAGTTGTGAATTGTAGAATTGTACTATAACAGAGCAGGCAACATACAGTTCCTTTAACAAACATTAAAAAAACCCAAAATCTATCAGATCTGTGGAGAGGGAAGCCACTCACAATCAGTTTTTCAAGATATTTGTTTTAGCATTAAAAATACTTGTGCATGAATAAATGCAGGATAGACATGTTTAATGTAGGGCTGTCAGTTTAACGCATTAATTAAATTAATTATTTACACTGCAAATTAACGTGGTATAAAAATATAAAAAACACAATGCACGTGCATTTAAAATTTGGCAAATCGCTGCTCGGGCCTTTGAACGGTAACTTTATTTATAAAAAGAACGAAGACGGAACGATCAACAAGAACACGGTGGAGCTTTTGTCAAAAATAATTTTCCGATCACCGAAGCTGCTCCAGCCTGACGGATCATTTGAACGATAAACACGTCCGGACAAGTTCCATCGTTACTGGTGATAGAGCGAGCGTGAGCGCACTTCACCAAACCACCAAACCAACAGAAACCAGCAAACCACGCTGCAGAATTTAGGAAATGAATGAGCAAAGCGACCACAGAAAAACTGACAAACTCAATCACAAAGTGGGTTGCCTCTCTCTCAAAATCTCTCTCACAAGATTAAAATGTGATTAATTAGATTAATTAAATACAAATCCTGTAATTAATTAGATTCATTTTTTAATCGCCTGACAGCACTAGTTTAAAGATCCCATGACATGGTACTTCTTGATGCTTTTATATGGCTCCTTAATGGTTCCCTAATACTGTAAATGAATCCTTCTTCAAAATCAACACTCAGTGCATGAGAAAGACCCATTTACACAGACATGGTCACAAATTCACTCTCTGAACAACTCATTCTGGGCCTTCTTGCTTGAATGCAAATGAGAAGGACACAGATTGGCTCCTCTAAAGCCACTGGTCGCTGCTCTGCGCTGTCTCCCATTTCCGCGTTTGAAGCACGAAGACAGAAAGGAGAGCCATTTCAGTGAAAAAAACACATTTTCACAGAAAATAAAATTAAACCACTGCTGTTTCAGAGGTCCAGAGGGTCGGGTAAAGGACTTCCGAGCCTAGAAACACTCGCATGTGCCTCCAGCAAATAAAAAAACGCATTTCGCATTGCGTAGCTCCTTCGCGGTCCAAACTCTCTGGCCGTGATTTCCAGAGACAGGGGGTGGACATCCAGATGATGGTGGAACTGCATTTGCATTTCTTTTTTCAATCTGACGTCAATAAGGTGCCTTGTCCAGAATCGCCCGTTTGAGCTGTGTTTTTTTTTCAAACACACAAAAGGATCGCAAATGCTCAGTTTAGACATTTCGCAACTTTTAGCCATTGGGGGGGGCCTAAACAGGGTAGGGGAGCTCACATTAACGTTCAAAAACCTCAGAAAGTGAAAATTTCATGCCATGGGACCTTTAAAGCCATACTGCTTTTTTTGCTCTGGGCCCCACAGCAGGTGAATTAAAACAGAATGGAAATTTAATGATCCTGTAAAAAAGCTCATAACTTCTAATACTGTAATTTCCATTTCTAAATGCAAACGCTGACCTATTCCTGTCAAAACTGCACCTAGACATTAGGTTGTCCCTGCAGGGCTTCCGTAGGTGTTCACCAGAACCATTTAGATGTCCAGTCCGAGCTGCAACTCTGTGACGAGCTAACGCCAAGGGGCTACACATCGCACCGTTAACACTTACCTAGACTTTTGCACCTTTGTCTTGTCACTTAAAAGTAGAACATTTGCATGAAAGTGCAGATGACAGAAAGATCTTACCTAGTTTTTCATAATTTGAGCATTTTAGTGAAGTTTATAAGTACATAACTGTTGCCTAAAGGAACCATAATGTTAATAAAACCAGTCCTCAGGTAAGAACTTTTCTTCAAAATAATATTACTCAAATAGAACTGAAGAAGCAGCTTGGATGAGCCGCGAAACGTACTCGACCAAATAAACTTTTGTCCAGTTGACAAATTGAATTTCTCCTTTTGCCATTACTCAAATATTATACAAAGTAATGGTCTGTGAAATTACTCAATTAAAAACATATTTGAGAAGACTTCTACTTGTAAGAATAACTGTCCAGGTGTAACATGTGATAACCTCTATGAGATGTCAATGTAAGATGAAGGACAAAACTTTAAATCATTTTATATTGTCAACATAAAGCTTTTGTCACTCGTAGACTGACTCACAGGGGGAAGAGGAACCAAAACGCCAACTAAAAGTACTGTTACTTCAATAAAAAAATACCACGCAAGTAGGTGTAAACGTATGCTGCAAGAAAAGTTAAATTTCTCAAGTAAATGTAACTGAGTACAACCCACCTCCTTTCTAAGATACTAAGATGTTTTTTGATTGATTGATTCATATTTATTACAACTTTGTGCCAAGAGAGAAATAATAGTCATATACACAGTGGTGAAAGTAAAGCGGTGCGCACCGGAACGCAGCACCGGTATAAAATTCACAGCCGGTACGCAGCACCGCTAAGAGAATATGGTTAATGGTGGCCAAAACCCACATTTGAAAAAAAAAAAGTAAGGTGCGCTATTTAAGTAGAAAACACAAACAACCACACTATGCCATTGGAGAATAAGGTCGTTTTCACACCAGGAAAGTCCGATAGTTCACTTGCTTTGGTCCGGACCAAATGTTTTTTTTATTTTTTTTATTTTGGTGCCGTTCGCTTTCACACTGCAGTTTTTCCCCAACTGGACCAACATCTATAAACAAAACCACATGTGCTGAGGTCGCTCAGACATTGGACAGAAATGAGCCGTGTCCAAACACAGAAGGAGGAGAATCATGGTGCTACGTGCTGTTTTCAATCTAGCCTTAGCGATATGGTTTGCTCAGTTTTTACAGTTCGCACAAATGTTTGAGCAGCATCGTGAGGTTTACACTATTTTACAATCAATTTCCAAACGACGAAGACACAGGGTAAGACGACTACGGAGGACAGCGCTCATGTGAGCATCAAGTTCTGACTCTTGCTCTTCAAGCAAAACATAAATAAGCCTCGTAAGTTTCGTTTAGTTTTGTTTCGTCAGCCTCGGTTTCCCATAATGCTCGACATACGACGGGAGCTCGTTAAGTACAAAAAGCCAACTTGTGTCGGATCGAGTCCGGTCTGCATTCTCACCTCAAACGAACCGCACCAGAGTTCAAATGGAACTGTGCTGAGACCGAGCTTTTTAGGTGGTCTTGGTTCGCTTGTTTGCTCCGGATCGAGACTTTTGGTTTTTATTCACACCAGAACAAAAGGTCCGAATCAAAGGAGCAAATGAACTCTGGTTCGTTTTAAACAAACCAAACAAGGCAGGTGTGAAAATGACCTAACTGAAAACTACCCGAAACTCTGGTGCAGAGATATCTGCAGTCTGTTAAGCAAGGATTGTCAAAACTTATCTGACTGTAGCCGTGAAAGTCGCCTAAACCATTGCGAGGCGGTGCTGCGAACTGGTAGAAGATTTAAGGCCGGCGCGCTGCCTGCACCTGTAAGAGACGGTTTATGCTGACTAAAAAAATATGAAATAATTAAGTATATTTAAAAAGTTATTTATCTATGAAAAAGGTGTAAAACGTTAAAAAAAAATAAAAATAAAAAGCTAAAACGAGGGTTAAAAAAAAAAAAGAAAACGGTAAAGTGATGCACTGGACATTATAGCACCTGTAAGAAATGAAAACTACTTTCACCACTGCATATACATATTATATACAGTGGTCCCTGGTTTATCACGGTGGTTACGTTAAAAAAATAACCCGCGATAGGCGAAGTACGCGAAGTAGTCAGCTTTATATTTTATAATTATTCTACATGTTTTAAGGCTGTAAACGCCTCACCACACTAGAGGTAAGATCGGGCCTAAAAAATCCAGCCCGACCCGACTCGGCCCGCGGGTATTAAAGCCCGACCCGGCCCGAGCCCGACCAATTAACTTGATTTGCAGGCCCGAGCCCGAAGCAAACCCGAAATTTCATATTTTATTTGTGAGGGGCGTTTTTTTGAAACAAATGATAATATAGATGTTTGACGATCATCAATTTTGCTAGTACAGCTGTTTAAATGCCTGCTCAGCGTCGAGGTCAATGTTCCCCCTAATGTTTTATGTGTCTGAGCAAACACACTAACTCCCTGAGCGCTCCTTGGAACCCTGTGCGCGACATTCGACATGCACCCCCCCCCGCTACACGCGGAAAGAGCTGCGCGTGCTCGCGGCTTGCGCGTGCTCGTGGCTTACACCGGTAGAAGTTTAATACGAGACACATACTTTTGTTTCTGAATACTGGACGATTCCCCCGTATTCAGATGACCCCGCGGCTGAAAAAAAAAGCGGAACTCTTTCATCCCTGCGCTGCATAGATTTTCTTGTGCGCTGAGAATGTGTGAGCAGTGCGCAACTGCACAGGCGCGCAGCTTAGAGGGAACGTCGAGGTGCCAGTCTTTTTGCTCTCGTATGAAAGCAAAGCGCCACATTGACTACATTCAGCGAAGCCAACGCAAGTTTCTGTAGCATTTTCAACAATCAATTTGAAGCTTTTCCACACCTCACTCTTACCGGTGCGTGTTTGTCTTTTCAGTTCTCCTGTCTTTAGTTTATCCTTAACTTCTTGCTCCTCCATATTGGGGATACCAGGTCAAAATAGATGCGGACTTGCGGAGGGGAAGATTATTAAGAGCGGCTCCTGTTTAATAGTTAAATAGCAATTACATTACAGCGCCTTCTCTGTTTTATCCAAATTATTTATTTTAAAACAAGTATTCCTTAGTTTAGTATCCACACATCGTTTTATTATACATTTTTATAAACATATATTTATTTTTTAAAAAGTCAGCGAGAGAGAAGCCCGGCCCGAGCCCGACCCGAAGCAATGATTGACATTTTAGGCCCGAGCCCGACCCGAATTTCGGGTCGGGTCAGGTCGGGCTTGGGCTCGGGCTTAAGATCTTACCTCTACACCACACACATTCTACACTTTTCTCAGACTGGAATTAACATTTTCTCACATTTCTCTCTCTTGTTTATACAAACTTTTGTAGATTTTTAACAAAAAAAAAAAAATAGTGACACATGTATTTCACATTTCCTCTGACCGCGCCTCTTCGTCCTGGCGCCGCTTCACCTCGGTGCAGGCGTCGTTTTCCGAGTGAAGAACATGGTTATGGGGAGTTGTTGGCGCTCTATTTTTAATTTGGGCAAGAAGATTCTTATAAACAGACATGCCACCTGATTATATTTGAGAACGTTTCGTCGACATCGTGGGTTTTGTCGGGGAGAAAACTTGCAAACGTACAGCACTTCAGAGTCACACTGAAGCGATCGAACATTTATATAAATTTGTCAAACAACACATCCTGTACTGTACAGGAGACACGGAGGAGAATGATCGAGAAATTGGCAAAGGCCTACAGTCCCTTAGCCAATCAGGACGCAAAACACAATGCACGTTGATACACTATAAAAAAAATTGGGATAAAAAAATCCGCGAAACAGCCAGGTGAACCGCGCTATAGCGAGGGACCACTGTATACGTTGTAAACAACAGAATAGCACATTTCTTTTTGAAAAGGAGTGGGAAGAAGAAAAACGTATATGTTGATACTTTATTATGATGCTGATACTAAAGACTCGATTTTGATACCCAAAAAGCTCATTTTAAAGGTCCCATGGCATGAAATTTTCACTTTCTGAGGTTTTTGAACGTTAATGTGAGCTCCCCTACCCTGTTTAGGCCCCCCCCCCATGGTTAAAAGTTGCGAAATGTCTAAACTGAGCATTTGCGATCCTTTTCTGCGTTACAAAAAATCAGAGCTCAAACGGGCGATTTTGAACAAGGAAACTTATTGACGTCAGATCGAAAAAAGAAATGCAAATGCAGTTCCACCCCCGTCTGTCTGTACTCAGCGTCTCTGTAAATCACGCCCAGAGAGTTTGGACTGCGAATGCGCTAGGCAATGCAAAATGTGTTTTTTTATTTGCCTGGAGGCACGTCCGAGCGTTTCTAGGCTCGGAAGTCTTTTATCTGAGCCTCTGGACCTTTGAACAGCAGTGGTTTAATTTTATTTTCTGTGGAAATGTGTTTATTTTTCAATGGAACGCTTCAAATCTCTCCCCCGTGCAAAAACAAGGAAATGGATCAGCTGAGGGCTCAGAGCGAGAGGGAGAGTTTGGCTACGCCCCCACCCTCTACTATTGGCCAGCTCTTTTCTCCTCATTTGCATTTAAGCAACAACGCCCATTATAGAGTGTTCAGAGTGAGAAAAATTACTCTTTCTCATCTTATCTCTGTTTCTCATGCACTGAGTGTTGATTTTGAAGAAGGATTCATTTACAGTATTAGGGAACCATTAAGGAGCCATATAAAAGCATCAAGAAGTACCATGTCATGGGATCTTTAAAAGCTTTTTTAGACAATATTCTAATTTTCAACACAAAATAGCACAATAATTGTTTCATAATGTTTAATGTTTGTCTTATTGTTTATTGTTTTATTACTGATTTTACCTTCTGTACAGCGTCTTTGAGTGTCTTGAAAAGCGCTTTATAAATAAAATGTATTATTATTATTATTATTATTATTACAAAATAATATTGTTTTATTACACTATGTAGTCTTACAATAACTCAAGATGAAACAGTTCAGGAAAGGTCCAATTTTATCCAGTTTTATTTATTTTATTTTATTTTTTTTCAGTATCAATACTTGCTAAAAGTAGATCTAATTTCAATACCTGTTTTTAGTCTCGTTTAGTATCAGATTTCCGATACTTTTGACAGCCCAACTACCATATAACTGCCTATAGCCATACTTTTCCACATGGATTCCTTACGCTACACAATTGTTAGCCTTAGCCTGTCTGACGCAACTGAATTATTTATTTTCTTTTGGTCTGGCGCCTCATCCCTCCACGGCCATTTATTATTGCATGTTTACCCGACTAATAATCACAGCGCGCCATGAATTAATGATATTTTTCTTTGGCTCGGCGAGGGCTGCTTTCTAATTGACACTTTTGTGGACGTCTGTTGTCGTGACGTTGGAACGCTGGATGCTTAGTGAGACTGTATGGCATGCCTGTGAAGCACGCAGTGGAGAATTATTGTCACATTTAGCGTGAGAATCGCACACATGCTGTTTCTGTTTGGTTATGTGTCCCGCGCATTGAAATCTGTCAATTTAAAGCAATTTTTTTCACAGCAGTTTTCCAAAACCACTTTTATTTATAATTCTTTTGGTCATAAGTTATTTTGTACATGTCAGTAGAAATGTTTGCACTGTTTTGTTATGATTTGTTATGTATTACTTTTCAGTAATGTGCATGTTGAGGCAATAACAATCATGATTTTTTATTAAAGTTATTTTGCTGTTACGTTACTGAAGTGTATTGTGTGTTTTGTGCGTAGGATTTCGGAGATGACGGCTCACTGTACATAACCAAGGTGACCACCAGCCACATGGGGAACTACACGTGTCATGCGGACGGGTATGACCGGCTGTACCAGATCCACACGCTGCAAGTCAATGGTAAGGTTAAATCGACTTTTCAAAGCTTTTAACCAAGTTAAAGTTCTTCTCCCTAACCCTAACCCTAACCTGGTTTAGACCTGGTTTAGTCCTGGTTTAGTCCTGGTTTAGACCTGGTTTAGTCCTGGTTTAGTCCCGGTTTAGTCCTGGTTTAGACCCAGTTTAGTCTTGGTTTAGTCCTGGTTTAGACCTGGTTTAGACCTGGTTTAGTCCTGGTTTAGACCTGGTTTAGTCCCGGTTAATCCCGGTTTAGTCCTGGTTTAGTCCTGGTTTAGACCCAGTTTAGTCTTGGTTTAGTCCTGGTTTAGACCTGGTTTAGTCTTGTTTTAGTCCTGGTTTAGACCCAGTTTAGACCCAGTTTAGTCCTGGTTTATACCCGGTTTAGTCACGGTTTAGTCCCATTTTAGTCCTGGTTTAGACCCGGTTTAGACCTGGTTTAGTCTTGGTTTAGTCCTGGTTTAGACCCAGTTTAGTCTTGGTTTAGTCCTGGTTTAGACCTGGTTTAGTCTTGGTTTAGTCCTGGTTTAGACCCGGCTTAGACCCAGTTTTTAGACCTGGTTTAGACCCGGTTTAGTCCAGGTTTAGACCCGGTTTAGACCCGGTTTAGTCCTGGTTTAGTCCCGGTTTAGACCCGGTTTAGACCCGGTTTAGACCAGGTTTAGTCATGGTTTAGTCCTGGTTTAGTCCTAGTTTAGTCTTGGTTTAGTCCTGGTTTAGTCCTGGTTTACACCCGGTTTAGTCCTGGTTTAGTCCTGGTTTAGACCCAGTTTAGTCCTGCTTTAGACCCGGTTTAGTCCAGGTTTAGACCCGGTTTAGACCCGGTTTAGACCCGGTTTAGTCCTGGTTTAGTCCCGGTTTAGTCCCGGTTTAGACCAGGTTTAGTCATGGTTTAGTCCTGGTTTAGTCCTAGTTTAGTCTTGGTTTAGTCCTGGTTTAGTCCTGGTTTAGTCCTGGTTTAGGCCCCTGCTGTCAGCTAATCTGTCCCTTTGATGCAGTTAAAGTTCTTCTCTTCTTATTTACCCTCTCACAATTGTATTTGGAGTGATTTTGCGCATCTTTAATTGCTTATTTTAAAAATGCCATATTTAGAGTGACCAGATATCCATATTTACCTGGGACAGTCCCAGTTTTGAGCCCTGTGTCCCCAATTTTATACAAGAAATGTATCAGGTGTCCTTATTTTTGACCAATTTGATCCCTGCCAACATTAAAAAGAAACATAAATTGTCATTTGTTTAGGCAAAAAACAGAAAAGGATGCTTAAAAATGAGTTTTTGTCATTTTTAAGCATCCTTTTCTGTTTTGAAAAACAAAGAAATTTGGATTATACCGACTCACATGTTAGTCATGAATGGGCCAAATGCATAACAATTTTGCTTACTTAAGCACTGGTTTCACAATTTTATTATTACCAACCACTCCAAACCAGGGGTGTCCCAGTTTTTGGTTTTGAAAATCACCCTAGCCAGATTGCTGATCGATCCCCCTTTCACCGCCTCTGGTACACACCCGCTGCTCTGTGCTTACATTGTTCTTCAGTTTTATTTTCTTAATTAATGTTACACGTAGGATTTGGCAGCATTCCAGTCATTTTGATACAAATGGAAAAAAAACAAAATCTGTTACTCACTAGAGTTGATGTGCAGTTATCCATCGAAGGGGTGGACAGCCACACGGCTCTTTATTGTGATGTTTACGGCGACGTCAGCTGCCACTGGTCACCACAGGTTTCTAACGCAGAAGTCAGAGGACTTGTTTCTTTTATTGAGTTGTTTTGCATGAATACAGTGGTCCCTCGCTCTATCACGGTTCACTGTTCGCGGCCTCGCTGTTTCGCTGATTTTTTTTAATAGTGTAACATTGTGTTCTACGTCCTGATTGGCTAAGAGACTGTAGACCTTTGCAGATTGATAGATGGGGGACGCAGGGGGGACCGGGACTAGACCAGGACTAAACGTGGACTAAACCAGGTCTAGACCAGAACTAAACCAGGTCTAGACCAGGTCTAAACCAGGTCTAAACGTGGACTGGTCCTGGACTAAACCGGGACTAGACCAGGTCTAAACTAGGATTAAATCACTCCGTGCAGCTCTTTGCTGGTTTCGTGCGGCTCTTGCGTTCGTTTGTGCGTGTTCGGTTTGTAGCTCGGGCTGCGAGGACGCGGTCCTGAGGGGGAGGCATGGTCCGGGCACCGAGGTTCGATCTCGTGCTCGCAGCCCGGGCCTTGCGCCGGTCGTGCTGCTCTGTCATGGATTTGACCATGCGCACTTCTCTAAGGGGTTGGTGCGTATCGCGTCCCGGGACGTGGCAGTGCCGTTGGATGAGCGCGGTGCTTCCTGCGGATCTAGTGACTCATGTCTCCGCTCCCCTCGCTCGTCCGCACGCTTCACTATTAATACATTTTGTTGAAAATTTACGAAAGTTTGAGTGTTTAAACGAGAGAGAAATGTGAGAAAACATTAATTCCAGTGTTTTAAGGTGTTTACAGACTTAAAACATGTATAATAATTGTGAAATATAAAGTTGTCTACTTCGCTGATTTCACTCATTACGGGTTATTTCTGGAACCTAACCCCCGCGATAAACGAGGGACTACTGTATTGCAATTTAAAATGTGTAAATAATGTTATAATTTGCATTTCCACTGGCATCGTAGATTATATCTATACAGCTGACACAAGCACAATATGTCTTCTTTAGAGCTTTTCCAATAAGTGCACACTACACCCGTTTAGGTCGCCTGTGATCCACACTAGTACTCTCAGCATGTTTTATACAGAAGATCTCATTCCTCTGTGTCTTATGCCACTTTCATGTGATGTCAGATAAATCGTAGCTATGACTTTTCAAGTGGAAGTTGCACATGAACACTGCACCAAGTCATTTGCTGAATTACGTATGTCCATGATTGGCTAATCCACCTGTCAATCATGCCCATCTGAACTCAGGTAGATACGACCGGAATCCAGACTAAACCTCTCATAGTACTGGTGTGTATTCTTACCTGGCCAGGCAATGTTTTAGTATAATGTTGCCGTTATTTATTTATTTAAAAAAAAAAAAAAAAAATTGGTTAAATCAAAGTTAGGGTCTTCATATTTAACAAATATTATTTTTGACAATAGTAATTTTACTGAAGTCAACTAAGTGCATTTTACTGCAAGGTTATTTTATTTTTATTTATTTATTTTTGCATGGCATAAAGACTTTTTTCAATGATTCCTCTCAAAAATATGAAAATATGAACCTGGTTGAAAAACTTTTGACACCCCTGTTCTAATGGCTAAGTGTCTCCCAGCAACGACATGTGGTATTATTTAAGCCTTAGTGCTTTGTGCCCTATTTTTGTTTGTTTGTTTGTTTGTTTGTTTGTTTGTTTTTTTTGCAAATTTGACTATTCTAAAATCATACCAATCAAGTAGCGCAGTTAAACAGTCATGAAAAGGGGTCAGGGGTGAAAAAGGTGAGAACGGTGCACTAACCCTAACCTGGTTTAGACCTGGTTTAGTCCTGGTTTAGACCTGGTTTAGTCCCGGTTTAGTCCTGGTTTAGACCTGGTTTAGTCCCGGTTTAGACCTGGTTTAGACCTGGTTTAGTCCCGGTTTAGTCCTGGTTTAGACCTGGTTTAGTCCCGGTTTAGTCCTGGTTTAGACCTGGTTTAGTCCTGGTTTATACCCGGTTTAGTCACGGTTTAGTCCCATTTTAGTCCTGGTTTAGACCTGGTTTAGACCTGGTTTAGTCTTGGTTTAGTCCTGGTTTAGTCGCGGTTTAGTCCCGGTTTAGACCCGGTTTAGTCCTGGTTTAGACCTGGTTTAGTCCTGGTTTAGACCCTGTTTAGACCCAGTTTAGACCTGGTTTGTCTTGGTTTAGTCCTGGTTTAGTCCTGGTTTATACCCGGTTTAGTCATGGTTTAGTCCCATTTTAGTCCTGGCTTAGACCCGGTTTAGACCTGGTTTAGTCTCGGTTTAGTCCTGGTTTAGACCCAGTTTAGTCCTGGTTTAGTCCCGGTTTAGACCCGGTTTAGTCATGGTTTAGTCCTGATTTAGTCCTGGTTTAGTCCTGGCTTACACCTGGTTTAGACCTGGTTTAGTCCTGGTTTAGACCCAGTTTAGTCCTGGTTTAGTCCTGGTTTACACATGGTTTAGACCTGGTTTAGTCCTGGTTTAGACCTGGTTTAGTCCTGGTTTAGTCCTGGTTTACACCTGGTTTAGACCTGGTTTAGTCCTGGTTTAGACCCGGTTTAGTCCTGGTTTAGTCCTGGTTTAGTCCTGGTGTAGTCCCGGTTTAGGCCCCTGCTGTCAGCTAATCTGTCCCTTTGATGCAGAAATAATACGATAATATGACTCGCCCGATAAGAACGCGGTCACTCCGTTGTAACAGTTTGCCGTGTTAATTTGCGTATTCATGTGTATGCGCGGGTCGCGTATATCCACGGACTTTAATTATCCGGCGCTCCGGAGAAACGGATGTATCCCGAACGTATCCCGAATGTGTCCCAAGGCGAGAGTAGCATTCTTATGTAGCATTAACGTAACAAGTTAAGGATTTTCACCAGTTTCATGAAATGCCGCGTACATACACGAGGCTTGCTCACAGCTGACCGGCGAACAGGTGCAAACAGAGCAGCGCTAATCGTCATGATTGGCGCGATCGGTGGGTAATTATGCTGCAACATGATTGGAAGCTGGAGCTCAGTTCGGCCCTTCAAACACGCGGGGATTTTGCTCAGTCAATTAATATTTTCCCGACCTGGTTTAGACCTGGTTTAGTCCCGGTTTAGACCTGGTTTAGACCTGGTTTAGTCCCGGTTTAGTCCTGGTTTATTCCTGGTTTAGTCCTGGTTTATACCCGGTTTAGTCACGGTTTAGTCCCATTTTAGTCCTGGTTTAGACCCGGTTTAGACCTGGTTTAGTCCTGGTTTAGACCCAGTTTAGTCTTGGTTTAGTCCTGGTTTAGACCCGGTTTAGTCTTGGTTTAGACCTGGTTTAGTCCCGGTTTAGACCTGGTTTAGACCTGGTTTAGTCCCGGTTTAGTCCTGGTTTATTCCTGGTTTAGTCCTGGTTTATACCCGGTTTAGTCACGGTTTAGTCCCATTTTAGTCCTGGTTTAGACCCGGTTTAGACCTGGTTTAGTCCTGGTTTAGACCCAGTTTAGTCTTGGTTTAGACCTGGTTTAGACCCGGTTTAGTCCTGGTTTAGACCCGGTTTAGACCCAGTTTAGTCCTGGTTTAGACCCGGTTTAGTCCGGGTTTAGACCAGGTTTAGTCCTGGTTTAGTCCTGGTTTAGTCCCGGTTTAGTCCCGGTTTAGACCAGGTTTAGTCCTAGTTTAGTCTTGGTTTAGTCCTGGTTTAGTCCTGGTTTAGTCCTGGTTTAAACCCGGTTTAGTCCTGGTTTAGTCCTGGTTTAGTCCTGGTGTAGTCCCCCCCCCCCCCTTCACTAGAATCATTTGTATATTTTAATACCTAGAATTGTCAATCTCTACTGACCAAAACATGAAAAGTAACTGCTAACTTGAAAACTACCACTTGATAACATCACAAGGTGGAAGAGAGCATTTTTAGCTTTGGAGAACGGTTGAACGACTAAAAACGCAGCGTTACTCAAACAAGCGTGAAACAAAAACAAACAAAACAACAAGTCCGGGTATGATTTTGACGATAACAACACGGCTAAAAACAAAGAAAACAGAATGAGTTTAACATAATATTGGACCTTAAACTATTTCGCTGAGCCAGAACCAGTGCACCTCTCGACTCGGCGCACTGAGTGAAAAGTCGGTTGCGAGCGAGCTTGTGCCTGGCTGTATCCGGAGGCGCGTCCTTGTGAGTGACATTGGCTGTTGTCGCGGCGGCACGCTTACACAGATGGAGCCTGTGATTGTTAATCTGCCTGCAGTCATGCTCTTGTTGTGGGGCCATACACACTCTCTCTGTCAATAGTGGCAGACATTTGTTTAAACAGACGAGATAAAGAGCCCGTTTAAAGTATTGTTCCAGAATCTGTGCCTTTAGCTTGCCACTTGTTTGACAGAGATATTTGTAATGAGTGCTGAGAGATGTTATAATCGGCGTGAGCTGTGCCAGAACATGAGTGGAGTCTTGTTGTCTTAATACACTGGTTTTATGTCGTACCTTTGTGTTAACTGGGCCATATACAGACAGGCTTAATCACTTAATGTCAGAATTATTGGTGATTATTATGTAAAGTGTGCAGAATCCCTCAGTCGTCCAGGTAGAATCCACGGCAAAAGAAGAAATTCAGTTTGTCAATAGGACAAAAGTTTATTTGGTCGAATATGTTTCACAGCTCATCCAGGCTGCTTCTTCAGTTCTGGTCAGACCCTGGTGGACACTGTCTAATATCTGCCTGAAGGGAAGAGCGAACTACAATGAAATTACTCTGTATGGAGTAAGAAAGAGGACAAAATAACGTGTCGTCACAAGAAATTAATCCACGCGAATAACATGTAGTCACAAGAAATTAATCCACGCGAATAACGTGTAGTCACAAGAAATTAATCCATGCATATTTTGGATATACACGCGTCTTTGGTTGTTGGTTGTTTGATATTTGTCGACATCGAAAAGTTACGGGTACTGTCTTAAGTACGCATACGAATTTCCAGATGGAAGAAAGTGGACAAAAATACGTCATCAGTTACGTCACATGCGTCAGTAGAAGAAAAGTCGATCAGCATCGAGATTACGCATGCGCTGAAGTTTGGCGCTAAATTCTGAACAACAGTCTGCATGGCGGACCGAAGTCAGGTAGGCTTTCGCGTTTGGTCTGATAACTTCAGCGCATACGTAATCTCGATGCTGATCGACTTTTCTTCTGCTGACGCATGTGACGTGATGACGTAACCGATGACGTATTTTTGTCCACTTTCTTCCATCTGAGAAATTCGTATTCGTACTTAAGACAGTACTCGTAACTTTTCGATGTCGTAACTTTTAGATTTGTATTCTGACGATGTCGTAACTTTTAGATTTGTATTCTGACAAATATCAAACACACAACACGCGTGAAGAGTCCCTCAGTCGTCCAGGTAGAATCCATGATAAAAGAAGAAATTCAATTTGTCAACTGGACAAAGTTTGTTTGGTCGAAAATGTTTCGCCGCTCATCCGAGAGGCTTCGTCAGTTCATACCTAGGATGAATAGGTATGCTAAACTAGACGCCAGAGAAACAAAAGACAGAAACAAATAGGCGAGATAGTTTTGGAAAAACTGCAGTATAGTTAGCTCCTCCCTGCAGCGAGATGCAAGCAAGTGTACCAGCACTCTAACCAGAACTGACGAAGCCTCTCGGATGAGCGGCGAAACGTTTTCGACCAAACAAACTTTGTCCAGTTGACAAATTGAATTTCTCCTTTTATCAAACACACAACACCTCATTTTAGAGTTTGCAAATATTTATTTTCTGCTCAACTATAACCAAAGACGCGTGTATATCCACAATATGCATGGATAAATTTCTTGTGACTACACGTTATTCGCGTGTATATCCAAAATATGCATGACGACACGTTATTCGCGTGGATTAATTTCTTGTGAATACACGTTATTTTGTTCTCTTTCTTACTCCATAACTCTGAAACTACCACACCTATTTATGAACAGAAACTGTAAACAAATAGGTGTGGTAGTTTCAAAGCAATTTCACGTATTCAGCCAAATAAACTTTTATCCTGTTGACAAATTGAATTTCTCCTTTTGCCATTATTATGTAAAGATGACTTTAATATAAGAGCTTTTTAACCACGTTACAAATGACACACATGACATGATCAGTTTATTTATTTGTATCTGCAGAGTATGCAAGGGTATGGAAAAAACATGAAAGACATCATTTCAGCAAGCTAACCCAAGTAAACACATAAATACTCTGTACCTCGGATTCCATTCTGTTTAAGCTGTTTAAGCCTTGAGAGGGAATACTTGATTTTGTATTTCTGTTTGGCTGAGATCTTGGTGTCCTTCAACACCATATCTACTGTGTGGTGAAATTATATGACCTTGTTTATAGACACCTGGAGCACAATGAACTGTCCATGTTAAGCAAAAATACATTTTGAAACATTTTGGTTTGGAGTTTTTTTTTTTTTTTTTTTTTTTTTTTTTAAAGATTTACAAGATTATGCTTTTAAAAACTGCAGTCTTCCAGCACAGGGGCGACCCACAAAATTATGTGCGTAATAATAAATCCACATCCCGTCTGCAGTGTCCACATAAAGCTGAAGCCAAACAAATAATATGACCCAAACTCCAAAGCGCCAAAATCCACCTCCTCCTGGGTCTTGGTGATTGCGCAATTCTCAAATCTTAAACATGGATTCTCCAGTGTGGAGCGTGTGTCTGAGTCCAAATGAAAAGTTTGTAAAGTTCATGATAATCCTCCTCCTCTGCCCAGGTAACGTGTAGTAAAAGCGTAGCTGAGAAGAGAAAATTGCTATCTTTCTATCTATTTCAGTCTAATGGGTGTTCCACAAGGCAATGTTTTGGACCTATTTTTGTTTAAACAAAGTAGTAGACTAAACAAGTAGTCTTACACTTAACTTAAAATATTCTCTACTTAAAAAACATACTTTTAGCGGAGACAGTATATGTTCTATGAGGAAAAAAAAAAAAGAAAACCAATAAATCAGTCCTTGTTTTTATTTTTTTTTATTTTTTTGTACTTTCTACTCCACTATGTTTTTGAACAGGACTGAAAAGGCTGAGAGGTTTATTTTTTAATATGTTCATCATTTGAGAAAACAAAAATATACAAATAAAAAAGCGTGGAAAAAACAATGAATTCAGTTGTTTCTATTCAACGAAATGTTTATCAAAATCACTATATTTGAAGCTTTATAAGATCTCAAACTCAGTGCAAAATACTTTTTAGTTTAAAGGGACAGTGTGTAAGATTTTTACCCGTTAATTACCGAAATTGAAGATACCCATTCAAAAATACAGTGTTTTCCAAGCCTTTTCACTTCCATCATGAAATCAAAGTATTCTGTTGGACTTGGATATAGTCGCATAAAAGGGGGATCTTCCCCATGCAGAGGCAGCCATTTTGAATACGAGAGCCGCAGAAGGACATTTGGGCTCCGCCTTCGCCTTTTCTTTATACAGTAGTTGTCAAAGGGCTCGTGGTTTTCACACGAGATAGTACGCGTTTGGATAAACAACGACAAGCATGTTGCCGGATCACACTTACTCCACACATACATCGCAGGAGCAAGCACCTTCATCTAAGAGGAAAAGAAGAAGGACATAGTACCTACCGCGGCGGGGGCTTTGTTGCAGCCGCACCCCGGGTTCAGACCGACCTCCGCCCTCCGCGGTCCGGTTCCCGATTCCCCGCACGAACCACGCGCACGTGTGAAGCGCACCTGGCGCACAGCGCCGAGTGCGCTTCACACGTGCGCGCGGTTCGTACGCGGCTGCCGGAACCCACCTCCGGGTACGCCGAGCTCTCCGTGTTACGTCGCGCCTGGGTGACCCTCGAGGTCTGCAGTAGCTAGGACAGGAATTGCAATACCCACCATCCACCAATGCGGCACCATCCTACACAGTGTATCTTTAAAGTACATTTTTAAACACGTACCTTATTACTTAAGTCGTTTTTTCATGTGATACTTTTATTATTACTTAAGAAAATACAAATACTGGAGCAAAATAAACTTATCTAGTATCTAGTATTTCTTCCACCCTGCTCTGCTTCTGTCCTGATTCTTGAATTGGTTCAAGAATGGTTGGTTCAAGACTTGGTTCTTTGAAAAAATCTGATCCATCCGTACACATGAAGGAGTCGGAAAATAACCAACTCCGACACGAACGTAACGTCACTAAGCAAAATGTGAGTTAACAAAATTTTCAATTATTGGACAGTCCTAATTTCTAATGAATCTTGCTTTATGAAGATTACTCTACTGTTTTTAATGAGTGACTTAAAAAAAATGACCTAACACCATTCGATTCCGTTGTCACATTCATTAGTATTCCAGGACAAGTTCACGTGGAGGGTAATTACAATGATATAGACCGCTTTATGAGCTTTTCTGCACTAGCCCCAGCAGGCTTGTTAAACCCACTATTCTGTTTATGGAAATAGTGAACCTCTTGGGTGTGGGGTCTGCTGGTAATTGATATAGAAACTCCAGTCTGACCTTTTTACCACAGAATATGAATTTTCCATTTAAAGTCTGGCTCATGTCTCTGGAGAGCAGCCATCACTCTGGCATAGCAAGTCCTCAAACTCAATTAGGGCCAGCAGGAAGAATGGAGATTTTAGACGACAGGGTTTGTATGAAAATGTATTTGTGCTCTTGATATGAGCACAACTTAAAAATGTAAAATGTTTGTGAAATATAACATGCAACTAAAAGAAAAAGTTGTGTCTTTTGGTGTAGGAACTGATTTTTGTAACTAAAACCACTGATGTTTTATATACTGTAAGTGTTTAAGGTGCATTGTGTAACTTTTCTGGAGGAGGGTCTGTCAAACGCTTTTCTTCATGGAGACGTTATTGCTTTGTCTGGATTATTTAACAGTGTGGTGTTAAACCTTTCTACCAGACCAAGTTACAGGTCAGATCTGTGGAAAGGAGTCAGAATGCCTGTTATTTCTAGATATTTTTGAGCAGTAAAACCATCTGTAATTGAATAAATGTAAGGTAGATCTGGAACATTCCAGGTAGAGGAATGACATATTTGTAGAAACAAGCAGGTGGCAGGCCTCCAACCAAAAAGTTACATAGTGCACCTCTAGGCAATATCTGTTCAGGCAAAGCAACGCAATTTATTTCTGTAGCACAAATTGTACAATGAAGTACTTCAAAGTGCTTTACAGAATAGAAAAAACATAATACGAACTCATAAACCATAAATAATCATAATTTTAAAGATGCGCACTAAAGGTGCAGTGTGTAGCTTTTATGGAGAGGATCCGGTGTGTCTCCATGGAGATGTTAATGCTTTGGTTTAAATTGTCCATAGTATGGCATTAAATGAATCTGTCTTGCATTTACACTACACTACACTACTTATTTATTGCTCAAAAATAATTAGTATCTTCATTCTTATTGTGAGTGGGGTCGCCTCCCCACAGATCTAACCTGTAATTTAGCTTGTAGCTCTCAATGGAGATTCTTAAGTTTATGGCTATATTGTGGAACATTCTATGCACATCTCCATGGAGACAAGCAGGTGACAGGCACAGTGCACCTTTAAAAGAGAAAATTGTCTCAGACTCGAGGTCTGTCATTCGTTGAGTGCAATCATTTTTCAATACAGCTTCTGCTGTTGGCAATAACTTTGCACCAGCATGCGGGAGCGTGCGGGAGCGTGCGAGAGCGTGAAGGAGCGCGCTGCTCTTTGCCATTTCATGCTCTTGCTCCTCTCTGTGTACAGGGCACATGCTCCCTCCTCAATGATGCTCCCCAATTAGAAGGTCAAGACGACACGCAAAGCAAAAACTAGTCAAAATTTATGCTACAGTGTCCGCACAGAGCAGGTGTACAGCACAGAGCAGGTCTACAGCACAGAGCAGGTGTACAGCACAGAGCAGGTGTACAGCACAGAGCAGGTCTACAGCACAGAGCAGGTGTACAGCACAGAGCAGGTCTACAGCACAGAGCAGGTGTACAGCACAGAGCAGGTCTAGAGCACAGAGCAGGTCTACAGCACAGAGCAGGGCTAGAGCACAGAGCAGGTGTACAGCACAGAGCAGGTGTACAGCACAGAGCAGACCTACAGCACAGAGCAGGTCTACAGCACAGAGCAGGTCTACAGCACAGAGCAGGTGTACAGCACAGAGCAGGTCTACAACACAGAACAGGTCTACAGCACAGAGCAGGTGTACAGCACAGAGCAGGTGTACAGCACAGAACAGGTCTACAGCACAGAGCAGGTGTACAGCACAGAGCAGGTGTACAGCACAGAGCAGGTGGTGTAAGCCTCGTTTTGTTTCGTTTCGTCAGCCTCGGTTTCCCATAATGCTCGACATACGACGGGAGCTCGTTAAGTACAAAAAGCCAACTTGTGTCAGATCGAGTCCGGTCTGCATTCTCACCTCAAACGAACCGCACCAGAGTTCGAATGGAACCGTGCCGAGACTGAGCTTTTTAGGTGGTCTCGGTTCGCTTGTTTGCTCCGGATCGAGATTTTTGGTTTTTATTCACACCAGAACAAAAGGTCCGAATCAAAGTAGCAAACGAACAAGGCAGGTGTGAAAACGACCTTAAAAACATAATTTCAGTGTATAATTTGAATAAAAATGAAAGTATGATCAATCATATTATTACAGAAGCTGTGGCGTTAGTTGGCCAGTATAATTTCATAGTACACATTTATTAAACGGCTTTATTTGTGATCACAAGTGCACTGACACTGTATGTTCTATGAGAGGCAAAGAAACTTATTGCGTTCTTTCTTTTTTTATCCTAAATATATATAAATAGCTGTGTATTTTCTTATTTGTCAATATTTTACGGCTGCAGCTCACAATCAATAGCATCCAATTTACACCGGAGTCCACTCCACTTCCCACTTCAGCTCTGAACAAATTGCTGTCTGGGTTAAATTAATGAAAGCTTGAGTTTAATCATCAAAGAACAAGACGCTATTTTGTATCTGGGAAAACATATTTAGCTTTGTGCGCAGGAAAGACTCGGCTCATTTCGAGAATCTCATTTGAGCTACGAGTGATTCGAAATCTCAATCTACTGGTGAAGCGAGGTTGATGCTAATCTTGTGTTAGAATGTGGAGGCAGCTGCAACTCTTCAGGAAAAACTGATAGTGGATTTTGGTAACAGCTATGAAATTAAATTAATCAGAGCCGGCTTGGAGAATACAAGAATTTGGCGGTAGAAATTACAATTTTGGGTTCATCAGCCTTAGTCTCTTTGCGTGTTGAAATCTGAATATCTCTTTTTTACTTTTTTTTCTACTCTTGTATTGCAATATTAGTCACACATTTTAGTACATGTCCGTGTTTTGAAGTTTTAAATAGGTTCTCAAGAAAGGAGTTTGGGCAAAGTTTTCCATTTTGATCAGATATCAGCGCTAAAATTCAAGAAAACTATCCAATTTTAATTGATAGTTTGTTGATATTTTGCAGCTGATGTCATCAACATTCCCTGGGGGTGTCATGCTAGCTGAAAGCACTACTCTGTTTAGAAGCTCTGTTACTCAAGTTAGACTTAAAGGAAAAGTAACGTTTTTTTTACAATCTGAGCCTTCTTTCGGCAAGTAGTTTTACTCAACCATAGCAGTTTGGTGTCAATTGGAGCAGTATCGTAGAAGTTATGTTGTAGCCGTTCTGTTCTACTAATGATCCCGTATCTGTTAGCGTGAGTGCTCGGGGCATTACTTTGCGGTGTCCAAATAACACAAACTTTAGCACTTTTCAAATCACAGAAGATCGCTGTGTCAGGGTAGACTTTTAGTAGATTCCAAAACGGCCTGAAACCCGATATCACAACAGAAAAGTAAAGTTCAGAGCGGTGTTAGCTTCTTTCGGACTAGCGGTGTTTACAAAACAGCTGAGTTCACGCATGCGCACTGTCCTCTCTGATGACGTCATCAAATGAAACTATAGCTGGATATCGGGTTTCAGGCCGTTTTGGAATCCACTAAAAGTCTACGCTGACACAGCGATCTTCTGTGACTTGAAAAGTGCTAAAGTTTGTGTTATTTGGAGACCGCAAAGTAATGCCCCGAGCACTCACGCTAACGGATACGGGATCATTAGTAGAACAGAACGGCTACAACATAAGTTCTGCGATACTGCTCCAATTGACACCAAAGTGCTATGGGTGAGTAAAACTACTTGTTTTATTGCCGAAAGAAGGCTCAGATTGTAAAAAAACGTTACTTTTCCTTTAATCAGAGCTTTATTTCAACACCCGAAAGTGTTGGCTTGATTGGAAATACAACAGGTGTAATTATTATTTTTTTCTTTTCCTGTATTTCAATACTAGTCACAAATTTTCGCACATTTCAGCATTTTAAAAGTTTTATCTGTTTTATTTTTTCCAGTGTTGTCAACAATGAATTTTTTGGCAAACCTTTCCATTTTGATTAGGGATGCTGGAATAAGATATCAGGCCTAAACGAAGCTAACTTAACGCACTGCTCTGTTAGAAACTCTGTTACTCAAGTTAGACTTAGGCTGCGTCCCATTACTCTGTCTTACCCTTTCCCTTTATCTACGTCTTTGTCTTGCCTCTCGATACCGAGCTGAGAGGGCTCGGGGTACGAAAGTTCCCCTAAGAAACGGGACACAACTCGATTACTGTTTGCGTTATTGTCTCTTGCCTCTACCTGAGCTGCTACGTCTACAGAGGCGACAACAATTGACGCAAACAAATGTCAAGGATTATCGGGTACCTCAGTTCCACAAAAAAACTAGTTTGTTTATACATGAAAGTTCGATGAAAACGATAACGTCGGCTAAACAGACATCACGACAATTAAAACCGCAACAACAGTTCACTAAAAGTAACGTAGAACATAAGCGTCATAATTGTAAACCTGCTAAACTGTTAATCGATAATTACAACTGCTGAAAATACATTTATGAGACTCCTCGGCTGGTCGATGTGACGCTGCCATCCTGATCCCAAAAGTCTTGGCTTAGTTCTGGTTTAGTCCTGGTTTAGTCAAAGTTTCTCCATTTAAATCCTGGTTCAGTTATAGTTAATCCCGGTTTAGTCCTCGTTGTCCTGGTCCCAAAACCTGCCTGAGCTTGTAGTCGTACCCCTTCGTTCCAAGTCTGGTCAGGAGCTTACTTCGTTTCAAGGGGTATGTAGCCCTCGGTCGTGGCCCTAACCCTTGATCAAAATTAGAATCGGGACACCCCTTGCCTTCACATGAACGCTCAAAACCAACAGGTAGGGGTAAGACGAAGGGGTAAGACAGACGCAGTTTTAATGTGCGCTCTGTTTTTCTAGGTATTTTTGAGCTATAAAACCACCTGTAATTGAGTAAATGAAAGGTAGAGCTGTTTAATGTCACACTGTGGTACATTTCGTGCAGAGAAAATGACATCTCCACAGAGAAAAGAATTTGACGCATCCTCCACCATAAAAGTTCCATCGTGAACCACCTGCAATTTCAAATATAGTGTTACTGTAATGACTCATAATACGACTAATGTATAGTTACTTAATGTCTTGAGTGCTGATTATAATGGCGCCTGATTATGGTGTTTGACTGATGTTTCACCTGAGTTGTGCTAATTTAATTACCGATTCTGCCAGTTATAACTTAGTCACTTGAACACATCAAATTAGACTTGGCATATGTTAGACCTTTAATAAATAACATAATGTCCACAATGGACTTTGAGCTTTTAAAGAGGGGGTATTACACTTCTCACACTTAGTCATAGCTAACACATAACTTTAGATCACCATGTTGCCCGTTGTTGTTTTTAAAAGGCTATATCTTATATTTTATCTGCATTTTCTCTTCTGTTCATTTTCTTCTATCGCTGATGAGAGAGGTGGGATGTTAGCGCTGCACGTCGGCTGCTTTAAAGGAAAATTAACGTTTTTTTTTACAATCTGAGTCTTCTTTCGGCAATAAAACAAGTAGTTTTACTCACCCATAGCACTTTGGTGTCAATTGGAGCAGTATCGCAACTTATGTTGTAGCCGTTCTGTTCTACCAATGATTCCGTATCCGTTAGCGTGAGTGCTCGGGGCATTACTTTGCATTCTCCAAATAACACAAACTTTAGCACTTTTCAAATCACAGAAGATCGCTGTGTCAGCGTAGACTTTTAGTGGATTCCAAAACGGCCTGAAACCCGATATCCAGCTATAGTTTAATTTGATGACGTCATCAGAGAGGACAGTGCGCATGCGTGAACTCAGCTGTTTTGTAAACACCGCTAGTCCGAAAGAAGCTACCACTGCTCTGAACTTTACTTTTCTGTTGCGATATCGGGTTTCAGGCCATTTTGGAATCTACTAAAAGTCTACGCTGACACAGCGATCTTCTGTGATTTGAAAAGTGCTAAAGTTTGTGTTATTTGGACACCGCAAATCAGTGCCCCGAGCACTCACGCTAACGGATACAGGATCATTGATAGAACAGAACGGCTCAACATAAGTTCTGCGATACTGCTCCAATTGACACCAAACTGTTATGAGTGAGTAAAACTACTTGTTTTATTGCTGAAAGAAGGCTCAGATTGTAAAAAAAACGTTAATTTTCCTTTAAGGTCCGTCTTGTCCTGACAGGGGGAAGACGTTGACCCGCCCATTTCCAATCTCATCTCGTAGAAATACAATGACAAATAAGGCATTCATTCATTCATTCATATTCAGCCTTAGAGAGCGTTAGAGAAGATGTTTGGTCTCGTAAACCTTAACAAAGGATTCCAATAGTGGCCACAAGATCGCAAGATGATGCAAACACGCACAAACAATTTAAAAAAAAAACACTGCATGTGTTTTTGATAAGGTAACAACGTTATAACATAGTAGAAAGCTCCAAAATATCGATTTGGCACAATGCCCTCTCTTTAATAAACATCCCATGACATGGTACTTCTTGATGCTTTTATATGGCGCCTTAAAGGGACAGTGTGTAAGATTTTTACCTGTTAATTACCGAAATTGAAGATACCCATTCAAAAATACATTGTTTTCCAAGCCTTTTCACTTCCATCATGAAATCAAAGTATTCTTTTGGACTTAGATATAGTCACATAAAAGGGGGATCTTCCCCATGCAGAGGCAGCCATTTTGAATACGAGAGCCGCAGAAGGACATTTGGGCTCCGCCTTCGCCTTCGGCAAGGCTCGTGGTGTTGGGTAAACAACGACAAGCATGTTGCCGGGTCACACGTCGTAATGGATCTAACACGTGTTTTGGACTAAATTGTTTTACTGGATTCTATTCGCTGGATCGTTACGGACAAATTGAGAGCAAGTTTATGGTGAAATACAGAGTTTGACCTGTGCAAAGCATTCTAAGGTAAGCTAACCTCGTTTTGTGCTTTTCCGTATAAAAGCCCCATGTGCTCGGGGGGTGATTGTTGTGCCGGGAAATGAATTGCATAGTCAAAAAGAGGAGACTGTAAGGTTTCATTTGATATGTAGATTGTCATGGTACACGATCGGGAATGTGTGTTTTCATGCGAAAAGAAAAAAAGAAAACAGTGAACGGGACCGCGTTTTATTTATACCGTAGTTGTCGGCGAGGGCTCGGATAGCGCCGGGTGCGCTTCACGCGTTCGGGTTCAGGTATGCGAGCTGTCCGTGTTACGGCGCGCCCGGGTGACCCTCGAGGTCTGCCGTAGCCAAAAGAGGAAGTGCAATAGCACCATCCACCTATGCGCCACGAATCCTACACACTGCACTTTTAATGGTTCCCTAATACTGTAAATGAATTCTTCTTCAAAATCAAGACTCAGTGCATGAGAAAGCCTCGTGACACACTCCATTATATTTTCCATCCATTGTTGCTTGAATGCAAATGAGGAGGACAGAGACAGGCCAGTGCAGCAAGTGGGGTGGGGCCAAACTCTCCACTCTTTCCTCGTTTAGCGGTGCGATGTGCGCTGTCACCCACTTCTGTGTTTAAGCGCAGAGGAAGATATGAGACGATTTCCATTGAAAAATAAACACATTTCCACAGCAAATAAAATGAAACCAATGCTGTTTCAGAGGTTCGGAGGCTCGGATAAAGGACATCCGAGCCTGGAAACACTCTCACGTGTCTCCAGGCAAATAAAAAAACGCATTTCGCATTGTGTAGCTCGTTTGCGGTCCAAATTCTCTGGGCGTGATTTCCAGAGACGTTGGGTAGACATGCAGACGGGGGTGGAACTGCATTTGCATTTTTCTCCGAGTGTAACATCAGAAAGTTCCCTTGTTGAGAATCGCCCGTTTGAGCTGTGTTTTTTTCTAACGCAGAAAAGGATCGCAAATGTTCAGTTTAGACATTTCGCAACTTTTGGCCATGGGGGGGGGGCCTAAACAGCGTAGGGGAGCTCATATTAACGTTCAAAAACCTCAGAAAGTGAAAATTTCATGCCATGGGACCTTTAAAGGTGCACTGCGTAACATTTCTAGTGGAGGGCCGCCACCTGCTTGTCTTCATGGAGATGGTTTTACTTTGTCTAGAATGTCATAAGAGTGGCAACTACAGGCTACATTACAGGTCAGATCTGTGGCGAGGCAACCATATATTCACAGAGAGAATGACTGTATGGAACATTCCAGGCAAAGCTATAACATCTCCATGGAGACAAGCAGGCGACAGACTCCACCAGAAAAGTTACACAATGCACCTTTAAGCATATTACAATGTTGTTCCCTTATTTATTTATCTTACATTTACAAGCCTCAGAAAACACTCCTCAGATTGTGACGTCAGAGGTAGAAATCCTTGTGTATTTTTTAGTCCATAAATCATTGCCAGACTCGTTCTGAGCATTTCTGGCACCCAACTGTGCTCATTACAGCGTCGACATTAGCATACCAGTCCAGATGTTGCATAATGGATAGTTTTTGCCTTTTCCCCCATGTTATGCAGATGAAAATACAAATACAGATGAAAACAAGGTGGGCATTATGATTTAAAGGTGCTTTGTCTGAAATGTTCCACTCTAGCATTAATTGTTCTGCCTTGTAATTATTAAACTACAGGTGTTTTTATTGCTTAAAAAATATGAGCAGTTTTCATCTTTCCACAGATCTGACGTGTAACTTGACTTGGTGGTGTCACTTCTTGGCTGCAGGGCTTAATGCTCAATTCGGATTTTTTTGTGAAATCCGATTTTTTTTGCGAGGTCGTTCACATTTCCAGTTAAAGACGACTTGTATGTGATCTCCAGTGTGAACTTTAAACGCCCCAAAAGTGTCCCGCATGCGCCTTGGAGGACACGACGAAGTCACACGAAGCGAGCGTGCTCAGTGTTTACGGAAGTCGCCTAAACATAAACACTAGCATTGAGCGTCTGGCGATTTTAAAGTTATTGTTACACCAGGGCCAGAACTTGTACAGCTTATTTGTTTTAAGGAGAAGATTGAGAGGGAGAAGGACATGTTTTTTGGCGTTTTGTGGGGCAGTGGCTAGCTGGGCTGGCTGCGCTAGGTGCGGGACCTGGACTCTTCTCGGGCAGGGTTCCTGTTTATTAACGCAATTCTATCGGCACAACTCTGGGCTTGCCTCCCAAAATATGGTCCAGTTCTGTTCAGTTTCCGCGTACTTCAGCGCAGAATAGTGACGTTTGTCGCTTGTTGATGATGCGTAGGTCGGATGAACGCGACCTGTCCGTTCAGACTGAAGTCGCATGTCAAAAGATCGGATAGGTATCGGTTTTAGGACCACATATCCAAGTGGCCTGGGTCGCATTTGAAAAAATCGGATCTGTGTCGTCATTAAAAGATCAGATACAGTTCCCATAGGGGCAGAAAAAATCAGATTTGGGTCACTTGTTTTACCCATATGTGACCTGTATCATGTCACTGTGAACAGCTCAATTCCGATTTTTTTCAAATCCGACCCGTGTATGTGGTCATAAATCCGATCTGTATCCAATCTGACTGCAGTCTGAGCGCTCATGTCGCATTCATGCGATCTACACGTCATCCACAGTGTTGTAGCACCTGTTGTCAGCCAGAACATCCCAGAAGTACACACCCACACACGATGTGTTTTCATGTGCCGTCAGGATGCCCTCCCAAGTTCTTGCTCCCCGTGGCAAAGCACAGCCCTCGCCCACACCCTGTATCGGCTCAATGCTGCTCTAGATTATAGTTTGATCTGTATCTCTACAAAAGAATATTCACAGGAGGCTGTTTACGGCGCTGTCCTGAAGTGTGTTTTCTTACCTTGTCTGCAGTCCTATTGCAGACATGCAGTCTGTATTTCCTCACATCCTCATGCTCTTTGTGTCACCAACTACGTTTAATTTCATGACAAAAATAATCCGATTGTGCCGCTTTGGTTAGTTTATAAAGTTAGTGGTCAGTACTATCAGGACTGCCTCTACAATTCTGATAGAGCAGGGGTCGGCAACCTTTACCACTCAAAGAGCCGTTTCACACAGTAAAGAAAACACTGGGAGCCACGAAACCCTTTTGAAATTTAAAATGAAATAACACTGCATATAACAGCTTTTTTGCCTTTGTGCCATAGAATTACATTTTGAAAATGAATGAACTAAAATAAAATACATTTTAATCAAATACAGTGGTCCCCCGCTATATCCTTCACTTTTCGCTGTTTCACTGATTTTTTTTTATAGTGTATCAACGTGCATTGTGTCCTGCGTCCTGATTGGCTAAAGGACTGTTGACCTTTGCAGATTCGTGAGTCCTCCTCCTCCGTGTCACCTGTACAGTACAGAATGTGTTCAGCCAAATTTATATAAATGTTCGATGACTTTGAAGTGCTGTTTGTTTGCAAGTTTTCTCCCCGACAAAACGCGCAACAGCAGAGCGGCGCCAGGACGAAGAGGCTCGGTCAGACGAACTGTGAAATACACACGATAAGTTTAGAGCCTGAAAACAGGTTTGGATCTTTGGTTTCATTCTGTAATATCTTCGCAGATTTCGCCTATCGCGGGTTATTTTTAGAACGTGACCACTGCGATAAATGAGGGACCGCCGTACTGAGTCGCATCAGAGGGATCAAAAAGCCGCAGGTTGCCGACCCCTGTTATAGAAGGTCGCTTTGCGTTCTGTTCACATTAGGGATAAATAGGAGTCACATTTTTGTTCTAGTATGAACGACTACATAAAAAATAACTCCCAGACAAAAAATCTGAATTGGGCAGCATACCCTGCAGTGTCAACATAGCCATAGATACATTTAATGCAACAACACCTCATAGAGACGATGAGCCCTTCATCAGAAAAGTAACGCAGAGATGCCAAAGCAAAAGTACTCAAGCAAGTTTTAAAGATCCCATGACATGGTACTTCTTGATGCTTTTATATGGCTCCTTAATCGTTCCCTAATATTGTAAATATATCCTATCCTATCCTTCCTTCTAACACTCAGTGCATGAGAAACAGAGATAAGATGAGAAAGAGTCATAAATGTCACTCTGGAACACTCCATTATGGGCGTTGTTGCTTGAATGCAAATGAGGTGGACAGAGATGGCCTATAGTAGGGGGTGGGGGCGTGGCCAAACTCTCCACTCTTTCCTTTTCAGCTGTGCCTGTGCGCTCTGACCCACTTCCGTGTTTTTGCGCGGAGGGAGAGATGAGAAGCGTTACATTGAAAAATAAACACATTTCCTCAGAAAATAAAATGAAACCACTGCTGTTTCAGATATACACAGGCTCAGATAAAGGACTTCCGAGCCTAGAAACACTCGCAAGTTCCTCCAGGCAAATAAAAAAACGCATTTCGCATTGCGTAGCTCCTCCGCAGTCCAAACTCTCTGGGCGTGATTTACAGAGACGCTGAGTACAGACAGACGGGGGTGGAACTGCATTTGCATTTCTTTTTTTGAGCTGACGTCAATAAGTTTCCTTGTTCAGAATCGCCCGTTTGAGCTCTGATTTTTTCTAACGCAGAAAAGGATCGCAAATGCTCAGTTTAGACATTTCGCAACTTTTAACCATGAGGGGGGGGGCCTAAACAGGGTAGGGGAGCTCACATTAACGTTCAAAAACCTCAGAAAGTGAAAATTTCATGCCATGGGACCTTTAAGGCCAGTAACAATACAAAGAATGCATAGTTTATGTCCTTTCAAAGTCTTTACCAGTTATATATATATATTAAAAAAAACCCTTCCAATACCATTTTCTCTCCATCCTTCTATCCAAATGTCCCTCACGGCTCTTTTCCCCCACTGAGCCGCGTAGAACTTATTATTCCTTCTTTTTCCAGCCAAACTCCACTTTTGCACACTCCACCAATGTGCATGTGTAAACTCAATTCCAGCGTGAAAATCAGCATTTCCTCTGGTCCTGCGCGGTGAAAATGAAAGGAGAAAAGAAGAGGGAGATAGAGAGAGAGAGAGAAAGAGAGGGCTGTCAGTCCTCTCCTCTACAAAAACTCATTTCAGTGATGTGATGTGAGGAGCGCCGCATTCTTGGACCACAGTGAGGGCTGACAGCTCCATACTGGCCCCCTCTCAGTCGTCAATCACTCAGAATGACTCCCTTAGAGCGGACAGGAGGTGCTACACAAGTACAGCGGTGGCTATCCAATGAATGTATTATTACTTCAAAATAATATTACTCAAGTAAACACAAAGAAAAGAAGAAAATGGTGGAAACTACACAAAGAAACTACTATTTTCTCCTTTTTTTCATGTTTTAACGTCAGGTGTACAGTGGTACCTCACCTTACGAATGACCCAACAAACGAAAATTTCAAGTTACGAAATGCCTTCACGTTAAATTTTGGTCTCTAGATACGAAAGAAAATTCAAGTTACGAAACGCGAAATCTCAAAAATAATTTTAAAAATAATGCACGCTCAGCCACACACATTATACGCTTTTCTCAGACTGGATTTAAACTTTTCTCACATTTGTCTCTCGTTTAAACACTCAAACTTTCATAGATTTTCAACAAAATTATTAATAGTGAAGTGTGGGGGGAAGGGGGAGGGGGGAGAAGACTGCGCTCTGACACGTGTGATAGCGCAGCATGACCCGGCGTGGAGCTGACAGCAGGTCTAGACCTGGACTAAACCAGGACTGGACCAGGACTAAACCTGGACTAAACCTGGACTAAACCAGGGCTAAACCAGGACTAAACCAGGACTAAACCTGGACTAAACCAGGACTAAACCTGGACTATACCTGGACTAAACCTGGACTAAACCTGGACTAAACCAGGACTCTAGACTTGGATTAAACCTGGACTAGACCAGGACTAGACCAGGTGGATTAAAGCGCCGCGCGCGGGTCTATTTCCTGGTTTCGTTTCGAGTCACGGCTGAGGCGAGCAGCGAGGGGGACCGCACGCAGTCTGAGCGCATGAACGAACGCAAACAAGAGCCGCGGTGGTCTAGACCTGGTCTAGAGGAGGTCTAGAGGAGGCACGGTTTGAGCACGGGTCTCGTTCATGCGCTCAGACTGCGTGCGGTCCCCCTCGCTGCTCGCTTCAGCCGTGACTCAAAACGAAACCAGGAAATAGACCTGCGCGCGGCGCTTTAATCCACCTGGTCTAGTCCTGGTTTAATCCAGGTCTAGTCCTGGTTTAGTCCAGGTTTAGTCCAGGTCTAGTCCAGGTTTAGTCCTGGTTTAGACCTTGGTCTAGACCTGGTATAGTCCACGTTTAGTCCTGAGTCTACAGTCTCTACGCAGAACACAATGTTACACTATAAAAAAAGTTACACTATAAAAAAAAAAACTTGGATCGGGGCCTTGGAACGAATCAGGCTTTTTCCATTGAAATAGCTACTCAACTTATGAAAAATTCACGTTACGAAACCACTTCTGGAACAAATTAATTTCGTAAGGTGAGGTACCACTGTATTGTGTAACTTTTCTGGAGGAGGGTCTGTCAAATGATTGTCTCCATGGTATTAAACGTATCTATCCCCATGTAGACAGGATTAGACCAAGTTACAGGTCAGATCTGTGGAAAGGAGGCCTTGCTTATAGAAGGAATGGGTGTTTTCCGAGGTTTTGAGCAATAAAAACACCTGCAGTTGAATAAATGTAAGCTCGATCAGTTTAATGTCATAGTTGTGCACATTGTGGCCATGTATCTTTGTAAAAATTCCTTTTGTAAGAGCAAAAATGACAGTTGTATTGTATTATTTTTGTACTATTTTATCAGAAACTCATGGTGGGAATGTTTGGGGGAACCTCAAGAAAAGCTACATTGTGCACCTTTAAGTATCCAATTTTAACTTATATGTTTTGATTTATATTATTTATAGAGTCAAAATATTAAACACATTTAAGGAAACTGCATTTGGCTGCGTCCATTTTGTTTAAATAGTGTGAGTCTCTTATCCAAGGACACATGCCTGATTAGCCAGTACCTTCTACGTTCTGTATCCAGAAGGGACTGGAGCCAGACTTTAGAGCATGAAAAACCTTCAAACTTTAAAAGATCCAACCACAGCTACTAATTTATAACTTGGGTTCCTCAAATGTGGAAGACATCAACTCTCCAAAATTCTCATATAACATTCAGAGCAAATATACAAGGTGTCCATAAAGTCTCTTTACAATTTGAACAATTTATTACAAAGGCAGTTGTTGAGATATATTAACTAGAGTGTTTATTAAAGTTTTTTCACTTCATTTAATAGACCTCTATATGGGCACCATTAGCTGCACGAAGCACATCAAGACGGTGCTCAATTGTAGGATAGTCTCATTAATGGTGGCAATGGCTTCACAAATCCTTTGCTTCAAGTCAGAAATGTCCCATACGTTTGTTTGACACACGATATCCTTTACATAACCCCATAAAAAGAAGTCCAAAGGAGTGATATCAGGTGAACGCGTTGGCCATGGAATTGGCCCATCCCGACCAATCCATCGGTCTGGGAATGTTTGATTGATGAAGTGACGAACATGCAGTCCCCAATGTGGTGGTGCACCATCTTGCTGGAAAACGATGGTTGGTTGTAAGTCAATCAGTTGTGGTGCCACATATTCGGTCAGAAGGTCGAGGTAAACATCTGCAGATATTGTTGCCTCGTGGAAGAAAAATGGACCAATTATTCGATCGCACATGATGACATGAAAAATTTTAATGTGAATAAAAACTTTAATAAACACTGATTAAAATAAAACAAATCTGGTTAAGGGGGCGGCAGTAGCTCAGTTGGTAGAGCATATGCGTTGTGATCCAGGGGTTGGTGGTTCGAATCCCGCTCTTGACGGGTTGACCGCATGTGATCCCAGCTCCCACAGATGAGCTGTTGTGTCCTTGGGCAAGACACTTAACCCCACCCCAGTGTCTGCGGACACTGGTAGCCCCCATGGCAGAAGATACATCAAGGCCTGTTGTGACGTGAGCCGTCCTCTTGTGGACCCACCACCCGCGGAAGGATTCATGGGGGCTGGTGCATTGTGTTCTGGGCAGCAGAACACTGCTTGGACTGCTGCCCCCGCGACCCAGAAAATGGAAAAGCGGAAGAAAATGAATGAATAAATGAAAAAATCTGGTTAAGATATCTCATCAACTGCCTTTTCAATATTTTATTTAAATTGTGAAGGGACTTTGTGGACACCCTGTATTACTTCTTATACCTGAGATATTAAGTAAGACTGTAAGATAGATTGATGATTCTGTAAATATCCACACTGTTTCTTAGCCCTTGATGCAGATTTTTTTCCCCGTTTTTATGTATAAGCGGGCGGCAGTAGCTCAGTTGGTAGAGCATTTGTCCACTGATCCAGGGGTTGGCAGTTCGAATCCCGCTCTCGACTTGCCTCGTTCGATCGTCGAGCAGTCGGATCCGCTGGCCCATGAGTTGGTGGCACGGTTCCAGCTCCCACAGATGAATGCTGCCATTGTGTCCTTGGGCAAGACACTTCTGGTTGCTCGAAGGAGCGATGTGGGGCCGTCCTCCCGTGGACCCACAACCCGCAGGAGGATCCATGGGTGCTGGTGCGTTGTGTGATCTGTGGGGACTGTTGCCTCCGCGAAAACGAATGAACAAATGTATAAGCTCTCTGATTAGTTAATCTGCCTGTCAGTCATGCCCGTGACAGGACACGGCTCTAGATCCTCTTGACTTTGTAAAGTTTTTTTCAAAGCGCGTGGTTCTGACTGGTCAGGTAACAAGGAGACAGCAATAAGAGAGTCTTCATCTGCACCACAGGGGGAAACTGAAGTGTTACAATGCACAGAATAGGAGGAGAATAGATATTTAGAGTAGAAATAGAAATAAAAAAAATCAAAATAGAATGTACAAATGGAAGCTGCACAACACTTTATGCTTGGACAGGAATGGAACCGGCAACCATCTGCTTTCTAGACAAACTCTTATAACCCTTTCTGCCCTAACCATTTAAAAAGTTTCTCAAAATATATCGTCCAAAGCCTGTCAAAAAAAAAAAAAACCTGGACAGCCACACATCACCTCCCCAGTCCCGGTCAGGAAGATTTAGCTCTAAGCCAAGAAGCAGCGGCTATAACTCTTCAATCAAACAGGAGGCAGGATGGAAAGAGGAGAGAAAGAAAAAAAGGTAAGATGTATTCTTCGGTGATTGGCCCGTAAGAAGAAATAGGAAAGCCCCTAGAGAAAATGTCTGAAATAGAACATGAGTGGGCCCTGACACACTCTCAGGTACAAACAGCGGGAGGTAGAACATTGTCATTGTCAGTGCAAGATCACCTGGTGTCTGATTCAATACTGACAGCCTACAGCGAGACAAACTATCGTCCCGCTCTACATAGCCTCTGATATCTGAAGGATAACTGTGAAAAATAGGTAGTATAACCAATGTATTCGAACAATTCAATATAAAGCAGGCAGGATTATAGGCACAATTCTCCAGCTAGGAACTCCTGACTGAGCTCATGACCAGGAGATGGGTCTTCCAGTGATGCATTATGGTTAGCTATTGCTCCTTTGAATAATGAGTCAAATGCGGAGGACAAATTTCCCTTACAGTCAGGGCTGGACTGGGACAAAAAAACGGCCCTGGCATTTTTGGCTTAGACCGGCCCCTCATAATTAGTCCTGGTTTAGTCCTGGTTCAATCCTGGTTTAGTCCTGGTTCAGACCTGATTTAGTCCTGGTTTAGTCCTGGTTCAACCCTGATTTAGTCCTGGTTCAGACCTGATTTAGTCCTGGTTCAAATCCTGATTTAGTCCTGGTTTAGTCCTGGTTCAGACCTGATTTAGTCCTGATTTAGACCTGATTAGTCCTGGTTCAGACCTGATTTAGTCCTGATTTAGACCTGATTAGTCCTGGTTTAGTCCTGGTTTAGTCCCGGGCCCCTGCTGCTGTGTATATATATATATATATATATAACATTATATTACATTATATATAATATTTAGTGCAATCTCTATCTGTTTGCATTGGCAGTGCCAAACACTGCTGAAAGTTGACAAAATTGTTACATTCACAGAATGTCAGTGTTACTTCAGGGAACAATAAATATTTTGCATTTTTTTACTTTTTTTTTTGACATTTTGACACCATGCTTTAGCTGCATGGTGGCAACATATGTGACACACCTAAAACCCCCAATTTAGGAACTTTATTTGAAAAAGCAGTATGGGGTATGTCTAATAAAATAAAATAAAAATACATGTCTGATTGCAATTTGGCAGCTCTGGTAAAAAAAAAAAACAACTTTGTTAACCTCAGTTGAAATAGACTTAATGCATTCTGGACTTGTCAATACAGACTAAATAGAGATCATTTAAATATTTGATTCCTTTCCTTATTTCAAGCCCATTATTTTTATATTACTCCTTCAGGTCATTTAGTTTGAGAGAGATGGCCGAGTATTTACGCAGTTCTTGCACCATGGATATTTCCTTGTCCCTGTGCAATGCGATCGCTTTCCTCCTTGATATCTTTGGGTAAAGTCTGAAAGGTCTTGTCATGATCAAACATACAAACCAGAGTGTCTACATTAACAGTTCTTACTTTGTTTGTTGAGTCTTCTTCTCTTCTGAGTTCCGAGTTTGTGGTGTTCAGGCAAACAGCCAAAGATCAAATCAAGACAAATGGGGAATCCAATCTCTTCAGTCTTGGAATCAAATCATGCATCTTTTACTGTTTAAACTGTAACTGTTGCTTTTGAATTCTCTCTCCAGCAAGAAATTCTGTTAATATTTTACAAAAACAAAAATCCACTATTTCAGCCCATTGTGATTGGAATTATCATTAGCTGGACCCCATGGGCAATGTGATGACCAATTATGTGTTCAAATTCAGCTTTAATTAATCTGGAGGTTGTGCACTTGGGAAAATAGAAAGGCTAATATTAAGAGATCAAAAAAGAGATTTCTGAAGCCTTCATGGAAATAAAAGCAAACACTCGCCCCATTTCAATTAAAGATAATACCACATTTTTACTGAAAAACATGAAAAACAAAACTGGTTTAAATGTTTTGCTGTGGTCCAAGGTTATTCTATCTTATGCATTCTGGCATGGGTCCATGGAGGAGTTTTGCCTTGATGGTAAGGCTAACAACAACTAACATGCTAATGCACACTCTCTGATTATCGGACAATAAAATGCTTAATTAGATGCAGACGGCATCTGATTATTTTGATCCTAAGAGCTCTTAAATCATATCAGGGGCTTTTTCCCTTCTTATAGTAATGAGATACAGTGGTACCTCACCTTACGAAAGACCCAACAAACGAAAATTTCAAGTTACGAAACGCCTTCATGTTATATTTTGGTCTCTAGATACGAAAGAAAATTCAAGTTACGAAACGCGAAATCTCAAAAATTCAAATAATGCGCGCTCAGCCACACACATTATACGCTTTTCTCAGACTGGATTTAAACTTTTCTCACATTTGTCTCTCATTTAAACACTCAAACGTTCATAGATTTTCAACAAAATGTATTAATAGTGAAGTGTGGGGGGAAGGGGGAGGGCGGACACGTGTGTGATAGCGCAGCATGACCCGGTGTACTCACGAGACCCGTGCTCAAACCGTGCCAGGTCTAAACCAGGTCTAAACCAGGTCTAAACCAGGTCTAAACCAGGTCTAAACCAGGTATGAAACCAGGTCTAAACCAGGTCTAAACCAGGATTAGACCACTGCGGCTCTTGCATGCGTTCATTCATGCGCTCAGACTGCGTGCGGTCCCGAGGGGAGTCCTCGCTGCTCGCCTCATCCGTGACTCGAAACGAAACCAGGAAATAGACCCGCACACGGCGATTTAATCCACCTGGTTTAGTCCAGGTTTAGTCCTGGTCCAGTCCTGGTTTAGTCCAGGTCTAGACCTGGTCCAGTCCAGGTTTAGACCTTGGTCTAGACCTGGTATAGTCCACGTTTAGTCCTGGGTCTACAGTCTCTACGCAGGACACAGTGTTACACTATAAAAAAATGTTACACTATAAAAAAAAAAAACTTGGAACGAATCAGGCCTTTTCCATTGAAATAGCTACTCAACTTACGAAAAATTCACGTTACGAAACAAATAAATTTCGTAAGGTGAGGTACCACTGTATATAATATAAACTATATTTTCTATCAGGAGTCTCCAACCTGTAGCTCAGGAGCCATCAGTAGCTCTCCACCCCCTTACGAGTAGCTCGGGATATCTGAATCATATTGTGCTGAACAAATGTCAAATTTGATCAATTAAATACCTTTAATTATCATTTTGTTGCCTAACTTTGTACACTAATAAATGGATAATGGTTTGTTTACATCTAACTGTACCTTAGACTTAGACAAACTTTATTGGTCCACAAGGGAACTTATTTGGAGACCTCGTCTAAGGCTGGTCATGGCTTTTATATTCACTCAGTTTCTTGTTATCGTCTTTGGCTTTTTCGCGTTGTAAGAGCAGCTCACCGGAGACCCTTATATGCAGTATATGGATGCCGATGCTGATGGGATAGTTAATAATGTATATTTACATTTAAAATGAGTATGATGTCTGTAAAGTAACGCAATATGTTAGGTAAATGCTGCACCCCCTCCCCTACCCCTTCCCACCTCCTCCTTGTGTCTGTTGTGTCTTTTTGTATATAATGATTATGTATATATTACTGAAATCTTCTTTATCCTGGTTTGTTAATTGTGAATTTAAAATATATATATATAACAAATAACACACACACACACTATATACATACACTAATATACAATTTTTACTCAAATATATGGGGAAAAAATGGGTTACATAATAATGAAAAACATCTGAAGAGCTTTTATTTGTCATCCATTATTCGAGTGCCCTTGTGATCTCTCCCGGATCCGTGCTCCAGCAAGGCAACATAAATATTAAATATAAAAGCAGGATAGAAAACAACGCACTACATCTTCACAAACCTGATGCGATGTTTAGAACCGTTGACTCGCTCAGATAGTCAGAAGTACTAATAACAGCAATAATAGTACATGGTAAAAAAAAGTGTTGCAAAAGTGCAGGGGAAGAAGTAAACAATATAATAAAAATATGTAATAAAATGTAATAAAAATTATTCATTGACCTTTATTTAACCAGGAAATGTCCCACTGAGATTAAGAACCTCTTTTTCAAAGGAGTCCTGGCCAAGAGGCAACAGCAAACACAAAACACACTTACATATTTACATATTTATTTACATATAAAAGTTTAAAAACAGCATAAAAAACAAGTGCAGATTGTGGAATTGGTCTCAAAAGCTCTCAGTTTGGATTTAAAAGTGCTCAAGGAAATTAAATCGGTTAGTTTCCAGTGTTTCTGTAGCATATTCCATGCAAAAGGAGCAGAGTAAACAAATGCCTTCTTACCCAGTTCTGTACGAGCAAAAGGAACAGAAAGCAACAAATAGTCTTGTGAACGAAGAGAATATGATTCAACATTTCTCAGAGCAGTTAGGGTGCAAATGTATGAAGGCAGTAGTCCCAATATTGCCTTATAAATGAAAGTGTCAGAGTGACTAGTCCTCCGAGTGGCCAGAGCAGGACATCCCACTCCAGAGTATAAGTCACAGTGGTGAACAGTTACTCAAAAAGTGTAATGCACTACTTATTACTTGTTACTGTCATTTTAAAGTAATGCCTTACATTACAATATTACTCTAAATAAAAAGTAAGGCATTACACTACTTTTGCATTACTTTAGTTACTCTCACCAAAATGACGCCAAAATAAGGATTTGGCATCTACAGTGCAAATCTCTCATGTGTCATGACTTTCACCTGCCTCCAGGAGGTTTTGAGAGCTGCAGACTGAAAACCAACATGTTCAGTAATTGCTTCTTACAATACCAAAAGATAAATCGTCCTTTCCCTTCTTTCCACACCTTACCATGCACTCCAGCACCTGTTCACTGCCATCCTCTTCAATTCTGTAGCCACCTCTCGTGGCTGGAGATTCTCTGGTCGGGTCAACATCAGTTTCGGCTGCTTTGTTGGGGTTGTATCGTTCCCTGTCCCATCCCCTCCTTTCCCGACTAATTTTGTGGTGTTATGGCGCCTCTGCAAGTGCTTTGTCAAATTGCTTGTACTGCATTTCGACGTGGAAAGAGGTTTGGGATTCACACACAGTGTGCATTTAACTAAAATGTTCTTGGACTCCTTATTTTGAACGAAGTGAAAGTAGTGGGCGTATGCCCATCTTGAAAAGGAGCTAGCACTATCCGATTCTTCTGGTTCTGTCATCCTTTGTCAGTCTGCCAGTTCGAGACGAAGTAAAAGGAAATGGAATGGTCTGCGCGGACTTTTATATCACTAGCTGATCTCGCAGAACTTTGTATGAAATGTAATGTTCTGCGCGGACTTATCAGATTCAGTAGCTGATCTCGCGGTGATCCACGAACTTTGTATGAAGAAAACGCAAAACACACAAAAATAAAGCAGGTTCAAAATGCATTGTAATGTGCGTTACTGGCATTGTAACGAGTAATATATTACAGATTTTCTTCCCTGTAATGCGTTACACCAAAAACTAATGCATTACAGTAATTAATTACTTTTGTAACGAGTTACTCCCAACACTGGTGGTGAGTGGACATCTTAAAGAAAAAAATAGAAAGTACAATGTACAAATATGCAGGTAGGATTAAATAAGGTGTAAGTAGAGTATTTCACAGATTGCACATAATATGGTGTAGTATAAGTGTTGCAAGTCGATTTCGTATTACACATAGTCTGGTATAAATATTGCACACAGATTATTGCACAGGTAACAGTAGTTTACAGTGAGGTAGTGACAAACATGATACATTCATATAGAGCAGCAGCAGTAAACATATTCTGCATAATGAGTAAGTTTAAGTTTAGTGCAGTATTATTGAGAGTTCAGTATTATTTAGAGTATTACCCAGAGTTCATTAGTGTAACAGCTTGGGGGTAATAGCTGTGTTTGAGTCTTTATGTGTGCCATACTTAACTTCCTCTCTCTTCATTTAATTTTTATAAACTTTCCTAATTATCTCCCAGTTCACCTTGGGACCATATAAACCCATTTAATTGTTGTCTGACCACTGCAGTCTGCATTCACCACAACACTATTCAATGAGGCATTCACAACATGCACTGACCGGACTGGGAATAAACCACAATGAGCTGCTCCTCCACCAATTGACCTTAACTAAGTAATGACTTTGTATTAAGTTGTGTGGTGATCCACTGGGAGAAACTGGATGATTTGTTGTTATACGTCCCTGTATACAAAGCATCCTCCTTGAAGTCAGACAGGCCCCTGGGAGATGGGTGGATATTTAATTCTGACAGACAGATCGAAGCGAGGTAATACTATGCAAATGGCTGTAATGGCGTTTGGATTGGAAGAAATCAGATAAGTGGTCCAATCTCCGTCATTGTCCAGGGCAGAGGTTTCAGAAAGAGATGTGTAGGTGTGTATAAGAGATGTGTGAGAGCTGATCAGTTTATGTTCCTGTAATTGACCGTAGCTAAAAATAGACAAACATGAAGGCGTGTTTATATTGTACTGAAAATCATGCTTTGGTACTGTGAGCACGCTTGCATATCCACAAACCTGATTCTTATTTGGCCTGTAGAAGCCTCTTTCTGTTTCTTTGACTTTAATAACACTGGTCTACACAGTTTTGGACTCGATCTGCTTCCGAGATAAAAGTGGCTAAATCATTTATATTGATAAGATCAACTGAATATCAAGATATGTAATGATATAATAATAATAATAATAATAATAATAAAAAATATAGGGGCGGCAGTAGCTCAGTTGGTAGAGCATATGTCTCGTGATCCAGGGGTTGGCGGGTTGACCGCATATGATCACAAAGTGCTTTACAGAGTGCAAATAAAAATAGATAAAATACAAAACAACAATAATAAATGATAAAACAGGTAAATAAGACAAAGAGTAGTAAAATTAACTAAAAGCTTGCCTGAATAAAAGTGTCTTTAGCTGCTTTTTAAAGGAATCACCAGATTTAGCCACACGGAGAGACAGAGGCAGGGCATTCCACAGTCTAGGGGCCACTGCCTGAAAGGACAGGTCACCTCCAGTTTCAAACCGGGTCTTAGGGACCTTCAGGAGGTTTTGGCCAGAAGACCGGAGGGAGCGGCCAGAGGTGTAAGGAATCAACATCTCTGAGATGTATTCAGGGGCCTGTCCATTAAAAGCTCTAAAAGTCAAGACTAAAATTTTAAAATCAATTCTAAATTTGACAGGTAGCCAATGTAAAACAGATAAAAGATATAGATAGATATAGATATATGTTAAAACTCTAGACATATTAAAGTGAATGTATGTGAATGTGCAGACGCTTTCAGATAGAACTGCTGCTTGTAGACACACTGTACCTTCTGATAAACGACCGTTTTTTACCTTATTTTGCATAAATTTCCTATTTTGACCCAATACTATATCTTGTAAACTATAGCTAATCGGCACTTCTGACTTACTTTTTCTTTATTAGTGACGTAAACCAAGAAAAATGTCACTTTGTTCCGGAAGCATTTTGCTTATAGACTAGTGTAATCCACAGTTTGGCATAAAATGTATCTTCAGGGAGAAGGCTCTGAAGTATGGTCTTTGTATTTCTATGGAATCATGTAGGTGAAAAGTTATATACTGTTGTAGTCCTGCCCTCCTTGTGTGTGTCCAACACAATTTAGCAGTAAGCCTAACTCCTTTTGGAAAACATGCGCAGAGTCAGGATGTAGCGTGCATAGCTCCAATTTATTGCTCCAAAAGATGCTTCCAAAACAGAGTAAAACTGTAAAACAGGAATGAAAACTGTACTTAGCACAGTGCAAAACATATCCAATAATAGCCAAACTACACAGAAATCATCAACGAGGCAAACAATTAATCCACTACCATACAAACATGCAATCATAAACAAAATCACACCTCTAACAATCATCCTTCTCAAATAGGTCATGGACATTAAATCTCCCACACATATAAAGTAAAACTTACAGACGGTGAGGACAAAGGCATGAACAAAAGGCAGATGGCAGAGGATGAACCTGTGACTCATGGGCCGTTTCCCAATTCACCGACGGCACGCTTGTGAGTGTGCACTCGGTCTGTCGTCGAGACGGTGCACACTCGCTCTGTCCTTAGTGCACTACGTTTCTCACATGGGTGTCTGCGAAATTGAACAGGTCCCGCCTCAGCTCAATGAGCCGGGTGGTCTGCTCCTTGTTCCCTAAAGACAAAAATATTATACTATTGCGACTAGTAATACTTGGAATTGGGACATGGCCAATGTTCCCCCTAATTTTTAATGTGTCTGAGCAAACACACTAACTCCACATCCGAAATGCACCCCCCCCCACCCCCCACCTCCCCGCGCGCGGCTCGCACTTTGCAGATATAAAAAAAATGACCCCGCGGCTGAATAAAAAGCGGACAGCCGCTAAAAGCTCTTTCATCCCTGATTTACAGTGCGCTGCATAAGTTTTCTTGTGCGCTGAGAATGTGCGAACAGTGCGCAGCTTAGAGTAAACGCTGGACATGGCGACACTGTAGAATATCCAGCATTACAACAGCAAAGGAAATATAGAAGTGTAAGGGGAAAAGCATGTGAACGGTAATACAGGTGCCGTGAACTATGCCGTTACGGCTACTGTCACACATGTTTAGCGTAGTTTATGAAGAGTTTCATGTAGCATAGTTGTAGGTGAGGTGAACCAGTACCTATATTTTATAGTGACGTCGCAACTCTCACTTGTGGATGTCGCTGGCGAGTCGGTCTTTGTAGTCATATATCCTGCCGCGCTGTGCATGCTGGGGCTTTTAAGTGTGCGAAGCGTGCATGTTTGCACGCTTGGTCCACGCCCCGATTTCCATGGAAACGACGGCGCCGTTCAGAGCTCGTCTCGACGGTGCAGGGGGAAAAAAACGAATGGAACGGGGAACGGCGCTTGTCGCGCCGGATATGACGCATATCCCGTTCCAAGGACGCTCACAAGTGTGCCGTCGGTGAATTGGGAAACGGCCCATGTGTTGCTGAGAACAAAATCAAAATAGCTGACTTCCTGTCACAACTTCCTGTCTCTAATCAGACCTTCAAAATAAAACTGTGAAGGAGCTAAATGCAATCTACTGCAAAATCAATTATACAGAACACATTTTTAACGTCTTAAGGCAAAACAGTTGTTTTTGTTAATTGTTTTGGTATTTCCCATTATGTTAGCCTAGCACAAGCCAACTGAATTCAACAAGCAAGTTGTTGTTTTTTAGATGTTTAAAATTCAGCAGGAGGAAAAAATGTGCCCTCCAAGGTCAATGGTCTGGTGGTAGACTGGTGATTCTATTGCCCTGATCCATATTGACCCATTCTCGCCTGTGCCAATTATATTATACTTGAAAATGAATGAATCCATCTATTTACTTTAGGACAGCACTGCTGAAACCTAAAAATGATCTGAATGGTCACTACCTAAACCCCAGCACCTGCAGCCAGTCATGGATCAGTGCTAGTGCAGCCTCTGCAGCTCAGTGAGAGAATTCTGGAGGTTCTGATCTTACACATGAGCCATGACCTGTCTGTGTACTGAGAAGCAGACAAACGTGTATGTGTCCTGTAGGGTCAGCTTGTGATTGTAGGAAACCTGCACAGAAAGATGGATTCTAGTAATATTGGTGCAGTCGGGCTTGGCCACTGCTGGGCCGGAGACTGGACCAGTGACAAAGCAGCGTTGTGGTTTGGGTGGAAGCCAAAGGCGAATCTCCCAAGTGAACTGAAACAATGGCGACGCTGACTTATGTATTTTGGCCTATTTTTTGTTTGTGAAAACCTGCACACCGAACACTTTGTACAGGGAAGATGTTTGTGCATTTTTCTCAACTTCATTTAACAAAAGTTTGATTTTTAGGTTTAATTTTTCTGCATTTGACCCATCCTGTTATTAGGAGCAGTGGGCAGCACATTACTGCGCCCGGGGACCATCTCTATGATCTTATTGCTTAGTCCTGGTCAGGACTTAAAGGAAAGTTAACATTTTTTTACAATCTGAGCCTTCTTTCGGCAATAAAACAAGTCGTTTTACTCACCCATAGCAGTTTGGTGTCAATTGGAGCAGTATCGTAGAACTTATGTTGAGCCGTTCTGTTCTACTAATGATCCCGTATCCGTTAGCGTGAGTGCTCGGGGCATTACTTTGCGGTCTCCAAATAACACAAACTTTAGCACTTTTCAAATCACAGAAGATCGCTGTGTCAGCGTAGACTTTTAGTGGATTCCAAAACGGCCTGAAACCCGATATCCAGCTATAGTTTCATTTGATGACGTCATCAGAGAGGACAGTGCGCATGCGTGAACTCAGCTGTTTTGTAAACACCGCTAGTCCGAAAGAAGCTAACACCGCTCTGAACTTTACTTTTCTGTTGCGATATCGGGTTTCAGGCCGTTTTGGAATCTACTAAAAGTCTACCCTGACACAGCGATCTTCTGTGATTTGAAAAGTGCTAAAGTTTGTGTTATTTGGACACCGCAAAGTAATGCCCCGAGCACTCACGCTAACGGATACGGGATCATAGAAGAACAGAACGGCTCAACATAAGTTCTGCGATACTGCTCCAATTGACACCAAACTGCTATGGGTGAGTAAAACTACTTGTTTTATTGCCAAAAGAAGGCTCAGATTGTAAAAAAAAAAAAACAACGTTACTTTTCCTTTAACAAAAGTTTGATTTTTAGGTTTAATTTTTCTGCATTTAACCCATCCTATTATTAGGAGCAGTGGGCAGCACATGACTGCGCCCGGGGACCATCTCCATGATCTTATTGCTTAGTCTTGGTCAGGACCTCAGCTGGAGGATTTTACCTGGAGCATGTTTTGTGTTGATGGGGAAACCGGAGTACTGGAGGAAACCCACCCAGACACGGGCGGGTTATACATATCAATCTGGCAAGACCAGGTTAGATTGTAGGATCTTTAAAAAATCTATAATAGCGCAGGCTACATACAAGGAGGAGGGAGGTGTGCACGCTTCACTCACCCACAGTCACCTGCACAGCTGAGGAGAAGCTCTTCTCAAGTGTAAAGCAGTCTGTTCCTGTCTGTGTGATCTTCAGCAACCAATAACGAGGACAAAGCTGTGCAGGGCCACCTAGCCAACAGGGAGTCACACATGGCTGCATTTGTGCTCTCAGTGTCAGTCAGAGATAAAGGAGCTACTCTTGTGAACGCTTTATAATGGGGACTTTACATTGATTTACATGAATGTCCTGGATCCTGACCTGTCAACTTTATTTGCTACTAAACTCTGTATATAAAAGTTTTAATAACATTGTCTACTGTTCCCAGTCAAAGCAGTCAAAAAGTGAGAGTGTGCTGCCTCCAGTCCTCACTGCAATTTCAAGTACAGTGGTACCTCACCTTACGAAAGACCCAACAAACGAAAATTCCAAGTTACGAAACGCCTTCACGTTAAATTTTGGTCTCTAGATACGAAAGAAAATTCAAGTTACGAAACGCGAAATCTCAAAAATTCAAATAATGCGCGCTCAGCCACACACATTATATGCTTTTCTCAGACTGGATTTAAACTTTTCTCACATTTGTCTCTCGTTTAAACACTCAAACTTTCATAGATTTTCAACAAAATGTATTAATAGTGAAGCGTGGGGGGAAGGGGGGGGGGGCGGTGTGTGTGCGCGCGGACACGTGTGATAGCGCAGCATGACCCGGTGCGGGGCTGCGAGCAGAGACCCGTGCTCAAACCGTGCCAGGTCTAAACCAGGTCTAAACCAGGTCTAAACCAGGTCTAAACCAGGTCTAAACCAGGTCTGAACCAAATCTGAACCAGGTCTAAACCAGGATTAGACCACCGCGGCTCTTGCATGCGCTCAGACTGCGTGCGGTCCCGAGGGGAGTCCTCGCTGCTCGCCTCAGCCGTGACTCGAAACGAAACCAGGAAATAGACCCACACACGACGCTTTAATCCACCTGGTTTAGTCCTGGTCCAGTCCTGGTTTAGACCTTGGTCTAGACCTGGTATAGTCCACGTTTAGTCCTGGGTCTACAGTCTCTACGCAGGACACAATGTCACACTATAAAAAAATGTTACACTATAAAAAAAAAACTTGGAACGAATCAGGCCTTTTCCATTGAAATAGCTACTCAACTTGTGAAAAATTCACGTTATGAAACCACTTCTGGAACGAATTAATTTCGTAAGGTGAGGTACCACTGTACTACGTTCAAGTACTACGTGACATCACACAGGGGGCGGAGTTTGAAGTGTGGGTACCTGTTTGACCAATCACACTGTTCCTTATACCTCCAGACCCTGCTCCTCCTCAGGCTCTTCTTTGGTCCTCCAAGTACTGCCCGGTTTAGCAGCTCTATTTGAAATGTCATTAGTTCCACTTTAACTGTGTACAACTTGTTAGTTTTGTTTAAAAAAATCAAAGCATGACTTATCAAAAACTAAAAATATTGGTGGATTTTAAAATAGTAATTATTTTGAGTCAGCTTTCAAAGTTTGTCTCCTTATATCATGGTTAAACTCTTCTCTTTCTTATTTCTCTTATTCAAATCCAGTCTTTTGATATTTTTCACATTTGTTGGAGCAGGACTCAAAACAAGTTAGCCCCTGGCACTAAAATAAAACTGGAAAATTCGGAGCCAGTGCATAAATACATATGATTATTGTATTTGTGTTATTGATTTATGCCGGCATTCAGACTTGTAGACCTGTTTTGGTTTGTTTTTCTTGAGGGCAGACTGACGGAGTGGCAGTCTGGGGTGACGCTGATAGCTACAATATGAATTCATTACAAAACATTGCAAAAAATTAACAATTTGACATGGATTGAATTCAGAATGTTAATCCCTTTTGTGGAAGACATTTTTTCACTTAAAGTTGCACTATGTAACTTGTTTTGTTGTATATACTATACTACTATACATATTAGGGATGTCAACAGTTAATCGAGTTACAATTAATTGTCGATCAAGACGTTGGCGAAACAAAATGCATTAATTGTAACTAATCGCTAGAGGACGCTACTCTGGAATGTGAACACGAGATGCAAACCCACTCGTGAGAAAGACCATAGCGTTACATCATGTAACCCTTTCCTCTCTGGATGTTCCCGTACAACTCACAGTAGAGCTGGACCTAGAACCATATATTTTTGAAATTATAAAAGCATGTAACTTACATGCTTTTATCATTTCTTGATTGTTCTGGTTTGAGGCCCTGTAATGTTTATGCTGTGTCCAGGGGCCCTGTGAAATGTATATTTTGTACTGTAACCCTTCACAGATTAAGGGAGAGAAATATTGTTGATGCCTTAGTTCAAAATAAATGTTGAGAATGTCCTAAAAATAGCCTGGATTCACTGGTTTCATCAGAATATGTAGACTAAATAACATTCTGTTATTTAATTTCTTCTGTTCCTTTTAATTTCAAGATTTCCATGCTGCAAGTGCAACAACTGAGCCAGTCCTCAATTTATTTTCAATAAAGAATGTATTTTGTTATTCAGCATCAATACATTTGTCTGCTTTTTACTAAGGAATAATTCATTGAGGAATATACAATATAATAATACTGTGATATATTTATGACTCAGTGTTATGTTACTATAGCTTATATTCTTAATGACTCTATTGAAACACTCAAATTCAGGTGAAAAACGCTGCTTATCAATTAATCGTAAGTCACTCGATAAGGTCAATCAACTATAGATTAATGAATTAATCGATAATTTGCATCCCTAGTACATATACTCATGATAAACCATGCTTGCATAAGCCTTAAATTTTAGCTGTACTTATAAACATACCCAACACAAAAACAGAAAGATCAGTTTTCTTTAGCTGCAGTCTCCATGACGACCTTTGAGCACTGTTTACCATTTTATCCGACCAAAACAGACGTGCGGTGGCACCCCTAATGCATGTGGCATACTTCATAGAGATTTTTAACTCAAATACTTTTTCAGTAACATATGTTTAGTTATAAAGTGGTACCACATTTTTTGTTTTTGCAGTGAAATAATGACATTCACTTCATTTTTCCATGTTTGGTTGTCTATGTCACGCGTTTTCATCTGTAGTCAAACAAAAGGTTACATAAAATCGATGTGTAACCAAGACCGATCGGTAGTGTCCGAGCGGAGGTTCTGACCTACATTTATCTGTTGTTTGACATGCAGCTGTAACCTTAACCAGCGCACTCACGGCTAAAAAATATTCTGCTCGCCTTTTCACATGAACGACTTGGCTGAGTGCTCGAATCTGTAGTCCAGTTAAGCCATTAACTGCTGCGCAATGTTTTATTGTACAATTTTGTTGGTACAACCTCACCTCATAATGCTGAAAATGTGGTACAAAAACATAAAGACGGCAAAAGGAGAAATTCAAGAACTGAACTGCAGAACTGAAGAAGCAGCTTGAATGAGCTGCAAAACATATTCAACCAAACTTTTCCTTTTGCCTTGGATTCTACCTGGACAAATGAGGGATTCTACACACAGAACTTAAACATATAAAATGATGCTGCTGGCACCAATGTTTAAATATGAATCCAGTAACTAGGCGACTTTTTCTTTGTCGCCTATACCGCCTGGGGCAAATGACTGTCTCAAAAATCTTGACTGTCTTGGTTGATGCTGTTTAAGTTTTCATAATGACAGAGAAAATAGCTGTGTTAAAACAATTTTGTTGTCAGTTTAATTGAAGAAATAAGAATGAGAAACTATGAACCATGGTGGCTAAGTGGCTCGCTCTCACGCCTTAAAGGTTCAGTGTGTAGGATTCGTGGCGCATAGGTGGATAGTGGCTATGGCACTTCCTGTTTTAGCTACGGCAAACCTCGAGGGTCACCCAGACGCACCGTAGCGGGCAGCTCGCGTACCCACGCGCACCCGGCGCTGCGAGCCCTCGCCGACAACAATGGTATTAATAAAACGCGGTCTCCCGTTGTTTTTTTTTTTTCTTTTCGCATGAAAACACACATTCCCGGTCATGTACCATGACAATCTACACATCAAATGAAACCTTACAGTCTCCTCTTTTTGACTATGCAATTCATTTCCCGGCACAACAATCACTCCCCGAGCACATGGGGCTTTTATACGGAAAAGCACAAAACAAGGTTTGTTACTTAGCTTACCTTTGAAGGCTCTGGACAGGTCAAACTCTGTATTTCACCATAAACTTGGTCTCAATCTGTCCGTAAGGATCCAGCGAATAAAATCCAGTAAAACAATTTAGTCCAAAACACGTGTTAGATCCATTACGACGTCTGATCCGGAACATGTTTGTCGTTGCTTACCCAAAACCACGAGCCTTGCCGAAGGCGGAGCCCAAATGTCCTTCTGTGGCTCTCGTATTCAAAATGGCTGCCTCTGCATGGGGAAGATCCCCCTTTTATGTGACTATATCTAAGTCCAAAAGAATACTTTGATTTCATGATGGAAGTGAAAAGACTTGGAAAACACTGTATTTTTGAATGGGTATCTTCAATTTCTGTAATTAACGGGGAAAAATCTTACACACTGTCCCTTTAAATATGAATCCAGTAACTAGGCGACTTTTTCTTTGTCGCCTATACCACCTGGGGCAAATTACTGTCTCAAAAATCTTGACTGTCTTAGTTGATGCTGTTTAAGTTTTCAAAATGACAGAGAAAATAGCTGTGTGTTAAAACAATTTTGTTGTCAGTTTAATTGAAGAAATAAGAATGAGAAACTATGAACCATGGTGGCTCGCTCTCACGCCTTAAAGGTTCAGTGTGTAGGATTCGTGGCGCATAGGTGGATAGTGGCTATGGCACTTCCTGTTTTAGCTACGGCAAACCTCGAGGGTCACCCAGCGGACAGCTCGCGTACCCGCGCACGAACCGCGTGCACCCGGCGCTGCGAGCCCTCGCCGACAACAACGGTATTAATAAAACGCGGTCCCGTTCACTGTTTTTTTTTTCTTTTCTCATGAAAACACACATTCCCGATCGTGTACCATGACAATCTACACATCAAATAAAACCTTACAGTCTCCTCTTTTTGACTATGCAATTCATTTCCCTGCACAACAATCACTCCCCGAGCACATGGGGCTTTTATACGGAAAAGCACAAAACGAGGTTTGTTACTTAGCTTACCTTTGAAGGCTCTGGACAGGTCAAACTCTGTATTTCACCATAAACTTGGTCTCAATCTGTCCGTAAGGATCCAGCGAATAAAATCCAGTAAAACAATTTAGTCCAAAACACGTGTTAGATCCATTACGACGTCTGATCCGGCAACATGCTTGTGTTGTTTACACAAAACCACGAGCCTTGCCAAAGGCGAAGGCGGAGCCCAAATGTCCTTCTGCGGCTCTCGTATTCAAAATGGCTGCCTCTGCATGGGGAAGATCCCCCTTTTATGTGACTATATCTAAGTCCAAAAGAATACTTTGATTTCATGATGGAAGTGAAAAGGCTTGGAAAACAATGTATTTTTGAATGGGTATCTTCAATTTTGGTAATTAACGGGTAAAAATCTTACACACTGTCCCTTTAAAACAAACAGATTCTGGGTTCATGCTGTTGAATGTAAAACGTGTTCTTATCCAAAGACGACCAAGATTCAAAAATGTCAAATTAATCAAAAGTTTATTTCCCTAACAAAAATCAGAGCTCTGGCTCAGCCTCCCCTGGAGCTCACAGTAGCAAGTCTTACGCCAGGAGCAGCAAACTGACCACTTGCTCCTCCCTCACACACAGATAAAATACAATATGCAAATAATATGTTGATTCAGTCTTCTTTTCGCCCAGTCTTCTTTTGCACCAGTCTTCCCCTCCTCCACAGTGCGCTCACCAGAACCAGATCCTTCCTGTCATAAATTCCACAGAACTCCCCAACCTTGCTATGTCCCTTCCTGGCACACAACTCCTGAGGTCAAATAATACAATCCATATGTGATTTTCAGTGTTTCCTATAAACATTAAGTAATATAAGTCACTTGGTGTTTATATTATTGATATTCCTTCAATGCCTAACTTTGTACACTGCTAAATGGATAATGGTTTATGTTTTATAGGCATCGAACTGTATCTCATCGAAGGCTTGTTGTGACTCTTATATTCACTCAATTTCTTGCTATTACTCTTTGGCATTTTTGTTTTGTAAAAGTAGCTCACCGGAGGTAAAAGGATGGAGACACCTGATATAATGACTATATACAGTACTGTATATCCCATGAACAATTATTGCCTACCTTTTTTTTAATCACAATTAATGATATTATTGTGTATTGTCCCATCTCTTGTTCCTTCAGTACTTTAAAGGTCCCATGGCATGAAATTTTCACTTTCTGAGGTTTTTGAACGTTAATGTGAGCTCCCCTACCCTGTTTAGGCCCCCCCCCCCATGGTTAAAAGTTGCGAAATGTCTAAACTGAGCATTTGCGATCCTTTTCTGCGTTACAAAAAATCAGAGCTCAAACGGGCGATTTTGAACAAGGAAACTTATTGACGTCAGCTCGAAAAAAGAAATGCAAATGCAGTTCCACCCCCGTCTGTCTGTACTCAGCGTCTCTGTAAATCACGCCCAGAGAGTTTGGACTGCGGAGGAGCTACGCAATGCGAAATGCGTTTTTTTTATTTGCCTGGAGGAACTTGCGAGTGTTTCTAGGCTCGGAAGTCCTTTATCTGAGCCTGTGGATATCTGAAACAGCAGTGGTTTAATTTTATTTTCTGTGGAAATGTGTTTATTTTTCAATGGAATGCTTCTCATCTCTCCCCCCGCGCAAAAACACGGAAGTGGGTCAGCGCGCACAGGCACAGAAAAGGAAAGAGTGGAGAGTTTGGCCACGCCCCCACCCGCTACTATAGGCCATCTCTGTCCTCCTCATTTGCATTCAACCAACAACGCCCATAATGGACTGTTCCAGAGTGACATTTATGACTCTTTCTCATCTTATCTCTCTTTCTCATGGATTCATTTACAGTATTAGGGAACCATTAAGGTGCCATATAAAAGCATCAAGAAGTACCATGTCATGGGACCTTTAAAATATTTATGTACTGCACTATATTTATTGTCCTAAAGTCCTCCCATGCCGGTATCGCTGCCATGTCTTAATTCCCATCTCTCTCTCTGTCTGTGTGTTGTGTAGTCCCACCAGTGATCCAGGTGTACCCAGAGAGCCAGGCCAGAGAACCGGGCGTCACAGCCAGTCTGAGGTGCCACGCTGAGGGCATCCCCAGCCCACAGCTCTCCTGGCTCAAGAACGGCATGGACATCTCCTCCAAGCTCTCCAAACAGCTCACCCTGCAAGGTACTGCACTGACCCACCGCCTGCTTAGAAACTAGACTAGTACTAGAATGGGATTTTTAAAGAATTGTACCTATTTTTTCCTAAAACGTCTGACTCTCAATCCAAACTGAGTCTGTTCCTGAACCCTTTGGAGCGTCGTCTGAAATGTTTCACAGTATGGTATTAAAGGAAAAGTAACGTGTTTTACTATCTGAGCCTTATTTCGGTAATAAAACAAGTTGTTTTCCTCACCCGTAGTAATTTGGTGTCATATGGAGCACTTCCAGAGATGTTTTAGATTTGCGATCTCCATCATGTGAGTTCTAGGGGCACATGTTTGCGGTCTCCAAATAACACAAACTTTAGCACTTTTCAAATCATAGAAGCTCGATGTCTTAGTCTACAATTTCGTTTGGTCAAAAGTGGCCTGTGATCCGAGATTTAGCCATACGGGGCATATTACATGCTCCGTGAATATATTATATGAACCGAGCTATGGCTAGGAGTCGCGCTAGGCTAACGCAAATTTAAAACATCTCCGGAAGTGCTCCATATGACACCAAAGTGCTATGGGTGAGTAAAACAACTTGTTTTATTACCGAAATAAGGCTCAGATTGTAAAAAAACGTTACTTTTCCTTTAAGCCTTTCAATCTTCATGTAAATCAAACCAGACCAAGTTACAGCTCAGATCTGTGGAGAGGCAGCCCCACTCACAGTCAGAATGTATCTTTGAGCTATAAAACCACCTGTAATTGAATAAATGTAAGGTAGAGCTGTTTAACTGCGGAACGTTCCAGGCAGAGCAATGGCATATCCAAACGACTGTTGACGGACCCCCAACCAAAAAGTGCACCTTTAAAGGAAAAGTAACGTTTTTTTACAATCTGAGCCTTCTTTCGGCAATAAAACAAGTAGTTTTACTCACCCGTAGCAGTTTGGTGTCAATTGGAGCAGTATCGCAGAACTTATGTTGTAGCCGTTTTGTTCTACTAATGATCCCGTATCCGTTAGCGTGAGTGCTCGGGGCATTACTTTGCGGTGTCCAAATAACACAAACTTTAGCACTTTTCAAATCACAGAAGATCGCTGTGTCAGCGTAGACTTTTAGTGGATTCCAAAACGGCCTGAAACCCGATATCGCAACAGAAAAGTAAAGTTCAGAGCGGTGTTAGCTTCTTTCGGACTAGCGGTGTTTACAAAACAGCTGAGTTCACGCATGCGCACTGTCCTCTCTGATGACATCATCAAATGAAACTATAGCTGCATATCGGGTTTCAGGCTGTTTTGGAATCCACTAAAAGTCTACGCTGACACAGCGATCTTCTGTGATTTGAAAAGTGCTAAAGTTTGTGTTATTTGGAGAGCGCAAAGTAATGCCCCGAGCACTCACGCTAACGGATACGGGATCATTAGTAGAACAGAACGGCTACAACATAACTTCTAAGAAACTGCTCCAATTGACACCAAAGTGCTATGGGTGAGTAAAACTACTTGTTTTATTGCCGAAAGAAGGCTCAGATTGTAAAAAAAAACGTTACTTTTCCTTTAATATTTGATCAAAATCCAAGCAATAGCATGTTTTATCCAAGTTTTAGTTTAAAAGTGAGCAACAGCAATGGTTTTTTGTTTAAAACTAATCTAATGCTGTTACTTTTTATAGCAGTCTCTATTGCAGAACACCACTGAAACTGCTGCCCAGACTGTACTGCTAATTATCACTTTTGCAATTACTGAAATATCCTTCTATTATCACCTCCCACTAAAGAAGTTCAAAGTGGATTTTTTTTTTTTTAAGTATTATCATCTTTCTCTTTCTTTACTCACTCCTGCTTTTAGAAACTCTTCAGTCGAGAGTTCTGTGCCTCAAGAGTGTGTTTTATTTTCATAAGTGCATAAGAGTAATTTCACTAAAACATCATTAAGACATCATTAAATCTGGCCTATTTTAAGTCAAATTTTACTTCCCGGTTGGAAATGAGCAGCAGGGATGTCATACGTAGAGGTTATTCCTGTTACCTTGTAACCAAAATTTGTTTATATTGCACAATACTTATACATGGCACACACCTTTATTTTTGTTCTTTTCTTCTACTTTTTTCCCCCCACAAACAGCCACTTCATTGTCTAAAACTATGATAAATATTTATAACCAAGTAATAAATACAAAAGTATATTTAAAAAAAAGATCATATGTTTATAAAGGTACCAGATATTTTCATCCATTTTACAGATATATTTTTTAAGCAGCACTTGACGTCGGATTAATTGATCTCTGTTTGTCTGTCTGCATTTCATTACATGCGTTTTATTGCCTTACCGTGACGGCAAAACTCCACACTGACCCCAAAAGTTGTGAGAAGCGCTTATAAACTCATTACAGTGGTACCTCACCTTACGAAAGACCCAACAAATGAAAATTTCAAGTTACGAAACGCGAAATCTCAAAAATTCAAATAATGCGCACTCAGCCACACACATTATACGCTTTTCTCAGACTGGATTTAAACTTTTCTCACATTTGTCTCTGTTTAAACACTCAAACTTTCATCGATTTTCAACAAAATTATTAATAGTGAAGTGTGGGGGGAAGGGGGAGGGGGGAGAAAACTGCGCTCTGACACGTGTGTGATAGCGCAGCATGACCCGGCGCGGAGCTGCCAGCAGGTCTAGACCTGGACTAAACCAGGACTGGACCAGGACTAAACCTGGACTAAACCTGGACTAAACCAGGACTAAACCAGGTGGATTAAAGCGCCGTGCGTGGGTCTATTTCCTGGTTTCGTTTCGAGTCACGGCTGAGGCGAGCAGCGAGGGGGACCGCACGCAGTCTGAGCGCATGAACGAACGCATGCAAGAGCCGCGGTGGTCTAGAGGAGGTCTAGAGGAGGTCTAGGGGAGGCACGGTTTGAGCACGGGTCTCGTTCATGCGCTCAGACTGTGTGCGGTCCCCCTCGCTGCTCGCCTCAGCCGTGACTCGAAACGAAACCAGGAAATAAACCCGCGCGCGGCGCTTTAATCCACCTGGTCTAGTCCTGGTTTAGTCCAGGTTTAGACCTTGGTCTAGACCTGGTATAGTCCACGTTTAGTCCTGGGTCTACAGTCTCTACGCAGAACACAATGTTACACTATCAAAAAAGTTACACTATTTAAAAGAAACTTGGATCGGGGCCTTGGAACAAATCAGGCTTTTTCCATTGAAATAGCTACTCAACTTACGAAAAATTCACGTTACGAAACCACTTCTGGAACAAATTAATTTCGTAAGGTGAGGTACGACTGTACTGTGAAATCTCTGGATGCACAAGGTACGTGAGGGATAACTTTAGACCACTTCTAGTAAAAATCAGGTGCAGAATCTTTAAAGGTATTGTGTAACTTTTCTCGTGGAGACTCCATCACCTGCTTGTTTCTAAGGATACGTCATTGCTCTGTCTGGAATGTTGCACAGTCTGACATTTACAGATCAGCCTTACATTTATTAAATTCTAGGTGGTTTTATTGCTCAAAAATACGTAGAAAAACAGACATTCTGACTGTGAGCGGGGTCGCCTCTCCACAGATCTGACCCATAACTTGGTCTGCTTTGGTCTCCATGAAGATAGAAAGGTTTAAATACCATTCTGTGAAACATTCCAGACGAAGTAATCACATTTCTTTGACTGGAATGGAGAAAAGCATTTGACAGACCCTCCACCAGGAAAGCTACACAATGCACCTTTACATTGGAGCTCAAAAATACCTGGAAAAACAGGAATCCAGACTGGTCTCCGTGAAGATAGAAAGGTTTACTACCAAACTGTGAAACATTCCAGACAAAGCAATAACCTCACCATGGAGAAAAGTATTTGAAGGACCCTTAAGGACACTGGAAAAGTTGCACCTTTGAATTGCAGGAGGTTTTATGGCTCAGAAATACAGAGAGACAAACATTGTGACTGTGATCAGGGTTGCTTCACCACAGATCTGACCTGTAACTTCTGGTCTGTCTGGTTTGGTCTCCATAATGATACCATACTGCGAAACATTCCAGACAAAGCAATAACATGTCGATGGAGAGCAGCATTTGACGGACCCTCACAACTTCGCCTTTAAAGGTCCCATGGCATGAAATTTTCACTTTCTGAGGTTTTTGAACGTTAATGTGAGCTCCCCTACCCTGTTTAGCGCGCCCCCCCCCCATGGTTAAAAGTTGTGAAATGTCTAAACTGAGCATTTGCGATCCTTTTCTGCGTTAGAAAAAAATCAGAGCTAAAACGGGCGATTTTGAACAAGGAAACTTATTGACGTCAGATCGAAAAAAGAAATGCAAATGCAGTTCCACCCCCGTCTGTCTCTACTCAGCGTCTCTGTAAATCACCCCCAGAGAGTTTGGACTGCGGAGGAGCTACGCAATGCGAAATTCGTTTTTTTATTTGCCTGGAGGCATGTCCGAGTGTTTCTAGACTCGGAAGTCCTTTATCTGAGCCTGTGGATATCTGAAACAGCAGTGGTTTAATTGTTTTTTCTGTGGAAATGTGTTTATTTTTCAATGGAAGGCTTCTCATCTCTCCCTCCGCGCAAAAACATGGAAGTGGGTCACAGAGCGGAGCGGAGAGCTTGGCCACGCCCCCATCCCCTACTATAGGCCATCTCTGTCCTCCTCATTTGCATTCAAGCAACAACGCCCATAATGGAGTGTTCCAGAGTGACATTTATGACTCTTTCTCATCTTATCTCTGTTTCTCATGCACTGAGTGTTGATTTTGAAGAAGGATTCATTTACAGTATTAGGGAACCATTAAGGAGCCATATAAAAGCATCAAGAAGTACCATGTCATGGGACCTTTAAGTTTAATTTGTGTTTGGTTTTATTTTGCAGCCAACGGAAGCGAGGTGCACATCAGTAACGTCCACTTTGAGGACACAGGAGCGTACACGTGCATTGCTAAAAACTCGGCGGGCGTGGACGAGGACATTTCTTCTCTCTTCGTGGAGGACTCGGCGAGGAAGACGCGTATGTATAAGCCAGATATAAACTCTCAGTCTCTTTACGCTGTAGCTGTAACGGAGCCAGGCTAATGGAGGGTGTGTTCGGGCGCAGAAGCAGAAACTTTGAATAGTTGATGTGATTCAAGAGCCTCTGCACGGATAATAAGAGATACCTGTGTGTGTGTGTGTGGCGTCATTCGTCTTCTCTTCTTATTGATGTACAAAAAGAATGGATGGATGAAATGAGAATTACAAAGACCATATTTTAATGGTGCACTATGTAACCTGCTTGTCTCCACAAAGATATTTCCAAGGCCTGTAGCATTCCACAGCTGAGCAACTAGCACGCACACCTCACAGCAACAAGGTTCTGGGTTGAACTCCTCCCGGGCCTTTGTGTGCAGACTTTGTATGTTTCTCCATGTGTCTGGGTGGTTTCCTTTGGTTTCCCCCCATCAACCCAAAACGTGCACAATACGTTAAATCATCCGGCTGCGGTAGTCCTGACCAGGCCTAGCAATAGATAGTTTGCTCCAGTGGCATTTAAGGATGGGTCAAATGCAGGCTGCCCTATTGTTTTCACGGGCCACTCCTTTGAGGACAGTGAGGTCCAGATCTTGGCCAGAGAAAAGAACTGGTTTGAGAGGAGAGTTAAAGAGGCTATTTTTGTCAAGAAAGAGAATCCTTCCTTGAACAGAAGTGGAGGTCTCAGACATCATTTGATTTGATTTTATAACAAATCAAAGAAAACAATAGAGCAGCAGGTCAGGTCCAGAGGTGTGAAAACACCATTATGGCCCTGAATGTTTCTGCTAACAAGACCCACACTCCACTCCCACTCCCACCAATCTAACTAACAGAAACTGAAAACAAGTAGGGGTAATTTCATTGTAGTTAGCTCCTCCCTTCAGACAGATATAAGCAGTGTCCACCAGCGTCTGACCAGAACTGAAGAAGCAGCTTGGATGAACTGCGACACGTGTTTGACCAGATAAACTTTTGTCCAGTTGACAAACTGAATTTCTCCTTTTGCCTTATGGCAGATTGATCTCCCTGGAGTGCCATTGGGTTATAAAAACACCTGTAATGGAATAAATGCAAGACACATTTAATGTCATAATGTGCAAGATTCCAGCAAAGCAATTATATCCTGATGGAGAGACACATATTTGGCGGCACGGTGGCTGAGTGGTTAGCGCTCTTGCTTCACAGCAAGAAGGTTTCGGGTTCGATCCCCGCGTCGCCCAGGCCTTTCTCCGTGTCTGGGTGGGTTTCCTCCGGGCACTCCGGTTTCCCCCACCAACCCAAAAACATGCTCCAGGTAAATCCTCCAGCTTAGGTCCTAACCACTCACGGTAGCAGAGTGGTTAGCGCTCTTGCTTCACAGCAAGAAGGTTCCGGGTTCGATCCCCGGGTTGCCCAGTGTGTGTTCTGTGTGGAGTTTGCATGCATGGTCCACACATGCATGCAATCCGGGTCACCGGAGCCTTTCTGTGTGGAGTTTGCATGTTCTCCCCGTGTCTGGGTGGGTTTCCTCCGGGCACTCCGGTTTCCGGTATATATATAGGATGGGTTAAAATGCAGAGAAGAATTTCTCCAGTGTGAGATCAATAAAGTTCACTTCTTCTTCTTCTTCAAGCTGAAGCAATAAGATCATGGAGATGGTCCCCGGGCGCAGTAATGTGCTGCTCACTGCTCCTAATAACAGGATGGGTCAAATGCAGAGCTGGAATTTCCCCACTGTGGGACTAATAAAGGCATAGCTTTCTTTCTTTCATATATTAGAAGAAGAAGAAGAAGAAGTGACTTTATTGATCTCACACAGGAGAAATTCTTCTCTGCATTTGACCCATCCTATCATGAGGAGCAGTGGGCAGCACATTACTGCGCCCGGGGAACATCTCCATGATCTTCTTGCTTCGGTTTGGTCAGGACCTTGATGGGGAAACCCACCCAGACACAGGGAGAACATGCAAACTCTACACAGAAAGGCTCGGGCGACCTGAATCTTTTGGCCATACCAACGTGCCACACGGGGATCGAACCCGGAACCTTCTTGCTGTGAAGCATGGGTGGTGCACTTCCGGGCTTAAGTCTTACAGTTGTGGTGGAGTCTCGTCTGGTGCTCACATTCTCCCACTGAAGTAGATTATTCTTGTTCTATGTTTTATATGTCATGGCTTTGATCATTGTTCATGGATAATTCATTTTATTTTAATTAAATACATTTGACTAAGCAAATACCAGTTCCATAATAGCCAATTCTAGGAATTCACTTTTTTGGGCACTAAAGGTATGGAATTGGTTTGCAATTATATTTGATTAATTTTATTCATTTTTGAACGAGCTGTGAATCATTAGCAGATAACAGATGCTTACTGTTAAAAAACAACTTGTACTTAAGAGCATAAGGCAGTGTTCTTTCTAACATTTGTTTTAGGTGATTAAAAGTTTTCCTCCATCTTGTGAAAACGACGTGGTGCGACGCAGGGTTCCTATAGCCAAAGTGAAGAAGAAGAATATGATTAAGTCGGCACAAACAATGCAGCATCAACACAGCGCCACTAATTAGAACTGACCTTTTCATGGGTGCCAGAAAGTGCCTTCAAAAATCAGACTTTTTCTGAGATAATTAAGTCTTGTATACCAACAGAGATGAACTCACCACCGGGTCAGAGGAACTGGTAATGTTGACATCAAATTTTGTTTTGATTAAGGCTTGGTTTGGTCCCGGTTTGGCCCCGGTTTGGCCCCGGTTTGGCCCCGGTTTGGCCCCAGTGTAGTCTTCATATGGTGTGGTCCTTGTTTAGTTTAGGTTTAGTTTCTCGTATGTATTTTTCTTTTTAATATACAGTAGCTCTAAGCCTAAAGACAATCACTTTTCCCCCGTCCACTCCCATTGGTCAGTTTCTGTAAGGCTCTGAGTGAGTGACAGGTAGATTAACCAATCACAGTGAAGTGGGAACTTTTTGAATAAGCAGAAGTCAATATAAACATAAACAAGCTTACATGACTCATGATACAATCAAAATCATGATCTGACTAAAAATAAATACATAATAATAATAATAATAATAATAATAATAATAATAATAATAATAATAATCATTATTATTATTATTATTATTATTATTATTATTATTATAACTACTAAAAACTTTAAACGTTTAAACTGTTAAAAACTGTAAATAAAATCTTAGTTTCAGTCAAATTGACTCAGGTTTTTCTTTTTACCTTTTGTCCAGTGTTAAAGGAAAAGTTAAGTTTTTTTTAACAATTTGAGCCTTATTTCGGTAATAAAACAAGTTGTTTTACTCACCCATAGCACTTTGGTGTCATATGGAGCACTTCCGGAGATGTTTTAGATTAGCGTTAGGCTAACGGCGTTAGCCTAGCGCGACTTATAGCCATAGCTCGGGGCATTCCCCGAGCATGTAATATGTAATATGTAAAAATAATATCCAAATAACACAAACTTTAGCACTTTTCAAATCATAGAAGCTCGATGTCTTAGTCTACGATTTCGTTTGAATCAAAAGTGGCCTGTAATCCGAGATTTATCCATAGTTTACAGCTTTGTGTTCCATGTTTGGGTCCCGGGAGCTGAGCGCACAGTCCGCACATGCGCACTGGCCTCCTCATCTACTCGAAACTATGGCTAAATCTCAGATTACAGGCCACTTTTGACCAAACGAAATCGTAGACTAAAGACATCGAGCTTCTATGATTTGAAAAGTGCTAAAGTTTGTGTTATTTGGAGCCTGCACGGGGCATATTACATGCTCGGGGAATGCCCCAAGCTATGGCTATAAGTCGCGCTAGGCTAACGCCGTTAGCCTAATCTAAAACCTCTCCGGAAATGCTCCATATGACACCAAAGTGCTATGGGTGAGTAAAACAACTTGTTTTATTACCGAAATAAGGCTCAAATTGTAAAAAACGTTACTTTTCCTTTAAATTTGAATGAATTCCATAAAAATACAAGATATGACGTAGACATGTTCAAATCAAATACAGCTTTTACTGATCACAACTGAAATGCTAATTTATTTTTAATTACAACATGGTTGGACATGATGGCCAAATGTTTTATGTAAATATTTGTTCTTTTGGTTCCAAGACAATCCTCACATGTCTCATTTGGGTTGCCAGTTTCAGTGTAAAAATCCAGCTGGTTTAAACCTAAAATGCCTCTCTCTGATCTGAATCGTCACTACCTGAACCCCAGCACCTACAGTCAGTCTTGACTCAGTGCTAGTGCAGCCTCTGCAGCTCAGTGAGTGAATTCTGAAGGTTCTGAGCTTTCACAGGAGGTCTGTCCGTGTACTCAGAATGAGACAAACTTGTACGTGTCCTGCAGGTTAAGACACTGGCAACCCGGGATCAGCTATACTTGTAAAACTTTTTTAAAACTGTAAGAGCGCAGACTACATACAGTTCCTTTAAAGAAAGTTTTGTCAAGTACAGTGGTACCTCACCTTACGAACGACCCAACAAATGAAAATTCCAAGTTACGAAACGCCTTCATGGTAAATTTTGGTCTCTAGATACGAAAGAAACTAGATACGAAACGCAAAATCTCAAAAATTCAAATAATGCGCGCTCAGCCACACACATTATACGCTTTTCTCAGACTGGATTAAAACTTTTCTCACATTTGTCTCTGTTTAAACACTCAAACGTTCATAGATTTTCAACAAATTTTATTAATAGTGAAGTGTGGGGGGAAGGGGAAGGGGGAGAAGTGTGCGCGGCGGGGACACGTGTGTGATAGCGCAGCATGACCCGGCGCAGGGCTGCGAGCAGAGACCTGTGCTCAAACCATGCCTCCTCTAGACCAGGTCTAAACCAGGTCTGAACCAGGTCTAAACCAGGTCTGAACCAGGTCTATACCAGGATTAAACCACCGCGGCTCTTACATGCGTTCGTTCATGCGCTCGGACTGCGTGCGGTCCCCTCCTCGCTGCTCGCCTCAGCTGTGACTCGTGAGAAACCAGGAAATAGACCCGCACGCAGCGCTTTAATCCACCTGGTCTAGTCCTGGTTTAGTCCAGGTTTAGTCCTGGTCCAGTCCAGGTAAAGACCTTGTTTAGACCTGGTTTAGTCCACGATTAGTCCTGAGTCTACAGTCTCTTAGCCAATCAGGACCCAGAACACAGTGTTACACTATAAAAAAAAGTTAAACTATAAAAAAAAAACTTGGATCGGGGCCTTGGAACAAATCAGGCTTTTTCCATTGAAATAGCTACTCAACTTAGGAAAAATTCACGTTACGAAACCACTTCTGGAACGAATTGTAACTCTTATTAATAATTCACCCTTTTTACTCATTATTTAAAAAAAAAAATCTAAATACCAGACAATCCTTGAATATCCACTCTTTGTTTAGTTTTGTTTTGATGTGATTTTTTTTAGTCCTAATTAATTACCCAGATTTTTTTTTCTTTTTTTTCTTTATCAGCCAAAATACAACAATAAAGACAATACCAAAATACATTAGATGACCAAGCTCCTTCTATGAGTAGCTTGGAAATGCCACACAGATGCTCCAAAGTGTCCGTCTCTCTCGGTTGGATCAAACTTCACCGGGTCAGTGGTAGGTCTGGTGCTCTCTGATGCTTTGAAGCTGTACCTCCGGCCACAAAACACTATGAGGAGTTGGAGGCTTTGCTAAACCCCATTGGACACTAGTTCAAAGGCAAGTCAGAAGCTCGGAAAAGTCTCACTCAGACAGACTTCCCATTAGCCAGAGGTTGTGGGTTCACTTTGTCTGGCCGGGCTAAATGAGCGACGTGTGCTGTGCCAGGGAGAATCCGGAACAGAAAATCTATTCTGAAGAAATGAGAAATGAGAAAAATGAGGTGAGGGGATATATAGTGGATAAAATGGGAAATGTTGAACTGAACGAAGTTGATACTGTTTTTAGTAGAGAATTTTAGGTTTAGATTTATTTTTTCCTCACAAAATCACAGTTTTCACTTTGTCAATTTACTTGTATATTTATATAGCAAATTTCTTCTGTATTAAAAACAACAAACAATAAAAAATAAGTATACTGCGATTTCCCATGCAGCAGTTAAAAAATAAATAAATGAAAATGACTGCAAATAGTATAGTTATGGTGTGGTAGTAGTGTGTAATGTGTAGATCACAGTTTACAAGCTTCCGTTTGTCACGTCGTACGCATCACCGTCTTTCCACCCCTCCCCGCTCTCTGATTGGCTCCCAAAATCAGGAGAGCTTGCTTTGCCTAGTCACCAGGCTGTCTTTCAGATCAGAACGAACGAAAGCAGCCTGGGATTTCCCAGATTAGGTTTAACCTGCATTCTACAACTCTATGGACCTTCCTATGGGGAGCACCTTGTATAATCACTTGTAAAATAGCAATATTTTACTGTATTCACCTTGAAAAATCAAGGTGATTTGATTGTTGGTCGAGCGGTCGGATCCACTGGCCCACAGGTTGGTGGCACGGTTCCAGCTCCCATGGATGGGTGCTGCCTTTGTGTCCTTGGGCAAGACACTGAACCCACCTCGCCCCCCAGTGTCTGCGGACAGTGGTAGAGAGCCCCCATGGCAAGAAATAAATCAAGGCCGGTTGCCCGAAGGAGCGACGTGGGGCCGTCCTCCTGTCGACCCACGACCCGCAGGAGGATCCATGGGGGCTGGTGCGTTGTGGTCTGGGCGGCAGATCTGTTTGAACTGTTGTCCCTGCGACCCGGACCGCGGATTAAGCGGAAGAAAACAAACGAACAAACCTTGATTTTTAACAAATGTAGTATGGAATGGCAAAAACTGCTGTTAAAATATTTATTCATATTATTCCATTTTTGGATTTGTGTTACGTTGCTTCCTCATCGCAAAAAATACCTGGAGTTTTAAGTAGCTGTTAACTTGAAATCTACCGCTTCATGACATCACAAGGTGGAACAGAGCATTTTAACAAATAATAAAGACTTACTGAAATGTGTGAATGAAACAAAACACTCCAGGTATGTTTTTGATGAGGTAACAGCATTATAACATGACTTGAAGCTCCCACAAGTCATTTTTGCGTAATATAGGCTCTTCAATGTTTGGTACTCGAGTTGAGGGGGGATGGGGGGGGGGGGGGGGCACATCCCTTGTGGCATTTTATCAATTAGGCATGAAAATCTCTCACCTTTTGGCAAAATTCACCGTTTTGAAGTAAAAATAGGTGACCTACATGAATCGTGGCCAGTGCCAAGAGCCAATCATAGGCCGAACTGCGCTCCGGCTTCCAATCATGTTGCAGCATACCCACCAATCGCGCCCCCGTCAATCATGATGATTAGCATTGTTGTGTTTGCGCCTGTTCGCCGATCAGCTGTGAGCGAGCCCCGTTAATATGCACGCTACGTTAATGTTACATAAGAAGTAACTCGGGACTCGGGATATGTCTGTTTCTCCGGAGCGCATACACGTGGACATGCGAATTATCGCACACCGCAAACTACGGAGCTGACCGTGTTCTTATGGGGCGAGTTATACAGTATTATCATATTATTTCTGCATCAAAGGGACATATTAGCGGACAGCAGGGGCCCGGGACTAAACCAGGTCTAAACCAGGACTAAACCGGGACTAAACCAGGACTAAGCCAGGTCTAAAGCAGGACTAAGCCAGGTCTAAACCAGGTCTAAACCAGGACTAAACCAGGACTAAACCAGGTCTAAATCAAGACTAAACCAGGTCTAAACCGGGACTAAACCGGGACTAAACCAAGACTAAACTGGGTCTAAACCAAGACTAAACCGGGTCTAAACTGGGACTAAACCAGGTCTAAACCAGGTGTAAACCAGGATTAAACCAGATCTAAACCAGGACTAAGGTGTGTGTGTTACAACTCGACTACTGGCTTTATGTGTCATGTGTCAATATAAACAATTAAGATGAGTAATGTTTTGACTTATTCTACTAATTACAAAAATGTCCTGGAATTGTATGAACAGCTGACCAAAACTTTCAGTGATTCCAAAGTTTGCCAATATAGCGACCCTGGTGTACATATAGAGTTTTTCTTTTGTTATTGTTACCACTGAATACTTTGCTAGCTGAATGACTGCACTTTTCATTTGTATTTCCCACAGTGATACTTTGCAAAGAAAACATGCTCAAGTAGGCTGGCTTTGGTCATAGTTCAAAGCCTTAAACCTCACATTTCCAAAACAATAGCAGCATAACTGGATATCTGTATTGCCCTTTATTATATCACATTACAATGTTTTGGTTGACAGCTTTGGTTCTTGGTCCTCTCCGCTGTGAAGTTGTTTTTGTTGTCAACTATTTAGCGTGATCACAGGCGTTTCTGTTCTTCTGCGGAGCCCGTCTCAGATGTGTCAGATGAAGTCTTGATTACAACGCTGAAGTGTAAGGCTAATTAGTGCAACTTGATCAAACGCCAAGTTGTGCAGAGAGCAGTGACTTTATCCTATTTCCGAACAATATCCGCCTCCAAATGTGCTAATTTTTCCTTACAAGCCTGGGATTTGACATTCAGCATATGCTTTCATTTTTGCATTGTTTTTAATATTATTTGATGTGATTTCCGGATGCCAGTTCAGTTAATGAGCAAAAACAGATTATGTAATATTATAAAAATACATTAAAGAGAGTTTTTTTTAAACTTATCTCCTTGTATAGCTGTGTTGTTAATGTCATATTTATAAGATAGGAACAAAAATAACTTCCTTACATTTTGTTTAACTGTAAGTTTTGAGAAAAAGATTGGTTTAAAAGTCTCAGTAAATAGTATCTAGTGTGATTTTAATATCACATAAGAAGCAGAATAAATCCTTTAGATTATTATTATAGTGTTTTTCTTTCTATGTTCAAATGTAGAGTGCTGTATTTTCCGGATTATAAGTCGCACCAGCCATAAAATGCATAACAAAGAAGGGAAAAGCATATATAAGTCGCATTTTTTGTGGAAATTTATTTGATAAAATCCAACACCAAGAACAGACACGTCATCTTGAAAGGCAATTTAAAATAAAAATAGAATAGAGAACAACAGGCTGAATAAGTGTACGGCGAAACGTAAACGACGAACTGAGAACGTGCCTGGTATGTTAACGTAACATATTAAGAGTTATTCAGATAACTATAAAGAACATGATAAAGAACATGAAGAACATGAAGAGCATAAAGAACATGCTAACAAGTTTACCAAACCATCAGTGTCACTCCAAATCACTAAACCCAATGAAATCTTCATCCTCGGTGTCACTTTTAAACAACTCCGCTAACTCCGGAGGTAGAAGATGCGGCGCTTCCTCTTCTACGTCGCTTACGTCAGACTCGTCGTCAGTTGGAGTTCCAGTTATTCCAGCCTTTCTGAATCCTGACAGGATCATTTCACACACATAAGTCGCTCCAGAGTATAAGTCGCACCCCCGGCCAAACTATGAAAAAAACTGCGACTTATAATCCGAAAAATACGGTAGTAGTTTTGACCATTTTAAAGTTTGAGAAAGCACAACATATACTTATCTGCTGTCAGTTTTTAATATGATTTGATGTGATATCCTGATGCACACCACTGCTTCATAATATTTTTAGTTTAATTTGTAAAAACAGATACGGGCCTAACATTAAATTTCTAACTTTTTTGTGTTTTTGAAAATAAAAAAAACTAATTTTTAGTTTTGAACCCCACTTATAGAATAGAATAGTTTAGTTTATTGTCATTATGTCGGGTAAAAACATAACGAAATTGGGGAAGGCTTCTCCACAGATTTATCACGGATACAAAATACGCATGTTTGACCGGCAAACAAACAAATCTTCAATAAAAACAGAACAAAATTAACAATATAATATTAATATATAACATGGGAATCCTTTACTTTTTATTTCAATTCTCATTTCAATCATCATTCATCAAATGTATACATCCGTCGTTAAACAGAAATGGGGGAGTTAGACATAACTTGTCTCCCATTCATAATTCGATTCTTAAACCAAGTCATAACAGACGGAAAAAAACATTAGGGCAGACGAGTCAGGGACAGAAGGGTGGAGACGGTCTGTAGTCTGAATAGAGATGCTAAATATTCGAATAACAAAAGGATCGCAAATGCTCAGTTTCAGAGCTATTTCAGAGCAGTGAGCTCCTCATAGGGCTAAATAGAGATGCTAAACAAGACGCCAGGGAAACAAGAGATACAAATTAGTTGGAATCATTCTGAGTTTCAGAATGATTCCAGTGTAGTGAGCTTCTCCCTGCAGCTAGATATAAACAGGAACTAACCAGCACTAGAACCAGAGCTGACGAAGCCTCTCGGATGAGCGACGAAACGTCTTCAACCAAACAAACTTTGTCCAGTTGACAAATTGAACTTCTCCTTTTATCAAATGTATACAGGTGAAAATCTTGGCATCGAACTGCAAAAAAAAACAAAAAAAAACATCACAATTACCATTCTCATTCAAGAAAACAGCAACAACAACAAAAAAAATACCCAATTTATTTTACAGCTCTGGAAAAAAATAAGAGACCACTGCAAAATTATCAAATAAAAATATGATTGTTTAGAGCATTTATTTGCAAAAAATTACAAATGGTCACCATAACAAAAAAGATCCATGTTTTCAGAGCTCAAGCAATGCAAAGAAACAAGATCAAATTCATTTTAAAACAACATAATACTAATGTTTACACTTAAGAAGAGTTCAGGAAATCAATATTTGGTGCAATAACCCTTATTTTTAATCAGTTTTCATGCGTCTTGGCATGCTCTCCACAAGTTTTTCACATTGTTCTTGGGTCCTAGTTTAGACCTGGTTTAGTCTTGGTTGAGACCAGGTTTAGTCCTAGTTTAATCCTGGTTTATCCCTGTTTTAACCTGGTTTAGCCCTAGTTCAGCCCAAGTTTAGGCCTGATTTAATCATAGTTTAGTCCTGGTTTAGTCCCCTTTTTAACCTGCTTTAGTCTTGGTTCAAACCTGATTTAGTCCAAGTCTTTCACATTGTTCTTGGGTGACTTTATTCCACTCCTGGTGCAAGAACTGAAGTAGCTCAGCTTTGTGTTTGTGTTGGAATTCAACAGATGCTGGAATGGAATGGCTGTAATACAGGTAGAGATGCTGATTTCAGAAAAAAATGCAGTGATGTCTTATTTTTTTTCCACAGCTGTATGTATAGGGAAGTGGATAAATGTACATTTTTACATCATGTTTCCAGACTTAGTAGTCGCATCCTGTCACGGATAATCAACACCTTCCTCCTCTTTGCTTCCACCTAAAGCAAACCATCCTTCTCTGCACCACCTTTTACATATTCATTTAGCATCCTTCAATACTTCTTAAACTAACTCAATTATAACTTCTTTGGCTTGGGTTATTACGTTCCATCATTTAGTATTCCACAGTTGATATACGCTTCTATCCATACTGTGTGATGAAGAGCATGTTTTAATTCCACTGAGCACCTGACAGCTAAACCAAATGGACCGACCCCATACGTGAAATTAATTAAAGCGCTTAGATCCACGCCAGATCCAGTTGGTGAAAATACACCCGGGCTGGCCCCTGAAGACCTCAGTGTCAAAATACATTGGAAATGGAATCCAGGACTGGTGTTTGGAACATCTGCATGGCCCCAGCATGGCCCCAGCATGGCCCCTGCATGGCCCCTGCATGGCCCCTGCATGGCCCCTGTATAGCGGCGTATCTGTCCAGAGCACAGGCAGGGGCAGGCAGGTGTAGGGGTAGATAGGAGAGGCAGGGGCAGGCAGGTGTAGACAGGAGCAGGTAGAGGTAGAGAGGAGCAGACAAAAGGAACTGGAACTGAGAGAGGAGAGGAAGTGACTGGAGCAGGCAGGAGTACAGTGGTCCCTCACTTTATCGCAGTTCACTTTATCGCTGTTGGCGGCACGGTAGCTGAGTGGCTAGCGCTCTTGCTTCACAGCAAGAAGGTTCCGGGTTCGATCCCCGGGCCTTTCTGTGTGTGTTCTGTGTGGAGTTTGCATGCATGGTCTGGGTTTGATCCCCGGGTCACCCGAGCCTTTCTGTGTGGAGTTTGCATGTTCTCCCCGTGTCTGGGTGGGTTTCCTCCGGGCACTCCGGTTTCCCCCATCAACCCAAAACATGCTCCAGTGTGAGATCAATAAAGTTCACTTCTTCTTTCCCAGATTTTTTATTTTTTTCAACTTTTTTATAGTGTAACATTTTTTTTTATAGTGTAACATTGTGTTCTGCGTCCTGATTGGCTAAGAGACTGCAGACCTTTGCTGATTGATAGATGGGGGACCGGGACCAGACTGGAACTAGACCAGGACCAGACCGGGACTAAATGTGGACTAAACCATGTCTAGACCAGAACTAAACCAGGTCTAGACCTGGACTAAACCGGGACTGGACCAGGTCTAAACCAGGATTAAACCAGCACGTGCCGCTTTTTGCTGGTTTCATGCGGCTGGTTTGTGGCTTGGGCTGAGAGGACGCGGTCCGGGCGCCGCGGTTCGATCTCGTGCTCGTAGCCCCGGTGTACGCGCGGCCTCGCGCCGGTCGTGCTGCTCTGTCACGGATTTGACCACGATGAGGGGTGCACGTGTCACGCACTTCTCCAAGGGGTTGGTGCGCGTCGCGTCCCAGGCTGTGGCAGTGCCGTTGGATGAGCGCGGTGCTTCCTGCGGATCCAGTGACTCATGTCTCCCCTCACACGTCCGGCTGGGCTCCCGGAGCCATGCCCCCCCTCCCCACGCTTCACTATTAATACAATCTATGAAAGTTTGAGTGTTTAAACGAGAGAGAAATGTGAGAAAATGTTAATTCCAGTCTGAGAAAAGCGTATAATGTGTGTGGTGAGGCGTTTACAGCTTTAAAACATGGAGAATAATTGTAAAATATAAAGTTGTCCTACTTCGCGGATTTCTCTTATTGCAGGTTATTTCTGGAACCTAACCCCCACGATAAACGAGGGATTACTGTACATACAGAAGCAGGTAGAAGTTTGGACAGGAGTATAGACAGAAGCAGGCAGGAGCAGAGAGGGGGAGCCGGGAGAAAGCTGATGCAGACAGAGCAGGCAGCAGACAGGAGCGAACAGAAGCAGGAAGACAGGAGCAAGCAGGAGAAGATACAGTACGAGCAGACGGAGCAAAGAGAATTAGAGAGGAGCAGCAGGCAGGAGTAGACGTATAGCAGAGAAGTATAGACAGGAGCAGGCAGGAGCAGGCAGGGGCCCACTAGAGCACGAGTGGAACGTACGGCCACTCCATACAGCACCTTCATTTGGTCAGAGGGCAGTGAATCATCTGGCCACTTAACTTTATGGAGTTTGTTGTAAAAGTCTGACAAGCTTATCGCGGGCGCTAACAGTTAACCGTTATACATTTACGACGCGTCAAACAGTAAGATCGCCGTGCGCTGGATTTAAATAGCAACTTTCAAGACGCCCAGAGTGCTTTACATGACATTATTCATTCATTTATTTGGAGGTCTTAAGTTACTATTATAGCCACAGCTGTCCTGGGTCAGACCGATCGAAGTGCGACTGCCAATCTGTGCCATTTACCCCTCCAACCACCACCAACACTCACAAACCACACTCAAACCAGAATATTATAGGTCAGTAATATTTAACGCACATGGGACAGCTAAAATGAATTGTATTGTTGTAGTACGGTTTAGTCATTGATAGAAATGATCAGGTTCGACATTTGTGAATTTGCCTTTTAAATATTTCTTTTCAGTCATAAACTTGATCAATTCTTTCACTCGGCGATATGAATTTGACTTGGACTGGACATTAAGCTTCATCTAAACTTCTGTTGTCATTGTGTTCATGAGCAAGACATTTAAAAGGTGGAACTTTTCGGGTCGGGGGTCCGTCACCTGCTTGTTTCTATGGATACGACATTGCTCTGCCTGGAATGTTCCGCAGTATGACTTTAAACAGCTCTACATTACATTGATTTAATTACAGGTGGTTTTACGGTATACAGTGGTCCCTCGCTCTATCGCGGTTCACTGTTCGTTGTTTCGCAGATTTTTTTATTTTTTTTTCCAATTTTTTTGTTTTAAGTGTAACTTTTTTTTTATAGATTGATGTTATAGATGGAGGACGGAGGGGGGGGGGGGGTCGGGACTAGACCGGGACTAGATCAGGACTAGACCAGGACTAGACCAGGACTAAACGTGGACTAAGCCAGGTCTAGACCAGAACTAAACCAGGTCTAAACCTGGATTGGACCTGGACTAGACCAGGTCTAAATCAGGATTAAGATAAGATAAGATAAGATATGCCTTTATTGGTCCCTCAGTGGGGAAATTCCAGTGTTGCAACGCACAGATCAAAAACAGCACGAAAAAGTAACGTCGGCCTCTGCGCGTCCTCCGTAGCAGCTCCTCCGCACATAGCAACGCACATAGCAACGGTGAAAAAGTCAAAATCCAGAGAAAATAGAGGTTGAAATGGAGCAGAAACATCGCGTATCTGAAGCACTTAGTGCGGCTCTTTGCTGGTTTCGTGCGGCTCTTGCGTTCGTTTGTGCGTGTTCGGTTTGTGGCTCGGGCTGAGAGGACACGGTCTGGGCACCGCGGTTCGATCTCGTGCTCACAGCCCCGGTGTACGCGCAGCCTCGCGCCGGTCGTGCTGCTCTGTCACGAATTTGTCCACGATGAGGAGTGCACGTGTCGCGCACTTCTCCAAGGGGTGGGTTCGCATCGCATCCTGGGACGTGGCAGTGCCGTTGGATGAGCACGGTGCTTCCTGCGGATCCAGTGACTCATGTCTCCGCTGCCCTCGCGCGTCCGGTGGGGCTCCTGGAGCCATGCCCCCCCCCCACCCTTCACTATTAATACATTTTGTTGAAAATCTATGAAAGTTTGAGTGTTTAAACGAGAGAGAAATGTGAGAAAATGTTAATTCCAGTCTGAGAAAAGTGTATAATGTGTGTGGTGAGGCGTTTACAGCCTTAGAACATGTAGAATAATTGTAAAATATAAAGCTGTCCTACTTCGCGGATTTCTCTTATTGCGGGTTATTTCTGGAACCTAACCCCCGCGATAAACGAGGGATTACTGTAGCTCAAAAAATACCTTGAAAAACAGGCGTTCTGACTGCGAGCGGGGATGCCTCTCCACAGATCTGACCTGTAACTTGGTCTGGTTTGGTCTCGATGAAGATGAAGATGAAGATGAAGCTACATCAATAATTTAAGTTATGTTTTGGAAGACAGCGGCAGGAGTTTTCTTCTTCCCACTCCTTTTCGAGCAAAAAAACAAATCTATCCTTGTATTGACCTGCTCGAAATGAATAAATAAATGAATTGATGAAAGATAGAAAGGTTTAATGCCCTACTGTGAAACATTCTTGACGAAGAAATAACCCTCCACCAAAAAATGTACACAATGCAACTGTAAATCGGAGCATAAGTGGAAAAACATCGTACCAAACACTGCGTTCGCTTCACTATTGCAGCATAACAACCTCGTCTGAGCACAGAAGTGACGGGTTGCCATGTCTCACTTATTTCTCCTCCATTTCACCTCTAATTTGAACAGGCAGACATTTGTGTGACTTTTCCTGATTATTGTGTGAGCAGCTTTTCCAGCAGTGACTTTGTGGGAATAATGATCTCTTGTGTTCATAGCCCGCCCCAGGCACCCCAAACTCACTCGAACAAGCTAACAGCAGCCGCGCATTAACTAAGCCACTCGTATGCAGCATATCGTCTGGCAAACAGAGGAGTGGAGTGGGATCATTATGAGAGAAGTTGGCAGTTTGAAGGTCAAAACATTTCATCGCAGAAATGGAGGAGGACGGAATAGGCTGAAGTGCGCCACTGGTCAAAAGTTTGGTATAGTGGAGGAAATAAGTATTTGATCCTCTGCTGATTTTCTAAGTTATTATAATGACAAAGAAATGAACTGTCTGTAATTTTAATAGTCGGTTTATTATAACAGTGAGAGGTAGAACATCGAAAAGAAAAAACAGAAAATAACTTATAGAAAATGTATAAACTGATTTGTGAAAATAAGTATTTGAACCCTCTAGATCAGGGGTCGGCAACCTTTACCACTCAAAGAGCCGTTTGGAGCCGTTTCACACAGTAAAGAAAACACTGGGAGCCACAAAACCCTTTTGAAATTTAAAATGAAATAACACTGCATATAATGGCTTTTTTTTAACCTTTGTGTCATAGAATTACATTTTGAAAATGAACGAACTAAAATAAAATACATTTTAATTAAATACAGTGGTCCCTCGCTGTCTCGTGGTTCACTTTTCGTGGCGTCGCTGTTTCGTGGATTTTTTTATTCCAATTTTTTTTATATTATATCAAAGCACATTTCTGCGTCCTGATTGGCTGAGGGACTGTAGACCTTTGCTGATTCGTCAGTCATTCTCCTCCGTGTCTCCTGTACAGAATGTGTTCAGTTTGTCAGATTTATATAAATGTTGGATCGCAGTGTGACTCTGAAGTGCTGTATGTTTGCAAGTTTTCTCCCCGACAAAACCCGCCACAGCGAAGCGGCGCCAGGACGAAGAGGCTCGGTCATAAGAACTGTGAAATACACACCAAATACACTTTGGTTTCGTTCTATAATACTGTGCTTTTTTGTTGAAAATCTACAAATGTTTGTTTGTGTTTAAACAAGAGAGAAATGTGAGAAAACGTTAATTCCAGTCTGAGAAAAGTGTAGAATGTGTGTGGTGAGGCGTTTACAGCCTTAAAACATGGAGAATAATTGTAAAATATAAAGCTGACGACTTCGCAGATTTCGCTTATCGTGGGTTATTTTTAGAACGTAACCCCCGTGATAAACGAGGGACCGCTGTACTGAGCCGCATCAGAGGGATCAAAGAGCAGCTCAGTACAGCGGTCCCTCGTTTATCACGGGGGTTACGTTCTAAAAATAACCGAGTTGCCGACCCCTGGTCGAGCCAAAAAATACTTGGTGGTGTACTGTCAGAGTGAGACGCTTTGTCAGTTTAAGACGCCTCCTCGAGATGAGCACTACTGCGCAAGCGCGCATGATGTAATGGTTTAGAAACAGCTGAGCTACAGCTGTGATGTGAAAGCCGTACGCTTTCATGCGCTACTGCTTAAGTAAGTAACATTTTAACAGTCTATTGGTTTTATTGTATGTTTTAACCAATTAAGCATGTAACGAACGAGATGTGAATGTTAGATTTGCGGCAGAATACCTACGTCAGATAACCGAGACGCTTTGTCACTTTCAGACGCCTCCTCGACTCCTCGTGATGTAGGTATTGGTAGATGTCAACAAACAACAACGAAATCGGTGAGATGTACATCAGCCCTTGATATAAAAAACACATTTAGACACATGACATACATTTTTTTTAATAATTATTTGAGAACAACAACAAATAGTAAACTCCATAAATTTCAGCATAAAACCTTCTTCAGATTATTGTTATTTTTATAGTCAGTTTTTTTTTTTTTTTTGTGCTTTCCCAAAATTGTATTACTTCTGCCTGTTTTAATGTTCTTTTCTCTTTCTCTCATGTAAAGCCTGTTGGACTGCACCGAAAACCTCTTTACAAGTTTGATTCCAATTATTACTCTGCAGTAACATGATCTGACAGACTGGTTCAGCAGTGCAGCTCCAAATCTGCTCCTTTAAAGTATTTAAAGTACAGCTTTTGTTTGGAGGTCAGAGCAGCTCCTCCACTGCTTGTGTCGCCTTAAAGTGAATTGTTTTTCTATGCGATTTCTCTAAGTGCTTCACTCCTCAGCGCGCAGGAGACAACCTGGACAGTCAGTGTGGACCACTGGTTTTAACAGGCTCTGTCAGCAGACGCAGCCACCCAATCCATCTCTGACACTCCCCTAGACCGGCATAAACACCTCCGCTCCTACACACAATCCTGTTTTCTGCCATATCACAAAAACTGAGCGTATTGTTTAGTAGCGCTGCAAGATTAAGGGAAATGTTTAATGCTTTTTTTCCTAGTACTTTTTTGTCGCTATTTTCTGATCTACGTTATAATGTTGTTTCCTCATCAAAAACAGACTTGGAGTTGTGTTGTTTCACTCACACATGTTTCACAGACAGATCTTCGCTCAAACACAAAACACTGTGTTCCACCTTGTGATAATACAGGAAGTGCTCCACTATGTTTTGCAAGTAAACTTAAAGGGACAGTGTGTAAGATTTTTGCCCGTTAATTACCGAAATTGAAGATACCCATTCAAAAATACAGTGTTTTCCAAGCCTTTTCACTTCCGTCATGAAATCAAAGTATTCTTTTGGACTTAGATATAGTCGATTTCACCTGCATGAAAGGGGGATCTTCCCCATGTAGAGGCAGCCATTTTGATTACGAGAGCCGCAGAAGGACATACTGTATTTTGGGCTCCGTGTTCGCCGTTTTCTTTATAGCTGTCGGCACTGGCCCGTGGATTTCACACGAGATAAATGTTTGGATAAACAACGACAAGTATGTTGCCGGACCACACTTACTCCGCACATACATCGCAGGAGCAAGCACCTTCATCTAAGAGGAAAAAAAGAAGGACATAGTACCTACCGCGGCTGGGGCTTTGTCGCAGCCCTGGGTTCTGCCTTCGTCCCCCCAAGTGCAGACCGCCCTCCGCCCTCCGCGGTCCGGTGACCCTCGAGGTCTGCCGTAGCTAGAACCAGAATTGCAGTACCCACCATCCACCAATGCGCCACCATCCTACACAGTGTAACTTTATGGAGGTGGGTGGAGATAGGTGGTAGTTGAATACAGACATGAGCCGTTTCCCAATTCAGCGAGTGCACGGTTCGGAGTGTGGTCTCAGCCTGCAGTCGAGGCGGTGCATACTCGCTCAGCCCTGAGTGCAGTCCGTGGATCACATGGGCGTCTGCGAAATGGAACAGGTCCCGCCTCAGCTCAATGAGCCGGGTGGTCTGCTCCTTGTTCCCTAAAGACAAAAATATTATTCTATTGCGACTAGTAATACTTGGAATTGGGACATGGCGACACTGTAGAATATCCAGCATTACAACAGCAAAGGAAATATAGAAGTGTAAGGGGTGTGGCATGTGAACGGTAATACAGGTGCCGTGAACTATGCCGTTACGGCTACCGTCACACATGTTTAGCGTAGTTTATGAAGAGTTTCATGTAGCATAGTTGTAGGTGAGGTGAACCAGTACACACATTTTATAGTGAAGTCGCAACTGTCACATGGCGATGTCGCTGGAGAGTCCATCTTTGTAGTCATATATCCTGCCGCGCTGTGCATGCTGGGGCTTTTGAGTGTGCGAAGCGTGCATTGGTCCACGCTTGGTCCACGCCCCGATTTCCATGGAAACCACTGCGGTGTTCGGACCGCGTCTTAACTGTGCATGGGACAAAAACGAAATGGAACAGCAGTTGTCGCGCCGGATATGACGCACATCCCCCTCTGAACCGTGCGCTCGCTGAACTGGGAAACAGCTATGGAAACTCAAGCCTCAAATCCAAGACAATGCAGGATTACTGAAGCATGAATCAGTTCAAACAGTGGTTCAACACTGTTATACCATTGTTAAAAGCTCCTAACAGCTGATTTTGCAAAATGTCTTCTGTAGTTTAGTCAAATCATCATCATCGCAGTTTTAATTAGCATTATTTCATTATTTCAATTCAATTAGGAGACAATTAGCAAATGTCAAAGGCTGAATATAGTGTGTCAGTTTTGTCAGTCGGTTTATAGTATAGACTCAAGAAGTATGCTAATTGTCGGTAGTTTTACTGTCATGGCAAAACTCCACTCTGGTCTCTGAGAGTTGTGAGGAAAAAAAAGGAAAAAACTAATCGCACTGAATCATTTTGATGCCCAGAATTAACGAGGTTCTAATCACCGTGAATAATGTCGGTGTCCAAAATTCATGAGGTAAATGAGGAAAAACTTTGGACCTCTGCAAACCTTTTCAAATGAACTAGTTCTGTTTTTCATGTGCATTTAAGATATATTTTTAGCTAAATAATTATTGCATTATGCCAAAGAATATGCACGAAAAAGGGCATTGTGGGTGATTATCATAAATAGTTGATTCTTTCTTCTCATCATGTTTCCGTGATGCCTTGTTTGTACTGCTCGGACAATTTGTTGACATATTATGCGTCACTTTCTCCGGCAAATAAATCTGGCGTGGGGCTCCCTGTGGATCAATTGCCCTTGTGGAATGACATGGAGATTGGTGATGTTCCCGTTTCTGGCATTACAGGGAATTCCCAGTACTCAAATGTGCTTTGCTCAGTGTTTTGTGGGTCAACTAAGGACACAAGAACAAGGGATTTTACCTCATTTCACCAGCATATTTATAGTGCAAAACCATAGACTGTATATGCTCATGTAGAAATGTATATATAAATCATTTTCCATATTTTATTTTTATATAATTATGCCTTATTTGTCACCACTCTCTTGCGATGTCTTATTTTGAATGGATTATTACTTAGACTTAGGCTGTGTACCATTTCTCTGTCTTACCCCCTTGTTTTACCCCTACCCCTTGGTTTTGAGCGTTCATGTGAGGGTAAGGGGTGTCCCAATTCTAATTTTGATCAAGGGCCACGATCGAGGGCTACATACCCCTTGAAACGAAGTAAGCTCTCGACCAGACATGAAACGAAGGGGTACGACTACAGGCTCAGGCAGGTTTTGGGATCAGGACAACGAGGACTAAACCAGGACAAAACCAGGACTAAACCAGGACTAAACCAGGACTAAACCAGGACGAAACCAGGACGAAACCAGGACGAAACCAGGACGAAACCAGGACTAAACCAGGACTTTTGGGATCAGGATGGCAGCGTCACATGGACCAGCCGAGGAGTCTCATAAATGTATTTTCAGCAGTTGTAATTATCGATTAACAGTTTAGCAGGTTTACAATTATGACGCTTATGTTCTACGTTACTTTTAGTGAACTGTTGTTGCGGTTTTAATTGTGGCGATGTCTGTTTAGCCGACATTATCGTTTTCATCGAACTTTCATTTTATCGAAACAAACTACTTATTTGTGGAGCTGAGGTACCCGATAATCCTTGACATTTGTTTACGTTTGTTTGCGTCAGTTGTTGTCGCCTCTGTAGACGTAGCAGCTCAAGTAGAGGCGAGGGACGATGACGCAAACGGTAATCGAGTGGCGTCCCATTTCTTAGGGGAACATTCGTACCCTGAGCTCTCTCAGCTCGGTATCGAGGGGTGAGACAAAGACATAGATAAAGGGGAAGGCATAAGAGTAAGACAGAGTAATAGGACGCAGCCTTAGACTAACTTTATTGACCCACAAGGGAAATTATTTGGGTACAGTAGCTCAAGAATCACAATATAATATATAACAGAGAGTAACAAAAAATAGGATAAAAAAATGGAATCGCAAAAAAGAGACCAATGTCAAATGATGCATAGTTATGTGTACATGTAAAAGTCAAAATAAAAGACAAATTTGTAATAAAATATAAAATAAAATATAAAATCACAGCTATACAGGAGACAAGAATGGCACTGCAATAATGTACTGACGGACAGAGCATAAGGTTATCTGTTACTTAAGACTGAGTTGTTGTACAGTTGTAAAGAGTATTATCTCCTCTGTCCGTCTATGGTCTGGTGCAGTGGTTGAGCAGGAGTGTCCATGATAGAGAGCAGTTTGTCCAGTGTCCTCTGTAGGATTCCATTCTTCCATTCTGTTTGTGGAGATCCTAAACGGGCGTTCAACAAAACCAAGAGAGACAAGGACAAACAAGACAACAGAGAATCCGAACCCAGGAGGAAAGGGGTAGCGATTCCGTACCTGGCCGGTGTTTCTGAAAAACTACAAAGGATTTTCAGACAATATGAAATCCCAGTTTATTTCAAACCCACAAACACTTTAAGACAAAAACTCGTCCACCCAAAGGACAAAACACCGAGCCACAAACAAAGCAATGTGGTCTACTCCATTCAGTGTAGTGAAGACTGCAGTGAGCGCTACACTGGAGAAACAAAACAGCCACTTCACAAGAGGATGTACCAACACAGACGGGCGTGCCAGAGTGGACCGTCATCTGCCGTACATCTTCACCTAGAAGCCACAGGCCAACCTCAATCTTGAATCAATGCCTTTCTTCAGATCTCTTTCGATCCATTTTTCTAAAACTGACACCTCCTGTCCCTCACTGTGACAAATGTCTCCAGCTCACAGCCGATCACGTGTCCAGCTTTACGGATCATTTATATTGTTGCTATTTGTTATTATAATCTCTGCTGAACTAGGTAAAGGGTAGCTGTTCACTTGAAAACTACCACAAACACTACCACAAATTAATAATATAGACTCAGCATGTGTGAATGAAATAAAAACACAACTCCAGGTATGTTTTTGATGAGGCAACAATGTTAAAACATAACTTAAAAATCACATGAATCCATTCTGTGTAATACTGTATACCACCTTTCTATTTTTGACATTTTACACATATGTCATTCTACAACTTCACTTCAAATCACTCCACAAAGTTTCAATATAACGTTGGAATTTGTCTCACATTTGCCAAGTGTTTCTTTATACACCCTGATGATATGTATGTGTTGATTAGCGATCTGTTAGATAGAGGTTTTACTTCCTGTACTTCCTGTACTTTCTTACTTTAACGAGAATCACGGGAGTGGGTTGCTTCAGATAGAGCTGTAGTGTGAGCCAGGCCTTAAAGGTGATTCAATACACGAGGACTGCTGTGAGACGCTGTTTGTTTTCTATTGTTCTGACAGGTACAAGTTCCTCTCACAGAATTAATGAGCGACAAAGCACAGGCAGAGTGGTGTGATGTGGAAATATGATGGCCTCTTTATTCTGCCGTCTTCTAGGGCGTCTATACTTAAACTAGCGTCCAAACTAGATACTCATTTGAGCAGGTATCAATACTAAAAAAGTCACATTCACTGGACAGAAATGAACCTTTCCCGAATAGCTTTAGAATGATCTTGACGACTATACGCCCATGGACCATTATGGAACCTCCTGGATGACTGAAAGATTACACAGATATAAAACCACACGGTAATATAAAGTACCATGACTTAAAGGAAAAGTAACGTTTTTTTACAATCTGAGCCTTCTTTTGGCAATAAAACAAGTAGTTTTACTCACCCATAGCAGTTTGGTGTCAATTGGAGCAGTTTTGTAGAAGTTATGTTGTAGCCGTTCTGTTCTACTAATGATCCCGTATCTGTTAGCGTGAGTGCTCGGGGCATTACTTTGCGGTGTCCAAATAACAAACTTTAGCACTTTTCAAATCACAGGAGATCGCTGTGTCAGGGTAGACTTTTAGTAGATTCCAAAACGACCTGAAACCCGATATCGCAACAGAAAAGTAAAGTTCAGAGCGGTGTTAGCTTCTTTCGGACTAGCGGTGTTTACAAAACAGCTGAGTTCACGCATGCGCACTGTCCTCTCTGATGACGTCATCAAATGAAACTATAGCTGCATATCGGGTTTCAGGCCATTTTGGAATCCACTAAAAGTCTACCCTGACACAGTGATCTTCTGTGATTTGAAAAGTGCTAAAGTTTGTGTTATTTGGAGACTGCAAAGTAATGCCCCGAGCACTCACGCTAACGGATACAGGATCATTAGTAGAACAGAACGGCTACAACATAACTTCTACAAAACTGCTCCAATTGACACCAAAGTGCTATGGGTGAGTAAAACTACTTGTTTTATTACCGAAAGAAGGCTCAGATTGTAAAAAAAACGTTACTTTTCCCTTAATGTTGAAAAATCACTTTCTATTGTAATAAAAAAGAGTGTTTGGTATTATCATCGTGGTATCAGAATCGTTGAGTGTCGAGTCTATTCCTTAGTATTGAAATCGAGTCTGAATTTTTATTATCGTAGGACTAACATGACTGTCTTCTCTGAACGTCAATGTGAGGGCCATGGCTGGTATGACGACGCCTTATGCAAGATGGTGTTTTGGGGGGAACAAGTTTAGCAGTACTGGATGTATACTAAGGCTGCGTCCCGTTTCTGCCTTACTCCTTCCCCTTTATCTACGTCTTTGTCTTGCCCCTCGATACCGAGCTGAGAGGGCTCGGGGTACGAATGTTCCCCTAAGAAATGGGACACCACTCGATTACCGTTTGCCTCTACCTGAGCTGCTACGTCTACAGAGGCGACAACGACTGACGCAAACAAACGTAAACAAATGTCAAGGATTATCAGGTACCTCAGCTCCACAAAAAACTAGCTCATTTATACATGAAAGTTCAATGAAAACGATAATGTCAGCTAAGCAGACATCACTACAATTAAAACGTGTTCGTTTCAAGGGGTATGTAGCCCTCGGTCGTGGCCCTAGCCCTTGATCAAAAATTAGATCAAGAATTAGAATTCGTGTTTCTGAATGAAACAAAACATAACTGCAGCTACAGCTCTGGAAAAATATAAGAGACCACTGCAAAATTATCAGTGTTTCTGAATTTACTGCTTATAGGTTTGTGTTTGGGCAAAAGGAACATTTTTGTTTGAGTCTATAAACTACTGACAACATTTCCCCCAAATTCCAAATAAAAATATTATCATTTAGAGCATTTATTTGCAGAACATTTTTATTTTATTTATTCTTTATTTAATAGGGACAGTGCATACTAATGAACATCTGCAACATCGCAGTGTAAATATGCCAGATTATAGCAAGAATGCTAGTTCATCTGTAGTCCCTGGGCAGGTGACACCACAGCAAAAACAATAAAAACAATGACAACTGACAATAGCACCAACATTAAAACATTCAAATGACAAATGGTCAAAATAACAAAAGATCCATTTTTTCAGAGCTCAAACAATGCAAAGAAACAAGATCAAATTCATTTTAAAACAACATAATACTAATGTTTACACTTAAGAAGAGTTCACAAATCAATATTTGGTGCAATAACCCTTATTTTTAATCACAGCTTTCATGCGTCTTGTCATGCTCTCCACAAGTCTGTCACATTGTTCTTGGGTCCTAGTTTAGACCTGCTTTAGTCCTGGTTCAGACCTGATTTAGTCCTAGTTTAGACCTGGTTTAGTCCTAGTTTAGACCTGCTTTAGTCCTGGTTCAGACCTGTTTTAGTCCTAGTTTAGACCTGGTTTAGTCCTGGTTCAGACCTGGTTTTGTCCCAGTCTTTCACATTGTTCTTGGGTGACTTTATTCCACTCCTGGTGCAAGAACTGAAGTAGCTCAGCTTTGTGTTTGTGTTGGAATTCAACAGACGCTGGAATGGAATGGCTGTAACACATGTAGAGATGCTGATTTCAGAACAAAAAAAATGCAGTGGTCTCTTATTTTTTTCCAGAGCTGTACGATTGTTATGAAGAAACAATATCATAACATAGATCAGAAAATAGTGTAACATGGGCCCTTTGAATCATTTCAGTCTGTGATTTGCTAATACATTTCGATTTGATTGCCATTAATCTTGCAATCCTCGTGTCTTCTTATATCTTCGTAGAAACCTCCCCACTGCTCTGCTCCCTCCGTAAACCCCTTATGTAACGGCTGACCTTTCTATAGTACAGCAGCAGCAGTGTTCGCTATAGCTCGTCCGAAAAGGCGTGTGGGCATCTGACTGAAAACTCCCACACATGAGTCATTAACGGATACTTCAAAGTTCGGGGGATGTTGGACCACTCCGAGAAGGTTATGGATCGACTTATTGCTTGCAAGGTTCCTACACAGTTTCAAAAATAAGTTGTGTTTACGAAGAGAGAATAAGAGTGCGAGATTTCACTGCTGCAACATAAGACTTTATAACTTAAAGGTGAATTGTGTAACTTTTCTGGTGTGATTGCTTTGCCTGGAATGTTTCGCAGTATGGCATTAAACATTTCTGTCTTCATGGAGGCCAAACCAGACCAAGTTTCAGGTCAGATCTTTGGAGAGGAAACGTACTGTGAGCCCCACTCACAGTACGTTTTTGTTTTTTTGTTTTGTTTTTTTGAGCAGTTAATGTCATATTGTGGAACATTCCAGGCAGAAAACACCAGAAAAGGTTACACAATGCACCTTTAAAGGGGTTATGTGTACATTTTCTGGTGGAGGGTGCGTCAAATTCTTTATGGAGATGTTATTGCCTTGTCTGGAATGTTTCACAGTATGGCATTAAACCTTTCCATCTTCAAACCAAACCAGACAAAGTTACAGGTCAGATCTGTGGAGAGGCAACCCCGCTCATGAGTGATCAGATCTGACAGATCATATCACAGTGATATATGGTCTGGGAGCACCTACTGAATATCTCATAAGATTAGCCTTTATTGTCTCCCTTGGGAGAAATTTGTCCTCTGCATTTGACCCATCCTGTCATCAGGAGCAGTGGGCTGCACATTACTGCGCCCGGGGACCATCTCCATGATCTTCTTGCTTCAGTTTGGTCAGGACCTCAGCTGGAGAATCCTCCCACATGTGGCTCACGTCACAACGGGCCTTGATGTATCTTCTGCCATGGGGGCTACCAGTGTCTGTAGACACTGGGGGCGAGGTGGGGTTAGGGGGTCCTTTTGCCCAAGGACACAACGGCAGAGCTCATCTGTGGGATGAGCTGGGATCACACGCAGTCCACCCATCAAGAGCGGGATTCGAACCGCCAACCCCTGGATCACCAGGCAAGCGCTCTACCAACTGCCGCCCCAATGGTGTGGTTTATGATCGCCAACGGCCGTTTATTGGGCGTTACAAATGTCTATCATTTGGCGTATGCGTCAGTTGTCAGTTCAAACTACAAGTTTCCGTTTGTTGCGTAGTACACATCACCGTCTTTCCACCCCTCCCCGCGCTCTGATTGGCTCCCAGAATCAGGAGAGCTCGCTTGACATAGTTGCCAGGCTGTCTTTCAGATTGGAACGAACGAAAGCAGCCTGGGATTTCCCAGGTTACAACTTTTCTAAAGGAGGGTTCGTCACTTGGTTGTCTCCATGGAGATGTTATTGCTTTACCTAGAATGTTCCATAGTATGTTTATGTTTCTTTATGTTTATTTGAGCAACTTGCAGGTTCCATTTAAGCGTAAATTCACAAATACAAACTCAAAATACAAACTTATGTCACATGTCTCTGCAGTTCCTTTTGCTCAAATGGAGCAGGTGGAAGTATAAACTTATTTACTCCTGCTCCATATTCTCACATTCCATATTGACAGCTATAATAATATATAAAATATAATACAATAAATATAATATAATACAATATAATAGTAGACTACATTATGGGTCAGATCTGTGGAGATGCAACCCACAGGGAGAATTATTACATTTCTGAGCAATATAAACATAAAATAATGATTTCTAGATGTGTTTAATGTCATACCATGGAACATTCCCGGCAAAACAGTAACATCTCCATGGAGACAAGCAGGTGACGGAGCCTCCACTAGAAAAGTTACGCAATGCACTTTTAAGAATTTACTAAAGGTCATAGTTTTATCAACTTTTGTAAATTTGGTGAACTTTGTATAATTTTACGTTCTTGTTGGACATGGGCAGCAGATACACTGTTACCTGGCAACCATAATGTTAACGAGGGTCAAACAGACACATCCTGATTTAACGAATACAAATTCCATCCCAGGTATTCCGATTCAGAACTCATCACTACTACATGTATTTTTGTACTTTTCCCCTCCCTCTGCCGACTCCCTCTGCCGACTCCCTCTGCCGACTCGGAGCCAAAGACACGTCGCCTGGGAAACCATGGCTTTAAAATATTTAGTAACATTATGTGTTCCTATGTGATTATACGGCCTTTTTTCAATGAAAACAAACCAACAGCAAAAGAGAAAGCGAAAGAAAGAGCGAAAGAGAGAGCGAAAGAGAAAAAGAGAGAGTAGAAAGAAAGAGCGAAAGAGAGCGAAAGAAAGAGAGCGAAAGAAAGAGCGAAAGAGTAGAAAGAAAGAGCGAAAGAGAGTGAAAGAAAGAGCGAAAGAGAGAGAGAGAGTGAAAGAAAGAGTGAAAGAAAGAGCGAAAGAGAGAAACAGTGAAAGAAAGAGCAAAAGAAAGAGCGAGAGAGAGAGTGAAAGAAAAAGCGAAAGAGAGTAGAAAGAAAGAGCGAAAGAGTAGAAAGAAAGAGCGAAAGAGAGAGTGAAAGAGAGAAAGAGTGAAAGAAAGAGAGAGAGTGAAAGAAAGAGCGAAAGAAAGAGCGAGAGAGAGAGAGCAAAAGAAAGAGCGAAAGAGAGAGCGAAAGAAAGAGCGAGAGAGAGAGAGCGAAATAAAGAGCGAAAGAGTAGAAAAAAGAGCAAAAGAGAGAGAGAGTGAAAGAAAGAAAGAGCGAAAGAGTAGAAAGAAAGAGTGAAAGAGAGAAAGAGCGAAAGAAAGAGAGAGTGAAAGAAAGAGCGAAAGAAAGAGCGAAAGAAAGAGCGAGAGAGAGCGAAAGAGAGTAGAAAAAAAGAGTGAAAGAGAGAGTGAAAGAAAGAGAGAAAGAGCGAAAGAAAGAGTGAAAGAAAGAAAGAAAGAGAGAGCGAAAGAAAGAGCGAAAGAAAGAGCGAGAGAGAGAGTGAAAGAAAGAGCGAAAGAGAGTAGAAAGAAAGAGCGAAAGAAAGAGCAAAAGAAAGTAGAAAGAAAGAGCGAAAGAGTAGAAAGAAAGAGCGAAAGAGAGAGTGAAAGAGAGAAAGAGCAAAAGAAAGAGAGAGAGTGAAAGAGAGTAGAAAGAAAGAGCGAAAGAAAGAAGAAAGTAGAAAGAAAGAGCGAAAGAGCATAGAAAGAGAGAGAGCGAAAGAAAGAGCGAAAGAAAGAGCGAAAGAGAGCAAAAGGATAGAGCGAAAGAGAGAAAGAGCAAAAGGAAGAGCAAAAGAGCGCCTCTCCACAGATCTGCTTTGTAACTTTGCCTAGTGGAGTCACCTGGACAGACAAAAGAAAATCTCCACTAGGGAAAAGCAACAAGAAAATAATAAAAACACTGACTTTATTCATATTTTAAGCTTATGTCATTTTTGGCTAATTAGCACAGATTTAATGATTTTCTTATTTTTAGCCTGTTTGTGGCTTGTGCTACAGTTCGAGCTTCCCTCAGGACACAGCAACAACTCAAGGTTTCAACCACAGATTGTCTGGTTGGTTTGGCAAATGCTCAACTCATTTCACCATCTAATTGAAATAAACACTCTAATAATAAACTGTAAATGTCATTAGTTCCCATGGTAACCTGCAACATTTATATATTGACCCATTTGGCATCCATACATCTTTTGAGTACCAATAAAATAAAGGATGTATTTGATAACCGTGTATGTACATGGAGGCATGTTTTGGTCACGGCAAATGCATGATTCATATACAGCAGACGGTGGAAATCAAAGAGAACATGCATCATTTTACCAGGGTCAGAAAAAGCATTGGTTAGATCAGGTCTGGACTGGGACAAAAAAATGGCCCTGGCATTTTTGGCTTAGCCCCTCATAATTAGTCCTGGTTTAGTCCTGGTTTAGTCCTGGTTCAGACCTGGTTCAGACCTGATTTAGTCCTGATTTAGTCCTGGTTCAGACCTGGTTTAATCCTGGTTCAGACCTGATGTAGTCCTGGTTTAGTCCTGGTTCAGTCCTGGTTCAGACCTGATTTAGTCCTGGTTTAGTCCTGTTTCAGACCTGATTTAGACCTGATTAGTCCTGGTTTAGTCCTGGTTCAAACCTGATTTAGTCCTGGTTTAGTCCTGGTTCAGACCTGGTTTAATCCTGGTTCAGACCTGATGTAGTCCTGGTTTAGTCCTGGTTTAGTCCTGGTTCAGTCCTGGTTCAGTCCTAAATTGTGGGCCGGTCTCTAAGTAAAAAAAAAAAAAAAAAAAAAAAAAAAAAAAGAAGGGCGTCGGCCCACCGGGAAAATGCCCGGTATGCCCAATTACCAGTCCAGGCCTGGGTTAGATTTACATTTATGAAAATTCATATATGCCCCTGCAATTATAGTGTCTGTTTGTTTGTGTACACAGTGAAGTGCTTCTCTTCATAACACTCAAAGCGACTGAAGTTCCCACTGTGGGTGAAATAATGTGGGATTTGGGATAACGGTAATCTCTTGTTAGGCGGTTGCCTGGTTCGCGCCTGCGTGGCCGGGCCGTGGTCCATGTCCTTGTCACGCGGCGGAGCTGGGCTTTTGGCGGAGAGGGTGGGTCCACCGGCATGGGCTTCTGTCGCTGTCTTTGTTGGGGGTTTGTTGGGTTTGGATTCGTCTTATGTTTTGGAGCGGACTGTTTGGCGTTTTCCTCGTGTGGGCGGCATCGGCACGCTCTCAGGGCTTGTGTGGTGAAGTCGTGCATGTGCGCCTCCTCCAACCGGGACTTCTCATTTCTGTACACATTATTTTCCTTCCCTACAGCCAGATCCGGATTAATATTTTGATTTGAATGACTTCTAACCCTGGTAACCCTCCTGATATGGATCCTGTAGTTTTTCTAACGTTACGAGGTCACAAAGAGCGTTAATAAAATTGTTTTGCGTGAACTCATAGCGCGATATTTTTGACAGCGCTAGTAAAAAACATATGTATTTCTCACAGGTAATATTGTATTGATTCAGAAGCAATGGGACATTTGTGCGCAGTGACGACCCAAACACCATTATGTACAATATTTTACAGTGAGGTCAACAATTTGAACCCCCTGTGATTTTGCAAGTTCCACATTTAGAAATTATGGAGAGGGCTAAAATTTTCCTCCTAGGTGCATGTCCACTGTGAGAGACAGAATCCATCCATCTTAGTAAGCAAGTAATTTTTATTTATATATATCACATTTAAAAACGGTGAAAATTGGCCAAAGTGCTGTACAATGTCAAAAAGCTCAAATTAAAGGTCCCATGACATGGTACTTCTTGATGCTTTTATATGGCTCCTTAATGGTTCCCTAATACTGTAAATGAATCCTTCTTCAAAATCAACACTCAGTGCATGAGAAAGAGAGATAAGATGAGAAAGAGTCATAAATGTCACTCTCTGAACAACTCCATTATGGGCGTTGTTGCTTGAATGCAAATGAGAAGGACACAGATGGCCTATAGTAGAGGGTGGGGGCGTGGCCAAACCCCCAGCTCTCAGCTGTGCCCTGTGCGCTCTGACCCACTTCCGCCCCGCGGACACAGAGATGAGAAGCGTTCCATTGAAAAATAAACACATTTCCTTAATTTGAAAATAAAATTAAACCACAGGCTGTTCAAAGGTCCAGAGGCTCAGATAAAGGACTTCCGAGCCTAGAAACACTCGGACGTGCCTCCAAGCAAATAAAAAGAGCTATTTCGCATTGCCTAGCGCATTCGCGGTCCAAACTCTCTGGGCGTGATTTACAGAGACACTGAGTAGAGACACAGACGGGGGGTGGAACTGCATTTTTCGATCTGACGTCAATAAGGTGCCTTGTTGAGAATCGCCCGTTTGAGCTGTGTTTTTTTCTAACGCAGAAAAGGATCGCAAATGCTCAGTTTAGACATTTCGCAACTTTTAGCCATGGGGGGGGGGCCTAAACAGGGTAGGGGAGCTCACATTAACGTTCAAAAACCTCAGAAAGTGAAAATTTCATGCCATGGGACCTTTAAAAAACTCAAATTAGAATGAAAAAATTCCAAAGAATCTCCCCCTGCGCGTAGCAGCGACACTGCCCTAGGGGTACTTTTACCCCTGGTTGGGAAACACTGATTTGAACAATTCAAAATTTAGAACAGACGTCCTTCTTGCCATACTGAACAATGAAGCCAATCAGGACATACATTTGCAAAGAGAGCACGTACTTCTATCTCAAACCATGCAACCGCGACAATGTCAGAAACCGTCTCGGTGGAATGAACGGAGTAAAACTTAAATACGCTGATTTTGGAGGGTGGGGAAATGTAAGCAAGGATGAGACGCAGGATCTTGGCGGTGGCGAGGACCTATAACGCCGCATGCAGCTTTAATTAAGAATTAGTTTTACTCACTACTCAATTAAGAGGCGAAGGTATTAAAAGGTACACCATTTATCTTTTCAGGTTTGTAGTTCACCACCTGCTCGTCTCAGACTTGCTATTCCTTTGGTTGAAATTCTCCAGAGCATGGACATATCTATCTTTTACTCTTTCAGTTAGGTGTATTTGTTGCTGGGTGTGAGACAGAATATTCCAGAACACAGAATGTACGAAATGGCTCCTACACTGGGAGATGCTCAGAAAAACATGCGTTCTTACTCAGAGCGGGGTCACCTTCCCACAGATCTGACCTGTAACTTTGCCTACTGCTGTTGCCTACTCGTTTCCATGGAGAAGTCCAATACATTTATTTTTGGAGACGAGCTGGTAACCCTCCAGTAGAAGAGTCAAGTTGTTACTAAACCTGAATCATTCTTAATTAGCAACTTGTTCATGCTTTATTATGGCTGATTAAGCTGTAATTATCATCAAGTGTTACCAAAAAGAGTTTCTTTTGACGTTCTGTTTAGATACATGTTTCTTAAAGGGACAGTGTGTAAGATTTTTACCCGTTAATTACTGAAATTGAAGATACCCATTAAAAAATACATTGTTTTCCAAGCCTTTTCACTTCCATCATGAAATCAAAGTATTCTTTTGGACTTAGATATAGTCACATAAAAGGGGGATCTTCCCCATGCAGAGGCAGCCATTTTGAATACGAGAGCCGCAGAAGGACATTTGGGCTCCGCCTTCGCCTTCGGCAAGGCTCGTGGTTTTGGGTAAACAACACAATCATGTTGCCGGATCAGACGTCGTAATGGATCTAACACGTGTTTTGGACTAAATTGTTTTACTGGATTTTATTCGCTGGATCCTTACGGACAGATTGAGAGCAAGTTTATGGTGAAATACAGAGTTTGACCTGTCCAGAGCCTTCAAAGGTAAGCTAAGTAACAAACCTTGTTTTGTGCTTTTCCGTATAAAAGCCCCATGTGCTCGGGGAGTGATTGTTGTGCAGGGAAATGAATTGCATAGTCAAAAAGAGGAGACTGTAAGGTTTCATTTGATGTGTAGAGTGTCATGGTACATCATCGGGAATGTGTGTTTTCATGAGAAAAGAAAAAAAAAAAAAAAACGGGACCGCGTTTTATTTATACAGTAGTTGTCGGCAAGAGCTCACACAGCGCCGGGTGCGCGCTGGTACGCGAGCTGTCCGCGTTATGGCGCGCCCGGGTGACCCTCGAGGTCTGCCGTAGCCAAAAGAGGAAGTGCATGTTACCTACACCACCTATGCGCCACCAATCCTACACACTGTAGCTTTAAAGTTGTTTTGTTACATCTGCGTTAACTTATCATAGTTTCTTTTTAATGTGTTAAATTGTTTTGCTTTACGTGTTTGTTTTGCGTTGATTTTGTTAGTTTTTGTTCCCGTATCTTGGCATTATAACATCTACAAAAAACTCTTTAGATCTCTAATCACATGGATAGCCCAGACCCTCATTATAAAATATTAACATAGTTATCGCTAATTTACATGTTTACATTTCCTCTTCCTATTATTTCCATTTCACTTTATTTATATTTTTAACTTGAGTGGCGATCAAACGTTGCAGGCTTGGATAGAAGTCGCTAATCAGCTCTAAATCTGTGCTTGTTGAGATTCATTTGGAAAGGAGCCCGGCAATCTCCTGGATGTTCTGGGGCCACAGCTGAGCCCCTCTTGCCCACACCAAAGCCTCCCTCATTGGCCGTAATCGCCGCTGTCCTCCATGTGCTCTCTGATCGGTGCACAGCAAATGTCAACGAGGTATTAGAAAGGGCTGGAGAGATCAGGGGTTCTGTTGCTGTGGCAAATGTGGCGGCCAACTTGTGGGTTGAGCAAGATTCTAATTGAAAAAAAAAAAAAAGGGGGGAGTTCGTCTTGAAGTCTTTAAAGTATTCTATGAAATCAGGATTTATAAGCTCTTTTTCCTCTCCTTCCAAAGATCAGTACAGAGTTTTGATGGTAAAGCTAACAACAACTAGCATGCTAACAATGCACATTCTGATAATCTGACAATAAAATGGTTTATAATTGCATACAGATGGCACACAGCTTATTTAATGTTTATTTTGATCTCAAGAGCTGCTTGTGTACTGCACTCGACGTAGTGCGAATTCTGTTCAGATACATGGGGGAAAATGGTACTTTTAAAGGGCTTATGACGACATAAAATCATACAGCTCTCGAATAAAATAAGAGACCACTGCATTTTTTTCTGAAATCAGCATCTCTACATGTATTACAGCCATTCCATTCTACCAGGAGTGGAATAAAGTCACCCAAGAACAATGTGAAAGACTGAGACTAAACCAGGTCTAAACTAGGACTAAACCAGGTCTGAACCAAGACTAAACCAGGTCTAAACTAGGACTAAACCAGGTCTGAACCAAGACTAAACTAGGACTAATCCAGGTCTGAACCAAGACTAAACCAGATCTGAACCAAGACTAAACCAGGTCTAAACTAGGACTAAACCAGGTCTGAACCAAGACTAAACCAGGTCTAAACTAGGACTAAACCAGGTCTGAACCAAGACTAAACCAGGTCTAAACTAGGACTAAACCAGGTCTGAACCAAGACTAAACTAGGACTAATCCAGGTCTGAACCAAGACTAAACCAGATCTGAACCAAGACTAAACCAGGTCTAAACTAGGACTAAACCAGGTCTGAACCAAGACTAAACTAGGACTAAACCAGGTCTGAACCAGGATTAAACCAGGTTTAACTAGGACTAAACCAGGTCTAAACTAGGACTAAACCAGGTCTGAACCAAGACTAAACTAGGACTAAACCAGGTCTGAACCAAGACTAAACCAGGTCTGAACCAAGACTAAACCAGGTCTGAACCAAGACTAAACCAGGTCTAAACTAGGACTAAACCAGGTCTGAACCAACACTAAACCAGGTCTGAACCAAGACTAAACCAGGTCTAAAACTAGGACTAAACCAGGTCTGAACCAAGACTAAACTAGGACTAAACCAGGTCTGAACCAGGACTAAACCAGGTCTAAACTAGGACTAAACCAGGTCTAAACTAGGACTAAACCAGGTCTGAACCAAGACTAAACCAGGTCTAAACTAGGACTAAACCAGGTCTGAACCAAGACTAAACTAGGACTAATCCAGGTCTGAACCAAGACTAAACCAGATCTGAACCAAGACTAAACCAGGTCTAAACTAGGACTAAACCAGGTCTGAACCAAGACTAAACTAGGACTAAACCAGGTCTGAACCAGGATTAAACCAGGTTTAACTAGGACTAAACCAGGTCTAAACTAGGACTAAACCAGGTCTGAACCAAGACTAAACTAGGACTAAACCAGGTCTGAACCAAGACTAAACCAGGTCTGAACCAAGACTAAACCAGGTCTGAACCAACACTAAACCAGGTCTAAACTAAGACTAAACCAGGTCTAAACTAGGACTAAACCAGGTCTGAACCAAGACTAAACAAGGTCTAAACTAGGACTAAACCAGGACTAAACCAGGTCTAAACTAGGACTAAACCAGGTCTGAACCAAGACTAAACCAGGTCTAAACTAGGACTAAACCAGGTCTGAACCAAGACTAAACCAGGTCTGAACCAGGACTAAACCAGGTCTGAACCAGGACTAAACCAGGTCTGAACCAAGACTAAACCAGGTCTAAACTAGGACTAAACCAGATCTGAACCAGGACTAAACCAGGTCTGAACCAGGACGAAACCAGGTCTGAACCAAGACTAAACTAGGACTAAACCAGGACTAAACCAGGACTAAACCAGGTCTGAACCAAGACTAAACCAGGTCTAAACTAGGACTAAACCAGGTCTGAACCAAGACTAAACCAGGTCTAAACTAGGACTAAACCAGGACTGAACCAGGACTAAACCAGGACTAAGCCAGGACTAAACCAGGTCTAAACTAGGACTAAACCAGGTCTGAACCAAGACTAAACCAGGTCTGAACCAGGACTAAACCAGGTCTGAACCAAGACTAAACCAGGACTAAACCAGGACTAAACCAGGTCTGAACCAAGACTAAACCAGGTCTAAACTAGGACTAAACCAGGTCTGAACCAAGACTAAACCAGGTCTGAACCAGGACTAAACCAGATCTGAACCAAGACTAAACCAGGTCTAAACTAGGACTAAACCAGGTCTGAACCAAGACTAAACCAGGTCTAAACTAGGACTAAACCAGGTCTAAACTAGGACTAAACCATGTCTGAACCAGGACTAAACCAGGTCTGAACCAAGACTAAACCAGGTCTGAACCAGGACTAAACCAGGTCTGAACCAAGACTAAACCAGGTTTAAACTAGGACTAAACCAGGTCTGAACCAAGACTAAACCAGGTCTAAACTAGGACTAAACCAGGTCTGAACCAAGACTAAACCAGGTCTAAACTAGGACTAAACCAGGTCTAAACTAGGACTAAACCAGGTCTGAACCAAGACTAAACCAGGTCTAAATTAGGACTAAACCAGGTCTGAACCAAGACTAAACCAGGTCTGAACCAAAACTAAACCAGGTCTAAACTAGGACTAAACCAGGTCTGAACCAAGACTAAACCAGGTCTGAACCAAGACTAAACTAGGACTAAACCAGGTCTGAACCAGGACTAAACCAGGTCTAAACTAGGACTAAACCAGGTCTGAACCAAGACTAAACCAGGTCTGAACCAAGACTAAACTAGGACTAAACCAGGTCTGAACCAGGACTAAACCAGGTCTAAACTAGGACTAAACCAGGTCTGAATCAAGACTAAACTAGGACTAAACCAGGTCTGAACTAGGACTAAACCAGGTCTAAACTAGGACCCAGGAACAATGTGACAGACTTGTGGAGAGCATGCCAAGACGCATGAAAGCTGTGATTAAAAATAAGGGTTTTTGCACCAAATATTGATTTGTGAACTCTTCTTAAGTGTAAACATTAGTATTATGGAACCTGACGACGCTGTAGAAGCTAAACACATTGTTCGCTCTAAGCCCAATAAAGGAATAAGAGTAAAGTCAAGCAAGTGTGCGGTAAATTTCTTCTTTTCTGGAATTATTCAATGTTCCTGTTGTTACCAGCACCTGGAAGCTGTGCATGGAGTTTTGAACTTTTGAATTAGTATTATGTTGTTTTAAAATGAATTTGATCTTGTTTCTTTGCATTGTTTGAGCTCGGAAAACATGGATCTTTTTTTGTTATTTTGACCATTTGTCATTTTCTGCAAATAAATGCTCCAAGCGAAAATATTTGGGCGAAATGTTGTCAGTAGTTTACAGACTCCAACAAAAATGTTCCTTTTGCCCAAACACAAACCTGTAAGTAGTAAAATCAGAAAAACTTTTCCAGAGAGAATGTTTTGACATGTTTTGTTGGAATTAATTAAATGAATACATTGCACTGGTCTAGATGAATTATTAATTAAGCTGTGTTTGTGTGTACACCGTATGGACTGGACCGCTGGTAATTAGTCTGTTTACTTCATATCTATTACTGTAAAAGAAGAATTTATGACCTAAAATTAAACTTTTTTATTCACATTTTTAATGGTAGAACACGGGCATTAGATACAATACAAAAAAAAGACCAGTTACCAAAAATTATAATTAAAAGTTTCCGTTTTACAATCACAACATGGCTGCTGGCCGCCATTGGTCAGAGCCAGAATAGTTCTTCAGGGGGTGTTGGATCTGCTGTTAGGAGAAAGGCGACAGAGGCAGCAGTGCACACTTAGACCAACGCAGCCGTAATGCTTCAGGAAATGAGTCGTGCAAAGTTATAAACAATCCGAACTCGACGTCGTCTAACACCATTTGTTTAAATTGTAATGGTTTAGAAAGCTGATTCATGGCTTAGGGGTTTATTTATTTTTGTAAGATTGTAGATGTAACTGGCCTCTTACTAGCCCAGGACAGCCGTAGCACCCGAAGTGTCAAACAAAAAAGGAAGAAAAGAAACTAAGCTCTTCACCTTTTTTTTTTTTTACTTGGCCACACCATTTGAGGAGTTAAAGGAAAATTAACGTTTTTTTACAATCTGAGCCTTCTTTCGGCAATAAAACAAGTAGTTTTACTCACCCATAGCAGTTTGGTGTCAATTGGAGCAGTATCGCAGAACTTATGTTGAGCCGTTCTGTTCTACCAATGATCCCGTATCCGTTAGCGTGAGTGCTCGGGGCATTATTTTGCGGTGTCCAAATAACACAAACTTTAGCACTTTTCAAATCACAGAAGATCGCTGTGTCAGGGTAGACTTTTAGTGGATTCCAAAACGGCCTGAAACCCGATATCCAGCTATAGTTTCATTTGATGACGTCATCAGAGAGGACAGTGCGCATGCGTGAACTCAGCTGTTTTGTAAACACCGCTAGTCCAAAAGAAGCTAACACCGCTCTGAACTTTACTTTTCTGTTGCGATATCGGGTTTTCAGGCCGTTTTGGAATCCACTAAAAGTCTACCCTGACACAGCGATCTTCTGTGATTTGAAAAGTGCTAAAGTTTGTGTTATTTGGACACCGCAAAGTAATGCCCCGAGCACTCACGCTAACGGATACGGGATCATTAGTAGAACAGAACGGCTCAACATAAGTTCTACGATACTGCTCCAATTGACACCAAACTGCTATGGGTGAGTAAAACTACTTGTTTTATTGCCGAAAGAAGATTGTAAAAAAAACTTAAATTTTCCTTTAACAGAGCATCTCCCCATGACAGACAACAGGCAACCCCGACAGTGAAACAAAAAAAACCTAAGCCCCAGACAGAGGGACCTTTACACATACAAAAACGACCAAATCTATTGCACCATTTACAGCTTCACATTTCTATAAATATAATATATAGTAGAATACAAAATACTGCACATTGTTGGTGTATAATCAGTTTTTAAATATTACTTCATATGTCAATAATTGGTTAAAATAATTTCCCCAGATAAACCTCCCCTCCCAAAGCAGCACTTGGTAGAGTCCAGATCAGGACGATGGGCGCACCTGAACTGCATTGATAAGGACGCGCCTCCAAATCAATGTCTCCACCAATCACCTCGAAGGCAAAGGAAAAAGAGGAAACAGTGAAAACTAACATGGCAACTGAATGACTCAACTGATTATATAACTGTGCATCAAATTAAGTATACAGTATACTACACGTGATAAGTGAGGTCTACAGCTCCCTCACAGACGTTGGAATGGAATGGCTGTAAAACATGTAGAGATGCTGATTTCAGGGGGAAAAAAATGCAGTGCTGGTCTCTTATTTTATTCCAGAGCTGTAAATGGACATAACAAATCCACTAGACTCTGCATTCCAAATAGGACATAAGCATGGGCGTGCTTCTGGCTCCATCGACACCAGCTCCAATTCACTTTGTATTGGAGAAACTGTCGCCACGTTCTGTGTAACTGCTGCTGTCTAGCTCCTAATTTTGATCTTAAAATATTCATATTAACCCCCTCTGCATGATCCTGGTGTTTTTATTTTGCTATTTTGTGTGCAAATTCATTCCTATTCCTAATATGGAACTCAACTCCAAATTTGACCCATACACTGCTAGCGTCGTGAGCTTCATTTGACTGGAGCCGCTATGGGTGACATCACACTCACTTAGGTCGTTTTCACACCAGGAAAGTCCGATAGTTCACTTGCTTTGGTCCGGACCAAATTTTTTATTTTTTATTTTGGTGCGGTTCACTTTCACACTGCAGTTTTTTCCCAAGTGGACCAACATCTATAAACAAAACCACGTGTGCTGAGGTCGCTCAGACATTGGACAGAAATGAGCTGTGTCCAAACACAGAAGGAGGAGAATAATGGTGTTACGTGCTGTTTTCAATCTAGCCTTAGCGATATGGTTTGCTCAGTTTTTACAGTTCGCACAAATGTTTGAGCAGCATCGTGAGGTTTACACTATTTTACAATCAATTTCCAAACGACGAAGTCACAGGGCAAGACGACTACGGAGGACAGAACTCATGTGCGCATCAAGTTCTGACTCTTGCTCTTCACGCAAAACATAAGTAAGCCTCGTAAGTTTAGTTTAGTTTAGTTTAGTTTCGTCAGCCTCAGTTTCCCATAATGCTCGACATACGACGGGAGCTTGTTAAAGGTCCCATGACATGGTACTTCTTGATGCTTTTATATGGCTCCTTAATGGTTCCCTAATACTGTAAATGAATCCTTCTTCAAAATCAACACTCACTGCATGAGAAACAGAGATAAGATGAGAAAGAGTCACTCTGGAACACTCCATTATGGGCATTGTTGCTTGAATGCAAATGAGGAGGACAGAGATGGCCTGTAGTAGCGGGTGGGGGCGTGGCCAAACTCTCCGTTCTTTCCTTTTCAGCTGTGCCCTGTGCGCTCTGACCCACTTCTGTGTTTTTGCGCGGAGGGAGAGATGAGAAGCGTTCCATTGAAAAATAAACACATTTCCACAGAAAATAAAATTAAACCACTGCTGTTTCAGATATCCACAGGCTCAGATAAAGGACTTCCGAGCCTAGAAACACTCGCAAGTTCCTCCAGGCAAATAAAAAACGCATTTCGCATTGCGTAGCTCCTCCGCAGTCCAAACTCTCTGGGCGTGATTTACACAGACGCTGAGTACAGACAGACGGGGGTGGAACTGCATTTGCATTTCTTTTTTCGATCTGACGTCAATAAGTTTCCTTGTTCAAAATCGTCCGTTTGAGCTTGAGTTTGAGTTTTTCAAACGCAGAAAAGGATCGCAAATGTTCAGTTTAGACATTTCGCAACTTTTAACCATGGGGGGGGGGCTAAACAGGGTAGGGGAGCTCACATTAACGTTCAAAAACCTCAGAAAGTGAAAATTTCATGCCATGGGACCTTTAAATACAAAAACCAACTTGTGTCAGATCAAGTCCGGTCTGCATTCACACCTCAAACGAACCGCACCAGAGTTCGAATGGAACTGTGCCGAGACCGAGCTTTTTAGGTGGTCTCAGTTCACTGTTTGCTCCGGATCGAGATTTTTGTTTTTTATTCACACCAGAACAAAAGGTCCGAATCAAAGGAGCAAATGAACTCTGGTTCATTTTAAACGAACCAAACAAAGCAGATGTGAAAACGACCTCAGACCACTTCTTTAGACGCTCTTTGACCTGTTACTTGAGTAGAATATTTCTTGAGTTTAAGGATGTCGTCAGGAAATGCCTTTGAAAAGTGCAATTTCTTCAAAATGTCAAGTTAAAATAAATGAATAATATTCCATATATAACAACTGAATATGGAACAGGTTTTGTTTCAGAGCGATGAAAAGTCTGACTGTTGCTATAGCAATTTACAATTCAAAACCAATGTTCACGATGTCTTGAAGGATCTATTGACCTCAAAATGGCAGCACGTAACAGGAAACTGCAACCCATGAATATATTTCCTCCAGTTAGTCATTTGTTTCATCTCCTATTACGGAAAAATCGACTTTCACGGCGGTGTTCCATTCCTCATTTATCCAAAGAATTGACGTGATTTATTCACTTTGGATGTCGCTGGATTTTGAAACTTTTTTTTTCATCACCTCTCATAGGATTTTGTCTTTTAAACAGTTTCTTCTCAAGCCGATAATTCAACCTTCAGCTCTCCCGAGGTCCCCGATCCAGTCTCCTCTGTGTTATTTTCAAAGTGTCCTTAGACTCCACCTGACTTGTAATACCGGCGCAGCTCACGACTGCTCCATTCAAATTGGAGTTTTTCCTCACAAATGTATGCAGCACAGTGAGGTGAAATGACCCGAAAATGTAAAGGATGTGAACTTTGTGATAAAAAGTACCAAAAAAATAGGTAGAATGTGATCAGTGGCAGCGTGAGGTAGCAGCTGGTGGACTGGACGGTGAGCTAGTGGACTTTTAAATGAGCTTTTTCTTATTTTTCTCTCCGTAGTGGATCTTGCATTTCCATTTTACGAGATGTGAAAGAATGTGACTTAAATTAAAAGTTCAATGCGCTTTGGTGTTGAAAAGCTGAAGGATGATTTTAATTGGTGGATATTTGGTTTTTAGAATGCACGTCTCAAAGCTAAGAGTCACTTTTATTAAAATTGTAACACATAAAATAAACAACCTATTCAAATTCAAATTCATCAAAGGGTGATTCTCCAACTACAGTCGAATTTAGTCACAAAATCCAACATAGGCTATTTTTAGAAATATTTTGATTTGTTCTACTTCATCACAATGTGTAGAAACATTAACGGATAGTGGTTGTAATGAAATGACATAAATATTAATAATAAATATTAAAGTGATGGAAATGACTGTTGTGGAAATGACAATGTTTAGCATTTCTTTTAAAGGAGAATTTTTACAATCTGAGCCTTATTTCGGTAATAAAACAAGTTGTTTTACTCACCCATAGCACTTTGGTGTCATATGGAGCACTTCCGGAGATGTTTTAGATTAGCGATAGCCGTAGCGCGAGTTCTAGCTGTAGCTCGTGGCATATAATATATGCCCCGTGCGGTCTCCAAATAACAAACTTTAGCATTTTCAAATCATAGAAGCCCGATGTCTTAGTCTACACTTTCGTTTGAGTCAAAAGTGGCCTGTACTCCGAGATTTAGCCATAATTTACAGCTTTGCGTTTCATGTTTGGGTCCCGGGAGCTGAGAGCGAAATAAACTGTGACTCCGCACATGCGCACTGGCGTCCTCATCTACTCGAAACTATGGCTAAATCTCGGATTACAGGCCACTTTTGACTCAAACGAAAGTGTAGACTAAAACATCGAGCTTCTATGATTTGAAAATGCTAAAGTTTGTGTTATTTGGAGACCGCACCGGGCATATATTACATGCTCGGGGCATATACTACGGCTAGAACTCGCGCTACGGAGATCGCAAATCTAAAACATCTCTGGAAGTGCTCCATATGACACCAAAGTGCTATGGGTGAGTAAAACAACTTGTTTTATTACCGAAATAAGGCTCAGATTGTTAAAAACATTAATTCTCCTTTAAATCTCATGACATATTAGCATGCTAATTTGTTTTAGAGTTACCATAAAATATACTCAAAATGCACAAAATAAAATGGTATTTTTCTCATTATTTGTACATTCAAAGAAAATATGAGGTGTTTGGAAATGACGACCAATAAACCTACTCTTGGTTTTGCAAAGCTTGACCTTGATTTTGTTCTTGTTTCGCTTCCTTCCATGGAGCTAACGCTGCTATGCTAACATGAGCTCCTGTCACATCACAACTGACGTGCTTCAAGGAGACAAAGGTTTAAAAAAAGTTACATTTTGTGGTGGAAATGACAGTGATCTCTAGGGACAGGTGTTCTTTTTATGATAAATAAATAAAATACTAATATATCTTTCAAGCACATGATATTTTTCATTAAAATAAGGAATTTCTGTGCCATTTGTCAATGAAGTTACTGTTTAATTTCAGTTCATTTCAGTCTTATGAGGGACTGAGAGTCTAAAACCTGCCCAAGGCACAAAGGACATACAGCAAAGACATAAAACCATATTTTATATAATAAAAATAGTAATTTATCTATTGTAATTTTTTGGGAAGTTTGTCTCGTAAGTCTCTTGTGTCTAGTAAGTGCAGCATGAATAAAAAATGACAAAGGGGTTTTTATTTTTCTTATTTCTGCCTGGGACACAACTTCTTTGATAGTTGGAGAATCACCCTAAAATAAAGATTCCACTCCTGGTGCAAGAACTGAAGTAGCTCAGCTTTGTGTTTGTGTTGGAATTCAACAGACGCTGGAATGAAATGGCTGTAATACATGTAGAGATGCTGATTTAAAAAAAATGCAGTGGTCTGAAAAGCACATTTCTCGAAAAGGAGTGAGAAGAAGAAAAACCGCAGTAACATCTCCATTAAAGGTCCCATGACATGGTACTTCTTGATGCTTTTATATGGCGCCTTAATGGTTCCCTAATACTGTAAATGAATCCTTCTTCAAAATCAACACTCAGTGCATGAGAAACAGAGATAAGATGAGAAAGAGTATGAGTGAACAAACTTAACAAACTTGGTCCAGTTGACAAATTGAACTTCTCCTGTTATCATGAGAAAGAGTAATTTTTCTCTCTCTGAACACTCCATAATGGGCGTTGTTGCTTGAATGCAAATGAGGAGAAAAGAGCTGGCCAATAGTAGAGGGTGGGGGCGTGGCCAAACGCTCCGCTCTCGCTCTCAGCTCTCAGCTGATCCATTTCCTTGTTTTTGCACGGGGGGAGAGATTTGAAGCGTTCCATTGAAAAATAAACACATTTCCACAGAAAATAAAATTAAACCACTGCTGTTCAAAGGTCCAGAGGCTCAGATAAAGGACTTCCGAGCCTAGAAACACTCGGACGTGCCTCCAGGCAAATAAAAAAACGCATTTCGCATTGCCTAGCGCATTCGCAGTCCAAACTCTCTGGGCGTGATTTACAGAGACGCTGAGTACAGACAGACGGGGGTGGAACTGCATTTGCATTTCTGTTTTCGATCTGACGTCAATAAGGTGCCTTGTTCAAAATCACCCGTTTGAGCTCAGATTTTTTGCAGAAAAGGATCGTAAATGCTCAGTTTAGACATTTCGCAACTTTTAGCCATGGGGGGGGGGGGGCTAAACAGGGTAGGGGAGCTCACATTAACGTTCAAAAACCTCAGAAAGTGAACATTTCATGCTATGGGACCTTTAAGGAAAGCAGGTGACGGACCCTCCTGCCGAAAAGTTGCACAATGCATCTTTAAAGCTCAAATTGAAAACTATAGCAATTCTAGATGTATTTTTTGACCAGTTACAGCCTCTTTAACCGTCTTTCTGACACTCTAATCTTCCCCAGTTGTCAGGGAACTGTCACATTTGAGAATCCAGACGACAATGTGAAAAAGTGTTGGCGGGAGGCGTATTGTAATGAAATAAAGAAAATTCTGAAATCTGTGTGGCTTAACAGCACTACAATTATACATTTTTAAATAGCTATTACCTGAGCAATCATTTATTTTTATGTTTCCATTGAATTTTTTTGTCTTTGTGGTTTATATGACTTAATAATAGTGTGATATACAGTAACACAAACTTAACAAAGGTATTAACAAACATTTAGTATTATAAATATGTATTTTTTCTGATTAGAAATTCCAAGTCGAAGCTCTGCAATGGCAGAACGGGATGTGAAAGAATTGAACAGGAGTAAGTTTACGGAATATAGATATGGAATGTTGAACTTTTCCGTAGTTCTCCTATCCGGTTGACATTTTGCTTTCCCGGTTGTACCAAGAATGCTTAAAAGTGCACTGTGTAACCTTTCTGCTGGAGGGTTTGCCATCTGCTTGTCTCCATGGAGATCAAACATCAAGATCAAAGTCAGCTTTATTGTCAATTCTGCCATATGTGTTGAACATACAGTGAATCGAAATGTCGCTTCTCTCTGACCAAGCAGTACAAAATACAATATAAAGACAAAACAAAAACTAAGACAAAAATCTGAAATCTGAAATCAGTGCAAAAGAATAAATACATACCTATTTACAAATGTCCAAAATGTGCAGTGTGCATCAAAAATGTGCAATGGAAGATACAGTAGTGAAATGGTAACATGCAATAAATGTGCGTTGAAGTTAAGATAAAAATAAATGTGCAACAGTAGTAATTCCAGTGCAATAACAGGAGTAAACAACAGTACAACAGTAGTAAAATTCCAGTCATAAATGTGCAACACCGTGATATGTGTTTTTTTTTGGAATACCGGTTATGCCAATATGGGGGGGCCTGGTGGATGAAGCTGTTTGAAAGCCTGGTGGAGTGGGCCCGGAGACTCCAGTACCTTCTTCCCGAGGGCAGGAGGCTGAACAGGCTGTGTGCGGGGTGGCTCGGGTCACCCATAATGCTGGACGCTCTGCGGGTGAGCCGGGTGTTAAAAATGTCTAGGAGGGAGGGGAGAGAGACACCAGCGATCCTCCCAGCTGCATTCACTGTGCGCTGCAGGGCTTTCCTGTTCTGTTCAGTGCAGCTCCCGTACCACACAGTGATGCAGCTGGTCAGGACGCTCTCAGTGGTGCCTCGGTAGAAGGTGGTCATAATGGATGGAGGGGCTCCAGCTCTCCTCAGTTTGCGGAGGAAATAGAGGCGCTTCTGAGCCCTCTTTGCCAGTGATACAGTATTCACTGTCCAGGAGAGGTCCTCACTGATGTGCACCCCCAGGAATTTGGTGCTGCTCACCCTCTCTACAGCAGCACCATTGATGGACAGTGGGGGGTGCTGGGTGGGGCCTCTCCGGAAGTCAATAACAATCTCCTTGGTCTTTTCAACATTAAGAAGGAGATTGTTATTGCTGCACCACTGGGTCAGAAGGCTCACCTCACTCCTGTAGTTTGTCTCATCGTTATTAGAGATGAGACCCACCACAGTCGTATCGTCCGCAAACTTCACTATGTGATTGGTGCTGAACGCTGGTGAGCAGTCGTGGGTCAGCAGAGTGAAGAGCATCGGACTGAGCACACAGCCCTGGGGAGGCTCCTGTGCTCAGTCTAATGCAGCTCGCGGTGTTCCTGCCGACCCGCACTGCCTGTGGCCTCTCACTGAGGAAGTCCAGCAGCCAATTCCACAGTGAGGTCTGAAGCCCCAGGTGGTCCAGTTTAGTGATGAGCTGCTGTGGGATTATAGTGTTGAATGCTGAACTGAAATCTATGAACAGCATTCTCACATATGAGTCTTTATTGTCCAGGTGGGTGAGGGCTGGGTGAAGAGCAGAGCAGATTGCATCCTCGGTAGAGCGGTTGGCCCGGTATGCAAACTGGAATGGGTCTAGGGTGGGGGGGAGGATGGATTTAATGTGTGCCATGACTAGCCGTTCAAAGCACTTCATGATGATGGGGGTCAGTGCAACAGGGCGATAGTCATTAAAAGTGTCTGGAGTGGGCTTCTTTGGCACAGGAACGATGGTAGTGGTTTTAAAGCAGGAGGGAACGACAGCCTGGCTCAGAGAAGCATTAAGGATGTCGGTGAAGACATCCTTGAGCTCCTCTGCGCAGTCCTTCAACACACGACCAGGGATGTTGTCCGGGCCTGCAGCCTTGCGAGATGTTATTCTATAATGTTCTATAAAGTCTCTAAGTCGAATAACTCGATAACTATAGGTTACATTACAGGTTAGATCTTTGGAAATCTTGTTCACAGAGAGAATGATTGTATTTTTGTGCAGTAGAAACACCCGTTATTAATGTCAAATCATGGAACATTCCAAGCAAAGCAAAAACATCTTCATGGGGACAAGCAGCGACAGACCCTCCTCCAGAAAAGTTGAACAATGCATCTTTAAATATGACATAAAAGTGCGCTTTGGTGTTGAGAAGAAAATTTGAAAATCTACTGCGGATTTTATCATGACCTTAACTATTTCATTTCATTCATTTCATTTATTTATTCATTTCGAGCAGGTCAACACAAGGAAATAAATACAGGTAACCAAAACATTTTCGCAAATTATTTGGCAATTGTTTATTAAATGCTTTATAAAGCATAATCACTGTATAATATTTTACAAGGTCTTTAAATTTGACTGAATAAAAAGATCATGAGTGTGTTCTAAGAAGCCGACCTTGTGAATGATCCGCACGGCCCTTTTCTGCAGAAGAAATAGTGGATTAGTTGAACATTGGTAATTATCACCCCAAACTTCAACACAATATGTAAAATATGGAAGAATCAATGAACAATATAGAATTCGAAGTGCATTATGATCGAGGTCATGCTTAGCTTTATTTATAATTGACAGGTTTTTGGATATTTTTGTTTTTATATGTCTGATCTGGGCTTTCCATGATCATTTACTGTCAATAATTACTCCTAGGAATTTGTTTTCAGATACATTGTACACCATCAATGATTATTTCAGGAATGAATGATTATTATATGATCAGTGTCATTTATAATTTACGTGTTAGTTGAAAATCAATAGAAAGAGAATGGTTTTGGTTGTTGAAAGTGATCTATGGGAACGTTTGGAATTATCTGTGGATTATTGTTAATATTAAAGGTACAGTGTGTAGGATTGGTGGCACATAGGTGGTGTAGGTACCATGCACTTCCTCTTTTGGCTACGGCAGACCTCGAGGGTCACCCGGGCACGCCGTAACGCGGACAGCTCGCGTACCAGCGCACCCAGCGCTGTGCGTGCTCTCGCCGACAACTATGGTATAAATAAAACGCAGTCCCGTTTTTCTTTTCTCATGAAAACACACATTCCCGATCATGTACCATGACACTCTACACATCAAATGAAACCTTACAGTCTCCTCTTTTTGACTATGCAATTCATTTCCCTGCACAACAATCACTCCCCGAGCACATGGGGCTTTTATACGGAAAAGCACAAAACGAGGTTTGTTACTTTGCTTACTTTTGAAGGCTCTGCACATATCAAACTCTGTATTTCACCATAAACTTGGTCTCAATCTGTCCGTAAGGATCCAGCGAATAAAATCCAGTAAAACAATTTAGTCCAAAACACGTGTTAGATCCATTACGACGTCTGATCCGGCAGCATGCTTGTGTTGTTTACCCAAAACCACGAGCCTTGCCGAAGGCGAAGGCGGAGCCCAAATGTCCTTCTGCGGCTCTCGTATTCAAAATGGCTGCCTCTGCATGGGGAAGATCCCCCTTTTATGTGACTATATCTAAGTCCAAAAGAATACTTTGATTTCATGATGGAAGTGAAAAGGCTTGGAAAACAATGTATTTTTGAATGGGTATCTTCAATTTCAGTAATTAACGGGTAAAAATCTTACACACTGTCCCTTTAAAGAAAAAACTTGATACCGCAATAATATTTTAGAATAACAGAATAATAGAATATAATAATCAACACTTAATAATTCTAGACACACAACTCTAAGATTAGAAAGAGTGTGGTGTTTCCACTTCACCAGTGGTTCACAACCTGTTTCAGTCACAATGAATGCCAATGTGAAAGTTGTGAAAATATCTGAAAGGTGTGAAATAAGTTTTAAAAAGTTTAAAGAGTAAGAAGTAGAATAAGGACCCCCTTGAAAAGAGATGATGCGTCTCATGTAGGGCTGGACGATACGGGAAAAATCAGATTTAATATATATTTTTCTTATTTTTTAATTTTAATTTATATTTTTTCCCCCATATTCATCTTCCATCTTATTGAAAACAGACCTCAGGCACCACAGGTCACTACAGTTTTTATTTCATGTTGATAAAACTGATATTAACGGAGAAATCTACATTGAAAATTTGGAATGAATTTGTACAATTATTAAACCATATATAAAGCTGTCAACAGAAACACACATGCTGCAAATGAGGTCTTCGGTTTTGCTCATTAAATGGTGAAAAAAATGTTGTTTACTGTCCGTGACTTGGATTCTAAATACAAAAGAAGAAGAGGAGGAGAAGGTAAAAGAAGGAGCTGCAGCTGGATCAGAGGGAGGGAGGGTGAGACTTTTTGTCAAATTATGCAGATTTAAGTCAAAGACACGAGGCCATGTGAGGAAAGTGGTCCTGACTCAGAGCTTTCACCTAAAGCGAGAACGCTGACTCCTCTTCAGCACCACACACTCTCACTGGGGACACGGGATTATCTGTACGCCTGCTGGAGAATAAAACGTGCTTCTCTGACCATCGAGAGTCACCAAAGTGTAGATTATAGTAAAAATATGGTTTATTTAAAAAAAAAAATAATAATAATAATGGGGTAAGAAA